>CADCSX010000006.1:1200000-2400000 GCA_902805475.1 Entonaema liquescens
GTAAGTGCTACGATCTATAAGATAATAGTTATACCTATAAGAAACCTACTGCATCGACGTGGGCTATGATACCTATATTTCGGATATACTCAATACTAGCGTCCCGGGGAGTAGCTGTATGGCTTGAGATACGTCTGACACTAACTCGTGTGCTTCCATAGTGTCTCAAGTATGTCGTGGAAAATATAACCAACCGAGAATATCTCAGGGGAGCTCGGCACGTGAGTGTGAGTAAGCTCATACCCGTAGATTTCAAGAAGTGAATACTTCTCTCATTACTAAGTAAATTACCAGGATCTGGTAAGAAGGTATGAATCCAGTTTTTTGCAAGCTATTTAGCTCGAGTAACTTCCTGCTGTTGCAATTGAATTTTTACTATGCCAAAGTTGGTGAAGTTTAAAAAATAACTTATCATATGATTCTCATGCAAAAAAAGCACTGCAGTAAAATAAAAGGTTGGAGTCGCTAACAGGTACACAGTGTGTGTACTACATGTACGTCTAACTGATAGTGCACGGACCATATCTTCAGTGCATGTACATACATTTTTAGGGTAGGTGCATGTTGAAATTGAGTAACTAGGCAAGTTACAAAGTACTTGAACATAGGCAGATAGAATTCCCCACCGATGATGATTTCGGTTCTACTTACAAGTCCGACTTCACTCTCACTACACTTACAAAACTTATTGCTTAACCTCCAGCTAGCCTTGGCAAACTGGATAGAGCATTGAGGACTACAGCTAAGACCTGTAAACATTAATTGTTACAGTTGACCATCGTCGCTTAGGAAATTTTGTGGAATGCGACCCCTTATCTACTAAATTTATCCTATCCTATCCTATCCTTTCCCTTCAACCGCCGCTCTCTACTAAAACGCAATGGATTACCGATCTACTATACCCGATGATGAGCATCCCGCAGGCACTTCCCCTTGGGGATCGTCATCGCCCACGGCCTCACCACGCCGCAGCGAATCTAACTTCGGCTCCATAGGCAACGACCCTCCGCCATCCTTACCATATCAATACACAACCGGCGACTCGAGCAATGGATTCGCACATGAAGACCCAGGTGTTAACGCTTTCAGGCGTCCAGGCACGGCTAGCAGCACGGCTTCTACATCAGCATACGACCCCTCAGAGCAATCAGCACCTTCAGAAGGACAGCAGGAACAGCCTACTGGAGCCGAGGCAGAGCAACGTCAGCCAACCACACCACCGAAATCGCAGCCACAAGCAAGGCCGAGAGGGCCTCAATACAAGTTGCAAGCAAAGATCACAGGGTTGGAGCGCACGGGTCGCAAAGATCCCATCTTGAGATTCGACGTACATGTGAGTCATGATGTGGGAAAGGGATTTGCGCCTTATAATACTAATTATTTCTAGACAAATATACCTAAATTCCGAACCACTCAATTCCGCGACGTTCGCCGTTTACATTCCGAGTTCGTGAAACTTGCCGAACACCTCATCTCCGCCAACCCCGACGCTTTAGTTCCTGCGGTGCCCCCTTCAGTTACATCCGCGGGTGCCGGGACCGACGAGGACGAGTCGAGAGTAAAAGCTCTTATGCAGAGATGGTTTAACTACGTGTGCAGTAATGAGGTCCTTATGAGAGATGACGAAATGGTTTTATTCGTAGAAAGTGATTTTGGGTATAGCCCAATGGTTAAGAAGAAGCAGCCAGCAACAGGCGTGAGGAGGAAGGTATTGAAGCAATTCGCACCACCCCCTGATGATACGCCGGAGCTGGCGGAAGCACGACCAATAGTGAAGCTATTCTATCTGGGTTCAATGGATGCGGGACATAAGGTTGATAAACTCGTCAAGTCTCGTAGAGGTATAATCTACTCTTTTCTACGAGGTTACCAATAGCTAACATAGCAATCTAGGACTGGGATTGTCAGAGTCCGATTTCGGCGTCAAAATTGGCGCCATGCACATTCAGGAACCTCATCAAGGCCTAGCAAACGCATATCGGAAACTTGGCAAGATTGTACAGACCGTGGGCGACTATCATGCAGCTCAGGCGACTGCCGAAGCGACGACTCTTAGCGATCCCTTTCAGTATCACTCTCAGGATGCGTTCATCGTCAAGGAAACGCTAACGAACAGGCAACTTCTGATTCGCGAATTCCTGCAAGCTCAGGAAACCACGCGGACCAAGCTCAATGCGGCAGATAGGCTAAGGGCTAACTCTACCGTGCGGCGCGAGAAGGTAGACGAGGCTATCACCGCTCTAGACGAAGCGAGGAATGTTGAGCTAGAGCTAGCTCAGAAGACGTCAAGGGTAACGCAAACGCTAGTGCAAGAGCGTCGCAAGTGGTTTGCGAGAACCGCTGCGGACTTGCGCCTTAGCATCCGAGAGTTTGTGACTCGCGAGATCGAGGCGGAGCGGCGCACTCTCGCGCTCCTGGAGAGCGTTCGGCCCGATATTAGAGCCATCGATGCCTCAGGCGGACTAAGCAGACTAGGGCGCGAGGCCCACCCTACGGTCCGCCGAGCCAGCCTCGCAGCAAGCCAAGGACCCAAGGGCGACGCTTGGAGCGGTGTACCCCGGCGTACGGATAATAGGAGTATGTCGGGTAGCTTCATGTCTGGTGTGGCCGAAGAGGACGACGGCGAGAACGCCCAACGTCCCGGGTCGAGGGCGCTCAGCGGCAGTACTATCAACCCAAGCCTAACCGGCCTGACGGAGGAGGATGACGAGGACCGCGTAGACGCCAGAAATGCTGCGAGTCGGTTGGCAACGAGCACATTCTAAAGGTGTTGGTGCAAACAAAGTCGAATTTTCGGGGAGGCGGGCTGGTAATAAGAGCGAGAACTGCCCCCTTTCTCCTCATCGCAACGAAAAAACTTTTGTCGTCGTATACCTATGTAGTCATTGTATGTATGTACGTGGGATGCTCTCCTCCCATAACCCTTGAACCCAGACCAGCTTTTTTTCCCGGCGTTAAATGAAATCAGAAGCATAGCTTGCCTTGCATGCTCCTCTTGACTAGGTACCTAGTTGAACTCCTCTTCGCCTGTTCCTCCATCGTGATACTGAAAATTACAGGTCAGATATGTACCGTACCTGGTGAGAAGCTACAAACCGTACGACGCTTGGTGTCACCCTGAAAGTGGGATCATCCCCCGAGACGTAGAAAGCTTTGCTCGGCTACCGCTTCGGTGCGACGGTAGCTGCGGCGCCTAGCCGCACCACGGTAGTAGTATGGGCCATGCAAGATACGGCGCGCGCAGTAGCCTATTTTATACGGCCGTTTACTCATACACGTTCATCAAGTTCTTGTTCAGATCTCTCTGGATGACCGGTGTTTCCCATATAGTGCACACCTGCAGCTTACACCAATCTGGAACTACGAGTTTATATGGTGGCGAAAAAAAAAAAGAATTTCTTCGCGACTTACCACCGATCAATACCTAGCAGAAGTAATATAATTATGTGCCGGCACGACTATCCTTCTTCGTATTCCGGCTCTCTTAATGCGGAGTTTATGTATGGCGTCATCGAGTAACCACATGGAGATGCAGTATATAGTATCGTCGTACCCCCGCTGCTCTCGACAGCTCGGATCAACGACTTTTTGCTTTTATAACCGTGTAGCTCTCCTACACGAGCTAGATATGCATGCAAAGCAAATATGTTATGCAGACTAACCCTTGGGCAAAAGAGCCTTCGATCCAATCTGTTTAAGTCTTGCAATCTATGTTCGTGGATATCCCGTCAGACCTAACTATTTTCGCCTCCTCGACCGAAAGTGGACACTACTGCATATGGTTGGTACCGAGAGTTATGACGAAGCTGAGCCGATCATGATTTCTATAGCCTGCCGGCAGTCTTGACGTGTTGATCGTGGGGTTAATTTGGGGGGTAGTTGGTAAAACTACTAGTTAGAGAAATGAGAGCACGAAAATACAGCAACAGCAACAATTCCATATTCAGGCGAAACCCCTGGATGGACGCCATACTAAGTGGCAATGGTGAATATGCGTAAGTAGTCTCATACATCCGATTATACCAATATCCAACGAGGTGCAAATATGCTTTACATATCTGCATATACTTACATACGTCGGGGATACTAAGGTATGGAGTGCAGGGTTATATGCAGTGCCTGCTCGGATAGTTGGCGCATATATGAGCGTAACTCCCTCCTAGGCAATGTATATACGTGTATATACATGTCTATGCTATTGGTATTGTGGTGTATCGTTTACATTTGCCAAGCTTTGCTGCTACTTCATTAGAAAAGATGTTGGAAAGCCGTCGTAACTATGGTGTTATATCCTTATCCTCAGGGGATTGGTATGTTTGCAATACGATGCTGTCATTCGATCGATGAGGTGGCCGATTTGTTGCGCAGCAAGGCCTTTATCCGGCCCGAAAATTCGCTACCTAGCTTGAGGTCCTATCGACTTTCATTCAAGTTAAACGCTTAACAAGCGTCATAGCGAAAGTCCTCGTACTATTCATGTAATACGACACAAACATGGTGTGAAATCGCTGATAGAGATGTAAGCGGGATAAAAATAACACTAGACATGTCAAGATAAGCACCAAAGCTCGAGAATTATGCGAAGACATGCATGGCCGCTTTGTAACCCACTAATGCTGGGTTACCTGTCATGGACCTTAACGTCGGTAGTTCGACATCATCGTATTTAAGTAGTCGAGGTGGTCAGAGTCGGGGAGTTAACTAGTGCTAGCCCGGTCTTGTGGATAAGATGTAACTCTGTATGGGACATCCAGGTTGTATATTACGGTAACCCTTTGAATGAGGGACTGGGGGTTCATCAACCTTAGCCGTTGCGTTATCAACGTATAGGTTGAGATGCTCCGGAGCAAAACAGACTATTATCAGTAACGACTGGGGTAAATCGACGTTGAAGAGCCATTTTGAGCATAAAGCTTAGCTGTGTGGTGACCTATCATAACGTCTGCGAGATCGGTCGACGTGGCGTACGGGCGTTTCACGGCGTCCTTTCTCTTGGATAATGGTGTATGGAGATGACATGCTTGCAGTTCTGAGCCCGTCAGTTGTCTTACAGCTTGACGTAGAGAAACATTTTCAACCCTACCCGCCGAAATTGCTCCCGAGAGCCCCGTTGTGTTGCATGTGCGCAGCCTCATGGCCTCTTGGAGGATCCATCTACGGAGTAATAAGATGGCTTATAATATGCCTAGCTTCTTCGGAAAACAGGGTAAACAAAGTAACAAAAGACGGTGAAATGCTGGGCCTAGACCATTCTTAGAATATACTTTACCCACAAGCTTGTCGTGAAGGAGCTGGGAGGGATGATCTCCAATTTCTCCAATTCTGTCCAGCGGGACGGAACCCCTCAAAAACAGTCAATTGGGGCAAAGGGACCATTTCATCACCCATCTGTCGAAGATTGACAAAAATGATAAGATAGTGACTGCATGATACTGTATGTAGTAAAGGGAAAAGCATTCCGGCTTCCGAAATGACTGTCGATGAAGCTCAATTGGCTATGCCGAGGCACGCCCAGAATTCCGTCAATGGACAGGCAGATCTGCGGAAAACCGAGTCACAGTAACACCACATCGCCCCAGCAGTTGATTACCACTTGGGTGCAGGAATACCGGCCACAGCTCCGAACAAGTTTCGAATCGGTTGTGATGATGGCGTTTCCTAGAGCTGACTCCCAATGGAACGTAAGGAGCTTCTGCACCTTCTCTCCATTAAGCGAATGCCGAAACTAACAATGCTTTTTCTACATGTCATAGAAATTGATGGAACATGTGAAAAATAGCGTTGTGGTATGTGTCGTACGAGAGAGTTGCAATGTGCGGCTTAGGTAGGGAGTATGATAGGTAGAACGTGGGCATTGGCCAACTTGTGTGAGCGCACCACGCCCAAGTCATGATGGCGCAATAGTCAAAATCTAGGCCATATCGTTAACGACAGACGAACGCATTTCATAAACAAGTATGCCATAAACAAGTATGCCATAGACAAGGGAGGCTCCTTTCGTTTCGCTCGTTTGTTGCCGTCCCTGCTGCCATGTGCGAGCATCTTACTGCAGGCCCAGGGGTGACCGGCAAAATAGATCCTTGGAAAGGCATCGTATAGACAAGCTCGCAGGATGACAGCGTGCTCCTAGGCTAATAGTCCCTAACGGACCCAACAAGAGATGCGTAGGATCTTAAACCCCGATTTTTTCAGGTGAATGGACAATGCAAGTTCTATTAACGATAGTCATAATGCGATAGAAAGATGTTGGTTCTTAGGTGGTAGTGGAAGACAAGTTAGGAACGGACAAAATATTTTAAGTGGTAATGATGTTCAACCACGTTCCACCAAGACAAGTTAAAGATCATTGGATGGAAAGACGACGGATCGGTTTTTTAAACTTCTGGACGACAATGCTCCTTCCCAGCTTCAGGATCATTAAAGCTGCTTAAGATACGTACACATGTATTTAATTGGAGGTCGGTTACCTCATAAGGTCATGTACCTAAGCAAGTGTAGTTTCACTATATCCACCCTAATTGCACCGATTTAAGATACATGATGAATAAGTACATATCTCAGCTTACCCAGCAGCCCAGGTAGGTGCAGTGCATACACATATGCGCTCAGAGGTTTCGAGTATGTCCCGATTAGGAGATTTAAGCTCCGCTTTTGAATTCCATTTTCATTCCCTGCATCTTCTCTCTCACTCTCACCACTTTCATTCTGACATCTGACAAGCCGTAAGACACCTATTCTGGTCAATTGCATGGACCGAGGGACAGTCCCGTGTGTTTGGAAATCCTTTATCCTTGTATGTATTGAACTAATTCGATATCCCAGGATTTCAGGGTCTTTCCCCCAATCTTTTAATCTAATTATCTCATGAATTTTAATATCAGGCTAACGGCGAAATACCTCCCGTCTCCTTTGCCAGCATTTCCAGAACTAGTCTAGCCTTTCCAGGCGCAGAGCTAGTGGAGCGGTGATCGATCCCGCTAGTTCTCTTGGAGTCATGTCCAGGAAATATTCACCTTCTTGATCCGAAGTCAGTACTGATTCAATCTCGACCCAATGCCGTGCTTAGGAGAGTCTTCCGAATTCGCCGCGTTGAGAGCTAGGTATTGTTCACTATCAAGAGAATATACTGGATTGTATTAATACTTATACTACGCATCCGCCTAAGAGGAACAGATTACGGTAAATACAGTTTTTCACGGAGCCATGGCTATACTATTTTAGCTACTTCTCTACATATGTAGAGAAGCAACAAGAGGTCAATGGTTGGTTCGGAGCGAACTACAACCATGTGCCGTAAATTGGATCCTATACATACGTAACACCACTTCCCAACTTACCAGCCTTGTCTACTTGGTACTGTATGTATAGGTACGGAATATGTGAGGATGAACATCCACGACTACACCACACCCATATGCGAGGTGCCATCAGGGATCTCGTTACCGAATTTGATATAGTCGCATCGTTGCTAACTTCTTGCATATGATTTCCCGAGATTATGAAGCCCGCTCTATACTTTTTGAGATAACTTGTTGACGTTTGACTGGGTCTGGAAAAACTCATACAATGTCTTACATGCTCATGAGCCCTAGCTTATACTCCGACACCAGGATCTACCCTAACGATAATTAACATAGATGTACGCAAGTAGCTTATTATGACATGTCCTCCATACCTCAATACATAAGGGGGTGGGGGTCCTCGCGAACTCTTGAGGTCAGATTAGCTGACATTGTGATCACGAATTCTTGCCTCTTATATCCGGGTTTTCTTTATCAAGGGAATCAAAGCATACCGGCTTGGCTTGATTTGGCTTCTTCGAATTTTTATATTGTCCTACGAGCTATCCGGACTATCTACCCTCCAAAGTTCGAGCTCCCCTGTTCAGTCACCCCCAAACTTTGCTACTCCACGCTTTAATCCCGTGCTTCGTAGTCAACCTCTGCTTCTAGCTTCAATTTGTATTCCACCCCATCCCACGTTCTTGGCAGTCTCTTGACTATGGCGCCCTCCGCAATGGTTGATGTGGCACCAATTCAGCTGCCTATTTACTCAAAACACTCAAATAAGGTTACCGCGTCCGTCCTACACGGGCCTCGAGATTTGCGATTGGTAAGTGGTTTCTAATACTCATTATCCTATCGGTGCTTTATCAAACTGTACATTAACCCAGCTCAATAGGAAGTTAGAAATATCGAGGCACCTGGCCTTGGTGAACTACAGATCGCCATCAAATCCACTGGTATATGCGGCTCGGATGTCTCATATTATAAGAAGTTCGCCAATGGTGACCTATGTGCCTGTGCTCCCCTATCTCTAGGGCACGAATCGTCTGGCACTGTTGTGGCTATCGGGCCCCAAGTCAATGGATTCAGGGTTGGCGACCGTGTTGCTCTAGAGGTTGGCGTTCCTTGTGGCCAATGTGGTATCTGCCGAAAAGGCAGGTATAACCTATGCAAAAAGATGCGATTCAGGAGTAGCGCTAAGAGTGTCCCTCATTTCCAGGGGACTCTCCAGGAAAGGATAAATCATCCAGCAGTCTGGTGTCATAAGTGCGGAAGGACCCCTATTCATGCATCCCCTATATTTTACTAACTGTCGTTTAGACTACCGGATCAAGTTTCCTTTGAGGCCGCTGCCCTACTTGAACCCTTATCCGTTGCCATCCATGCCGTAAATCGTGCTACACCCGCACCGGGCTCTACGGCTCTGGTCATTGGCGCCGGTACTGTTGGGCTTTTGACTGCCGCAATGGCACGTCAATCTGGTTGCACGTCCGTCACCATTACTGATGTGGACGCTGGTCGTGTTAACTACGCACTGAAAAAAGGCTTCGCTACCCATGGATTTGTTGTCCCTAATCCGTCAAACACCTCATCTGGCAACTCTGTATTCACAAACTCTGGAAGCTCGACCCCCTTAGATCCTGGCGCGATGACCCCGGCAAGTTTATTTTCGAACTCAATTCATGATCAGCTCGAAAACGCGAAAGGTCTCGCAGCCGATATCCTCTCCCTCACGAGGCCACCGCTAGCTTTACAGAACGACGATGAAGATGAAGGTGTCGATGTGACATTTGAGTGTACTGGAAAGGAAGCTTGTATGCATACCAGCCTCTACGCTACTCGTCCAGGTGGTAAGGTTGTTATGGTGGGCATGGGCACACCAATTCAAACGCTTCCAATGTCCGCCGCACACCTAAGAGAAGTAGACATCCTAGGAATATTCCGATATGCGAATACATATGGAACTGGCATAAGGCTACTATCTGCTCAGGGGCAGGGTGGAGCTGGCTTCACCTTACCGAGTCTCGACGACATGGTGACCCACCGATTCAAAGGTCTCGGTGCTGCAAAACACGCTTTCGAGCTTGCTAGCAGGACCATGGATGATAATGGAAACCTTGTCCTGAAGGTCGTCATCGAGGCTTAATTTGCCTCATATACTTAATCATCATGGATACCCTTCCTTGTCTCCTTTCAAAAAACATAACTCGAGAAACAAGCAACAGCATAGAACACTGATGAAGCCAAAAAAAGCGTTTAGAAACTTAGGCGGCATTGTACTGGTGATTCGGGAAGCAAACCTTTTATGAATGGCCTAATGGCCTGGTAATGAAAAGTCCTGGAACAATTTTCGAACTGAGAAGCACATCTGACATCAGTTCACCGGCTGCGCCGAGATATTTCTTTGCGTACCTATCTATCTTTTACTTTATCATTTTATCGGATTAATTCACTACGACAAGTCATGAAATGGGTAGGGTGGTGCCGTTGAGGCTGGATGTTCGTGGTGCGAACTGGAGATTCGCAATATTCGCATTGGGTGCAGATATTATGTCGTTTATATCCCGGGGATGCCGAATTTGCGACTCGGCCGGTTAATTTCAATTGTTTTCAAATTTTCCTTTGTCTTGAGGACAGAAGGGTAATGCCATGATGACTAGTAGAAGCAGAGTAATAATTGTCACGGAGGTTTAATGGGGCACCAGTATTTCATAAACGAATCCATTAATCATTTATCTCGGACTTTTTTTTCTGTCCATCGTAAACCTCAATAAACCTCATTGCTACCTTAAGGGCTTATCGATATCATAATCCTGTAATAACTCAATGCTGGGTCGTTGCCCAACACACAACTTGCTTAGCCTAACCTCTAAAACGCCTTGCAGATGCAAAGAATCATATTGCGAAGTGCGCCCCGTCTTGGATCTACGCCTCCCCCCGAATCACTATACTACCTACTAAATCGCAAGATCTCCCGGGTTGGAGGAACTAAAACCTAGGCCCAAAGTACCCGAATTCTCTATCATTCGTTTGTGGTGGACTTTCATGCTCTCCACAATACTGTGCTTCTTGCCGACGTCGCGGGCTTCCGTGACGCTTTGGAGCACCTCGTTTAGGAGCTCCATCAGGTGTACGTCGTTGGCCTCGCTGACCATTTCTTCCTCGTAGGCATTGGTATTGGATGGTACTAATAGTGATAGTCTATTAACAAGGGCCTGGATAGATCGGAGAATTGTATGTGAGGGAGTCGTCTGCTGAGCTTCGGAAAGATTGGTCGCGTTGTTCGGAGATAAGTAAGACGGAGGTAGTCGTTCTAGATAAGTTATGAGAAGGTTAACGCGGGACTGTAACATCTTGATAGCGTTTGCCTTGGCCGTAAGCGCCGCAATCAGTTCCTCATCCTCGCTTGTTAGTGTGTGCTCTTCGGATTTGCCGTCCTTATGTTGAGCATCCGCCGCCTTTGCAGGCTGTTTGCCCTTGGGATCCGACTCGGTTTTCTTCTGCTGTCTAGGCTCAACCACCGTGGCGTTTCCAGCACCTCGAGCAACAAAATCCATGCTTATCATCTCCGCCTCACCCGTCTCCACCGAATAAGGTAGCTCCCTGAACTTCAACTTTAAGGGAGGGTCTCCGTCTCGCATCTCCTTGTCCTCGCCCTGCTCTGCCTTTGGCTCATCAACCTCATAGTTGGATTCGTAGATTGTTAGAGGAAGTTTGCTCCCTGCTGCCTGCTGGACAGCCTCTTCGGGGTGAAATCCGAGTAGCAGAGATGATTCATTGTGCTCTGACAGAATCCAGTTGTGAATCGGAAGTATAGATGGAGTCGGGCCACTCTTAGGTAGAACGGTATACCAGCCGACGAGATCGAGTTGAGGAGATTTGTGTATTATTTTCACTATGCGATCGTAGTCAGTATTTGACAGCCTTGCTGCAAACGGTTAGAGTAACTTACTCTGCTCTAATCGCTGTGCAAACCAGTTGGCGTCGAGAACAATATCGCCATCCTTGGCAATAGTAGCACACTCGAAAGCATGCTCGATAGTGACTTCTCGTCCGTTCTGCTGTCCTATTAGAGCACCAACAACAGGACCCTGTTGAGCCCTCAGTGTGTGTCGTGTGATGTAATCGGAAATTGTGAGAAGAACGAGGGGATGGAGAACTGCCTGTAGTCCGGAGTCTGAAGACTTCTGTGACGAAAGCAGAGGATTTGGATCTGCCAAACCCATCTTGTTGATTGATGATTAACCTGGCAAAATGAGAAAGACGACGAGGAAAGAGATTGTTTTTGTTACGAGTTGTCGCAAGGCTGCAGCTGTACCTTTAAGTTCTAGGAGTATGTACCTTCCACCTTCCACCTTCCAACTTCCACTCTCTCTCTACTGGATGCCCCGCAACGGCGGTGCGTTGTGGCTTTGCGTCACTCCAACTGAGATCCTAAGTAATTCGCCCCGCCTTACCTATCTAAGATAGATACATGGGTACTTAACGTACAAGGAGTAGGGTACGTATTAGTGGGGTCAAAGCTCCACATACATTTTTAACCAATTCCCTTCAGCTGTTCTTTAGAATCACAACATCTTCAACTTCCTAGGATATTTCATGTTAGTAAGAATATTTACCTTGCAAGGCAAGTATCTGGTATTCACTTTCGAATATATTGCATACATATTTCAATTAGTCACATTTACCTGGCTTGGTACCTCATTATTACTCCTTTAATGGAAAGCAGATTCATTGCTTGGGAAGTATAATCTTCAACTGCTTCTACATACCTAGGTTAGGTCTTTCGACCATCTTCTCATTTGTTATGGATTTATTTCAAGACAAGCTACGTGAAAACCTGTGTAAGTGCACGGGATACTCCCTTATACATCCTCACTTTAGCTATCTTTAGCTAGATACATATTCGATCGTCCTCTTCTCATTGCTCTTCCACTATGCGCTTTCTGAAAGAGACAAAATGGGTTTCTGTGAGGTTCAACACTCCTTTCGTCTTTGACTTTGATAGCTCTTCTATGTCTTAGTAAATCCTACCTATTTAAATCTCAATAGGATTTCCCTTTGGGAATGCTCGGATGGCCGGTATCATTACTTTCTTCTTAGCAATCAGGACTCTTCAAATCGCTACGAGCAATCAATCCCCGCCGTTTCATCGCATAATCTCACATTTACGGATAGATCTCACTTTTGGTAGCATCCATGAGTCTTCAGCACCAGGCCCAAGGAAGCATGCAGTATTCGGGTATGTTGGGACCATTCAACGAGTGTAATTCACTCCCTTCTGTCCCAAGGACAGTAATACCTGCAAAGCGATCGGACGATGATGTTCAATTTATATCATGTAAGCCCGTTAAGAGGCGAAAGATGAGCGACCAAGCTCCAAAACCCACGGTTCAGCAACAAAATATAGCCGGAATGCCTGTCATGCCTATGCCACCCGCTTCCATCCAGTCTCCTGAATTGAAAGACTCTGAGAGACGAATCAGTACAGGAATGGTCGGTCTTCCTTCACATTTTAATACCATGGAACTCGCATCTATGCTTAGAGGTGTATCTCTCCCTGTACTAGAAAGATTTGTTTTCGACCAACCGTCTCGTGGGCCAAGACCCTGAGCTCACCAGAGCTCTCACCGAAGCAGTTACCACAAACAATTACGTCGGCGGTGCCGAGTTTAAGCACCGGCGACAACAATCCTAGGGGTTCTGGATCTCACGTGGCACCTATAGCGTGTATGGCAATAGACAGAAAGGCAAACCAACCGGAAACACGCTCTACGAGTCCGCCAAATTCTACCTCGATGACTGGCCAACTGCACCTTCTTAACATGTCAACTGCTCATACCAGCTCCCCGTCTCCTATACCAGACAGGTTGCCCAGAGATGCAGATCTGAAGAGTTCAACAATGCCACCGCCTCCAGTCCATAAAGCTAAGCCCTTGACAACCTCCAAGTCTGCACAAGTTGGTTCACATTCATCAAATAATGCTACCCATATTACCCCTCGGTCAGATACGGCGAAACAGCCGTGCCAAATTTGCCTCAGAATTCGACAACAGGTAGATCTCGCGAAATCCCAAGGGCTTCCTTTACTACCTCACAATGTTCAGCATCACATGCTTCCACATATGACCTATCATCAACCGTTGAGCCAACACCTACATCCTCAAATGATAGCTATGGGACCAAACAACATACATTCCTTTGGTCCCGGCTTCGCGCCAATATACATGCCTATCAATAACAATAATTTTGCTACCCTCCCAGTTGCTACGACTAACCCACCGCAGATGAAACAGCAGGTTAATGAGCAGAATTACGGGCCAACCCATGAAAATACCAGCAGCCACCCTCAGCCGTCATCGACCCTAATAACTGAAAATTCACAATCTCCTGAGGGGTTGAAGCCGGTGAAACCACCAGCATCTCTCATACAGCCAACATACCGCAAGCCTTCGCCAAATTTGATTGTAGATGTTGCGGAGACGTGCCAGGAGAAATTCCCTTTTGAGGATGTCGCAAAGAGACACGACGTACCAGTAGATAAAGTTTTCGACGTCTTCGCGGCTATTATTCAAGTCCCGCTTTTACGGTGTCCAACCGATAGGCGAAGGGCAGGGAAGCTTGCTACAGCACGTGTCAAAGAGTATATGAAAGTCAAGAAAACCATCCAGGAGGCCAGGAATCAGAATAATCCCAACTCTACAAATCAAGCAGTAGTAAAGCCTTTAGACGTTGCGAACCAGTTAGGCCGGGTGAATTTTCCGCAGGGGTTCAACCTGGGGGAATCTTGAGAGATTAGGAGAATACGATACAGTCACTTCTGAGGGTTAAATGAAAGCGGATTGTTCCAAGGAGCAAGACAATTGGTGTGTATTTTATCTATCCAACGATGTGCGCATAATACCTTATTAATCTAGAAAAATCGTCTCACTCTATTCGCATTTATCGGCTATTTTCAGCCATATGTCTTCTTCCTCTTCCTCTGCGTCTTCGACTGTTGGTGAGGCATATTTAGCATCCGAGCCAGGTGTATTAGGACGTACCATTTTATCACCACCCAAGGAGTTGTCTTTGTGGGACCCTTGACTGGAAGAGCCAGCGAGGTTCAGGTTCTTAATGTATCTCTTCGATCGCCGGAGACGGGGTTGCTCTGGCGAGGTTTGCGGCTTGTCTTCCTCTCCGTTGGAAACCACCACGTTATCGCCATGGGGCCCGGTGTATTCCTTGTTAGTCCGTAGGCGCGGCAGCTGTTTCAATTTGGGTCGTTGCTCTTCCTCGTTCTGGGGCTTTGGTTCCTCCTTGAAAGGGTCGGTATACTCCTTTGTCGAGCGTAGTCGCGGTGGTCTAAATGCTCGTGCCTTCTCTTCTTCCCCCTCTTGCTGCTCTAATTCTTCTTCGAGGAAATTACGGTACCCCTTCTTTGTCGAGCGGAGTCGTGGCGGTCCCGAAACCTGCGGCTGCACTGGTTCCTCTTGTTTCTGCGGCGGAGCTCTCTTAATTCGTCGACTCCCCGATGCAGAATACGGTGCCTCGTCTTCCCAGACACACTTGCCGTTAACCCACCTACTTGTTCCTCTAGGCATAAGAGCCTCATGCCCACCGCCGGGAAACTCTACATTGGCGGAAGACGGGCACAGGTACCGCGTCTCACCCATTGCTCTGTTCGCCTCACGCCGCAATACATCTATACGGTTCAGCAGCCGCTGCACCTCCTGTACGTGCCCCTCACGCTTATAAGCGAACACCTGGTTCAGGAGCTCAGCGTGCCGGTCCCGATGCTCGCGGCGCACTTGGTTTGATTTGTAGATAGGGTCGCACTCGGCGCACGTGTCGTTGATATGAGTACGGGGCGTGGTAAGCTCAGGTGTCGGACACGCGCGAACTCTTCCCGCCTCGCAGAACTGCGCGTAATGTAACAGGATGTGTCCACAGGACATTACGGTTTGCGTACCAACACACATTGTGTAATTTTTTTTCCCCTTCGGATTCCAAAGAACGAGATACGATAGATTTACCTTTTTGGATATTGAGGGCGAACGTCTACTTTGACACGCCCGTGTATGAGTGTGACTATTTCCTTGGTTGATCTGTGGAAGCCTCTGGAGACAGCTGTTCACGACATATTAAATAGAAGACGTCTTGGAGTACTAAGGTATTGTTTAGACTAAAGTCTCTATAAGAGATAAAGGGAAATGTTCTTTTTAGTTCTTGTTCTATGCTATTGTTTAACGCAACGCCTTTCTCCATGTCCACAAGTGCATTGTGAATTGCGACTTTTGAAGTAGCTTATACAAAGAGCCTACCCCTATTGTCTAGGAATCATACAAAAGACTATTGAATAGGGGTTTCATTGCAAATCTTAGACTATACGTGCTTATTTGTAGCCCACTTGTTGCTGCTTAATGGTTAAGTGAAAGGTTACTCCCAAAGACAATGGGATAGAAACCTTTTCCGACATTACCCTTTGCTTAGCACTAAGCCTCTCTTAAACTGAATCCCTTCTATCATTTTCAGCGGTCAAGCCCTAAATACATAGGAATATGACTAAAGAGCATAGTTAAGTGGTAGTGTGGTTTATCATCTGGCACTGTCAGTGCGTTTCGACCTCTGTGGCGTTTACTGCCTGGAGATATCCCCTATTCATAGCACTTGAATTAGCTGTTTCCGTTTGCATCTTCGTCAGCAGTTCTAGAGTATGTACGGAACTTTTATTAAATTAACCGCTATATGAAAGGGGAGTCGTAGAAGCATCAAAACTGCTTAGACGAGCAACCGCGTTAGTAGACGCTATCCACGCCGGGCGAGTCGGGTACGCATATCCCGTCTGCTAGACTAATTCGTCTCGGAGGCATATTGAGCCTCTCGAAAACGGGTTTAGCGGTAATATGGCATAAAGTTCCGTATAAAATTAGGTATCGTCCAGACTTGTGGGAGTATAGCTGATAGATGGACTATGGAAATGCCGTATGGATCCATCAAGATCCGCAAAGTGTAGCAGCCAGCAAGATATCGGGAAGTAAATTTTTCTGTTCTAACTATCGGACGTCATATCATATATCATTGTACATCAGTTCAGGAATTTTGAAGCCGGTAAAACAGAGCCTATACAGCGTGGAAACCTAGCGGGACGGTCGTAGAGATTCATTACAAGGACACCGGGTTCAAATCATGGCCCATAAAGAAATAAACGTGATAGGGTCGCTCGCACTTTTAAGCGAACGGACTGTTAATTCATCAGTCAGCACCCCAACCATATTCATATTGGTCTCGATAAGCGAATGGGAACTACAGATCTAGGTATTACGGTAAGACGGCACGGAGAACCCGTTATGTATTCCGGCCCAAGGGAACGCCAAGGCGGCGGAATATCGAAATTTCTAGCTAGAAGCGTCCTTATAAGAATGTATTGTTGACGTAGTAGGGGTCTAATAGATCTAGAAGTATGACGTGGCCGGGGATAAACGGGGCGAAGCGAGGGTAGCACCTTGCCGGCAAATTCAAGTCTCGTCGTTTTAAACTACAAAGTGCCAGAATCCCGACTTCGGCACCGGATCTTGCACTAACAGACTACGTCTAGACGGGATATCTGACTTGGCGTCCTATATAAGACTTAGATATAAGTAGGTAGTCTTTACTAAATGACGTGTTCAAGAACTTAACCCGTGATCGGAGCCCACGATCATTACCTACCTCACACGCTCTAGACATAAATATAATACACTCTAAACCACCTGCGATACCTCTTTCGGCACTGAAGCCGGCAGTCCGGGAAAGTACTCATCGATCCGGGGAACCGGTGATCTCTGCCCAGTATACACAGGAGTTGCTTCAACAAGGATCGTGACCCCCACCAAGGAAACAGAATATGACGCTCTTATAATGTGGATAGTAGTCGTTATCCGGTTTTGGAATTATTCCATATTTGTTCCTTGGGTATTCTTGTCCCGGTTGCGAATCTGACAAGGGCCGATATGCCTGATACGCTTAGGCTGGTTCCGAAACTGGGTCTAATGTCCTAAATAAGACCGCCGCACTGTTTTTCATATGAAGATGCCTCTCCCCGGCGGCGAGTCCGGGTGTAAGCCAGATCATCTTCGTCTCATTGGCACGTCTTCGATCCCTAGACGAGTTTATATAGTGTATATCCACAGATTGGCGAACATGCCAAGGCTCGCCAGGATGGAGATCCCCTAGTAGCTAGCCTTGCATAATGAGTCTTGTACAGTGACTTCTGTGTCGATCAAGGAACATCCTGATAGACCCAGTTTGTGATGAGGGTAGGGCAGACTATTGCAACAGCGGGCCAGGGTATCGAGTGGCAAGATTGCCAGGATAAAAGACGGCTCGCGGATGCGAGTGATTGCATGATGTTACTTAGCTTCCTGCAAGATGAGTTGGAATATTAAACGTGAATGGAAAACGGCAGACGGAAAAGGAAGAAATTTAGTAGAGTCAAGACAGTTTTCAGGATTGTTGGATGAAGTTGAGATATTGGAATCGAGTGACGAAATCTTGGGGCTTTGGAGCTTTGGAACTTTGGGGCTTAGCGGCTGTGGCGTCAGATAGATCCTGTGGCCCTATGGCCGGGGATGCCCGTCAGACGGTTAACGGGTCATATCCGCCCGGGGCCCCGGACTTATTTCCAGTCTTACTAATTTGATGGATCTAAAGATGGGACCAAGATAGAACACCCCTGTAAAGCATTATCGGCCCACTACTGTCTCAGCCTCAAAGTCAAATTTTAGCAGCCTCGCATGACATGACGTCTCCAATATCAACAAGCTTATCAACAAGCTTATAGATTAGATATAAGAAACTAATAAGCATCGAGGATTACCTATAACAGCCAATTGATGCCGTATTCCACATATCTCCCTCTAAAATGGCGCACATGACCAATCCCCTGGCGACTGTCGACCAGCTATATCAACGGACCTCTTTCAGCGCGTTACCCTCCGATCTCCAAGATGCCATCTTCTTCACGACGCAATGCCTAACCCAAGCCGCCGGCATCCTACTACGAATCCCCCAATCCGTCACGGCGCAAGCCAACGTCATACTCGCGCGCTACTGGCTCGTCGAATCGCCCCTATCCCACGAGTTCAGCGACACCTCCGCCGCCGCGCTCTTCCTCGTCGCCAAGCTCAGCGCGCACCCGTGTCCTCCCCGCGACATATGCAACGTATACGCGTACCTCCTGTCCCCCCACTCCGCTCTCTTCAGCCCCAGTAACAACAACAACACCGACACCGACAAAGACTCGTCATCATCATCGTCATCATCATACTACCTCTCCGAGAGCTCATACGCCTCTTCCCGCACCCGCATCCTCGCGCTCGAGGCCCGCATCCTGTACTCCCTCTCCTTCAACACGCACGTCGCGCTCCCGCACCCGCTAGCCATCACGTACCTCCAGGCGCTCGACTTCCTCGGCCTGCCGCGCGCGGATATCGCCGGCCGCGCCGTCGCGTATCTCAACACGGCGCTCCTGTCCCCGCAGCTGCTGTACCTGACGCACCAGCCGCACGCGCTGGCCGTCGCGGCGGTATACGCCGCGGCGCGGGACGCGGGCGCCAAGATGCCGGCGTGCGCGTGGTGGGAGGTGTTCGACGTGGACCGCGAGGAGCTGGGGTTTCTGGTCGTGGGGATGCGCAGTCTCGAGGGTTGGGTGCGGGCGCAGCGGGAGGAGGGTGATGGTGGTGGTGGTGGTGGTAATGGTGTGTTGGGAAAGGGGATGATGATTACGCGGGCTTATGTGGAAGGGGAGATGAGGAAGAGGGGGTTGAGGATTGGGAATGGGAGTGGAGGCGGGAGTGCTGGGGATGATGAGATGGAAGATGAGGAGACGGCGCTCATGCGGCAGATGGATGAGAAAGCGGCGCAGTTAGAAGATTAAGGGTTAGAGTAATGGCCGCGTGGATTCAATAGAGTCCAAGAGAATATCAGCGATTACCAGCTTCATGTCTTCTATAGCCGGGTTTCATGGAACAGCTACGTTTATAAAAAGTCTTGAAAGCTGGAAGTACAGATTCGGG
The DNA here is from genome assembly GCA_902805475.1 of Entonaema liquescens. NCBI lineage: Eukaryota > Fungi > Ascomycota > Sordariomycetes > Xylariales > Xylariaceae > Entonaema > Entonaema liquescens. The sequence goes on from CADCSX010000006.1 coordinate 1,219,322, forward strand.
TCACCCATGCAAGCTCTAGGCATAGGGGAAGCCAAAATGTATTAGAAGATATGCCTAACTAGGAATATGTCCTTTGCAAGGCCTATGCAACTGATTGCGACTCATACAGATATTTCAGAACCATCTTCCTTCCTAACATGTGGACGAATTGGTTAAACTAGAGTTTCTAGTTGATAACTTCCATAGTATTGCCCTAATTGGTGAATAAACCACTTCCACAGAAGGATGCAAAATGAAACTGTATGGGTCTCGAAAACGCAACTATTAAATCCTTATTCGGACATTTGTCAACCCCCTTTATTACAGTTGAAGAGGAGACAAACGTTTAAAGAAGCACATGTTCTTTTCATTGAGTACCTTGACTCCTCGCGCAATTCTGGGAATAGTCCCCTAAACACACCAATGATCCATAAAATGGTGACCTGGAACCCTGAATTAGGGGCTGAGAAATAGTAGAAACCGAAAAATAGAGTCTGATATTCTATCAGGCACAGAATGGGATATCGAAGTGAATCCTAGCAGATGTATTTGGTAGACTGGCTCGAGGAATATGCTAACCAGATGGTGGCACGGTCTTTGTTACGGCGCCCAGTCGATCGTCGGAACGGATGGGGTAAGTCTCTTATGAATCATTGCTATGGTCAAACGGATCGGAGGAGTCCAATAGCACCTTGACCTGCTGCATAAGCTGGACGGTAAATTCCTGCCGATGTATCTCGAATTCAATGAGCGCTACGTCAAGTAGTTCCTCCTCCAGTCCCTTTCTATTTTGGTGAGAGGCGGAAATCTGGTCAAGTTTGCGAGATAGATTTCGCTTTACTTCTAGTTCCTTACAGCCCAGGCCCACAGGCAACCACTGGACGGTCTGCTTGGTCTTTTCAAGAAGGGTAGCGCACTTCTCATTCTTAAGCACGCGGCAGACAATGATACACTGATCAAGAATTTCCGCGACGTTGGTGATTTGCAGCACGGTGCGCTTCGAGTAGAGTCCTCGGCATTTACGGTATAGGTTTGCCAGTGTTGTGCCGGTTCCTTTGATATCCATGGCTTCGGGTGGTACCATGTATAGGTTGTGTTCATAGTTCTCCTCGACGCAGTCCATGGATCGGATCCAGTCGAAGATCAAGGCGAAGTCCATATGGGGACACCATTTGTGTAGCCATTTCACCGTTACTTCGTCGGTGACTTGTAATGAAGACTTGACAACTAAGTCGAGTGTATCGTGACTGATGCCTTTGAATTTCTTCTCGGGATAGTCCAATAGGACATCGCTTATGTCTCTTGAGGTGTAAGCCATGGGAGCGGGTTCTGTCACCAACTGCAGATTTTAAGAGTTAGTCAGTTGCGAATATCTCACGAGTAATCAAAACATCGAAGTGTTATATCTAACACAAGATTACAAGAAGAATGCGCAAGCTATTGCTATACTTGTTGTATTATTATGGGTCAGTTTACTCACAGTAAGCTTTGAGAACCGAGAATCGCAAGAAGTAGGGTGGCCGAAAAGTTGTTTCTTGCTAGTCTGGGCAAACCAAGCTGCTGGCCTGAAGCTGCAAAGGCCCAGTTGCTGGGTAAGAGAAAACCGACCCACGCAGTTGTCAAAACGCAGCATGTCAGGTGCAGTAGCGTAACGTTTCCACTGATTTTGTTGAAATTTCCTCCTTCTACTCTCGCGTCGCCTGATGGTTTTATTACTACCCATGTTGAAATGGCTGATAATGAAGGAAATAGGAGACCGCTAGAAAGAAACTAAGGAAGGGAATAAAGGCACAAGGGAAGTTCTATAGGAGTATAACGATTATAAATTTTAGGAGAAAAAGGAAGTTGTGCCTAGGCAACCCTCAGAGTCACATTCTGCGATGGGCCTGGCGATGAGCTAACGGCGATGTAAAACGTGAGATCATTGAATACTACCTAATGTGAATGAACTACGTTTACTATAACGGTACCGCCTTCCTTGATGCTTCCCGATGGGAATTACATTCCGGGAAGGCGTATCTAAGAAACTTAGTTCTTATCTATATGCTATATCTCCATACACATCTAAGGAAAGAGTGTCTGCTTATACCTTCTTAGTACACTTACTTTAGGTGAACTAATTCCGTTTATGAGTGTAAAATAATTATTGGAAAGTATAAAGGTGTTAGACAGGTAAAGTATCTAATATAGTTAAATCACTTACCCCAGGCTTGACTCTAGGCAAAATTGTAAAAAGGGGTTAAAGTGGGGACCAAGCACCAACAACGAGAACCCAAGATCAAAGCATCATGAAAGGCAATATCATCAACCACCAGCACCATTACTACGGTCTAAGGAGGCGATATCTTGGCGTCTGCAAATAGTTCCATTTCCAAAGACTTATAAGGTATCAATCTCAAGCGAGCAAAAAAGCCTCCCATATCCAATCCAAACCCAACCCGATCCGTGCGCCATGCTCGTGCTCCTATATAGCATTGAAGTTGCCTTGTGCCCTATATAAGTCCCATAGTCTAGAAACCCTTACTTTAACAGACTTCCCACGTCTTGAAGCCGTATATTATCCATAGCGAGAGTGTTCCCCCTATCTATCCTGCCCCAGCCAACTCCCCAACCAGGCAACACACCCGCGTTCGCCACCACCGTCTCTCCCGACGTGGCAAAACCCGCTGTTGAGCTCGAGCTAGCAGCACAGTCGACCGTATTATTACTGTTGGGACCACTGTTGCGCTTCCAGAATTTCCACCCCCTTTTCGGTTGGACGTTTTGCACCACCGCTTCGGGGGTCGTCATAATACCTGTCCGGCCGCTTGGTGCCATACGTGGGTAGAAGAAGCCGGCCGGCTGACCGCCAGAAAATGGGTTCCACCACCGGCCCTTGGACCGTTCGATGATGCTGCCGTTGCGACCCGAGTTATACGATGTTGGGGGCTCTCCCGCCAGCTCTTCGAGGGTATACCCCTTTGTTTCAGGAATGAGTAAGGATGAAAATGTCCCGCAGAGCATAAACAACGCGAATATCTGCATCAGCCGGTCGAGCCAGGGCGTGCATGACTTCCCTGAGCAGGGACTGGGCGCACCTTTCGTGAGAAGCGGCAAGGAAATAACTTGCGCCACGATAGCACCGACTTTTCCCATAGCCGCCGAAAGCCCATGACCGGTGGAACGGTACCGCGTTGGGAAGCACTCGCCGGGAACGATGAAGGTAGTAGTATTTGGACCGAAGTTAAAGAAATAATTTGCAATGACGTATAGGGCTAATAAAGCGCCCTTGCTGAGGCTATTGTAAAGGAACCCTAACACGCAAAAGGTGATGGTAAGGATAACGAACCCGATAATCTGGAGTGGTTTGCGACCGATACTATCGATCGTCAAAATAGCAGTCCAGTAACCAGGTAAAGATCCTGCGACGACCAGGATGATTGTGCCGACTGCGCTGTTGAACAATATTGTGTAAAGCGAATCCCCATCGGCATAACCAATTGCTTGTAGTATTACTTGGTTATTCAATCCTAAACCATAGAAAGCTAGGTCCTACGCCTCAAGATTAGACGAATGCAATTAAGAATGTACCGAAGGTTTACATACCAGGAAAAACCAAGATAGAGTTGTGCCTAGCAAGACTTTGGCGTTCTTCCATTGTGTAAAGTAATTGTATAGATCGTGCCAAGAAGCTGAGGGTATGTTTAACGCAGGGGAAGCGACTTTCTTCATTCTCGCTTGCGTAATTTCATCTACTTCTCCTTCTGACTGGCTTGACATATACGCCTTAATATCAGCAGCCGCTTTCTCGACATCCTTAGCCACCTCGAAAGTATACCTGGGCGTTTCGGGAATCGTAATGCGATAATAGAGAGCAAAGCAAGCTGGGAAAGCTCCAACTCCCACAATAATACGCCAGCATCGATCAGCGGCTGCCTGACACGCATAATCGCATTGATCAACAGACGGGGCATTTCCAAAGGCGTTTTTGAAAGACGAGGTGACGATAAGGGCCACAACGGCAGCCAGTAGCTGGCCCATCCCTTGCATAGAGAATACGGCAGCCATCATAGCACCGCGCCATCTCGTCGGCGCGAATTCCGAGGTTATAACAGCGCTTAAGGGATAGTCCCCGCCTATACCGATTCTAGCCATAGCATTAGCGTAAATCCGCGTGTAATACTCTGCTTCGCCTTACCCCATCATGACCCTCCAAAAAGTCATTAGTCCGGTGAAACTTATAGCTTGAGAGGCGGCGACTGCGCGAAGGTTAGCATTTTATAAGTCCAATGCTATCAACAGTCCTCTGGCTTTGAAGAAGAATTAAGCGAATCTTGGGAGGCATAGGGGCTTCTCAAGCACTGGTTGAGGATGGTGGTAATCTCTGGCTATTCAAAGACATTAAATCTGAAGAAAAGAATTTTCACTTACCCAAGCAACAAGAAAGGGTCGAGAAGACGATAATGCCCAGTTCGACCCCGTACATCCGCCTCCTTCCAAACTTATCCGCCAACCAACCAAATAGTACCTGGCCCACGATAATTCCCGCGCTTGTCGACGCCTTTAGAGTCTGGCTGACCGGAGTCGGTAAGTGTCCAAAATTCCCCCCATACCCATTCTTCGCATTCTCCGGCGGCCCATGCCAAAACACAACGCCGAGCAACGTCGTTACGAGATTAATGGCGAAGATATCGTATGAGTCGAGAAAAAAACCTATGCCAGCGACCAGAACAGCCCTCACATGGTACATTCCAAAGGGCACTTTATCGATCTCCGACAGCGCAAGGCGTCGCCTTAAGTTTGGATCTTGGATGTGGCTAAAGTCATTGAAGAAATTATGAAAAGCCCGATTGCCGCCATACGTTCGGTCATACGTCGCCGGCGTCATAGGCTCCGGCGTGGCCATTGTCGAGAAATCTCGGCAGGGCTTGTCGCCTTATCGTAGATGTTTCGTGATCTCGGTTGCGGAAGCAAACAGATGCATAATTATTCAACGGTAGGGGCAGCGGGCTAGATTTGACCTGGCTACGATGAATTCATGGCGCTGTTTGCTACCGCCTTGCGTAAAGGATACAACGCGGCTACGCGGAACCAAGCGTCTTACGGCCGTGGACCGTGTGGAACCGACTTTGCTATCGACAAGATACTGATGTGGCGGGTAGAACACGCCAGGAACAGGATTAAAACAGAAAATGGCGGAAAACTATGAGACGTGGAAAAGCTAGGTTAACCGAAGAAAAGTGGTGTAAGGTCTTCAAAGATCTAAGACAGAGCCTCGATGCGCGCCGGGGTAGGGAGGGATGTGATCTGACGCACTTCGAAGATCTTTACGGTAATTAAATCCTTCTTCGCCGTCTGACAAGGTTCCATCGACCCAATAGCGTGGGTAGATGGATTTCTCGGGAGGCTCCTAAAGGAGCCTAGGAGGCGGATGTTAAGTGGATGGGCTGAGGTATGTTTTGTTGGACACTCATCCAATGTAATGCGAGAAAAGGAGATGGATGCTGAAAGACAAAAGGTATAAGAGGCGCAAGAGTCTAGGCCTTTACACACGCCTCTGGGGGTGATGTTCTTAAACTAACCTCATGTATCCTTGATACCCCGTCCCACGACCTACCTATTTGTGTCTTGGTGCAACGACTTATCGGATGACAGTCTAAAAGTGACATGGTGTCGAAAGGTGATGTGATGAGTTAAAGAGATATAGCTTATAACTATCACGCTGCTAACAGCTTCATTACGTCCATCTAACCAGTATTCGGACCAGGTGGGTATTGTGATTGGGCTAGAGGTCGTCAGGGTTTAATGCAGGGATATAAACATAAGGTAGGTAATAGTTCTACACAGTACATGTAGCTTGTTCAAAACGTGGGCGTGGAACTGGAGCTGCTCATTACCATATGCATGAGTTCGGTGAGGTTCAAGTGGGACTCATCCCGTATGAGCCCGCTCTTTCTGGCTCTACTGACTGAATAGGTATGTAAAGACATGGGAATACAGGTATGTAAGGTCGTAGGTTCAGGGGATCCTTTCGGAGTAGCATGGGCTTGGCAGAGTACGGCAAGGGTACGGCAAGGGTACAAGATGCAGTTGCGAATGAGCCGCGTTTGTGGGTGCGAGTGGGACTTCGCGGGGCGACTCGAACGCACATACCCATCGGCCCGCGATTTAAAGTTTAGAGATTACTTAAGCACCTTATCACATTCAATCTCTTTAGTTTAGGGTTATCCTCTTTCTTTTCTTCTTCTAAATTTAATGTTAATGATCGATGAAGTTGAGGCGTTAATACATCACTTGACGCGCGGCATATGCTTCTTAATCTTGGAAGTATCAGCTTCGTTCCCTCTGCAGGAGGCGAGGAATTAGACTGAAGCTGTGCAAGCGATCTAATAAGAAACCAATTAGCTTGGCGGCAAACGCCCAAGAAATCATCTTATGCAAGATGCCATCGCCAATCGGAACGCTGCATTTCGGAACGTGGCCTAAATTACTCGATATCAACAATACAGGTCTATAAGCCACCACGCTCTCATATGTTACGTGCTACGATGCAGGACCTTCGCTGATATTTATATTGGATACCTCGCCTTACCTACTTGAATTCACTTGGTACGGAGTTAACAACTAATAGGAACAGCATCGCCTTTGACCATGACGACGACACTTAATAAACTGTAAAACGCGCAGTTTGTATCCGAGATTAAATCGTGCAGTCTGCAAAGTCACATAGTAAAACAATTATTATTTTTCTGCTGTTGAGATATTCGTGGAATCCGCATATGGGTATAGGTAACCATGAGGCAACTAAGAGCCTCTACTAATACATCATGTATAGTTACCTAACTTCAAATATATGAATTTGGTGCTACGTGGCTTTTCTATTCCTTCTAGAAGAGGGTTTAACATTAGATCCTAACATTATACAGACACTTAATCAGGAGATTATCTACTTCCCTTGATTTTCTCTCGCTTATGTAATAAGTTGACTTATACATTTCGGAAATGTGTATTTTCGGCTGTCCTATAACTCATGACTGCTACCATTTGTAGATATTGATGTTTGTCGACGTGCTTCAGAATTACTGACGCTCACCGAGACGTACGCAAATTTAGTTGGCTCGGGTTAGCGGCACCCCACGCTGTTCGAAGCAAATGCTACTGCGAATGACTGAGTTGGATACGCATGTCATGGGGAGGATGTCTGATTTGACGCTGGCCATCCTTACCCAGTAACTTGGGACGACTAGGCAAGCATTCCTTGTGCTGCATGTCTTTCAACCCCGGACACTACCTAGCACCGGTTCCGGATTTCGAAACGTGGCTTAACAGTTGAAGAAATTAAAATCAAAGCAATAGGGTTCCCCTTTAACTCAAATGATTTTAGTATCAATTCATTTGTCATAGTACTTGCGTACAAGCTATCTACCAAGCCGTGATGTCGTCTACTTCTACTTCTGCCTCTCCGAAAGTGCTCGATTTAGTTAACTTGCCGACGCTAGCTGCCTCCACGTGCTCGCCCTCTCTAGCCATAATGTCCGGGAGCGTCTCATATAGAAACTCTAGGATATACTTGTTGACTTGTTCAAACTGTAACAGAAACGCGTCGTGGCCTTCTTGGCTGTCTATCTTCTCAAGTCTGGCATTCTTGATATGCTCTGCTATCTCCTGCTGCTCGGCGAATGTGAAGAGACCGTCACTCTCAATGCCTAAAACTAGGGTAGGCTGCTCAATGAGAGCAAGTGCCTCGGGGATGCTACTAGCGCGGTATCGAGAAACATCGTGAGTGTCCAGTTTTCTGGTGATAGCAATATAACAGTTACTGTCGAAACGTTTGACGAATTTCTCGCCTTGGTAACGAAGATATGATTGGGCTGAGAAGTAGGTTGTCGTTGGTAACGAATCTCTTTTAGCAGAAACGTCGGCCTTCGGGCCGGAGAATTGGGGATCAAGTGATTGACCATTATTGTCATTGTTTATACTCACAGCAGCCTCGCTGGTATGGCTGTTGTTCCTTGATAGCCGGTTGGTCTTATGCCCATCATTGTGAATATGAAAATGGGCCTCGGATGGAGAGCTCGGAGGGGGCCTTTCCCTAATGGTTTGACGCCTAGCCGGGTCTGGGATATTGCGTCCAAACCGTGCCTCAAAGGAATTGCGGCTCCGATAAGTTAAAAGGGCGGACATACGAGCGGCACCAAGGCCAGTCGAAGGCGGATCGGAGAACGAATAATATCCATCATCATACTTTGGATCTGCATATATGCTCTGCCGCTGAGCCTCGCCCCAACTAATTCCCCAAGCGCTATGTCGGCTTGAAGTAGCGATCGGAACAATACTTCGGACATAATCTTTACCAAAGTACGCCCACTCAAGCACGAGCATACCCCCCATGGATCCACCGATGACGGCGGCTACCTGGCGTACGCCCAAGTCATCGAGAAGAAGCTTGTGCAAACTATTCTAAGTCAGAAGTGAAGATGTAGTTCGGTCGAGCTGCGACTTACTTGACATCGTCTCTTATGGTAGTAAGGGAAATTCTGGTCCGTATCTTTCGTTGTTTGGATTGCCATCCTTGGCGGTTACAGGACTAGCCGTGCCATAGGGGCTACCTAGACTGTTCATACAGACAACGAAGAATCTGGAAGTATCAAATGCTCGGCCAGGACCTCCTAGAAGAGGTCCCCACCAGTCACTAACATCAGCTGAGCCCGTCAGAGCATGGCAAATGACCATAGCATTGTCTGCATTTGGTGACAGCTTTCCTCGTGTCGTATATGCCAATGGTACATTCTGCAGAGTGACTCCAGATTCAAGTGTGAAGCTTGGAATGATGGCAATTTCCTGGTCTGGAATCAGACTCGCAAACGGGTTCTCAGGTTGCTGCTGAATTCTTTCTTCCAAGTATTCAGTCACTGCTCTATACCATAGACGCTTAGGAGTAAAGGAGTAGCTATATTAAGAGCACGTGTATTGAAACCATGATAGGAAATGAGATCTAACTGACCATATTTTGGCTGCTTAGCAGCATTAACTTCCTCTGTCATCTTGCCGTATAATAGACAAGTCTAGGTGTATAACAGGTAAGAGAGAAAGACAGAGATATAAGTAGTTAGTTAATATAGAATAAGTGACGAATAATAATTGAGACTGTATCAATCATTCGTAGGTGCTACAACATAATTCGCTAGGTAATTTTGTTTTCTGGAAGATGTAACAAGATAACTGCATATGTCTCAATGCTATCTGTATTTATACCCGATCTGATTCGCACGTCATGGTGTTACATGGGCAAGATGCAGATGGTGTTCAATGATGACTCCAACTCCAGATATCGGGGCCATAGAAAGTACCTTACGTACCAAGAAATTTTCGCTTATGTAACTATGTTCTCACTGGATGGCGATTTTGCTGGCCGAACCGGTAGTGGGTCCAATCAAGATATGTACCTAGTACTTTAAGTGATAGGGCATTTAGTGAATAGATTAAAGTTCCTTCTACGACTAACTTGCCTGCATGCAGCCTTATTCTTTTGCAAAGCTCTGAGGCTGCATCAACCAAAACCCACCACGCGATAGGTAGCTTCTTCCTTCAACGCGACCGCCGTCCTGCCGAACGGGCATCATTCCTTCTCAACCAACTCAACGTTTTCCCTTTTCTCTCAGGTATTCATCGCCTAATATTCACCACCAGCGATTAGCCTGGCCACCTGTACAGAAGGGTGACGCTGTACAACACTCAAACAGTCACGCTTTCTTTGTTCGCATTCAAACTTTATCAATTCATGGATTTCTGGTTCTTTTAACTACTCATCACTATTTCTCTGGCAATGCCGTACGGCTACTCCGACCTTTCGTCAGAAATTCTAGTGGCATCTCCTGCAACAGCATTCATCTAGATCTGCATTAAGTATGGTATGCTGAGATCTATTTCTCATCACCCTTTGGACATCACCATCACTACTACCTTTTCGGTCTTTAGCCTCATATTCGATGACCATTTTGGTGACGTAAAATCCGTCGCACTCAATCAAAATGCCTCCGAAGCGAAAGAGAAACGAGAGGCCATCTGATGGTGGAGCGAATCGACCGGCTCCTCATCGTCCTTCTGACACAACTCTCGCCCAACACGATCGAGATTTCCAGGATAGTCCTTCATCGCAGAATCGCCGCGCATCGAGCGGTCGGAATACAAGGAGAAATCCTGATCGCCGCGATTCGTCAGGTAATCAGCTGGCCGCTACAGGCCACCGAGGCCCTGTCTCTCCATCGACTGCTCGACCATCTAGTTCGTCGTCGCAGGCCGCTCCACCTACGATACCTTCTACTCCATCGGCCCCTCAACCTAGCCAACCCCGACCACCCATCCCTTCGAACTATAACTATGCTATCTTAACAGAATCGCGACTCTCCACATGGCAGCAGAAAGGCCGTCAGGATGTTGTTGAGCATGGTATCAAGTCTCGTAACGACGAAGACGTTGAAGAAATCTCAACCATCTCTCAAGAGTTTACACGTGCTGTTCTCGAAGGGCGCCTCAGTCCGACTGACGCAGGAATTTGCGTGAAGGAAATTCTCGGGCCAGCGGTCGAGAATGCCGATGGCCCTGGATTTGGTTTCGATGCGCAGAGGTTGTTCCTCGACACCCTTTCTATTTTCATCGACTCCGAGGATGGTGTCCCTCGGCCACAGCTGCAAGATTTTGTCGCTGCTACGGACATATCTCCTAAACTTCTGCGCGAAGTTCTGGATGCACCGGCTTTACAGCAACTCCGTTTGATTCGTGAAACCTTCGTCAAATTAGGCATTAGATATGCTACAAATCAACTATACCGACAGGCCAACTACAACCTGCTTCGGGAAGAGTCCGAAGGATACGCTAAACTTGCTGCAGAACTCTATCGCACACCGTTTCACGCCCGGGAACATCATGACTTTGCCCTTGTGCAAGCTTGTTGGGAGCGGGTGAAGGGTCTGATTGGAACGTTTGATCTTGACGTTGGCAGAGTACTCGACGTTGTCATCGATGTCTTCTCCGCAACAATGCTAAGAAACATCGTATTCTTCTCAAGATTTTTGCGAATAAGTTCTTGGTGGCCTCGCAACCAGGTTGAGCATTCTGAGAGGGTGTTTGCAGGTGGCCTACCAAAATGGGCTTTGCCACAATATGAAAACACTCCTCTAGAGGATCTTAAAGCTGAGCTTATCGAACGATGCTATCAGCGTGACCTGACGTTCTGGGATAGAGCTCGAGAAATTCACCTGGATGCGTTTTTTGAGCTTGGCGGCAGACGTATTGAAGACGCCGACCAGTACGACTCTACAGAAACGTCCGGTTCTAACGCAAATAATGATTCTAGTCTCGATTGGATAAAAACTACGAAGACCCTTCCACCGTGCGGCAATAAGATAGCTGCGCAGTTACTGGGCTTCAAGTTTCGATTCTATGCGTCCGACGCTCGAGATAAACAGGAAGCACTTCCAGCAAATCTATATTATCTTGCCGCTTTCTTCATCAAAATTGGATTTATTTCCCTACCTGATCTTTACCCTCACCTCTGGCCGGGTGATGACCAAATGGATGCCTTGAGGGAAAGACGAGAAAGGGAGCTTGAGGAGAAGGAGTCCCTTAAGAGACAAGGTAATGAACCAAACGCGCTTCTCACAGCTGGAGCTCTTACCGACGATACCTTGCCAACTTCTTCTAAACCACGAGACTCCACGATTGCGAATGGCGATACTAGCGAACAAGATGCGAATACTGCAAAGGATGACGACGAAACGAGTTTGCCCGACCCCAAAGAGGCTCATAAGGCAGATCTCGTGACCCACCTGTTAGTCGTGGGCGCCATCCCTGAAGCTTTGTTCATCATTGGTCGCTTTCCTTGGCTTCCCGAAGCGTATCCCGATGAGATTTATCCAGCTCTCAATCGCATTCTACTTCATTCTATCAACAAGGTTTTCGAAGAAACCCGCCCTGTTGAAATTCGACCCGTGACAAACCATCCTGTCAAACCAGAGATAGCCCAGGATCAGTCTGGGATGACCAAGGGCAACTTGAAGCTTACCGATGGTTCCCCCGTTAAAATTTTGAAGTGGCCCCATGCCGATGGCAGCCACAAAGGCATCATCTACCGGTTTTACCTTGACGAATGGGCAGATAATGTCCCTATATGCCAGACAGTCGACGACGTTTTCACGCTTTGCAGCACACTCCTCAATGTATCGGGCGTCAATATCGGAAGGGAACCTTCTCTAGTGAAGAAATTATCCGCCATTGGCGTGAAAAGTTTCTTACAAGATCAGTCGCCGGAAAACGTAGCGCGTTGGCAAGATCTTCTTCGACGCACACTTGTCCCATCACTATGCCTTTGCGATGCCAACGTCGATGCTGTCGCTGCGGTTTGGGATCTCCTTAAGCACTATCCGACACAGGTCCGTTATAATATTTACTCGGAGTGCTACGAAGGGCAAATATCTCGAACTCCTGCTATGGCTAAAGCTTTCAGGCATGCCAAAGCGAGCACGATAGCTACCTTAAAACGGCTTTCTTACCAAAATATTTCCAGCTCTGCAAAGAAACTCGCCAAAGTAGCCCTGTCATCGCCCGGTATTGTATGCAAAGTTGCTCTTGAACAGATCGAAGCCTATACCAATCTCATCGAAGCGTTCGTAGAATGCACAAAGTACTTTACGGAAATGGGCCATGATATTCTTGTTTGGTCTCTCCTAAGCTCACTCGGTGGCAAGAAGAGAAGTAGAACCCAGGAGGGCTCTGTACTCTTGACCAGTCGATGGCTACAGGCTCTATCCAAATTCTCAGGGAGGGTCTTTCGACGGTATAGTAATATGGATCCGACGCCGGTTATTTATTACGTGAATGACCAAATCACCCACGGGAACCCTACCGACTTGATTATTTTGCGGGAACTTATCACTTCCATGGGTGGAATTGTCTCGGATATTGATTTCACGGACGCTCAATTATTCGCCCTGAGCGGTGGTGAAGTTCTACGACGCCAAACGCTAGTTAGTCTAGGTGATAAGCGGTATGAGTCCGGCAAGAGTGCTGCTCGTCTTATGAAGGCTTTGGTGCAGACGGATCTTGCTTGCCGACTCCTAACGAATATGGCTCAGTACCGACAAGCTGCCATCTATCACTTGCCAGAGAACGAAACTCACATCAAGTACCTAGCAACCGTAATTGATGATTCACAGCAAGCTCTCGTTCAGTATGTAGAGCTGCTGCGAAATAACCTGCCCCCCGAACAGTTCGATGCACTTGTACCTACTATCCCACAATTGATGACGGACTTTGGCCTTGACGCCAATCTCGCCTTTATGATAGGCCGAGCAAGCCTCCAATATTTCATGATGGGCCCTGGAGAAAAGGTCGTTGTTACTACTTCTGAATCAACACCAGGTGCGGATAGTGATGTATCCAACGAAGCAAAGGGCAATGATGCAGCACCCACCGTCGGCCAAGACGCTGGGGATCAAATGGCAATAGATGCACCGGATACAGATGAAGCGGATCAACCTCAATTACCTCCAGCAATTAACGGCCAGAAGTCTGACCGGTTTCTAGAAGTACTCAGCCCTATTACCAACTCTGTCCGAACCTTGTTGCCCACAGAAGTATGGGACAAAATCAGTCCCGAATTTTTCGTGCTTTTCTGGTCTCTGCAGACGGGAGACCTCGTGGTTCCTATGACTAGCTACGAGGCTGAAATTACCCGTGTAGAGAAACAGTATACCGAACTGAAACGAGAGCGAGGCGATATGAGTACTAAGAAGAAATCCCTTGATGCTCTTATCCAGTTAAACAAGGATCTCTCTGCTGAGGCCAGTACTTGCCACGAACGAGTGAGCAAGACCAAGATATTACTCAGCAAACAAAGTCCACGGTGGTTTATCTCATCAGCAAAAGCAGAATTTATAGCGGATACATTCATCGAAGAGTGTCTCTTTCCACGAATTTTGCTCTCGCCTAGCGATGCAGACTTCTGCCACCGAATGGTGAAGTTCATGCATTCCAGTCGAGTACCAAGTTTCAGGCTCGTCGACCTATATGACCGATTCTTTGGCGTAAATAGGCTGCGTTTGATGATATTTGGCTGTACGGTTCGGGAAGCCGAATTCCTTGGCCGTTTTATTAAGCTTACATTGGGCGACCTTGCAAAGTGGCACAAAGACAAGGATGTATATGCTCGAGAAGCGATACAGAATGGAAAAATTGGGTTTGCGACAGCCTTTGAAGAAAACGGTAAACCGACATCATTCATGGAACACGACCAATTCCGCGATCTTCTCTGGACCTGGCATCGAAATTTAGCTACGGCTCTACGAGCCTGTCTTACTGGGATGGAGTGGATGCATATCAGGAACGCTATCACCATATTGAAGGCAGGACTTGAGCACTTCCCTGCTGTTGACTTCATGGGTCGCCAATTCCTGCAGATACTCGGAAAGATTGCAGAACGTGAGGATGCAACGAAGAATGGTGGCGAAGATGGTCATAGTCACAGGGTGGATCTCTCGGTCACAGCGAATACCGCAACTTCAGCTCTCAAGAAGTATGCGCCGAAATGGGTTATGGTCCAGGCGTTTCGGTCTAATACTGTAAGTTCTTCGTATCGTACTGGGATTTATACATGAACTAACTCTACTATAGAGCGGCGATCCTGCGGAGGACAAGAAATCAGCCGAGCCCACTAAGCCCGTCCAGCCAGGTCTACGGCCAAATGCGCCGGAGTTCAAGCCAACACCGACAAGGTAAGTTCAATTCCTTTTGCGGATAATGGGATATTCGTCTCATATAGTAGCAGTGTGCCGACGCGGACAAGGGCAAATGCCGAAGAGGAAGATGGTGAAGTAAATGACGCGAAAACATCGAACGGTACCGAATCTATCAAGAAAGACACAAATTCTCGGCAGCATACACCCACCAGCAAGGATACTATTCAGAAGCCGATAGCCGCTCCTCAAAAGATCGACTCAAGGCCGATCCCAAGCCGTTCCTCAACCCCAAGATCCATACCACCTGGGCCGCCCGCTTCGGGGTCTAGCCAAAGGGTGGAGTCGTCCCGTCCATCAACTTTAGCCCCTGCTCCGGGGCTACCTAGCCGACCAGAAGTTCCCTTTCCCGCTCACTTCACGCACGACAAATTTGGTCAGATCACGACGTCTGCTCATGCTCGTGACCACAGAGAGAACAGGGATGCTAGAGAGGTGCGCGGCCCAAGGGATCCAAGGGACCCTCGTGATTCAAGGGAATTGAGAGATCCTAGAGACCAGAGGTCGTCGTTCCGAGCTCCAGATGATTCACGTTTGGGTCGAGTACGGGATCAGCCTGTTGGGGACCGTCGCATTCCAGATAATATTCCAAGGGAGCCTCCAAGGTCTGAGAGAGATCGTCCTTCACATCGACAGGAGCCTGGCCGGCGAAACGAATCAAACACTCCTGATCGGGATGGTCGTGGTCCGCGTGACCGTTCGGTACCTTCAGGTAGCGTTAACCGAGGACCTGATTCAACTAGGGCGCAACGCGACAATACGACAACTACAAACCCAATGCCACCACCTCCACAGCCAGAGTTACAGGGCCCAACAGTGAATCCGGAACGCGCACGCCTTATCAATGCAGATCGTCCAGATGAGCGTTCAAATATGGTAAACCCAGCTCGTGCAGCTCTGATCAACGAAGGTCGGCCCAGTAGTCGCCAATCCAGGGAAGATAGCCGAGACCGCAATGGTTCCCGCCCAGTGTCACCTCGTAGAGACAACCGTCCTGACTCCCGGCCTAATGACCCACCTCGGGACCGGGCTCATCGTATGGATCATCCGCCTCGAGACCATTGGAATGAATCACTGCCATCTATTGGGCCAAAGGGAGGCAGGATAAGTGATCATGAAGGTGACCGAGGCCTAGCCGATAGGTCGCGCGACCCTATGGCATTCCAAGGCCCACCTCATACATCCAGAGTTGAGCCTGATCACGGCCGACTAAACAACCAAGATCCAGAATACGGTCGCCTGAGCTCTATTCCTTCAATTGGTGACGCAACTAATCCGCCTGAGGGACCACGTGGCCGTGGCCGTAACTCAGCTCGCGCTCCAGCAAACAATATCCCTGGGCGACCAGATCCTAGATTTCCGAGCAACGAGCCTCACCGGCCCTCGTCCCCAGATAGGCACCATCCTCCTACTGGTCCCGCATCGTCTAGGCCACGTCGAGGTCAGACTGGAGGACAATATGGCCACGGAAACGGTCCGGCCACCTCGCCAACAGCTACTAATCCGTCGGGAGGAATACACCCGGAAAGGCTAAGGCATCTGAACCCAGGTAGTTCTGCTGGGTCAGTACCGTCTCCTCAGGCATCATACCCAGCTTCTGCCCCCAGCACGGTGCCCGTGCATCCTGATCGAATGGGCCAGATTACAGCATCGCCTTCTGGTTCTCACCAAGGTAATCGTTCTGCGTTGCCTCCTTTACAAACCTCCGATCGAGCCACAATGTCTGGACCATCAAATCACCGCCAACCATCTGGAGGCCATCCAGGTCCCTTCGGGTCCGATGCTAACATAATGGCCGCGCCTACCGGACCAGCGAACACTAATGAACGTTCCAGGGCTGGTGGTGGGAGACGGCAGTTGTCGGGCATTAACACGATACTTTCAGGAGGAAGTCCTACTGTGCGTACAAGGGGCTCTCGATCTAATCTGGCTGGCTCTGACGCTCAGGTGCTCACGGGAGCGTCTCCTGTCTCTACACCGGTCCATGAACGCCCTGATCCAAATATACTGTTAGGTGAGCGTAATGTGAATGGAGGGGAACGCCCTGGGCGTAATGATCACGAACGGGGACGGAGAGATCACAGCAATGCCGATCGATCTCTACGCTCCTCCCGTCGGAGCAGTCGGGATCGCAGTGCAGAAAGGGACCAGAGGCCAAAGGAGCACCGCGATTACCGAGATCGGAAGTCTAATACTGGGATTCCCAACCATGGGAGAGAAGGCGAGATGGAACCGCCACGCCGATCCGGTCGAGATTCTACGGGTATTGGTAGAGAGCCAGTGCCTGGTGCTGGAAGAGGTGATGTGATGGGTAACCCCCGTGATGGACAGCGAGAGCCGCGTCATCGTGGGGATGGCGGAAGCGGAAGACATGAGGATTACGGACGTGGTCGTGGAGGGGGTGGACCAGGTGGAGGACAACGTGGAGGTGATGATCATCGAGACACAAGGGGGGGCGACGACCGAGGCCGCAAGCGTCGAAGCGATGATTTTGGAGGGCCCACCGAGAAGAGGCAGAGACGTTAGGATCGGGGTCAGACAGACCAAGCTCAGCCGTACTATGTGAGATTACCTCGATAAAGCTCTTTTTTCTTTTTAAAGTCGACCATGTATTATGAAAAATCAGCTCAGGGAGGCGACGAGCATATAATTCGCAGACGATGGCAGAAACAACAGGCAGTGTCATTGAGTACTACAATTCCATAGCATTCATCTGCAGCGGTGTCAAGGGAAATGGGCGCGGGAAACTTCTAGCATTTTTAAACAAACGGCCTCGCCGCGTCAGTTTTCGTCGTTTTAGCGCGAATTAAAGGGGGATGCCTATTCCCACGACATAAACAAGCAAGGCAAAGGAGAGACCAAAACACACACTACTTAATTCATACAATTTTCTTTCCTTGCATTTACCGTTTATTCCGGCGTTAAGAGATACCAGATCCAGAATCAGAGAGTTTTTTTGCCTTTCCCATTTAATGTACAACAAAACAAAGCAAAGCAAGCGACAAGCCGCGAATTATGATACCCCTTTTTTACCCCCATCTCCGCGCGCCTGTTCGATATGGAATTCTAAGACGTCCAAATACCTAGGAACGGACAGACGTGCAATAGAATTGGCAATATGGCGTTCTTAAGGACGAGGCGTGAATTGTAGAATATTGTTGGGGACTAGGGAATAGGTCTAGATCACGCTCAAGCGATATTTATGGAAACTTTGGCTTGGCATGGAGCGGATAATTCCCCCAAGTGCGTGTATGAATAGATATTTGTATGGTATTACGAATCATGGAGACTTATTAAATGCGCGACAAGAGCTGGTAGAAGTGAAATGCTACTTACTGTGTCCGAGTTTCACATGACACATTTAGGTCGTGCTTCAGATTATACACTAATAAATTATAAAATTGATTTATCACGTAGAATAACTAGCAAAACTCAAGCAACAGTAATATGAGGTTTACGCATCATTTCATTTATACAATTCGCAGTTACGAAGGTATCTATCTATGTCTAAGCCATTTTATCGACTTTCCTATTTCTGTCCTGCTATCAGCAAAACGACTTCCTTACTTAAACAAGTATGATATAATCCTCTCTCCACCAAAA
This sequence comes from Entonaema liquescens, assembly GCA_902805475.1. NCBI lineage: Eukaryota > Fungi > Ascomycota > Sordariomycetes > Xylariales > Xylariaceae > Entonaema > Entonaema liquescens. The sequence continues at coordinate 1,237,675 of CADCSX010000006.1, forward strand.
GGCAAAAATATCAGGACGAAACAAATCATCAAGTTTCATCTGGTCCGAGCGGACCAGTCAGAACGCCTGGCAACAAAAAGCCCCGTCTCACAAAAAAGATTCCAGAACGCCGAAATGTCAAAGGCTCGCCCCATAACCCTAATTATGCATTCGCAAAGAATAGGTACGTAACGAGATTATATGCTCGTGGCTGTTATGAATGATAAGGATTAGGTTTTATATCGCAGTGCCCGGCTGAGGTCGGTCGCCCCATAGCGCGTTGCCGACACGAACTTGTGTTGACGTTCTCGAGCCTGGACCGGGTCTATTCTGCGGCTCGTTCCATCCCGCTGTGCTTCCGCCTTGACTACCGTATGCTTCGTTCGGATCATACTCGTGCCGCACACTGCTAGCAGCTCCCAAGTCACCTCTAACATCGTCGTAGGACGTGTACGGCGCATAACCCACCGAAGGATTAGGATAGTCGTAGAATTGAGCCCGCCCAGGCTCTATGTAAGGGTCAGTCGGACGCCTCGAGATGTTACCCGGATTAGGCTGTGCGTGCGTGATTAATCCAGCGCTCTCCTCGGGGACTATATCACCAGGTTGAACGCCAAACGTAGGCCGGTGAAATTCGGTGGTGATTGGTAGGTTTTCTGAATCTTTTACGCCAGGGCGACCTGCGCCATACGGTTTCATGGGATAGCTGGTGTCAATATCGCTAGCCTTAGTCTGATAGCTAGAGTCTTCGCGGCGGTGCTTAACCCCGACAAATAGCCATCTCATACCGCGGCCGAAGGCCTTAACGATATCCCATGGGTTAAGAGCATCCGCAAAAGCCTTTAGGCCCATAAAGCCACCCATCTTAACTCCATGTTCGTTCTCACGAGGCGGCAGTCCTGAAGATGGATCAGAAACCGGGTAATAGGTCGTTTTGGCGCTTTCGAGATACGGAGCGTAAGGAAAGGCCCAGATATGAAGGATTGCAAAAAGCGCCATCTCGACGCAGAGCATTAGACTCGGTATACCAACCTTCAGGTCGGGATAAGCGAGGATAGCATTCGGATTCACTATATGAAGGGTAGAGGTTCCAAGAGAGATGGCAATCGTTTGCCAAAAAGACAAGAAAATGACGAGTTTAATAGCTAAGACCTTGAGAAACGGCTTGTGTTCGCCTAGTGGTTCTCGTAGCTGTACGTAGAACTGGATTAGACAGTACATAGCAATAGTAACTGCTATACACTCTATTGCGATGACCTGTGATTTTGTAAGCGGCTCTGAGACTCTCCTTTCGTAGGATGGCGATACATACCCAAATGTGAGCAAAAACAGGACTGTTAGAACTCTCGCAGTACCGCTCAAAGTACTGTGTCACAACAGCAGTAATGGTCATGGCGACCCTAATGAAGCAGTAATGGTAGATTCCAATCCAGACAATGTTAAACCACGTCAGACCGCTCTTGGGAGTTCTCCACGGTCCCCTCTCACCACCGCAACACTTAGCGAACCAGTTTATCGGCCATACCCACTCTTTCACCGGGTGCATATTTCGGAAGAAATCCTTCTGGTCGTGCAGGTCGGGCGCGACGTAATGACACATCAGGGCGAAAAAGGAGGCGATGGCGAAGGCCTCATAGCAGTCGCTAATAACCTGGAAGTAAACGGCATGCCAGTAATACCATATGCATAAGAAGGCAGAGGTGGCATAAATCGGGATCATAAATAAGATGCGAATAATACTGATTCTAGTTAGTAAGGTTATATACGCTGTCGTGACGAGATAAACGTACTGTCGCTGTTCGCGGGGTTTAGTGTAGTTGAGGGCATGTTGCCACATCAAATAGAAGCTCACGATATAAGCAACTATGGTGGCTCCGCCAGCGATGATGAGGGCGAGTTGATGGAAGGTCAAAGGACCCGCGATCTTCTCTTCCGACCCGACTATCAAAAAGCATGTCAGCATTACATCTTGGCGCCACGATTCTGGGCATGCAGGAACCCCAGATTATAGAATCCCATCTGAGCACGTACTCCTCATCTCCTCCAACGTCGAGTTACATGTTAAATTCATCGTGCCGACTATAATTCGATCATCCGTAAGGTCTAGCAGAATTTGGAAAAGCGCGATCGCTTGTTAGATTGAACCCTTAAAATCGTATCCTCCACTGATATCAGACTGATTAGAGGCTGCTCGATAGATAGACTATATTATCGGGGAGATTTCGTAATCAACGCGGCGTATCGATGTTTAGGAAAAAGGATTCGAGGGGCTGTGCGTGTTATTGCGACAGAAGCGGAAACAGGGGAAAGTTGGGAAATGAGCGGCTTTGCGGATTTATTTGCTGAAGAAACTGTCGCGTCCGACCGGCGGGTAAGATGTTCTGGAGAGAAGAAATACCAATATGATGTTGGTTTGTTGTACAGGTCGCGTCGACGAAGAAGTAGCCGGCAAAACGGATGAGTTGGGCAGAGATGTTAGAAACAAAGAAAAAAAAAGATGCTCAGCCCCGTTGGTAGTTGCACGAGGATCTGCGAATTCGTGAAGGTTTGGAAATTACAGGCCAAGCCTAAATACCGGGGATACGTACCACTTTGAGCAAACGGGGAATTAGAGAATTAGAAGGTACGGTTTAGTTACGTCGCCAAGGCATACGTCCTAGGTACCGCCAAGGGTGACGCACATGTCGCATAGCGGGGTCTACATAGTACATATTTACTGTCGTTCGTTATTGTCCATCGTCACTGGTCAACTCGAACCGGCACAACGGCAAAAGGGGCGGGTCGTAAGCGCTAAGTCGGATGGTTTCTGCAGCTAAGCCACTAGTCAATACGTAAATCCCGTAAGGGACCAAAAACTTCTCTACAGATGGAATGCACGTCGTATCGATATAAATTCAATCTCCATAACCAGATCTGATAAAGATTAAGTTTAAGTTTTAAACGAAGTCAGATACGAGATAAATATAAGTAAAGCTATTGCCGTTTTAGTATACGTGTGTTTGTACCTCAACCCCCAAATTCCAACTCCAAATCCATACCTAGACTTTACAGAATCAGTTAACTACTTACCTAGGTATGTAAGCTGTAAGCTTTGAATATGTCACTTGACCTCACAACCACACCAACTTTATTAGAAAGGGGCTAAGTTTTTATTCCACGTCACACCTCAAATCAAAATAAACCCAACTCTAGAACTTCATCGTCTCCCTCGGGCACCGCCTTCAGGTAAAAGAATAATCAGAAAGGACTCCGGTCCAATAGAAGTGTAACTTTACCCCAAAAAGAAATATTTAAGGCGTCTAATTCGTAGAAGTCCATACAAAGCCTTAAACGGAGATATCACTCATAATCTTTATTTCGCATTATAAGGGTATACTATAGACACAGCCTCACGGCTATGCGGTAATATGACTTTCGGAAGATTAATGATTGGTTATGTGATATTAGAACTGAATACGCGTATATGCACCTTCACTGTCTCTGACACTCGCTTAAATATGTCTATTCACTGTCACTAAAGGTCCTATAAGAAAGGCCTGCTAAATAGCCTAGAGAAAATATGCATTTATTAGTAAAATACGGGACAAGGCATTTTAGGAGCGAATGATACGGGTTGGTGGAGTGGTGTGGGCATATCAGTATATCCATAAAGATCAATAGCTTAGGGTATACGTACCCAGGTAGGTAGGTATCTATTGATGATCTTCTAGGTAATATATGACAGATATAATAAATTCTAGAGTTTTTGCTTATATGCCGTAATACCTCTTGTGGGAAGATATCTTGAGACTACCCCAAGGACTGGAATAGACGTATTCCATTTTGGAAAGGGGGTCCTTGAAACTAATCCACAATCACCTTACCTACTTTCACATACAATGCCAGGATTCCAGATGAGACATCTAGAACAAAGAACTTATTTAGTATATATAACCATAAGTTTCTATAGAGCTAAATTTAGGTTTCCTTTGCCAACTCTTTCTATTAATACCTACCATCAAAGAACCCCCAAGATTGAGTTCTTCTTCTCTAGCTTGAAGTTTAGAGCCGCATGTTTTTATCCCAAGATATCGTTCGCAGCATTTCCCATATTATTACCAGATAGTTAGCAAATACATTCTTGATTAATCCTTTTACACCTAGATATAATATGGTGCATCGCTGGTTTCAAGTGGTTGAGCCACGACGGTGAGGGATACAATAATACGGTGAAGCTAGGAAATACATAGGGAAAAGCCAAAATGAAATAAACTATCTGATAGTTTAAACCTATTCTACAATTTACTTAATCTCGAGGCTGTTAGTGAAAGTAGGATTGGCGGCTGCGAGGCTGATGATTATTGCGACAGCTATGGTGGTGAAACGCGTGACGGGCTTGGGTTATTTAACAATAGCAAGCTTTATTTAGCCCTTCAATTGATTTTACTTTTAAATTAATTAGGAAATAGAACCAGTCCCGGCCTGGATATAGCTGTTGTGAAGTGCGAGTATCCAAGGGGCACTACGAAGGTCCTGGGTCCAGATTTTATACTACACTATTAGAAATCATCTACTCTATGTTGCGAATCTTAAAAAACAGATGACTTCAGCTTTAGTAAACCGAATCGACGGCTGATGAATGCTCAAGTAAAACCGAGATCTGAAAAGTAGCAATAGCTTGTGTCCCAGCATCTTACCTTTCCTCAATCAACACAACGTTAGCAGTACTACCATTTCTCGGGAAACGACAGGCGCCATTGTAAATCTATCCGGTCAAATAACTGACAGGGAAATTGTGTCAATAAGGGTGAAAAGGGACAACTCGGTTCTAAAAACGTGTTCGGAGCTAAATCTAGAAAGAGGTCCAAGTAGAAAGATGTCCAAATTAAGCATAAGACAAATAAGCGAATCTAGCCGTTGTAATACAAGAAGAATGTGACGGATGGTATTGTTGGTGTGTAAGTCCTTTCTCTCTCATGTAAAACCATGCTCCTTTAAGTACCCAAATTGTCCATAATAGTTCAGTCATTGCTATTCCCTCTAGACATATGCAAGAATTCCTCGTCAGCTAAACCGATGTAAATCCACAATAAAAGAAGTATAGTACTATCTATGTAGTAGTATTTGCAGTTGCATTAACGGAATGGCGAATGGCCCAAATTATATGTTTATTCTTTTTCAAATAATAACGCCAAAATGCCCTAACCTCCTATTACCCTGTCATTCTTGTCGTATAGTCGTATGAGTGAGATTATTGTCCCGCTGATGCGTCGAACGGGTGGGCGGGTATCCAAATAAGGCGACGGTGTATTATTGTGTCGAGTAGATTGGTCTCGAATTCAGAAGACCTGCTGCCATAATTCGTAGAAACCACTTGAGTATCCGGATCGAAAAGGAGGCCTTCTTATGATTTCTGAGTCGTATTGGATATGTTGGATACATCCATGACCGGGTAATCATTTGAAGGTTCAGAATATAATACCAGCCAATGTGAGACCGCTTTTTTGAAACCGAGGATATCCAGCTCCGTCCCCTGAGTCGTGGGGTCTTCAAGGAACTGGTTAATCAGATGGTCTGCCATATCCCGAGTAGGATGCGAATAGGGGCAATCTGGCGGAGCGGTCTTCTCCCCAAAGAGTTTCTTCCAAATCCAATACCACTTGTTGTTGAACTTGGCGTTGGGATTGGGCCCCCTGGCTTTAGGAATCGGAGGAAGTTGGTCAACAGAGCTACCGTTTGTTGGTTCGCAGTCCGCATGCGCATCCAGAGACTCCTGATCAGCAAAAGAATCCCAGCAATTTTTGCAGTGGTAAAGCCCTAGTTTATGGTCGTTGTCTAGATGCTGTCTCAGAGCGCTAATGTTCTTGAACTTCTTTTTTATGCAGCTTGCATATCGCGCTGGATCGCGCTTATAGAAATGACACGCAAGAGGTCTGTTTTCGTCAACGCTGGCTGTTGACGCGCACGATCCACATGCTCTAAAGGGTTTGTGAGCAGGTCCGTTTTCTCTATCTTCCTGGTACAACTTTCTTTTATTGATATTCGGCTGAAAATTGTCGCTGTTGCGGCGTAAGGGTTGCTGAGGGCGAGGTAATTCTTCCCTTTGGTCTATTAATGACTCCATGTCTGAGAATTGATAATGGGAAGTGCTTGAGAACCCTTCTACAGGTAAATTTGAGAGTCCCTCGTATGAAAAAGATGGCATAGGTAATTGGGAAGATTGGATGGTCTGGCTTGTCCAAGGGGCCGGAAAAGGAGACGCATTATGAAAATGCGCGGGGTCAATTGTATTGATGTCAGTGGGGAGGAAGGATGAAGATATTTGAGGCTCAAAGGGATGCGTAAGGTTGTGGGATAGATCTAAGTTAAATCCATCGAGGTCAATTCCATCAGGGTCAAAAGCTTCTTCATCACCCGTCTTTGACCGTAATCCTTCACTAGGACCACATAACCCTGTCGTGCAATTGTCAAATCCATATTCAGGCCAACTGAGTTCAGTCGCGTGGCATTCAGTATCGGGAAATAATATTGGGTCGAAGTAGGAATTTACATCCTCACCAAGGATGGCTAAATCGAACGTATTCTCTTCAGCCCCTTTATTGCTGCGGGGTGTCCGCTCGCCATCACAAGCCTGATCCAACTGTGTAAATTCACCAATCAGATCAGCACTGCCCTGATTTGAATGAATGGCAGACGCTAATTCTGGGTTGGTCGCCAGGGTACCCTCGGTACGGGACAACTGTATCGAAGGTGACTGGGTGGATTGTGTGGTAGACTGAGCCTCAAGTGTGTCACCGGCTTGTGTCCTTGAGGCTCTGTAGGTTTCTCCTTTGCTGATTGCTACCCTATGGGTCTTACCATGCATCATCTCAGATCCGTGGCGGTCTCCATCCAGAGCCGCATAATCCGGCTCTCCTCCCCTGATTCTCTTCGCGTTTCGGTATAAAGGGACCTTTTCTCCCTCACAGTTGCTGCACCTCTTCTGCCCGCAACCTACACACACTGGATTAATCACCAGGGACATCCCCCCATATGAGCAGTTGCACTGATGGGTATTAGTTATCGCAGAGTAGTCGAAAAGAAATATAGGTCACTGTCAATGTCAATAACAATCACTTACGCAGTACCACACGATCTCTTTGGGGCTTAATTTCTCTATTCGGCTCATAGCATTCGGCTCATGTCGTATGTCGTGTATAATCCAAGCCGTCGTTCATAGTCTATACACAGAGAAGCATTTTCACGTAAATCTACGGGTCTTAAAAGGTCTATCAATGTTCTTAATGTCAAGTGAAATGGGCACCGATAACACACTAGGACTTGGATATGTGATTGGCTTGTCTCTCGCTTCTAAGCTACGAATGCCCAACTATTTGGGTCCAAGCAGGAGTTTCGACATGGAAGAAGACATATTTAATCATAGCTAAGATCAAAGACTACATCCAGTTGTGTTTCCTGATCATGACTATGATTAAAGATACTTAGGTAGAAGTACACTTTGATCAAATCCATTATTACTTGGGATCGTGCATTGTGGGGGGTTCCATAAAGCTGCGTGTGTCCAGGTATCATTGGTTAGTTATTCCGACTTGCATCCCCAAACTTGTCATGATCAAGGTCCTGATTATTTACCCGAGTTCTAAAGAGGGAAGTTTGCCAGGCGAACACTCTCCTCTATAGGTCTTGGTTCGTCCATCAAATCTAGCACCTCCGAGAGATGCAATAGCTAGCGCTAATATATAAGATATTAAGATATTTATAGAGTCAAGTCAAAAGATCATACTCTTGATCATTCTAGCCGTGTTTAAGCTATAATACCCGACCCCAAGTTTGTTGCCTGTCTACTCTTTTAGGAATATTAGGGGTAGCTCAACCAATGAAATATAAAATACGAATAAGACATGTATCCATCTCTACGCAGTTCCATTCCGCGAGATACAGCGGCCCTCTCGGACAATGGTAAACGGTGATCAAAACTTTGATTGTATGAATACTATAGCATCGATGATGAGATGCATCTACTTAGCTGCAACTCTAGTTGGGCTAGCATAAAGTCAGTTGGCAATAGTTTGCGAAGTACAAGACGGCGCAAGTGCGCAGATACAATTCTCATAGCCAATAACTCGGAGTGGCTTGAGCGTGCCATGCATAAGTTGAAGCCTTTCGTGGAAACCCCTGGAATAAGGAGGAGAGGAAATCAACCGGCTTATTAATGATTAATCTCAAATGATGGAAGACACCGTCGGTATCATGACATCCAATAACATAACTGCTCTCACCTTGACACATTCTCGATTTCATAATGCCGAGGATCTCTAAACTTGGATTGTAGTAGGAAAGGAATCACGTTAGCTAGAACATCATACATAGGTAAGATTATGAGATCGGGCGTCGTATCTCATACATCAAGCGTCGTAAGGATAACCTCCTACTTTACCCATCAGCCACCAGAGGTCAATCATGTAATTGATCCTCAACAGGCGCAGAACTGTTATTAATGTGTGAATCCACTCGATTGATCATTCAATTGCAAAGCATTAAGCTAGTAGGAGCTCCACGACGACTTCTTTTTTTTTCGGTTTTTTTTTCTTTTTCGCGCACGCATTACAACCGCCAACGATTCGAAACTGTGAACCGTGGCAACATAATAAAGAAAAGAGCTAGGTGTCTCCTAAGCCAGGGTGGCTAGGGGTTGGTTCGACACAATTATTATACCACCTCTGCCCTGAATACATGGAATCGAAACGTAACGACCTCGAAGTGCGCCCACCTATACATTAGGGGTCAAAGTCAAGGCATAATGAGGCATTAAGACAAACGTCATTTAATGGAATAGTTCGCAAGCGGCCATCGTCAAGAATAGAAACTCCTGGCCGTAATAAAGAGACTACGCGTCTCAACCTGAGACTAGGGAATCGGTCGGCCGCCCCCCTAAAACTATCCCTCGAAAACGGAAGCACCAAGTTGTACCTCCACGGGAGAAGGCACCGGATCTTTGAAGTGGACATCACGGTGAGCAAGCCAGATATTCCATATCTTCTTCAGGTCTTCTACCTCGTCCCCGAAACCTTCCTTGACCCATTTGGCCTGGCCCTTACTAAACCACACATCCTTGAGACGGTCGCGATCGCCGTCGTGGTGCTCAACCCAGATCTCGAAATTGGCGTTGAGATACATTCTGATTCTGAACGCCTTGTCGTCTTCGGGTCCTGACAAGAGTCTCTGGTGGAATATGGTGTCAGTATAATGGATGAAGGAAATTAGGATCGAATCCCAGTCGTAGTCGTCGATCTGGTCGTGGTTGGGATGATCGTAAGCTATGTCTAGATTGTCTTCCTCTAGCTCCTCTTGCACTTTTTCCAGGGCTTCGCGTAGGCATTGAACATGGTATTGGGTTTTCTTCTTCTCTGGGAGGTAAGCCGGTGTCATGGTCGAGGGGCCTCGCTCCCAGGCTGCCGGGAAGCCCTTCCGGATCACTCGGTGTATTCGATGCTTGGCAAAGTGGTCCCAGTGCATTAGATACTCGGCCCAGCCGAATCGGCCTCCGGCAAAATCTACCGCAAACTTCTCTCCAGTATGTAGAGTAACGCAGAAGAGGTTGTGGGGTCGCAGCATGCTGGACTCGAAGGTATCGTCTATGGTATGGCGGACAACAGGACGATGGGCATTCTTGACTAGGACGGTATATTGTTCGATGTCATCGAGGAGGCCTACCAATGATTAGCACTCATTGTTGTTATATAAGAAAGGAGAAAGCTCACCTCCCTAGAGCCATTTCACAGTCGAACTCAATATCATGAAGGGCAAGTCAGGATGATAACTATCTTGCAGAGCCGCGTCCACGTGCTCCGAAGCCACTCCATCACCTCGGTGGAACTTATGGACAACCTTCTTTCCCAGCATAGCCTCGTAGTAGCGGTGTTTATCTTCCAAAATTACCATGCAATCGCGTTCGTACGTACCCTTCAGAGAGAGGGTTGTCTGCTTTCGCTCCATAATCGTGAGAAGAGACTTTATGAGTTGCACGCTTCGCCCGAAACGCTTGCGAGCGATACACACAGGCTTGTGCTCCTGTTTGTCAAGGAGCTCGCAACTCCTGCAGCAGTAGCCAGAGCCGATCGGCTTGTTTCGGTCAAAAAAGGGCACGCAGCCTTTACACCGGAACTGTGGCCCATCGCGGCGACAATAGGTACAATTTGCCGGGATGGTGACTGACTTGGGGAGGTGACTGTACTCATCGTCACTGTCCTTATCCAGATCCGTAGATGACGAATCTCCATCGTAGACATCGTTATCTTTCCTTCCTTGCAAGATCCACTTGCAATGTGCGAAGTATCGCGACTTGGCTGATTCCTTATCGTACTTTGACATTTTTACAATCATTGGTAGGATACCTTCGATAAAGGCGACACGGAACCCGTGAGGGTTGTTGCTCTTCAATACCTTGGCGATGATGGACTTGAATTGCTGACACTCATCATCATGCTCATCTGGGCCAGTTTCTTCTTCCAAGAACATCCCGAGGGCTTCCTTGTACTCGCTATCCTGTTCGGGATCGCTGTATCTATCGTTAGATGTGGGACTCGGTAGGTTCTTGAATAGTCGCTCGATGGAAAGTTGGCACGAATCCATAAGAGGTGCTTCTTCTCCCTCAGACCCGCCTGGACCTGTCAGATAGATGCGAGCTCGAGACATTGGGGCAGACCCGGATGCCATTGTTGTATTATCACTGAACTTCGTTCAGCTGCTATGGCTTCCTTATAATGTTGAAAAAGGATGGATGTGGTAAGACTTGAAAGAGATGGATGAAGTCACGAACAAACCAGTTCTTAACTCGCACGTCGACTACGAAAAGGGCATCGAGAAAGAAGGAATTTATGGCTTGAGGCAATATGACTTGTGGGTAGTAAGAATCAGGGAGCAGGACTGAAACAAAATGCAAGGAATGTTCCAATAGGCCGCAGTTGGTGGGTTGAATGCCTGTTGCCGGGGGATATCGTGACTAATTGTGCAAACCCTCACTAGCTCCTCGATTCCTACCTATAAAACCACTGACGATAGTAACACGCAGTGAAAGGACCCGCATATTTAGGGCACTGCTGGACAACAAGGCAAAAAAGGGGGAACATAGCTTTATGTAATGACGGAGTCAAAGGCTCAAACCGTCGATGTCTGACGATCACTCCATTATGACGAGAGTAATTGCAGAACAAATACGCTCAAATAAGAGTATAAGTCGAAACTTCAACTAAGCGACATCCCCTAGCGTCTTCGAGTTAGAACGACTCCAATTAGATAGGTATACTCGGAAGTTCCCATAAGTTACTCTCTCTAAGGACTTATAAGGTCCAAATAAGCTATTCGTTGAAGCTTGAGTGACGAGCGGTTAGATAATGATTGGTGCGGTTATCCGGTTAATTCATGTAGATATTCCCACACAGGCCGTGGGATCGCACATCGTATTATACCTTCCTCGGGAGCCATTCCCACAAGGTGGTATACAATGTGTTATAGGTTCCCCTATCTCAAGTATCTCGAGTTAGCTTGAACTGGCACGGCTTAGGGTGGAATATCGAAGATAATGTTGCGTGTAAACGAACTGCTTCAACGTAGATTCCTGGGTCGTATTGGGCATTTACCATTCGGACTAGATTTTACCATCATTCGATGTTTTTAACAAGGATATAATATGCTTTAGGTAGTTGACTACCTGCATCAGGCGCGCTTGTGGGTCATTTCAGATCTCGTATTCTCGTCCCCGTTACATCGCAGCGTCTAGCTGGCCTTGGCTGTTGATATCTCTATATAACAGACGGTGGGCAACTCTTTTCTATCTCGTAGCTACTGAGAACCTTAATACCAAGCAGACTAGTATTCCTATAAGCCGCGAGGACTGTATAGGAGGCCAACTCTCTCGTTGTCACCATGAAAGCTACTAGTGTCGTAGCTCTTGCGCTTGCCTCAGCCGCGCAAGCTCATTGTACATTCATCACTTTCTCATGATAAGGCACCCACTAATAATAAGCAGATACATTCCCAGGTCTTATCTATAATGGCGTCACTGAGGAGGACTGGACGTAAGCTCGCTCGCCCTTAGAGCCAGGGGCTGGATTGTTGACCCTTTCCCGTAGCTATGTCCGCAAGACGACCAACTTCGGTGTCCACGACCATGGCCCTCTTTTCAACGTCTCGTCAACCGACCTCAGATGTTTTGAACTTGAGCCCGGCAAAGGGAGCCCCGAAACCATGCCCGTCAAGGTCGGGGACAAGGTGGGCTTCGTAGTAGACGGAAACGTCACGCATCCGGGGCCCCTTCAGTTCTACATGGCAAAAGTTCCGGAAGGAGAAACTGCCAAGACCTTCGCGGGCGACGGGGATGTCTGGTTTAAGATCTTTAACGACGACCCGAAATTCACTGGCAGTTGGCCAGAGTGGCCTAACGCAGGCAAGCATGAGGTCTTCGTCACCATCCCTTCTTGCCTTACTGAAGGCGATTATCTACTCCGCGTGGAGCATATCGCGCTGCACAATTCGGCAAAAGTAGGCGGGGCGCAGTTCTATCTGGGATGCGCTCAGCTGCATGTCTCTGGTGGCGGTACTAAGACTTTCCCAGGCGTGTCGTTTCCTGGTGCCTATTCGGTAAGTTTTATATCCTGTGATAAAGATACTTATTTGTGTCAGTAATGCCGTATGCTAATTGTCGTTCTGCAGGCTACTGAGCCAGGTATTCTGTTCGATATCAACTACCCTGTTCCTACTTCTTATGCGGTCCCGGGTCCTGCCCCTATCTCTTGCTAAGCGTAACCCGCCTGGTTGCCACGGGGTAGACAGGGAGATGAGAGCAAACCTGAAGAAAATTTTATTCTTTTATATACAAGAGAAGTCCATCGTATAAGGTAGAGCGAGATAAAATATGGGTTGACCTCTTACCAACTGAATGCTAGCTACAGTACCATGTCATCCCTCACGAGTGCTTCAAGCTTTTAATAGTTATAGGTTTTCAAACACTCGAGCTGCCGTTTCAGGTATCTATCCAGATTAGATATTGTGTTAGAATTTATTTATTTCCTATGATCGAAGCGGAAGCCCTTGTGTACAGCAGTACGCTCGATTAGAAGACACAACTAGTTAGCGTAATATACATACTGAGGAATATGAGAATTTCTCACAATAGATATGGAAATTCTCTCTGTCTAATGCGTCAATTTCATGGTCCTTAACTTTGGGAGGTATCGGTAAAGGCCACTACGTTACCCCTTTTCGTAATGGAGTGCTTATTCCAGACCAAGAGCGTCAAGGAATACATATATGCCAGATATTCGAAGCATGCACTGCTAGATAATTAATACTCTATGTCGAATTTGACGTTGGTGGACCGTCCGTAACAGTCGATTCTAGGACATGATCTAGGAAGTAAATATATCTATACCTGGATCTTGAGGATGTGTATGGATAGCGCTAAATACTTTCCTGATCTTCATAGATAGGGTTGTTCCCTCTCCAGCAACCGCGAGCAGATATACACTAGGTTAGACATATGCACTGCATATATGTGTTGTTACGTACGCCTGTATGTGAACCGTCTTAGCAAACGATAACGGCAGAAGTAAGCCGGTTAGGTTCCTTGATTACCTAACGTAATACGCATTCAGTTTATTCATATTTCGGGTGTGACTTAACTCAAAGCTAATCTTGAGCACATTTTACGCCTTCTAGGTTTTACCTTATGATACTTTTAATCACTAACAGCTCGCAAGCCGAAGATAAGTCTGCTCAATGCCTCAGGATACCATGTCCTTTGAAGACGTAGGTAGGCATCCGAGAGTGTCGTCGGATTCGGAGTTAACAAAAGGTCGGTTGAGAAGTCTTTCAGTGGTCTACCGAGTTATCCTGCATGGCAGTCTCGTATTCTCGAGATAAGGACTTGGACATCTAAAGCTTTGACGTTTTAAAGGGGGTGGCTGATTTAACACCTTTTATCGCCATGTAAGCGGATTTAAAGCGTCGTCATCGTCCGTTTTGATATTATCAGTCTCGAAAGCCCCGAATTCCGACTGGCCTTCGCTTCGAGAAGTATTCTCTTCATTACATAACTTCATATCCGGCTTCCGGTTTTGAAGCTATGTTCGGCTCGGCCGTAAAGATGACAACTCATGCTGCTTAGTTATGTAAACTTCATAACAATTATGGGGAAGTAAATTACGCGTTTATTTTGCAAGCATTTCCATATTCTCATAAGTTTTACTTCATAATACCCCATACAAGTCCACGTGTTGCAAATGCACTTAGATCCCATGACAGACGGTAAGACCTATCAAAGAGTAGCGATCCTATACAGTAAAAGGGTTCCTGTATCCATGGATTCTGATCGGCGTGTAATGCCGCGCGCCAACAGGATGCCAATATTTGAGGCGGCTTGTACCAGACCAGGATTGTACGGGGGCCGTCACTGTATTATTAGGTACTAACAATAGATGTTCGCTGTGCCGCTCTATGGCAATAGCCTATTCAATGTTAGAATTGGGTTTTCTATTTAGTTAATTAACGTAATCACTTTGGTAGATATCGAGTTAATTATAATTTATAGATCTCTCAACTCAACCCTTCCTCTTCTAGAAGTTTTGCTACTATTAAAAAAATAGGTTACGTTGGTAAAAGCCGGCAGTGAAACCAGTTCAAAGGATAACCACAGTACGAAGAAATAATCAAAGAAACTGTGGTAAAAAGATATACCCCCCTAGAGGGTAAGCCGAAACCTGCACGCATATTGCCGGATTGACCTCGATTCTTCCAATGTCTTTCCGTATTAGTTAGTTACATATTCTGCGTCGGCATTCAAGCTCTACAACTTGAGGGGTAAATACATACTTACATCTCTGACTTGGCTAGTTTCTCCATACGAACTGCAAATCAACTATCGAACCAAATAGGAGTTGGGTGTTATTACTTTATATTGGTGCGTGGGATGGGCGGTCGTCACGATGATGTAAGTGGCTTGTGACTAGGCCGAAAATCTTCATTTGGATGGGCCGACGTGTACGCAACATATGCCAAAACTTTTTATTTAATAATCATGTAAGAGATTACCCCTGGATTAGTGTAGGATTGAACAATTCATCAGGATCGCGAACCGGTTTGTACTTACAGGTAGGTAGCTACTTGCGCAGTCATCTTATAAACCGCCGTGTCTAATATACCTAAGCTATATACTGTGTCATTTTTCATTCTTACTAACGCTAGCTAACTAACGCCAGGTACTAGCCTGGTCTCAGTCCTATTTAGGTAGATGTGCCTGATGATTATTATCACCAAAGCGCTAGGCGCTTATCACATAAAACATAAATAAATACATGTAGGCTTACGCAGATATCGACAACAGCACCTCTTGTATTTGACACTCAACTATGCCCCGACTTACTCATCCGTGAGCAGCTCTAACTCTTCTAACTATTAACCATTGGCAATTGCTTATTGACCTTTTATTATTCCTGTATGTACTTGCGGTACGTCCTTACTAAGAGTTCCAACCTCCGCCCCTTATTCCCATGCCGTCCTGCTCCCACATCTGCTGCTACCAAGTCCATAGATCCAAATAAAAAAAATCCATCTAGGCGCTTTACTTTTCGTACATGCTGGTCTAATGATCGCAATTGCCGTGAACTACCCTTCTTCCCTCGCGGTGCATGTTCATATACTGACCTAGAGAACGAAATCCGTATCAAGAATTGAATGTGTCATCGTTCACTACGATGCCAAGTATATGTGTGCGCAAAACCCCTTTGACTTTGTCCTAGAATATCATTCTCCTGTTAACGCCGGCCTGGTATCTTGAAAATGCAATGCAATGGTCCAACTGTGAATCCGACCAGAAAGAGATCGTGTACATCGTTAGCCGTTTCTGAAACGGCTTCCTAATCCATCCGTAGATTAGACCATGCCGCTTCATTCGGCCTCGGGAGGGTCAGGATTCGTGGTTCGAAGTACTTTTCGCGAATAATCGTGGTTATCTTGGAGCGTGTTGATGCTCTCTTGGCTCTTGTTTTCGCGGGTGTAGATATTTGCCGCAAATGGGTCCATGCGAGGATCATGCGGCATAAACCGACTATTCCTCCGACCTCCTGATGCGGTATCACCATCCCACACTGAAGCCATCGCGGTCGTCGGCGTGCTCATCATACCCGCCGAGCTTCCACGTTGGCTTCCAGGGGAATCTGCAAGAGCATCACCCTGGTCTCGTCTTCTCCGGCGGAGCCAGAAGAAAAGGGCTGCGCCAATAGCTAGACCCACAGCAGCAAATACACCAATTGCTATACCAACTGCCGCACCGGTCGAGAGACCATGCTGATTCGCTGATATTCCGCTTGAACTGGCATCCGGTGATACACCCGCGTCTGGGTTATTTGTACTTGTAGGCATTATGGTAACTGTTTTGACAGTCCCTCCCGCCGTAACCGTAGATACACTTGGGGTAGTAGGCGTAGAGTCGTCTGTCGATTTTGATGCATCCTAATATCAAATTAGTACAGTATTCGTGGCAAAAAAAAAAAAAGGCCTTATAAAAGGAGAAACAGCAAGCTGGGATTAGTATAGCATACAGGAACGGCCGTGGTCGCGCGGACTGTTGGAGTAACAGTGACCGTATTTTCTAATGTCTTTGTGGTAGGGTCCTGATGCCGGACTAAGTCTTAACGAAATGTTCCTCCGAAGCTCGTTGTTGAGCAACTGTACCGAAAATACGGCGAAGAAATAAGAACCCAAACGATATATTCGAAGAGGCACTGATTTCTTAGATAAAAAACAAAACTGGGTGACTTACAGGACTTGTCGTTTTCGTAGAGGAAGCAGAGCCGGCAGACTTGGTGCCGGAAGGCTTGTGATCTAGAGACATGTATCCCCATAGATTGTCGCCTCCGCACAAATCCTCCGGGTAGCCAGGACATTTTGTATCGCACTGGTCGGTATCTACCTGAGTTGACTCGTCGGGGACATAATCACTACACCAGCACTCGTCATCTTTAACGATAGCAAATGCGGATGTCTCTATGCAAAAGGTGTGGCACAGCCCATCGGACTGAAATATACTGCTGTCTTGGAAACATTAGTCTAATGCACCAAGCGTATAATGAGATGTCCGGGAACATACTGCCTACTGTCGATGCTGTGTTGACTTTTGCACAGTAAGCCATAGGGATAGTTTGAGCATGGCCGAGGGTGCTAAAGAGGGCCATCAGGCCCATAAGAGCCACGGATCGGGTTGCGGAAGACATGGTTCGAAGGTATCCAATATTTGAAATCTAACAAGAGCTACTGTTAGCAGGTGTGCTTAAGAGGTTGGAAAGTAATTCAACTACATTCAAATCTCATCCACTATGAACAGATAAGGAAGTAGACTTACAAGCGAACGAACGTAGGTTGAATAACCAGTCAAGCAATCCAAGAGATCACTGCACGAATGTCACAGGCAACCGAAAGAGTTGCTCGCGAGTATTGCCATGACAAGTCAAGCACGTCTCAATTGAGGCGAGTGGATTCGCCGGAAGGTCACCAGTTGTAAAGGCAGATCTGTAACAGATTCGCCAACGTGACCGTGGAGCTGTGATGCCTTCAGAAGAGAGGCGGAGAGGTAGACCGGCTCACGGTGCAATGGGGACCAAGTCTCAGAAAAGAGAAAGAAAAATACGAGCGAACGGACTGGAAAAGAAGGATGGAAGGGATAGATAGGCCTTAAAGGTGGTAATACACACACTGTGGTGGTCTTTTGGTGTGTGGGTGGCAGGCTAACAGGTAACAGGGTACGAAGCAGGGCAGGTAGACAAAGTAGAAACAGGGATTATGGGTGGAAGGAACGGGATTGGATACGTAGCGGTCGGGAAAGCTGGGATTATTGAGAAGTAACTGCTAGGATGACCTGGGATAAGCCTGGAGCTGGGATGCGTGAGCGCTGCAGCAAGTTGCAGGACGCAGATGCCAAGTCCACGGCCGATCGGTGATGGCGAGCGGATTAAACGTCAAAGGCCGCTATTGGGACCGGGGAAGAATAGAAACTGTTAAGATAGATTAGATAGATAGTAAGTTATCAATCAAGGTGAAGTAAGTGGTTTGTTTCTTCTTCTTTTTTTTTTTTTTTTCCTTTTTTTCTGTCTAACTCTTCCACACGCAGTCGAGAGAGAAAGACAAAAGGACAAAAAAGGTCGGTTTGATACGTGAAGCGGCTGTGCGCTGTAAATTCCGAATGCAATCAGTTTGTTTGTACCAAGTATGTAACTCGAAGGAATTTCTTATGAATATGAATACATATGAATATGATATGGAGATATGTAGGTATGTGTATGCAAGAAATATGTATCGATGAAAAAAAAGATAGCGAGTGTATGGTGTATGGTGTATGGTGAGTACGAGAGCAGGGGTACGATGAGCCACGACGAAGAATGAACGGGGGTCCTTGTGAAACGAGGGAAGGGAAGCGATCGGAAGCTGCCGTACTAAACTTCAAGGCTTTAAAGCAACGAATGTTTTCGAATAAAAATTGATGTTAGAATAGGGCGAAATAGAATAGCGTCGAATCCGTTGTTGGATAAGGGAAACAAAAAGAAGAGGAGGGAGAAAGAAAGCAAAAAGTTGGGCAACCGACGAACTTGGAATGAAGAAACTAATACGCGGTGGGCTTGGAAGAAGAATTCTGGAAATAGCGAATGACATTCGACGGGAGCTTCAAATTCAAGCTACGTGAAGACCGTGTAGACCGTGTAAATGGAATAAGATGGGGTACCTAAATGCGTACAGAGTACAAAAATGGCATACCTTTTCGGGATTAGAGGATTGTTTCGGCCCAATCTATCAGCTTCGAGGCCGATGTTCTAGTTTTAGGTGCCCTAAGTGCCCGTCTATCACCTACTGTGTTACCTAAGGCACTACGTATGTAGTACCAAGCTATCTAAGGAAGCTAAGCCCTTTGAACTCTTCTACCAACCAAACATCAAGTGGCGTTACCTGTACATAGATCCAGTTTATTGGGCCCGTTGGCAGTTTCAAACCACAAAGCTACCATCGTACTTACTGGTAGAAAAACCACTACACTGGGAAGGTGGATTATGGCCTACATAAATACGTTTTAAAAAAGCATTCTGAACATACCTAACCTCAGCTTGTTCTCATTAACCTTACTAACGTCACTAAATCACTTTTTATCTCTACAGACTCTTAAAATGCTCGCTTATTGAATTGGCTGACTACAGTTGTCAACAGAATCCTACTAACCTCTTGGATTCCTAATATCAAATACTAATCCGTTGCGGTACCCCGGTACCAAAATGGCTTTTCGCTTATTCCCGGGCCCTATCTAATTGTTTCATTTTATATCTCACCTATCCTCGCGGCACGTCTTAAATTGCAACATTTTTCATATATTTGTATCTGGCGGCGCAAGAACTTCCTTGACCTAAGACCTTTAGGGATAGGGATTTAGATACGAGAAGCCATTGTTCCTGGCAACGCACAAGCCGCAAGCTGAGCTCAGAGGCTTATTTATTTCTACCACTGCATTTGCCTTGCATTAGCTACCTATTGCATGAGCACGGTGGTTGTTTTCCACTGGACCTGCTCAACGGCAGCGCCACGCGTTAGCTCTAGTTTACCTACCTAGTTCGGGTACCTATTCACGTTACTTCGTCGCCTCTTTTCTCGCTGATTTAGGTATTTAGCGAGCTGCGAGACAGGTATACAGTAGGTAAGTATAGTGGCGTTGTGGAATTTGATAGCATTATGACTACCTAGGTAGCTCCTTTTAATCTCCCTCTGTTCATTATGAGAAATGAAATATCGAGCAAAACTTTTCAAACATTCAACTCCCTAGTTGAGGGATTCAACTCAGTAACACGCGTGTTAGCACCCATGCAAATCCGTTGTGCAACTATCGAAAATCGAATATTTGTCGCTGCTTCACGATTTCCATAACGGAATTCGGTCAGACATTTAAGAGCGAGTTGAGGAACCGTTCGAGATGGACAAGACCTACGTGGTGTGCGATGCCAGCATGGGAACCAGTTCAGATCATGGTTTTTCGTGAAAGCGGGTTGAGCTGCTCACAGACCAGACAAGTGTACGTCCTGCTCGGTGTTGACGGAGAGTCGCAAAGGAACCACTTCAGACCCAAGCATCTCGTGAGACTTCCAAGTTGCGTAAATCACCCCACACTGTCCGATGCCCGAATCTCAAGTCGGATGGTCTCCAGAACGCCTCGTACTTTATTTACGCCGGAATTCCCTGTGATTGCTCAATTGCTCGTATCACTCGACTTAGTGTATCGCACTATATCTGCAACCCCCCCTCGAGTGAGCAATACGGGGTGGCTGTAAATAGCCGATCACATCTGCATCTCGCATTGGTTTGCCGAACCTTTAGCTCTTTGGGGCTACGCGGCATTATGGACAATGCAAGCCTTGAAGCTTGTGTAATGTGCATATAGCGCACAGTACAACCAATCGGCAAGAAACGGTGAGCAGATATTTATTTTTATTCTTTTCCTTATTTCGTTATTGCTAATCCATACCTGTCCTTACCTTTCTAATATAAACGCTGGTGTGTAGTCGACTTTAAATACTACACAGGCCGCCGTTATCGAGCCGCTTACATTTTAAAGGCAGCAACAGCACTACACCACCATGCATAATCTATGGTAGGGATACAAAAATAAGAGGCTAGAATTATACATGGTTTGCTTTACCACTTTACCGCCCCTCCCCCACAATGCCATAGATGTGAAGAATGAGGTGATCATGAGCATTTACATATCTTACTCTCACGCGGCACCATGCACAGTCACCACTAGCTTAGATGCCCCTCGCCAACGCATGACCAACTTCGATGAGAATCCCTTCTGATCCCCGGGTGTCGCTGCGAACTCTCGGAATGTGGAGCCTGTTACGTTGCGCACATGGCATCGAACAGAACAGAAATCGGTTGAAGGTGGTGCCAGAGTCGCAGATCTTCCAACCGGGATACGCCGTCCAAGAGCGAATCTAAGGTGTAGATCTGCATCTCGCGTCATGACACTGCATAGTTAGTTACTTATAAGGTGCTTCTCAGTGCGGGGGCATCGGCTCAGTCACAACCCCGACGACGATGGCTTCAATCGAGAAGAACTAAAGAACTGCCTCTTAGATTTACTTGGGCAATATTAGGTAAGTTTCTCATTTATACACTTTTATAAAATCGAATCCGTAGTTTTGGTGGAAGGGGGATTTCTTACTCAGCGAGGTCTCATCACCGAAAATCTATGACGCTTTGAAGCTGTCTCGGCTTATATGGCCTTCCTGTTCGGGATGAACTTGTCCACCGCCCTCCGCATAGGAATCCGAGATGCATCCTTTTGTTCCGACTTTAGGCCGGGGGTGTTGATAACACAACGTATGCATGTTAGTACTAGTAACGGCAGTGAGCACACGTGAAGTAGTTGGCATTGGCATCGGGACTCCGATAGAATTTCATAGAGATAAGCAAGCAATCAATCTACTTCCGCATATCTGTACAAAAGTAAGTCTAGAAGGGTCTTATCCGGGAACTCTCTCCCTTCTTTGATAAGATTAGTTCCTAACATATTGTCAATCAGTATGAGGTTGACCTTTACTTCAAAATCATAGATCCACTGATACCTAAACCGAGGTTCGTAGATCATCATGGGTAGTAAGTATCGTGTACGAAGTATCATGTACGTAAAGCCTCTTTTTTTGTCTCCTCGTCAGCTTTCCTAGCCGATATAACCCCACATAGTAAAACTCCCAAGCGGGTTAGCATTGGCTCTACAAGAAGAATGAAACGTCAAATCCACTAAACACTCAAAATCGGAGAAGTTTATAAGAGTACGTACAATCGTAGATAAGCATTGATCCATCGAATATTGTGTTTCGTTTTGGAATAGTTGCATGTAGTTTCTACATGCAAGTAATATAGACTTAGCCTTGTTCTCTCATGAGATAAATACTCGGGTATACTTGAGCCGCATCTATAACTTGAGTAACAGCTTGATATTATCTTAAGAATATAGAAAATATTTTAGACCCAATGAGGCACTTTGAAAAAAAAAAATTTAATTTTTAAATAATAAAAGAAAAGAAAGATAATAAAACCTTGCATAAGATTGAATTCATAGATCCCGTCGGTCCCGGAGCAAGGATTCGCCCTTATTCTCCGACGTCATCGACAGGCCCCCTGAAGATGAATTGTCAACGTTAAATTCTATCGGGACGTGTCTCTATCTTCAGGTAATTTTAACATGGACGCGCCTGGCTAGCCCTAGCGCAAGCTCGAGCTCAAACAGGTTACAACTCGAACCAGTAAAACTTTAGTTAAACTGTTAACTAGTTAGTGTGTAAGACGCCTTAAGAATCGACAGGTACGAATGGAATGTGATTGGTTAACTAAATCTATCCAATTCACCGGAACCTCCGCAAGATGTGCGTGGTCGATGCTTTTAGTCCTCCCCCTGAGATGATGATCGACGATTCCATGCTTCATAGATCCCACACCATTGTCAGCTACGATGCGTTGGGCTGTGCGGATCTCTGAGATTGTTCATAAGCTCTAATTCCTACTTAATAGACAAGTGCCTAGAACTTCGAGGCCTCTTTGGCGAACACGTTGACACGAACATGGACCGTCGTCATCGTGATTATGCGTATTGCATAAGCCGTTGTAACAAAACATTAGACTAAAACTTGGCTATTCTGCATACTTATATCAACTTGCCACGCCGGCGTCGTTTTAAGTCGAGAAGCACTTGAAGATCTCAATGAACAAAGGCCACAGGAATATTCATCAACTCACTTCATTTGTCGACTCTTGTCGAAGGCGCTTGGAAGGATGGCCCCGAGTACGCCTCCTGCACGGTTGGCTGCATTGATATGGCGCACTAATATCATAACACCCTAACGCTCTGTCTCTTCAATTCTAAAGAGCTCCAAACAATCGGAGGGCCTCTAGACCGGTATACAAAACACATCAAATACATAGGAGAATATCCTCGAATCCTCTCTGCACTAGCTTCAATCGCTCTAGATCGGCTACCACATTCGGCCAGACCAGATCGTTCAGACACCATAGCCTTATACTATCGAGGACCCATTTGACGTAGCTTAAGTACGCGTATTTTGTGAAATCGCATTAGCGTCAAAGCTACCGAGAAGCAATTTCGCTAAACGTCAAGATTTTGCGCAAGTGTTGAGCACCAGTGGCGTTTGTGGACATGACAGAGGCAACGTGATAGGGGCTGAGAAAACGTAAGTCGCCTTTTAGATTAACTATACAGTGTATACTATGTACCTCTACCAGATACGTCGCTAGCGAGACTGAACGGAGAGTCTACTCCTTTCCACATAAGCAGCCACGACGTTACTGTCCAATTCTCACTAAGCCAGCCGAGATCACATGCTGTGAGCCCATTCGGATATAATAACAACGACAGAGAAGGCCGGCCGGAGATTGGCCTATTCCAGGTCTCAATTCTTCGTTCTCCGAGATGATTGGGCTACCGAAAAAGCACGACCGATCATGTTGGCTACCGGAGGCGCACAAACACAAGCCTCTGTCGCGTGCCGTTTGGTAACTTGTTACCGTAACGCGGCCGGCGGTCTATATAGTGAAACCCCAATTCGCGTAAATATTCCAGTCGCGTGGTAATTGTTTTAAACGTGACCAGCTACGACGTCTCGTTTGCCGGAATTTCAGGAATGTAAAACATAGGAAGCTATCTTGAATTGCTACATTTGACTAGTATTAGGAACCGAGACATTTGTCTCAACGCTCTTAAAAAGTATAGATGTGTTCTATGTCTAACATAAAGCATGGCCCCTAGACATGTCAGCCTTTCAAGCATAAGCAGGACTGATATGAGTTTACCATACTCAACAATACGAGTTTGACGGGTAGGAAGATGCGATTCGCCTGTCAATATAACGTGTCGGAGGCTAACGACCTTATCAGATAAATAGGTTGGGATAAGTTATAAGGAGCTCTAGCCTGTTATCCCAGAGCTTGGGCTAGATAATTATAATATACACACTATTTAACCTCATCCCTTGGGTCGCGTATCACCGAGACATACAATATTATTGAGACGAGGAAATGGAGCAGAGAAACAAGGGCTTGCTTCTAACGGTTACATATAGACGAACTCAGCCAAGTCCTTTGGAGGACAATCAGTTGTATAACCATTCTGTACCACACAGAACAACCCATTCACAAACGACAATACCGATTACGAATCCTGTCATATCCTACCTAATCAAACACAAATATCACAATCAGACCGAGTTTATTATTGCCAGGGCAGGTAAAACGGAGACGTGATCAAAAGAAAGCGGGTATTTTTTTCACTAAACGAATTCCATTCGCGACAATACATCGCAGTACATGTACGTAGACCTCTCGATACCTCTTCCAGTCCCCGAACCCAAGGGGGAATATTCGATGCGCCCATTCCCGGCCTCGTACCTTAAACACAACACGATTTCAACCCAACGCCTTTGCCAAACGATCGTCCACCATATCCCTCACGATTCATAACTCCGTTCGTTTGTTCCCGACTCCTAATCCCGAGGTCGCACATACGGCGCAACCCTAAGTAACTCGGGTATGGTTGATATAACTATATACCCTGCTACCGCGTAGGCGACACAGCCGGACTGCTCTCCCGGCTAGTCTTATGGAGACTCTCGAGGCTCTCTACCATTGCTAGGACCTTGGTCCGCGGCCGCTCCAGCCGCACCGCTTGTGCCGAAAATACATCGCCGTCCGGATCCTCCACCGGCGACCGCGACGGCCTTCGCTTCCGGGACTCGCTCCCCGGCTCTACGCCTAGTAAGCGCACGCCTTCCTCCCGCAGCGACAACGGCGTCGTGCGATGCACCGGCGTCGTCGGCTGTCGGCCCCTCCACTCGGCTTCCAGCTCCTCGCCGACTTCGCGTAGGATCTGCTGTTCGGCCTCTCTAGCCTCTTCTAGGCTCGTATCGTCGACAATCGGGCTTGGGAGCGGTGTGCCGAGATCCTGCTCTTCTGTTGCGGTGTGTGTGTTATGGCTGTCGGTTATATCCTGCTCTCGGTCCGCTATCACAACGTCCTTGCCGCTCTCCGTGTCGGGCTCGGCGTTGACCACGCGCAGGCGCTCTCTAGGCACCGTGAACATGACTTGCACGAGCCGCTTCTCCACGGCCTTTTCGATGTCCCAATCGTCGTCGTCATCGTCGGCGCCGCCGGCACCGGCTTCTGCCGCACCACGCTCTTGGTGGCCGGCACCTCCTGTTGTAGCCCTGGCTTTGTCTTTCCCGCTATACCTCTGTTCTATACCTTCCCAGTCCCCTCTCCCGCTCTTCCTGCGCAGCAACCCCCCCGCCGCGATCTCGCTCAGGCCACTACGCGGCATGTCGTAGTCTACGAAGCTCTCGTCGACTCTTGCCTTTTCCCGATCCGGTGTTTCAGACGGACTCGGGTCGTTGTTGAACACGCGGCGCAGACTGCCGAGCCAATTGCGCCGCGGCTTATTCTTACTCGGGCTCCCCGGCATCATCTCATAGTCGTCGCGGTTCTTGCCCCCCAGAAGCAGACCCGGCCCTTCGGCCTGCAGCGCGGCGAAGCTGCTCTTCGCCGTGTTGTAGCTCGGCGCCGAACCCGACCCGCTGCTCCCCCCGCGCCCCTCCTCGCTCGAAGACCCCCCCAGCGCCGCCGCCGCCATCCGCAGAACAGACCGCACCGAGTCCGACCGGCTGGGCACGCCCGCGTTGCTGTTGCGGTTGGCTTCCGAGATGTTGCTTTCGGTTCGCGCGTCGTCGGCCCCGGGCCCGGGCCCGCGGCGTGTGGGGGAGGAAGCCCCTGCTGCTGCTGCTGCTGACATGCGCGCTGCGCTGCGACTGGCGAGGAGTGCGTCCATGGCCTCGACACCGGTCATCCAGTCCTGGACTTCCGGGTCCGTAGTCAGTCTTCGCTCCTCGGGGCTAGGCGTTATCGAGGCGCGGTTGGAGGGCGGGAACGAGATCTGGTTCTCTTGCGTCGGGGTGAGGAATGGGTCGGAGTCGCGTCTGCCGTCCGTGTTCATGTCGCGCAGCGGACTGACGGGCTCGCTTGTGATGTCGCCGTCGTGAAGAGAGCCGTCCTCGTCTGCTTCGATGATCGGGTGGATGACGCCCGACGGAGGGTCGTATGTATTCCGGCGCGACAGCGGCTTCCTTGCCCCCTGCGCGGGATGTACGCCGCCGTACCATGGCTGGGGCCCGTTGTCTAGGCTGGTGCGGCCTGCTAGCAGGCTCTGGTAGCCGAGCGAGCGGTTCCCGCGCAAATAGGGGTCAGGGCCGCCGGTATACCAAGCCCCGCCAGGATGGTCTTGCTCCATCATTTCGTCGTCAGGGGGTAGGAACCGCGAGGTGTCCTGGGCGAGGGCGCGTATGGCAGAGTCTCGGATCGTTCGCCTGTGGCGTTTCCGACGGCGGTATAAGAGGAATAGTAGGATGGCAATGATAATAGCTACGAAACCGAGGCCGAGACCCAGTCCTATTCCTAAGCGTGTACCAACATCGCTATTGCCACTACTCGAGCTACTGCCTGGGCTTGTTCCGGAGAATTCTGGGTTTGTATAGTCGTTAGACCAACTCATTGATGTGAGATTGAGGAACATAGGCATATTATCGCCGCTGGAAGCTTGTCTCTTAGTTGTGGTTTTGGTTGATGATATGTTATAGCCTCCGTAGACCATCATAATGTTTCCGGGGAGCAGCGCTGCACCATGACCGTATAATCCAGGTCCTGGTGGTTGAACATCAGGAACAGTCCACTGCCACTCCCCATTACCTCCGTAGCTAGAGCCGATTTTAAGAATGGCTAATTGTGGTGTAGCAGCTTGAGTCAAGTCGCCGACCCAGCCGCCCAGAATGATTAAAGAAGTTCCGTCCTCGCTTAATACTGCTGTATGACCGGATCGACTGTCTATGGTGTCTATATCGTTGCTTTTGACCGCAAGTTCGGTGTTACCGGAACCCGAACTCCCCACGTCGATACCAGAAATAAAACTCCAGCTTTCCTCTGGTAAGCTCCAAATTGCAACAGTGCTCATGTTAATGAAAGCGTTCTCTGTATGACCACCTAATAGTACATAGTTGATTTGCTGGGCAACTATTCCTGAACGATTTGATACAGAGGGGGACAAGCCGGTGAAGGTAAACCCAGCCTCGGGCACTGGAGGACCATCGTTGGAAACTGGACCGACTGTAAATTTCCCCGAACCGGTTGCCGACGGCGCGATCTTAATCATCTGGTTCGAATAGGCGGCTTTTTCTTGTGGTGTACTTCCGTTGGCGTTCGCATCGGGACACATTCCTCCGTACACGTAAGTGCTCGCCTGTGACAGTACGGGCGCCAGCGTGTTCGAGAAACTAAACCCGGTACCTAAGAAGCTTGGTCCTACCTGGACGTTATCTGCTTCAGTCGCTAGCGTGGTGCTCGCCTTGGTCCAAGACGACGACGCATCTTCGTTGGGCGACGGGTTGAAAGTCCATATTTCGGAGCTCGCCGGCGATGAACAGTCGCCAGCGTAGACGATAAGTGATCCATTGTCCGCAAGCGACGGTATGAATGCTGTGTTCTTTGTATCTAGGAAGGGCACATTGAACGACAAGGTCTGGAACGGCAACGATGAAGCCCGGAGGTTGCCCGAGAAGTTAAGCGCTAATAAGTCGACCCAGTCGCCTTGTGGTGAGAATATGTATGCGACATTAGTAGTCGCATTGTCTTGAACCGGCGGGGGTTTCGACTCTGGAATGAAGATGCTCGTGGGGAAATATGGCAATGTCTGAGCTACACCAAGTGTCGGGAACCGCGCCCAGGCCGCGACGAGTATCAGATATCGAATACCTGCCGTCACCCGCGACGTCTTTAATATATCGCTAGCAAACATCGGCGCCGTCCCGAAGGAATAATTCATCGATCTACCTAGCTCAGCCCTGTAGGAAGCATCGTCTATTTGGCTTAACCAAATCGCATACAGAAACCTGCGACCTATAAGTTAGAAAGATGTTAGTTAGTTAGTTAACAACTATAACGTGAACCCCACAAGGCCTATTCTTCAATTCATGACCTAGAGGCGAGACTAGGTTTCACGATTAAGACAAGCCAGGCCGGGGGAAATAAGTTATGAGTTGTCTCAAGCCGCAGGGTTAGGTGAAGGGCACGGAGCAACGTAGGGTCTTGTTATTTGGCCGGGTGCGCAAGAACAGATAGATGCTCTAGATTGTGGATTTTGGCGGGGGATCTTCTTAGTACCACACCTTGCAAGCTTGTCATACAAACAAAGGCGCTGACGTTGTTTGGGGGCCAAACAATATAGAGCAAACCGATAGGAGACGAAGTCGTAGCTGCAAAATATGAGATGAAATTTCTCATAACGGCTCAAGTAACTACATGAGATCGATATTACACTATAGCAGATTTTCTTATTACAATTTTCTCTTCTTTTTTCCGATCTTCTTGACCAACGGCGCAGCTCAGGGTAGCACCGGAGAGCTCATGTTTGGAGGGGTTGAACGTTGGTTGTCAGGGCAACGTTCCCAAAAAAGAATCGATATAACGGGATTTTCCGACGGGTTCCAAGGTCACAGCCATCACTTGATGAAGATTGACTCTTGTAAGATCGACATAACGCGTAATTCGTAATTCCGCACAGCACGGGTACGCAATATCACCACAATAGGAATTATTGATCGAGCCAAGTACCCAAATATCTCGTACACTATTACATACGTACATACATATATTAGTGGAGAGAGAGGTCGAATAGAGTCCGAGTCTCTCCTCTAAACCCAAGAAACAAGGCCAAATCCATCTTAGACTAACAACCGGAAATATCGTGACTGAGTGCTCGTAATCCAAGCCTCCCCTTTTACCAGTATAACTGGTTCGGATTACTCGCAGTCGGCAATCTGCTCCATCCAGCCAAACTCTTCCCGGCTTATCTGTCCCTTCAGAGCAAGCCCCTCTAGTACATTCCTGACCCGTTCGACCCCCTGCTTGGCCTCGTCTATCACCGCCGTGCGTTCCTGATACTGCCCAAGCAGCGCCTCAGATACAACATAGCCGTCGTCGGTTTTTGTGGCTCCCGCGGGAACCAGGGCCTGTGCCTGTTGACGTCCTCGCTTGTACACGGCCAGTTCCGCCTTCAGTTGATTCCGTTCTATGGCGGTTTCCTCGTACTTGACGCGTAAATCCTCTCTTTCTTTTTCGGTCGCCAGCATTCTTTCCGCCGTCTTGGCCGAGTCCTCGCCTTGTGCCTCCTCGTAGATCCTATTAAGATGTTGTAGTCTCTCTAGTTCGTCTCCTTGTCTCTTCGTTGCGGTCTGGAGGTTGGTTTTGTCGAGCGCTAGACGGGAGACTTCAAGCCCCAACGTCTTGTTCTTCTGGTCCAGATTCCTGTACCGCCTGTCCCATGCCGAAGTCCGGTCTGGGGTCGACGGTGCGGGTATTGTAACTACCGTTGGTCGGTTTTCTATCTCCTTGGTGTAAGCCGTGCTAGGACGGTCTGAGAAAGCCGGGAGGACGAATATGGGACCGTGGCCACTGCCTCTTAATCGGTAAAACCGAGTCTCGAGGTCGACGTGGGCGACACCCCGGAGTTTGTCCTGCTCCTCGTCTGAGGTTTGCAGTGTTTCTCCAACTACATTTTGCTGGAACCATTGGCGATCTCGTGAAACACCCTTCGCTTCGTTCTTGTCAAGCAACTGATGGATGAAGGTAAAAACGTCCTCTCCAGCATTGGCAAGAATCCAGCGATCCTGCGGGAACACAATTTCTCTGCCAGATCGCCCGTCCGGACCCTGCACGCTCAACTGTTGTGCCGGAACGATGGCCTCGCTCGCAAGGAGATCCAGTGAGTTGGCGTAAGCGATCTCAAGTTCGTGCATGCGGCTCACAAGGTGTTGCGTATGCAAGAGCCACTGTCCGACCAACGTTGATTTTACGTTCTCCAGTTCTGGATGCTCGGCTACTTGTTCTTTATCAGTAGGAATGATCCCGAGCAGCCCACCCATAGCTGAGTACTCATGATCGAGCCTCTCGAGACACTCGTTGGCGTGCATGAGCAACGTCATGTGAGTTTGAAATGGACGGACTAGCATGTCTTTATCATTTTCGATCAAATCAGGTTGAGTCTCGGTCAGCGGACAATGGAAAATAACGCCATCCTCGTCGCTGTTCTTTTTCACGAGATTGACTAAACTGTTTAACGGCGCTCGGTGTGCCTTGTCGATGTTATCGTACGGGACCTGCAAGTTGTTCAACCAGTCGTAAGCTTGGTGTCTTGGGAACGTGTCCCGTTCTATGGGTCGTCCCTGTTCATCTTGTTGGGGAAGATTTTCGTTGTCGACTTCGGCTCCTATTGTACTGGGCGCGATAGTTGATATCAAGTAAGCTAAAGATTGGGCGTGCTGCTTCAGGGCTTCCAGAGTTGGCGGCCGGCCGGGGGTAGATAAGTAACCGCAATTTACATGATCGAGCATTCGAGGATTTGACGAAGGGTTTTCATGGTAGTGGTTAGAGAAGTATGGCTTCGACCAGTGAGTCGCCCCAACGTAGCCCTCCATGCCATCATACGCATCTTGTATTTTCCCGTCGGTCATCTTGAATGCAGTCTTACTCGGCGCACGTTTTGGCTAGTACGGGTAGGGTGATAACACTCCTTCTGGCAATATAGATATTTCCTAGGGGAGGGAAGCGAGAGTGAATGGGAAGAAAGAACTAGCCAACATGGGAGCCATTCATGATGAATCATTAAAAGAGTGAAAGAAATATATCTTGATACCGGAATGATAAGACAATCCATTGAGCTACACAACATTCCAGTGTCATTCTAGTGGCATAAAAATTGGGTGAACAATGAAAACGGCATGACAGATGCCTGCAATAGACATATTTGAAAGCGTTTGCTTCGGGACACCTAAGAAAAAACGGCGTTGCAGAGATATCTACCGCATATCGTTTCTAGCAAAAGATCGATAGTATGATTTCAATGTCAGTGAACAAGCCTGCTGGTCTAGCCAAATGTTGCCTATCTTAAGAAAATGGGAGTTTATCGGTTACCCATTTCATGAAGCCTGTTGATTTCATGAAGCCTGTTGTACAAGTCGTAGACAGGCCATGGAGATGCTTCATGTACCGGCTTCTTTATCCGGATTCGGTTGCCTCTACGGTACATATATATGGAATGAATGAGTTTTAGACTTGATGCTCGTGGAGGCCATATCTTCTCCGTGCAAGGCTTAGTAGTCTCAGTTCGTAGTCGCAAGACCCGTTTCCAATTTATCTCGGTGTCGCGTTGGAATGAGACAGTCTTGTTGCAGATATCTAAAGATACTTTTACGTCTTTCGGTCCAGCGCCACACCTCAACTTTATGAGATACCTACGCGCGGCCTATTTTTATGAGGCGCAATTACTAACGCTTAGGAATGAATCATCGTGACTAGAGGTAGCCAACTACCCTAGTATCCGTGCCTTTCCAAATTTCATTCTGATTCCGATTCCGCACGACACCCGCAAAAATCGCCTGTGTTTCGCGTCGCTGAAAGCTTCTTTCTGCCGCGGAAGTAGACCTGATCATGATATATAGAGGGAACTTGCAGAAATATGTTGTACGAGTCGTGCGATTTGAGACGGTGATACCGGCGAAAGAGTTCGTTTACCCTCAATAGTGTGTGAGCTAGAATTAGTTGTGGCGTCGTTACATATTTCGGGGGTGAGACAAATAAATGACTACATGTACGTAGTAGGTACCTCACGAGAACGACTATGTTCGTAGGAGGCCTGGCGTCAAGTTTTTATTGTTCAGCTCATATACTGCTCTTGTGGCGATGAAGTTTACGCGTGTAAGCGCGTACTATAATAGCTGTATACTATGTAGGTAAGGTATAAGTCAGTATCACTAAAACTAAACGTCAATTTTAATAAAACTAAACCCCATCCACTTTTCACGTGACATGAGCCACTAAAGCCACTACCATAAGCCACCATTAATTATTACAACCACCGTAACCACCGCAATTACCGCAATTATTAAAATTATTATAATTATTATTAAAATATATTTTATAAATTAATATATTAAATATTTAAAATAATATATATTTAATAAATATTATTAAAATAAATATATAATTACGTAATATAATTATATATTTTTTTTATTTTTTTATAATTTTAAAATTTTAATTTTAATTATATAAAAATATAAATAAAATAAAATATTTTAATATAAATTTTTATTATTTTTTTATATAATTTTATAATATTTTTTTTTTATATATAATTTTTTTATTTTTATTTAAATTTATTTTATAATTTTTTTTTAAAAAAAATTATTATTACGATGTAAATGGGGTATATGCGTATAACGTGAACGGGCTATTTTTAATGGTTAAAATCGTGGTGGTTATAATTTTAATGATTTATATCACGTGAAAAATGGATAAAATTTAATTTTATTAAAATTAACGTTTAATTTTAATAATATTAATAATTTTATTAAATAAATTTTTCGTAATGTATTTAAATTAAAATTTTAAAATAATTTTTATAATTAATTATATATTAAAATAATTATTTTTAAGTTTTTTTATTTATTATATTTTATAAAAAATTTTATAAAAAAAATTCTTTTAATATCATTAAAAATAATAAAATTAAACTTTATCCATTTTTTACGTGACATAAATTATTAAAATTACAATTACAACGATTTTAATTATTAAAAATAACCCGTTCGCGTTATACGTATATATTTTATTTACATTATAATAATAATTTTTTTAAAAAAAAATTATAAAATATTAATAAATACGTACGTAAAAAAAATAATAATAAAGTAATAATAAGTAAATAAATAAATTAAAATTAATATATTAATAATATTTAAAAAAAAAATTATTTATTATTAAAAAATAAAAAAAATATAATTTTTATATAATTTAAAATATATAAATATTTTTTTATATTAAATACGTATTATATAATAATACGTATAATTATTATTTAATTATTATTTATTTTATTTTTTTTTATAATTAATTAATTATAAATTTAATATTTATTTTATATTTTATTTTTTTTAATCGTAAATTAATTTAATTTTTTTATATAATAAAAATTTTATGGTTTTTTTTATAAATTATAATGTGTGATTTATTAAAGTTTTTAGTTTTTTTATTTAATATTCTTTAAAAACGTATTTTAATTTTTATTTTAATTAATATTTTATTTTTTATAACGAGAAATTTTATAATGTTAATATTAAAAATGTTATTTATTTAAAAATTAATAATTTCGAATAAATTTATAATTATTATTATTAAATAAAAGTTAAATATTAATAGTTTTATATATAATTTTTTTTAATTATATTTTAAATAAATTTTAAATTAATATATATTAAATTTAATAAAATTATATAATAATTTATTAATATGTAATAATATTTTTTTAAAATATTTATATTTTAATTTAATTAACATTTATATATAAATTATTTTTAATATAAATATTTTAAATTAAATATAAATTATAATAATATTTTTTATTATAATTTTTATTAAAATTATTGTAATTTTAAATTATTAATTGTAATTTTTTATAAAAAACAAAAGTATTTTTATTTTTAATTTCGTAAATTATTTATAATTTAAAAATTATTACGTTTTTATATATTTTTAAATTATATATTATTGGTTTTAAAATATTTTTTTTAAATAAAACATTTAATTTTTTTATATTTAAAATTTTATATAATTTTTTTAATATAATTATTTTTTTATTTTTTTAAAATTATATTATTAAAATAAAGTTATTTTATTTTTTAATAATAATAAATAATGTAATAATATAAAAGAAATTATTAATAAATATAAAGTTTTTTTCGAAAATAATTTAATAATTATTAAAATTGAAAATAAGTTTAAATAATTTAATTTTAAGTTTTTTAATTAACATTAGTTTTTTTTTAAATTAAATATAAAATTTAATATAAAAGTTTTAAAACGTAAATATATTATTAAATATGTTTAAAATAATAATAATATTTTTATTAATAATTAAAATGATTTTATATAATTTTTTTTATTTGTTTTTTTTTCGGTAAATAAATATTTTATTATTAATAAAAAAAAATATTAAAAAAAATTTTTTAATATTAAAATTGTTATGAATATTTAAAATGTTACAAATTAAATATTATAATTTAATTTTTATTATTATTTTTTAAATTATTTATATTTTTTATATTTATAAAAAAATAAATAATAAATTTATATTAATTTTTAAATAAATGTTAAAAATTAAAAAAGTTAAAATAAAATTATTTAAATTAATAATATTATTTATTGTTTTAATAATTATTTAAAATTATAACGTGTTTAAAATAAAGTTTTAAAATTTAATTATTATAATTTTATATATTTAATAAATAAAATTATAATATTTTTCGATTTTATTAATTAATTAATATATTTTAATTAATATTTAATGGTAAATAATTTTAATTATATAAGTTTTATTTTTAAATTTAATATTATTAAAATTAGTTTTGGCGTTATATGTAATAATATTTAAAAATTTAAAGTAAATATTAATTTAATATTAATTTAATATTTTTTATATTTTTTTAATTAATAGATTTTTTATAAAATATATTATTTAAAAATTTATAATTGTGTTAATTATATATAAAATTGGTTATTTATTAAAGTATATAATATTAATAATTATTTTATAATTAAAATTTATATTAAAATTTTTTAAATTAAATTTAAATTTTTACAAAATTTTATTTTTAATTTAATAATAATAATAAAATTTATTAATTTTTTTAAAATTATTAATATTAATATTATATTTTAATTTATTTAATAAATTATAAAATTTATTAATTAATAAATAATTAAAATAAATATAAAAATGTTATAATTTATTTTTTATAAAATAAATAATATTTTTAAAATAAAATTATAAATGTTATTATTTTTTAATAATATTAATTATTATTTTATTTTTATATATTAATTAATTAATAATATTATTAAAATATATATTTAATTAATTTATATTTTTTAAAGAAAATAAAAATAAAATATTTAATTTTATAACGTAAAGATTTATTTTATTAAATAGAATATTAATTATAATTATTTTTAAAAATTTAATTAATTATTTATTATTAAATTTAATATTTATTTTTTTTACGTAAAATATATTTATTTTTAATTATTAATTTAAATATTTTTTAATAAAAACGAAATATTAATTTTTTTTAATTATAAATATGTATATTATATTTATATTAAATATAATATTTTAAAAAATACTTTTTATATATTAATTTAAAATAAAAATAATATTAAACTTTTTATTTTTAAATAAATTTAAAATAATAATATAATATTAAAATATTTAATTAAATAAAAATATTACCATTAAAAATAAATTAACAATATTTTTATTTTAATTAAATTTTAAATTAAAATTATTAATCTTTTTAAAATTTATTTAAAAAATTACGTAATTTTTCTTAAAAAAACTTTATTTAACTTTTTATACTTTTTTAACTTTTTTATATTTATATTTTAAATATTTCATTAATTAATATTTTTTTTTTATAAATTTAATAATAATATTTTTATTTTTTCATTTATTTAAAATTATATTTATTTTTTTTATTATTATAATAATATTTTTAATTAATATAATTATTATTATTATTATTATATTTATTAATAAAAAATTATTATATATTTTTTATAATTTTATATATTTTAATTAATATTTAAAATTTATTTATTAAATTTTTAAATTATATAAATAATATAAAAAAATATATTAAAATTAAAATATAATTTAATATATTTAATATATTATAATAATAAATTATTATTCGTTTTAAAAATTATAATTTAAAATTTTTTAATATAATAAAATTTATTAAAAAATAATTAAAATATTTTTATATTATTTTTTCTTTAATTTTATTTTTTTATTTTAATATTAAAAAATATTATTAATATTTAATTATAATAATATTAAAATAATGTTTTATAATAAAATATATATTTATAAAATATTAATATTAAAATATATTATAAAAAAAATAAATAATTATTTTTTTAATTAAAATAATAAAAAATATAATATAAAATTATATTTGTTAAATTTTTATTATATAATATATATTTAAAAAAAATTTAAATTTATTTTTAAAAATATTATATAATTTTTTTATATAATTATTTTTGGTATTTTAAGTTTTTTTAAAAAATTTTATAATAGTAAAAAAATATATTTTATTAATAATATATATTAAAAAAATTTTATAATAAATTTAAATTTATTAATTATTAATAAATATAAAAATTTATTTTTAAAAATTTATTATTTATATAAATAATAAAATTATTTAAAAAAAAGAATTGTATTTTTTTATTAATAAGTTTTTTTTATTTATTTTAATATTTAAAAAAAGTATTAAAATTATATATAAATTATTTAACAATAATTTAAAAAATTTAAAAATATTTTTTATAATAAATAAAATAATTTATTTTTATATTAAATTAATTTTTTATTTAAAGTTATATTTTAAAATATTATTTATTTATTTTAAATAAAATATAAGTAATTTTTATAAAATAGTAAAAAAAAAAAGCAAAAAAAAAGTTAAATATTATTTAAAAATTATTTTAAATTTTTTATTAAAATTAAATTATTAAATATTAATAATTTAATATTTTTTATAAATTAAAAATAAAATATTTTATAAAAAAATAAAATAATAAAATACGTAATAAAAAAAAAAGTTATATTAAAAAAAAAATATAATATTAATTGTAAAATAAGTAAAATAAATTAAATATAAAAAAAAGTTTTTTATAAAAGTAATATTAAAAAAAAATTTTATTTTATATATATAATTTTATAAATAAATATTTACGAATTAAAAAACGTTAATTATTAATATATTAATATTTAAAAATATATAAATTTTTATATATTAAAATAAATAAGTTTTTTTTTAATATTATAAATTAAAACTTTTTATATTAATATATTAAGTTATTTTTATTATATTTTTTTTAATTTATTAAAATTTTAAATTAATAAATTATTTATTTATATAAAATTAAAAAAAAAATTTATATAATTAATATTATATTAATTTATATAAATATTTTATTATATTAATATAATTTTTAATATTAATTATAATAATTTTAATATAATTATAAAATTTATTATTATAAATTTTTAAAATTATTTTTTATATTTATTTAACGTTTTTTTTTAAATGTTTAAATATATAAAATATTTTTATCGGTAATTTTAAAATTTATTAAAGTAAAAAATGTTTAAATATTTTTTTATTAAAATATTATTTTTATAAAATTTATAATTTTTTATTTTATTATTATATAATTAAAATATTAAATAAAAATTATTATTATTTAATTAAAAAAATAATTTAATAATTTTTATAATTTATTTATATTTTTTTATTTAATTAAGTTATTATTTATAATTTAAATTTATATTTATATAAAATTTTTTAATTATAATATTATAAAAAAAATTAATATTATAAATAATAAAAATATTAATAATAATAATAAATTTAAATTATTATATATAAATATAAATTTAAATAAATTATAAAATAAAATAAAATGGTAATTTATTATAAATAATTTAATTATTTTAATAAAAATATTATATTAATATTATATATATTATTATAATAAAATTTTTAAATTATTATAATAATAATTTTTTTAATTTTATTAATTTATATTATTATAAATTTAATAATATTAATTAATATTAATAAATATATATATAAAAAAATTATAAAATAATAATAAATAAATAAATAAATAAATTAAAATTAATATATTAATAATATTTAAAAAAAAAATTATTTATTATTAAAAATAAGAAAAATGCGTTTTTTATATAATTTAAAATATATAAGTATTTTTTTATATTAAATACGTATTACGTAATAATACGTACGGTTATTATTTAATTATTATAAAATAAATTTAAATAAAAATTTAATAAATTATATATAAAAAAAAAATATTATAAAATCATTTAAAAAATAATAAAAATTTATATTAAAATATTTTATTTTATTTATATTTTTATATAATTAAATTTTAAATTTTAAAATTATAAAAAATAAAAAAAATTATAAAAAATATATATATATATAATTATATTACGTAATTATATATTTATTTTAATAATATTTATTAATAATAATTATAATAATTTTAATAATTACGGTAGTTACGGTGGTTGCGGTGGTTATGGTGGTTGTAATGGTTGGTGGTAGCTTATGGTAGTGGCTTATTGTGGTTATGGTAGCTTCGAAAGTGGATGGGGTTTAGTTTTATTATTTTTGACGTTTAGTTTTAGTGATACTGGGTATAAGTGATGAAATAGGTAAAATAGTACGCAAGCGGGTTTGTGCGGCCCCATACATGATCAGATGTTATGGCTAGGAATGGAATGGCCAGAATGGCACGCGAAGATTTGGCTAAGCGCTTAACCTAGCTGCTTATGTACTATGTAGCTGCTGTGTTCGTTAGTTGATGAACTTGGTAGGGATTGCCAAGCTAAGTTAAATCCATACTATGGCAAGTGCAGACGGACAATGTAATAGTCTTGATTTAATCTACCGATAGTCTGATGTCATTGAACGAATCGAGCGAATCGAGCGGACTAAATAAAATAATAAACAGAACCAGCACGACACGATAATGTTTGCTATATCTTTGATGTAATTTGTTGTAATTTTTTTTTGTGTCCGATGCAAGTGAGGTCTTGGGAGCTTCGTGTTCTTCTGTTCTCGTCTTGTTTTAAACCTGCTTTCTGCCCTTGCAACCTGCACTATACGAACTGCCAATACTGAAAAACCTGCGACAGACCAACGAGGAAGAAAAAAAAAAAAGATAACAACTATATCCTAAAAATATAGGAGTATACAATCCATCTTCATTGGAACCTCCTGAAGGTATCGTGCATTTTATTATCCGTTTGATATACTCCTATCACTATCTATAGATTTTCTTTATATACATGAAACTCATCTCCAAACATTAACCAACTGCCCAAAGTTTATCGGGAGGATCCCATCGTTGTAGAGGGACCACGATTACCTAACTTTCCCAAACATTACCTAACATCGCCTAATGGTTAGTATATCTAA
Organism: Entonaema liquescens; assembly: GCA_902805475.1. NCBI lineage: Eukaryota > Fungi > Ascomycota > Sordariomycetes > Xylariales > Xylariaceae > Entonaema > Entonaema liquescens. Next base: position 1,276,905 of record CADCSX010000006.1, read on the forward strand.
AAAGGAAATTGGGAAGTTCCAAGGCCGAAGAGAACCATGGGTCAGCTTAACAAGGGGTCATCGCGAATCAATCGTCATAGCCTCTCCACCCTTGCAACCTTCCTGTCCCCTCATCCCTGCCCATCCCTGCCCATCCCTGTCCATCCCCACTCAACCCAGTTCCCCCCCGTCAGAACCATTAAAACTATCAGAAGCTTGCAAAGATCTGACGGCAAGGATCGTCCCCAAATCCTGAAAATTTCTGGCAACCTCATACAAAGTCTAGACTTTGTTGCACATGAGGCTCATATTCATATGAAATACCCTCCCGTCATAATAAACCGTATCATGCATTCAGAATTCACTCTCACTTTTTCTTTTGTGTGTACCAATATCAATTCGCTTTCCTTTGATAGGAAGTGATGAATACGATATATATCCCAGATCTACGAAACAACGATCGCTGACGACTTACCGGGTCGATAGTTTCCTCTTTAGCTCGAGTTACACGCACGTAGCCGCCTACGTCTTCTGTAATTTTGGCTTTTTGGCTTTTTGGCTTTTTGTTCTCTCCTCTTTCTTCTATACACCGCCCGCACCTGTTGAAAAGGTACACTCGGCGCGTAGTCAATTGGTCTAAACCGACCTTGAGCTTTCTTCCCACATTGCTCAGAGCTCAATGAGAGCTCATCTTAATCCATAATAACTCGCGCTTCTCATCGAGTAAACACCATCAACAGTTAAGATGAGCGATCCGGGTTCCACTCCACCAGCTTCGGCTGCTTGTAAGTTACTTACCAATCCAATCCCATTAGTAGACTCAAACTCTAGATTTCTAATACATTTTCCATAGCTCTCTACCTCACTCTCGGGCCTGTTGCATTGACTGCCGCCGTCTATTTTACCATCTTCTTGGCCCTGCGAAAGAGCCAGAGGCGATTCTATGCTCCTCGAACATATCTAGGAAGTCTTCGTACGAGGTAAGTTAGGAGCCAATTGTCATCTCTCATGATCAAATTTAGATACTTACTCTATACAACTTAGTGAACGATCACCAGCTCTTCCCAACGGCTGGCTAAACTGGATTGGATCATTCTGGAGGATCCCCGATGTCCACGCATTGCAGCATCAATCTTTGGATGCTTATCTCTTTCTCCGATTCTTGCGCATTCTGGTTGCCATATGCTTCGCAGGATGTTGCATACTGTGGCCGGTACTCTTCCCCGTAAACGCCACGGGAGGAAACGAAGATGCTGTGCAGGTAGACATGCTCTCTTACGCCCGCGTTGATAAGGACACGCAGTCGAGCCGTTACTATGCCCACACCTTCATGGCCTGGATCTTTTACGGATTCGTTATGTACATGATCCTACGCGAATCCATATTCTACGTCAACTTGAGACAGGCATTTTTGCTCTCGCCTTTCTACGCCAACCGTATCTCATCACGAACTGTGCTCTTCGTTTCCGTTCCCGATCAGTATCTAGACGAGGCTAGATTACGCAAGATCTTTGGAGATTCGGTCAAGCACGTCTGGATCACGGGCGACACGGAGAAGCTAGATGATCTCGTTAAGGAGCGCGATAAGGTCGCTATGAAGCTGGAAAAGGCTGAAGTTAAGCTGCTAAAGCTTGCCAATGCCCAACGCATCAAATCGGCTAAGAAGGGCGGCTCTAACAATGAGAGGGTTGAGGCACCCTTGGACGCAGAGTCGGGTAGCTTAGCTGCTCGCTGGGTTCCCGAGAAGAAACGACCGACCCACCGACTTGGACTTCTTGGTCTTGTAGGCAAGAAGGTCGATACGATCAACTGGTGCCGAACTGAACTCGCACGCCTCATCCCCGCTGTTGAGGCTGCCCAGGGAGAATACCGTACAGGAAAGAACAAGAAGGTCCCAAGCGTATTTATCGAGTTCTACCGTCAAGCAGATGCCGAATCAGCCTTTCAGGTCCTATCTCATCACCAGGCTTTGCAGATGACGCCCAAATATATTGGCATCACACCCGGCGAAATTGTCTGGAGCGCGCTCAAGGTATCATGGTGGCAGAGGATCGTTCGCAGATTCGCAGTACTTGGCTTCATCACCACACTCATCATCTTTTGGGCGATCCCGGTCGCTGTTGTCGGTGTAATTTCGAATGTCACATATCTGTCTTCGATTTCCTTCCTCCAGTGGATCCAGTCAATTCCCGACGTCGTTTTGGGATTCATCCAGGGCTTACTGCCTAGTATTGCTTTGTCTATTCTCATGTCGCTTGTGCCTGTAATTATGAGATGTGAGTTTAAACCCTTTACATTATCTTGTCTCGGAAGTCTAATACTTGAATTTAGTGTGTGCTAAGCTCTCGGGAGAGCCATCCCTATCGCGGGTCGAGTTGTTCACTCAGAATGCTTATTTCTTCTTCCAGCTAATTCAAGGTTTCCTGGTCATAACGCTCGCATCATCGGCGACAGCTGTTGGGAAGCAAATAGCCGACAACCCTGGATCAGTCACGAGCATCCTGGCAGAGAACCTTCCCAAAGCGTCTAACTTTTACATTTCGTACTTCATCGTACAGGGTCTGGGTGTCGCCTCAAGCGTGCTCTCCCAGATCGCTGGTTTCGTTATATTTACGCTCATGTACAAGTTCATGGCAGGGACGCCACGTGCTCTCTATACCAAATGGGCAAACCTCAGCGCCATTTCTTGGGGCAGCGTACTACCGGTATATACCAATATCGCTGTAATCAGTAAGTCTTAAGCAAACTTATCCTTTGAAGTTCGTGTAACTAATGTTTTTAGGTATTACTTATGCTGCTATCGCCCCACTGGTCCTTGGATTTGCTACCATCGGTCTCGCGCTCTTCTACCTTGCATGGCGCTACAATGTTTTCTTTGTTACGGACACACAAGTCGATACTCGAGGTTTAATATATCCTCGAGCATTGAAGCAACTCTTTTCTGGCATTTATATTGCCGAATTATGTATGATTGGAATCTTTGCTACCTCGGTGGCTATCGGCCCCTTGGTTCTCATGATAGTGTTCCTCATTTTCACTATTCTTTTCCATGTTACTCTCAACAGCGCCATCGACCCTCTGCTTTATAACCTCCCTCGGACCCTTGGGGTTGAAGAGGAATCTAGGACCTTGCACGCGGGAGTTTCTACTCGACACACTAGCTATTCCACCGTCCAAAACGGCGAGGACGGCATCTCGGAGGCTAAGAAGATATCTTCTGGCGATACTGCTGTCGCGGGAAAGAAGCCAGGGTTCTTGGCCAAATTCTTGAAGCCGTGGCAGTACTGTGATTACGAATCGATGCGAAAGCTCGTACCTCATGACCAGGTTGACACGAACAACCTTTATACAGAGGAGATTGAACGCAACGCCTACTTCCCGCCTTCAGTCAGCAGCGCAACTCCGCTGCTCTGGATCCCCGAGGACCCCATGGGTATCTCGAAGCAAGAGGTCCGGGATACTGGCAAGGTGATACCGATCACGGACGAGGGGTGTGTGCTGAGCGAGAAGAACAAACTAGAATGGGACACGGAGACCGTGCGACCACCTGTCTGGGAGGAGAAGATCTACTATTAGCCCAGTGCTTGGGGGTTTAGCCTTCCCATATACTTTTTTTCTATGGCTGTTTCGGATTTATTCTTTGTTTCAGGCTACGATACCAAGTCCGGGTCATTATGGTCAGGACGAGTGTTTTATTTTAGGTTATTATTGGTCGGTGTTTTCAAAGTTGATGAATGGTTAAAGATGCGACTCGCAGGAGTATTAAAATGTCTATATACCCTTCCAATGATATTATGCGAGTGTCAGGTTAACCAATGATTTTAATAATGAAGACGATTATATCCGATTATCATGATTTCCTATTTCCTATGGTTATGTTTCTATGTAAGTAGGTACTCTCTAAAAGAGAAAGAAGATAGATGATGACGTACGATTTTGGGGATAGTAAGCCTAAATGATAGCGCTGAGAGGTGGCTCAGTGACAAAGATTAGGTACATGCACAGCACTTCTTAATATTGAAACCGTTGTCGCTCAGGTATGCAAGTTACCTAAGTCAATATTTCAGGTGGCTGCTGAAAAGAGCCAAGGCTGGGGTAGTTCAACCAATCAAAGCGGCGCATGGCTGTCTCATGACGTGCCCACCCCCAACCTTGCGTAGCATGTACACCTCCTTAGCCTCTCCTTTAGCTTTATCGCAATCCACTGTTCATCTCTCCCCATACCTTCACCCACTTTCTGTTGAGTAGTCAGCCATCTACATCTACAAAAGCTTAAACCAAAACTATAAATTTTCACTCTTCCTTACTCTTCAAGGAAGCCTTGTCAATATTTAAAAAGTTTGTCATCTCAATTCGCAATGAGACTTTCTACCGCCTGCGTGGCTGCGATGTCCGTTAGCCTGGCCTCGGCCGGAGGCTGGTTTGGCGGATCCAACCAAGTCGTCATCAAGGACGCCCAGAAAGTGCCTGGTGACTCTCCGCTCGAATTCTGCGATAGCGATCACAGCAACGATATTATCAAGATCGAGAATGTCGATTTGCTACCGAATCCCCCCGAGTCGTACGTTGTTTACCTTGGTTCGATGACGTGACTGATAAGATGAATTATTCATGTTTCATAAAAGACCTTTCTTCTAACTGGCGATTCCTTGTTTATAGTGGTGCCGAGCTTGTCATCCGCGCTACGGGAACCGTGTTCGAACGCATCGAAGAGGGCGCTTACGTCGATATCGTCGTCAAGTACGGTCTGATTCGCCTCCTTGCCACCAGGGCTGATCTATGCGAACAAATTGGGAACGTCGATCTCAAGTGTCCCATCGAGAAGGGCGTGCTATCTATCACCAAGTCTGTTGACATTCCTAAGGAGGTTCCTCCGGTACGTTTTATCGACAAGAAATCGGTGAATTTGAAGCAAGTATTAACAAGTTGTCCAGGGAACATACAATGTCTTTGCCGACGTAGCCACTGCTGAGGGCAAGCCCATCACTTGTCTTCAGGCTACGGTGAAGTTCGGTGGCAGCAAACAGGACACGATGGGTGACCTGTAGAGGATTCCTTAACTACTGTGTCAGAGCCAGCGCTATCATATTATCATATGATAAGCTGGTCCGAAATATAATAGGGTTGACGATCACGAATTACATGGCACTCTTTTGATGGACGCAAGGGTACACATTTTTTCCCACGTCTGGATTTGTATGGACTCAAGGACATCGCAGTTTGATTTTATTTCCGCCAATTTGTTTCAACGTTTCTTTGATACCGCATGGTAACGGCACGTAATGAGATGATTTTAGCATTAGTCGAGCATATGCAATGATACCCCTGTGAGGGAATATTTGAGTCCTTAAATCATGGTCCCAGACCTCTGCTATTTGGATATCGTGAATCTATCATGTTCGAGAATGACGGCTATAATACAATCCCGCCCTTATCCCAGGTAAAAGTAGTGGTTGTTGTGAAGCCCTTTTGAAATATCGTTTACTCTCCAAAGAGTCGTCGCACCCTTCTTAGCACGCTGTCCTTCTCAGGGTCATATGGATGCTCTTTGCTAGGGATCTCCAGTATGGTAGGGAAGGCGGATGTGTAAGTATCGATTCGATATCTGATCTTGTCGGCGATGTGCTGATTAATCAGTACGATGCCGATGTCCTTCCGTTGTGTCGTGAACGACTCAAAGGCAGCTTCGATGGCTGCTGTCTCTGTCTTGTTGTCGACAACTAGGAAGTTCTTCTGAGAATCCGGGGGGTTCGTAACATGCTGATAATAACTATTAACAAATACTCGGTTTAAAACGAATTAACTGTATATCGAGTAAATAAGATGGAAACTAGAGATAGGAAGCTTACACCTATTCCTGCTAGTAGCAAGCCTGTGACTGAATCCTAATCATATCCATAGTCAGTATTCTAGAGTCCTCTTTTACAGGTATGCGAGGACTGTGCACACCTCGTCGCCAATGACAGCTAAGAACTGCCTGTCCTTGTAATCTGCGTGGGACGCCATTGTTATGAGTCAATCAGAATTAGGCAACGAGGGCGTGGTCCGGTTGAATTCGTGGGTGCTTTAATCAATAGGGGCAGGCCGGTGAAGGCGAGCTTGAGAATATGATGTACAGGCAAGCAAAGCAATAAGGCACCACTGCAACCTTGGAAAGTAGGATAACTGACGACCGCTGAAAGAGAGAGCTCTTACCGCCTAGGCCACGGCTGTAACACAGTCCCAGCTGACCCCTACCCCGCCATTTTACTTAGGCACGTATCCGCCTAAAACCAGCCAGTTGGCAGCTACTATCTCATGCGCCTAGCGCCTAACACATGTGCTGGTAACCCATCTCACGTACCTAAGTACCACCTAAGGTAAGCTTGTAGCACCCTAGCAGATTTCGATTAATGGACCCGCGCGTCTTCGCAAAATTTCCATTTTCATTCGCGACTTTTCTATCGCCGTGTTTTCTTTCTAGTCAACAAATTTCAACTAGTCCAACAACGGGACAACCGAGCAACAAAGGCTCAAAGGCAAACAGTCGCCAGGTCGCGTCTTACCGTCTCAACTTCAACCACACTACGCGATACCACACATGTGAGCTTCGGTATTCAGCTACTATTTCTCGTTTCCAATTCGACTGTAGAGAACACGATGCCGCCGCGACTAGTACGTCGGAGACCGCTCACGGAGCGTATCAAGGCGATGCTCAATCCTATGGATTTCCTACTCTGGCTATCCGAGGAGATCGAGACGCGCGACTGGAACTCCAAGCTCGTCGGCACTCAGATGGGCGTGGCTATGAACTTCGCTTTCCTGCTTGCGAGGGCCAATAGCGGTGGTTCTAGCGCTGTGGATCCCGTCTTCGAAGATGGCTCGGTATCTGGATGGTTTACCTTCTTTGTAAGTTCTTGGATCTGTTAGGGAGCTTTCGAAGATGAGTTTGGTTGCTAACCACGTATGGCCGCATCGCAGGTCGGCACCATGATGTGGTCATTGGCTGGTCTTTCAGCCGCTAATGCGACCTACACGATGTACCGATCCCGTCACTATCGACTATTTGAAGCAGATGTGGAGAAGGAACCCGAAACCCCTTCGGCGCATCGCGTCCGCGTCCAGTCTTCCCCTGTATCATCGTCGCCTCTACGATTCTTGACGGGTGTGATGGGCTCGGAGAGTGCAGAGTCGAGAGCGCATCCCGATCGAAGTCGAGATGTGTGGGAGGTGTCAGTATGGGATCCGCTGCCGATTTGTCTTCAAATATTTTGCTTGTTCAGTCCCGGCCACGTCTTGGTTTACACGATGTTCCTACCGCTAGCCCCTCTGGATACAAGACCAAGCATTACTGTTCTGAATTGTATCATATTGCAGTTCATCCTGTCAGGACAACTACTCCTATTTCAGAACAGATACACACAACAGAGCAAGGATACGGCTATCATCCAAAAGCAGGTCATGCACGAATACGATACTAAGTTTGTCCATCCCAATCTGTATCCTACAGTTAGGGACGCAGCAACGCAAATATCCCAGAATGAAGATGGCGACGACCTCGACGAGGATATACAAGTTGGCACGCCTACTGTTCAGCTTCGACGAGGCTTCCGAACGCGGCCAAACCCCAACTACGTTAAACATATTGATCCGGATCGTAGCGGTGGCTTTTCCAGCGGCAGTAGCTCTGGATTATTCACACCCACCGTTTCCAAGAGACATACCGACAGTCTAGGAAGTGAGATTAGAAGTCGCACTCCTCTGGCTAGTACCAAACCCCCTAATCGGAGAGGCACATCAAGCCTCTCTACATTTAACCCAAATTCATCCCGACTAGGAACTTCTACCAATTCTGCATTTTCCTCTTCTACCAACACCGGTAACCACGGTGGCGATGGAGGATACATGGGAGTGTATACACACCCTCAGTCACCTCTGAAGAAAGCTCCTAGTTTAGGCGAGCTTCAGTTTAGATCACCGCGTAATAACAGCGAGATGGCTCAGCTCGAGCAATACCAATCGGCGAGAGATCGTAGCAATAGTCCTATAAAGAGCATTAGGAAGAGCACTGGGACCATGAGCTCTCAGCAGGGTACTTGGGGACGAACCCAACCGACATCATACGAGAGATATCCCTCCATGTGGCGATAGAGGGTCCGTTGATATTTAAGGGTTATGCATTAACGTTGGGGGCATATCGGGGAGTATGGGATGGGCGTCTACTGTATTACACTACCTACGTTAAGAGCTTTTTTCTACATTCATCAGCATTTGTACGAATACGAGCTGCATTTACAGAGAACTGAATAAAACACATGCGGCATAATTATTTAATGGCCGTTGATGAACCCCCCTTTTCTTCTTTGCCGTCACGTAACCGTTCCTTTTTCCTTGTACGCGTTTGCTAATGATAGACTTTCTTCAGTTGGTTATAGTCACCCCTTAAGTTGAGATTAGAACCTAAATGCCTGTACTTTTGATACTACTGACCTCGGACGAGTGTCGATATACCCCTTATCATTAAACCTAAGTCGCAGGTTCCCCAACGTATTAGTCCGATACTTCCTAACTTTGATTCGTTTACCCACCCCCAAACGGTCGCTGGTAGTTGCGTGCCGGCATTATCTGATCTCATAGGGGAAAGGAAGCATGGACGGTGTTTGTAGCTGTGTTTCACGTCTGTCCCTTCTCTTCCCAGCCGGGTAATCACGATTTTCTGTTGCTCGGGCTCAGAAGGACTAGTAGAATGGCAACTTCAGGACGTGGCCGATCTTCATCGTTATTATCAACGTCGTCACCACGCAGTCCAAGCTTTGATTGGCTTTTTGTTTCATCTCCCGCGAGCCAGAGCCAGAGCCAGCCACCGCCGCCGATCCGACAACGTACATCGAGGAGGATGAGCCCCGCAAAGCCCGCGGCTAGCAAGGCCGAGCAGCCATCGTCCCAGAAGAAGACCTCGCTCGCCGGCTTCTTCAGCAAGATCCTACCGAGCAACCGCCCGGAACAGGGCGGTACCCGTCGCACGGACTGGACGGCTGATAACGACAACGCGTCGGTAGGGCTGAGCCGTAACGAGCTGACCGGTTGGAATCTTCCGAAAGAAAAGTTTCCCGCAAAACATGCGTCGGAAAATGGCTCAGAAGAACCTAGCCACCGTCGAGTCTGGAGCTGGAGCCCGCAAAAGGGAGACTCCAGGTTCGTCGAGAACTTACCGAGGGAGCGGTCCCGCGACCGTGAGCAAGAGCCGGGGGTTTCAGATCGTGAACCTCAGCCGCCTCGGAAATCGGAGGCGCTGACGAGGACGGAAGTACATGAGTTACTTCAATCCAAGGAAGAATCCAGGAGGAATCGACGGAGTCTAAAGGAGAGTGGGGATTGGTTAGGTGTGCAAGGCGCCGATCCATACTCGGGGCTGTTCTCGGTTCTTACACCTACGGATACTCTTAGCTCTGAAGCAACCAGCACTTCGACTCGCAGCAAGCTAGCTGGGTTAGCACGAAAGAAAAAGGCCGCGAGGTTAGAGTACGAGCAGCTCAGGCTATTAGAAGAGCAAGAGAAGGATAAGGCTAGGCTAGACAGGGAACAAGCAAAGCTCAACAAGATCGAACGCGTGAAAGAAGAGCTCAGGCGTCAGCACCAGCTCGCCAGATGGAGCCAACATAAGCGCAACTGGTCCTCCGCCGCCGAACCCAACCTAAGCCCTATCGCCCAGTCCCTGGACAGTGTGGCGCTTGGAAGCAGTGAGAACTCTAGTTTGCTGTTTTCGGAGCTGCCCACTGACTCTTTCCTATCAGATCCCGATGATATCACATCTACCGTCCCGAATTTCTCTCGCCCTACTCGTCCGCCAGTATCGAATATCGCTATACCGAGCCAAGTGGAAAGACTTAGTTACGATAGTACACAAACCCAGGGGCGGAGATACCTCGACCAATCCAGCGGCACTATTATTCATAACTCACCAGATGTTAATTTTGAGCCAGCGTATCTCACAAGACCGGCGACCCAGCCGGCAGAGGCTCATGCCGAGTCCGAGCAACCGGATATTGGACGGACGAAGAGCGAGAGGCGTTTTTTATGGAGACGCCGCCGAGGGACAGATCCGGGAAAACTGGGTACATCACATCAAGGGGGAATCGTGATGTCTATGGTGGCCCAGAATCTAACTTCCAGTTCGGCCGATCATATTCACAAGGACCACTTCGCCGATCTAACGATCCCGGATTATCGCCTCCATCTTCTATCACCGGAACCAGTAGACACGGGCGACAGCCAGTCAACATTTTCGGACGAGTCGCCGTTAACAACGCCCAATCCAAGTATTCTAGGGATGAACAAGATGGCATTATCCTCGACTACGAATCTAATATACTTACAGGGGAACGGGAGGAGCGGTCAGAGCACGAATACAAGTCCTCCAGTGACCTCATCCTCTTCGAAGCTAAAAGACATCATGAAACGATCCTCAATCCGCCGCAAATTAGTCCCAAACCTATTAACTCCTACTCACACGAGGGACACAGAGAAACACCGCATGTCACCTCCAACTTTCGACGAGCTTCAAGATCGCACGGTCAACAATCTACCAGTAGACGCCCCAGTATACCAGGTCCAGCCTATACAAGCGAACCAACCAAAGAGGATCAGCTTAGAGAAGGCAAGCAGAGTACCGCACCGCACGGAGAGCCACCTCAAGCGACCTCGGAGAGAATCTGTGTCCACACCCACCACCACCATTACTGGCTGCGCTCCCGCTCAGCAGAGCCAACCCGGCTCCCCACAACCAGAAAGATGTGTCGGGCTCAGTCAACTAGACGATACAGCAGAGATTATAGACGGACCGGCGATTCCGACTCCCTTGCATCAGAACGACCCTTGCATAACGCCAGATCTACTACCAGAGGGGCGTAGGACACCTTCCCTCCCCACGGCGCCACAGAACGACTCGCCGAATCTCGAGCCCGCCCAAGAGACACCTGGGACCGGTATTTCATTAACTCACCGTGCGACGCCGGAAAAGAAACAGCCAGCCAGAGTTACCACACCGACAACTCCAAAGCTTTGCCGCCTCGTCCAAAAGAATGGCCCAACGAACCAAGAGGACATACCAAAGGACGCAAATGCAGTCGAGAAGGCAGACACAATCAAAGCGGAAAAGGTCGAGCATTCAGAGATCAAAAAGATAACCCCACAAGAACGACCCCGGAGAATCAACCGAGACAGTCGCAGCGTAAGCATGACTCGGACTCCAAGGATTTCGCGGGAAGCACATCAACGTCAGTCATACGAGGGACCACGGGAGAGCATAGTAGAAGAAGCGGCACGAATCGCCATGTTGCGTTCAAAAGCCAAGGAAATAGTGAGAAGCAGATCGGCCGACCACAGAGTCAGCCGCAACCGGAGCCGAACTCCCAGCCCGGTGAAAAAGCAAGTCCCCAACGGCAAAGCAACGGAACAGAAGCACTCGCTTCAAAAACGGACCAAGAAGAAACGCCACAGCGAAGAAGGCGTAGGCACCGCGCTTCCTTCCAAGCCTAAGCAAATCGAGGTAACTAAGAGCATTGATAAAGAGCAGTATGAAAACAAGACTACGAAAGGATTAGCTGTAAAACGAGATCCGCCGGTAACGGTGGTGCAGTTCTGCAAGACAGTCTACATAGTGTTCCTGGGTCTAACGTGTACCTGGTGGACCACGGTACGACCGGCTTTCGATCCGCAGAGCGATCTGTGGAGGAGGAAGCATAGGAAAGAGAGCACGTGGAGAGATGTGGCCGTATTCACATCGGCGGGGTTGTTCTGCCTAGCCGGCGTGTTGTGCGGTTGGTATGCAACAAGACTATTCTGGTGGCTTTGGGTGCAATGACGCCTTAAGGGTTAACACGGCATAATAGGCTGATATTTCCTGTATTGGTTTATACGTTTGGAGTCTGGGGCTTCTTCCTAACCAATGGTTGACGACATGAAGTCGCTCTTCGGAGAAACAAGGCGCTCAAGACCGGGCACAACAGTTCAGCTGCGGTATTCGGACATGGGGGGTATGGGGCGGTAGGTGTTCTAGACGGTTGAGGCTCCGACAGGAGCCGATGGACCCGACGGAAGCGAAAAAAATTGGAGCTTGAGAGAGAGGGCTCGACGGCAAACATCGGAAGGTCACCGGTCCGCCAAATCGGGGGGGAGGGCTTCGCACAAAGACGAGATGCGTTACCACGTAGTAGTAGGTAACTTAATATGCATAGTCAAAGGTGCGGTGTATATATACCGCATTCATTAGAGGTAGTTTTATGGAAAATCAGCAATAAGTTCGTATCCCGATTTCGCTATTTTTAAGGGGGGGGGGAAAGGTTCTTTGAAAACTCGCACGAGTATTATCCGAAGTCTGGAAGAGAAGATGCGGGTACGGGTGCAGGCAGTGCAGATTGCAGGTGCAGGTATTTCTGCGGTGTAGGATAGGTATTAAGTCTTTAGGTCTATAATGGGTAACCTTCTTACATGTATTAATGTACCATTGTCTGATTGTGTATATTGTACCCTTACCATCGCACAGAAAGAGCGGAGCGTAAGTGATCTGCCAGGGATCTCGTACCACCTACCTGCGCAGTTATAGATTTTGTTAGATTTTATTAGGGCTTTTCCATTGGACTAAGCTAGGACCTGGGGCTACCGAGGTGACATCATAAGTATCTCAATTCTCACCTCCGAGTGGAGGCAATTGGGGAATTTTTTTGCTGCGAGTATCCGAATCGTGTTACCCATAACCTTGATTACGCCTTTTTGCCGCCCTTACCTTGAAAGTATTCTTTCCCTTTCTACAGTTAGTAATTAAGAGACTGACTGCATAGTGTTAAATAGCTACATGTAGTGAATAGAGAATTAGGTATATACTACCTAACACGGTGAGAAGGTATGTTGTTCATGGGGTCCGATATGGGTATCTACCTGCATGCAATCATCAGCGTACTTTTGCAGTTTACTCGCACCGAATGCCCCTCACGTGGGGTAGCGGGGTGTTTCTAGACATGGCATTTTGCTGGCATCTCTCAACTGCCCTTACTCCAACCAATCATGGTTCCACAAATTCAAATCCCATCCCTACCAGTACATACATATGTACCCCGCTACCGGAGAACAGGGTCCTCCTTCCGATGTTCGGCGGTCCGTATAAGGCAAAAGAGAGGAAAAAAAGCCAAACAAAAGAAAGAGAACCATCGTTGTACCTAGGTAGAGCTTTCCTGTGCCGGCAGCGCCGCCTCCCTTTGACTTCAAGATGTACATTACTTTCTGTTCTTTCCCTAAGATTTATTTAAACCCTCTCCCCGCATTAATAGATTTTCAAAAATCTGCCAGCCGCTTAGTCCTTTGTGAATCCTGAATTCTACTTCCCATCTCCCCCCTTTCCCCTACTTTCTTACGCCGTGGTTTTCCTTATATCTGCTTCCTCCCGTTCCGACTCAACAGGCTGCGTGCGCCGAAAAACAAAGCTTTGATCAAGGGGTCACGAGATAAGGGATATCGTATTTTTTAAAAAGATCTTTTTTTCCAAGATGCCCGCTGCCGAAGGTGCTCCGCAGACCTTGTACGACAAGATTCTGGCTGCTCATGTCGTGGATGAGAAGCTTGACGGCACGGTCCTCCTCTATATCGGTATGCCTTTGATCCAATTAGAAAGGGGTTGGGAGTTATACTAATTCACCTTCGTGAAATAGACAGACATCTTGTCCATGAAGTCACTTCACCCGTATGTGATACTCAAAAACTTGTGTTTAACCTACCAAAATCTGACTAGAGCCACAGCAAGCCTTTGAAGGCTTAAAAAATGCAGGACGCCAAGTACGACGACCAGACTGCACCCTTGCCACTACAGACCACGTATGTATATTGCATTATAAACCCCTATAGATCATTGATTGGGCGATGCTGACCTTCGTTTTTAAGAATGTTCCCACGAAATCCCGAAAAGGCATCAAGGACATTGCCACCTTCATCGAACAAGACGATTCTCGCCTACAGTGCTTAACCCTGGAGGAGAATGTTAAAGAATTCGGTATCACCTACTTCGGTCTAGGCGACAAACGTCAGGGTATCGTTCATGTCATCGGCCCCGAGCAAGGTTTCACCCTTCCCGGTACTACTTTAGTCTGCGGTGACAGCCATACCTCTACTCATGGCGCCTTCGGCTGCTTTGCCATTGGTATCGGTACCAGTGAAGTCGAGCACGTCCTGGCTACCCAGTGCCTCATTACAAAGAGAAGTAAGAACATGAGGATACAAGTCGAGGGTGAACTGGCACCCGGTGTCAGCTCAAAAGACGTTATACTCCACGCCATTGGCTTAGTCGGAACCGCTGGCGGTACCGGCTGCGTCATCGAGTTCTGCGGCTCCGTTATCCGTAACCTAAGTATGGAGGCTCGCATGTCCATCTGCAACATGTCTATCGAGGCTGGTGCTCGCGCCGGCATGGTTGCTCCTGACGATATCACCTTTGATTATCTTAAGGGCAAGCCTCTAGCTCCTCCCTACGGTACGCCCGAATGGGATCGTGCTGTAAAGTACTGGAGAACCCTTCAGTCAGACCCCGGCGCCAAGTATGACGTCGATGTCCAGATTGATGCCAAGGATATCATCCCAACTGTGACTTGGGGTACAAGCCCCGAGGATGTTGTCCCTATTACCGGTGTTGTCCCCGACCCCGAAACATTCAAAACCGAGTCGAAGAAGAAGGCTGGTCGAAGGATGCTCGAATACATGGGTCTCACAGCCGGTACCCCCATGGAAGAGATTGTTGTTGACAAGGTCTTTATTGGTTCCTGCACAAATTCGCGAATCGAGGATCTCCGAGCCGCTGCTCAAGTTGTCAAGGGCAAGAAGAAGGCCGACAATGTCAAACGCGCCATGATTGTGCCTGGCTCTGAGTTATCAAAGACCAAGCTGAAGCTGAGGGTCTTGATAAGATCTTCCTCGAGGCCGGGTTTGAATGGAGAGAAGCGGGATGTAGTATGTGTCTTGGCATGAACCCGGATATTCTATCGCCCAAGGAACGATGTGCTAGCACAAGCAACCGAAACTTTGAAGGCAGACAAGGTGCCCAGGGCAGGACACATTTGATGTCGCCGGTTATGGCGGCGGCGGCTGCCATTGTTGGCAAGCTTGCTGACGTCCGGAAATTGACCGAATATTCGGGCAGTCCCCATATCGAAGCTTATAAAGTAAACACGACAACATCATCGGGCAAGGCGCATGCTGATGAGAGCATCGAGGATGATGACACTGCCAAGGAGAGACTTGCCGATCAGCCGGAGGACGTTTCGCCTCATGTTAACACCACTGCCACAGAAGTTGCTGGCTCCCAGGGCCTGCCCAAATTCACTGTTCACAGGGGTATTGCCGCTCACTTAGACCGAGCTAACGTCGATACCGATGCCATCATCCCTAAGCAGTTCCTCAAGACTATCAAGCGAACCGGACTTGGGACCGCTCTATTCCACGATTCAAGAACCAAGGAGGATGGTTCGCCTAACCCCGATTTCGTTCTTAACCAAGAACCATGGACGAATGCCAAGGTCCTAGTCTGCACAGGCCCTAACTTCGGATGTGGTAGCTCGAGAGAACACGCACCATGGGCCTTGAACGATTTCGGCATTCGGTGTATCATCGCCCCGTCGTTCGCTGATATCTTCTTCAACAACACCTTCAAGAACGGCATGCTGCCCATTGCTATCAAGGACCAGGCCAAACTCGAAAAGATCGCGGCGGAGGCACGCGCAGGTAAGGAGATCGAAGTTGATCTTCCTAACCAAGTCATCCGTGATGCCGACGGCAACGAGCTCTCCGGGTTTGAAGTTGAGGAGTTCCGCAAGCACTGCTTGATCAACGGTCTTGACGATATCGGCCTAACCCTACAGCTTGAGGACAAGATTGTCGATTACGAGAAGAAGGCCTCGGTCAGAACCCCCTGGGTCGACGGCACGGCATACCTTAAGAGGGGGCGCAACGGCCGATTAGCCGCTAAGCCAGTGCCGGTTCCCACTACGAACCGCGGGCAGGAGCTCAAGGACCCTATTGACTGGTAAAGGAAACGGAGGGGCGCTTTTATATTGCGTTGTTTTGCTTCCACGGATTGGCGTTTCGCTGGGAAAATGAATGGTACTTTTAAGCACCGACGAATTTTAATGCAGCACTTGCTTACGTCGTTGATTTAATCTATTGCGTATTTTTACGTTCGACGAGAAACGGAACACTATGGAATGGGATGATAGTAGTTATGACTACCGGTTACCTTTGAGATATCTCAGGTTAGGTTTAGTAATGCCCTTTGCATGAACGAAATCGTTTTCGAAGCTTCGGGTTGGTGGTGTGGTGGATGATTATATAGTCCTAAATAAATGGACTGTCCTTGAACAAGAACTACTTTGAACTTGACTCGTTTTTTTGATGGAAGTGATTGTGGTTTAAGGACGGGGTAATTCGTACCATTCCATTATATGCCTATGCTAGATTTATTCCCTCGTGATCGTATAAGGCTTATTACAAATCTAGACAAGAGAGAAGAAAAGAACATAAAAAACAACAAGTTATTAAAATAATTATCGTTAGGTCGAGCGAATCAAAACCTGCCACGATTTATATATAGCCTTTCCTCTATAGAGATTCCCTCCCCTCCCTTATAAGTTCCCATACTAGGCTAGTGGAAATCTTTATCAGTTCATGGCTTGCCTTGTTATACAGAAAAGAGCAAGACGCAGCCCCGTTTTAATAAGGTATCACGATACATCATAATGACGTGCGATTAACTTGGGAGATTCTGTTCATTCGTTTTTCATATCTAGGTACCTACTTAAGGTATCTGAAGATTCCTTAGGTTCTAATTCCGTTGAGATGGTCATGCAGAAACTACCTACCTACCTAGGTACCCAACCCATAAAAGACTCACTATAATAATGATAACAACAACAATAAAAAGCCGCGGCTTGAACTACCTACGTTAGGTAGTACCGTAGCAGATTTCTCCTACGCCCTACCCCCCCTCTCTCTGTCTCTCACCCTATCGTCCTACACAAACACCGAGCACCGCATCCTCTCCAACACGCGCGTACTCGGCATCTTCCTCTCGCGCAGACAGCCATCGTACACGGGCGCCATATCGGTGTGCACGACGGCGCGCTGGCACACGACGCGCCCGAGCCGCGGGGTATCCAGCCCGCGCAGCAGGGCGCGGTAGGCGTCCTCGTGCTCGAGCTCGTCGGCCTGTAGGACCAGGAGCTCGCGCAGGGAGGCGGGGAGAGAGGGGGATAGGGCCTCGGGCGAGGGGAAGTCGCCGCGGGACAGCGCGAGGAAGGACAGGTTGGGGGCGAGGGAGGAGAGGGCGCGGAGGAATCGGGATGATGGGGTTGGGGTTGGGGAGCCAGACGTAGACTCAGAATCGGGGGTGGAGTTGGGGTTGGGGTTGGGGTCTATGGCACCGTCTATCCCGTGCTCGAAAGCCGTTGTGTCCAAGTATAAGAACTCGAGGCTCTGGCCGTATAGCTCCAGCGCGTCGGCGAAGCACGGCGCGCGAGACGGCCGTACGTTGCCCGTTCGCATGTTGATAAAGAGCGAGCGCGGGCGACCGCACGCCGCGAGCAGCGTGGTCAGGCCCTGACTGCTGAGGCGGCACGACTCCAGCGTGATATCGACGGGGCCTCGGTTCTGCAGATAGGGCTTGGGGTGCTCGGGGAGAAGCGGTAGAGGCTGGCTGCCGTCGACAGTCGAATCGCCCAAGTTCCCAAGCTCGAGATGCTGTAGCTTCGGCAGGGCAAGCACATCCAGGGCGTCGGCTAGGCATAAGCCATTAACGTAGTCTCCCAGCTGGACGTGCCGGAGGGCGCCGAGCATAGTCCCCCAGCCGTCTTGCAGCGGATTCTCGAGCTGCATGCGCGCGCATCGGAGCACCTGTCTTGTCCGCGGCCCGCATCCCCTATCGAGAGCCGGGATCATAAGGGCCTCGATGTCCGTGCACAGGACGAGTACGAAGGCGAGCAGCGCATCGCCGACATCATACAGCATCTCGTCGACGATGGCATCCCTCAAGTCGTCCGGCACGGCGGAGTCGGCACCCGCGAGCGCCTCGCGATACCGGGCGCGCAAGTCCGCCTTGGCAACAGCCGATTTCCAGCGGGTGTCTTTCCAAGGGCGGGAAGCGACCTCTTTAACAAAGCGGGCGAGGTGCGGCTTCTGCGCGAGCTTCCAGCAGAGGTAGCAAAGGAGATCGGTAGAGCGGTGGAAGTTCCAGGGGGCTTTGGCGTTCCGGGGCTGGTAGTTTTGCACGGCGATGTGGACGTACGGGGTTGCAACGCGGCACCACTTCCTACTGACCCCACGCAGCTTGAGGATGGTGGATACGTCGGCCTTGCGGTCGAATTTATCAATGACGCCGATGAGAATTTCCTCGGGCAGGGAATCCATTTTTGATACCGTCGTATGAGGGGGGTTGAGTATTTTCGAGAGGAGCATGGCGGGGTATTATTATGTATCTTCTGTTTTCATGCAGAAGAATCTTTGACAAGTTGTAAAGAAAGGTTGTCGTAATATATAGTTACCTAGGTAGTAGTCTATCTTGGTGGTCTCATATACCCACGTAGTAAGTAGTAACTCGGAAAGAGACGAAACGATGAGTATGATATAACTAACCATCTCACCATCGTCTCATAGAGCCAAGCAAGCCGGACTACAACCTATCTCTCAAGCTTGTTGCGGATCCTATGCTGAGTCATCCGGCTTCTTACCCGCGGCGGAGATGTTGTGGAGGGCTTCACAAATCCGTCCCCTGCAGCGGATATAAGGTGGTAGCCAATAAGAACTGCAGATTTGGAGCCAAGTGTTGAAAGCAACCAATCATATTCAACTATGAATATACTATGAATATTATGAGAACCGCCGTTCAAGTTTTGATTGGTTAGGAGGTAAGTCCCTTGCACAGGTGAATTTGCTGAAGCTCTCCCAACACATCCTCGGACATACGAGGTAGTTCGGCGTAAGTGTCCATCGCCACGTTCTTCATGAGATGAGATCATGTATCATGAGGGTATACTTGATGAATGGTCTTTTCCTGATCCACGTGTCTTTCGTGTGTGTTTGAGAGTAACTATATATCCAAGAAGATAGTATCTACTGAGACTTGGTCTGTTAATTGTTTATACCATATATTAAACTTTGCTATGATATACCCGAGAGATTTTGGTAAGCTTTGCCTCGCTCCTAGGTAAGCTTGTGTAGCAAAACAAATGACCTTATGGGGCTGTGTATCTATATCATGTTAGCTTGTACAAATATCTCCTATTCATTCTTGGTGACACTCAGTGTGATGTAGTGGACGCGAATCGACATGACTGATTGTATGGCTGAGGTAATTTACCTTATCTAAAATGGGACAAGTACAATAAGGTAGTAGAGAAGAGAAGCTTATGTCATATCCTCTGCCATGTCAATTTAGGCGTTAAGGTCGGTCCGAACGTTCCACATAGAAATACCCATTTCGGTTAGTAAAGCAAAAGCCGAACGTAATATCACGGACCCGAATATAAGTAGTCCGAAATTCACCAAGTAGTTTTCTTATACACATATCTGACAGGTGTAGCTACAAGAAGGCATCTGTATGTACTGGGGATACCTGCGCAGGCAGTGACGATCAAAAGAAGCATAGCAGACAGTAAACAGTAAATAACTGCGGGATCACCACTTAAATACCATATGCGCAAGTACCCTATTGACTGAAGAGAGTATCTGTAAGAAAGTATCTCTCCTTATTTATGTATCACTGTGCCCATGCTGAGCACAGTATTAGAGCCCACAATTATCTCTATATCATAGAATCGGTATCATCATCCTGGCATTCCAAACACGCCTAGCTCTCGTCGAACTACTGAAACGCCATACTGAGACCGCATATTGCCGACCCTCGAACTCAAAGCAAAAGCAAATATCCTCATCCCACCAACGCCTACGTAGAGACAATTGATCCTCACGCACGCACACCAATTTGGTGCGAATTGTCCTCCCGCATCGTAATATAGAGATACGTGCCTGTAGCTTTCCCTCCTAAACCACTGGCCTCTCTATACACTGCCATCTGTCTTTTATCTCCATTTGCCCTGCAAAATGGCAGAGAGATGACGTATCGTTCCATAACTCTACTAATTCCCACTTCTCCGAACCTATCCTACAGGTAACCAAACCCGTGGAATAAGCGCCGATACGCCAATTGCCGTACTGGCCGTAAACACAATATTGGCACTAGCCAACTGAACGACGTCACGGCCGACTCCCATGCATCTATAAACACCTAAAGTGTCATATGTAGTACTTCTATCAATAATTTGGATTGTCAGCGCCTCGCAGTATCGCGCAATCCCACGGGCCGTCAATAACGAGACGTATTGCCGGAATATAAGAACGTGGGGCGGAATGGCGCCGCGTTCGAGCGGGATCGACTAAGATCGACAAAATTGCTGTTCTGATGGACGTAAGACCGGCAATACTATTTCACCCGGTCTCTGAACATCATGAATTCGCGAATCTTGGCCTGGTGGTCCGCATGTGCACTGAGCCATTGCTGACGGACGACCTGATCTTGCTCAAGCTCTGCCAAGTAGTCGCGTGCAGCATCGCTACCCCCAAAAGATGTATCAAGCCATGCTACTCCTCGCTGTTGGCGACGGATCTTGAAATCTTCTTGACGGGTGGAGAAATGAGCCATGATTCTAGCATTGAAGCTTTCCCACTTGTCCATATACTGATAAAAATCCTGAGCATATTTACTGAATTGTACTTGATTAGGGCGGACCCCTGCAGTAAGCATAGCCTGGGGGAGCCGCGGAGCAACTGGCGGAGCTGGGAACTCGAGTGTTGTAGGCTTGGGCGGGCGTTCCTTCCCGAGAGGAATCTGCTCTGAAGGCATGCTCTGGAAGGGCAGCGTAGTCTTTAGATCTCCAAAGTCTCCAAGGCCTTTAGGAGTCGGGTCAGCAAACGGCTCTACCTTTTTGAAGTCTGAGAATGTGGTACGAAATTCGTCAGTATCTTCTGAGCCGCCATGCTGGGCAACAAATGGGTTCGCCGTAGGGATGGAAGCTGTCTCGGGCGTAGCGGTTTGGGCGGAATTTCCATTCACTGGGTTTCCATCACGAGTTGGGCTTGTAGACTTGGTGCGTACCCCTTCAACATTACCTGCCCTCCACTCTTCTCTATGAGGCTCAACGGGTATTTTTCGTGCGCCATACATTTGTGACGTCTTTGGGGTATCGTTATCCTTCTCTGATGGAGGCGAGTCGATATCCATAGCAGTCGCGGTATCCATGTTGACTTGCGCAGATTCAGTCGATGATCGGTGGAGTTCTTGCCATCCCTCGCTCTCTTCTTCATCTACTAGTCCGGCTGTGCCTGCCGTCATTTTGACAGGTTTGGATTTCTTTATGTTCGCACGGCGGGATGGAGAACTAGAAGTACTACGCGGTGCTTGGGGTTCAAAATGTCGTGGCCCTATCTTATCACTCCACTCACCAGCTGAAAACCCGTGCGCTGCGCTATTTCCCACGCCACCCTGCATTGATGGTACACTATCCGTCTCCGTGTGTCTGGACCTCAGTACCTGTCGGCGACTTATACGGCTACGTGAGTGGGGCGGTACTCTGGTCGGCGTCTGGGGATCGCTCGCTGTGGCTGTACCGGCACTAAACTTCCAGTCTCCGGGCACCTCGTCATCAACGAACCTAGTATTGATGCTGTCGGCGCTGTTCCTGGAGAGCCCAGCACCCTGGCTGGGAAGATCGTTTCCAGTCGGGAAAGTAAAGCTAGAAATGTGTCTCTGATTAGTATTGAGCCTGGTCCTCTTCTTAGGAGTTGTGGCATGTTCAATTCCATCATCGATTTCCGGGAAACTAGTATTGCACTTTCGACCACACTTGGATCGATTGTTGATCAGACTGTCAACAGCGCTTCTCTGCTTCTCCTCGATAGGGAGCAGGCTAGGGTTTTGCTTAATCTTAACCCCTCCACTCGAAGGGTTGTGAACCTGAGAGTTGAGACGACAATAGCCCGCGCTAACGGAACGATATACTTGTTCTCTTGTATGGCTGTGTTTCTGCTTGGGATGGTTGTCTTGGGGGTTGGGTAAGCTGGAAGAACTGGGAGATACTGATGCATACACAGAAGGACCGTTGGTAGCCTGGGCAGAGCCGGGACCTGCTACAAACACTTAGTTAGTCCCAGGACCTCCAAAAACCCCCAGTAAATTCAACTTGGGGGAACATACGTTTACCAGCATTTGTAGTTGGTGGATTTTCGGCTGTTCCTGGTCGAGGCGGTGGATAGACGCCGTTCGCTTCGGCTGTTTGCTTATGCTTGTCGTTAAATCGTGACTGAAAGGTGCCATTTGTGCCGTTGGGCATCTGCTGATCAGTAGACGGTCTGTTCTCCTTGTCAAACCTGCTCGAATCTTCAGATCCTCCATCGTTACTGGAACTCCGCGGCGTGCTAGAACTTCGGGGACGTGACTGAGGGAATGCTCCAGGAATATCCGCTTTGCGGGGTGATCGTGTGCTTGTAGTTCGTCCTATTCCTGGCACGTCGTCGAACAAACTCGTCTTCTCCCCGCCGGGAGTATGGTAAGGCATGCTTTGCCGTTCGTCCCAAACTTTCTCTCTAAATTGAGCGAGAGGGTCTGCCTTGGTAGACGTGCGTGAATCAGTCGGCGTCGTATCAGTCGGTATTTCGGTAAACATGCTTGAATGTGTTCTTGTCGTAAAGTAATTCTTACTCGTCACGGGAGGTTCGTCCGCCTGGCCAGGGGAGCGCGGTGTAAAGCCTGTCCGTCTATTCCCAAACGATGCCTGAGCCTTCTGCTGCTGGTACGCGGTCCTAGGTGGGACAAATTCCGGGTCCGATGCTCTTGCATCCCGTGTTGCTGACGTTGGTGCACGACCGGGGGTTGGGGGAGGAGCTCTTCGGGAGGCGTTTGGCCTCATATTTTCCCAGGCATCAGCATAGCTCTTGCGAGCTTGGGGGTCATCTCGAGGGTTAGCTCTAGTTGTTCGAGGCATATTCGTAGTAAAGCTAGTATAGCGCTGGGCTCCGGAGGGGTCGGGTAGGAGACTTCTGCGTTGTGTGTCGCGTCGGTGGCGGCGGATACTGCTTAGCAATATCTTGCCATGGATTGCCTCGAACACCGGCTCCTCTGGGATTGCGTATGGAATACGCCCTGCGAGCATCATCATATTGTCTTCTCAAGGATTCGTCGCTGAGTATTTCGTGGGCAGACTGGATAGTCTGGAACTTCGGATTTACTTCAGCTTCTCGGCCCGGGTTTCGGTCTGGGTGGTACTTGAGCGCTATATATCAGTAGTTAGTTAGGAGCGGCTAATAAAGATGTTATAGAGAGGCCTAGATGCAACATACCTAATTTCTTGAACTGCTTCTTGACTTCTTCGGTGGAAGCACTCGAAGATAGTTCAAGGTCCGCGTAATAGTCGCGGGTTTTGTCCCACTTCGGCATGATGACAGCCCTAGGAGAAAAGTCTAGAGCGAATGGATGTGATATGCGACATGCGATGGGGTAATGAAATGTTCTGCGATATCATTCCAAGGCGAAAGGACTGGTAATTGATGAGGATGAGAGAGCAGTTGGATGGTAGGTATGCGAATGGTTAAGGTAAGGGAATTGACTTGGTAATTTGTTTTCGGTGATAATGTTAGGAATGGAAAATTTGGAGTACCGTACAGAATCGTAGGCAATCAAAGCAGCTCAGCCCGGTTTGTTTATGGCGATACGAGAGATAGGCACCAGCGGGGAAGAGCCTGAGCCTGAGCTTAGCTTATTGATATGTTGAAGCCTTAAACGATAGAAATTTCCAAAGTGTTCCGAGTTCCTAGTTCCTAGTTCCTAGAAGAAAAAAAAGAATAAGCCGTGCAAATACGCGATTCCGTAAAGTGTAAATAAAGTGGAAGAAGGTATGTTCGCGTGCCACCTAACCGTTCTGTAGTTGTGACGGGCTGACTGGGTGACTAGGTGACGGGGTGGGGTGGGGTGGGACGCGCACAATGTTAAAGTTTAAGGTGATTAAGGTAACAGCGGTGCCCTGGAAGATGGGAGATGGGCGATGGTCTGCAGGAAGGTGGGATAGTGGGGTTGGCAGGCCTTAGCAGGTGGGGGATGGAAGGATTATTTAAGATTGAAAATGAAACAAGGAAAAAACAAAATAGAGGTACCTTAAAGTTGTTAATGTACCTAAGGTAACCAACCAACCTATCTGGCTACCTCAGTAAGAAGTCTTCCTGAATACCTATTTCAGTGTCGTGTGCGCATTTATATAAATGGAATGCTTAGCAATACCTTGTCTTGTCCTAATGTCAGTAAGGGATCAAGATTGTTAACTAATAAGGACTTAGGTAATGTTGGGAGCTGACGAGGATGAAAATCTCGTGCATGCAAAAACCCTTGTCGAGACGAAATGGGCCGTGTGATGTAACATATGCATGTCATCTACATAGTGCAGATGAGCGTCTGACATCGACTCCGTCCACGATGTTTTTTTTTTTTTAAAAAAAAGTTGTCCAGCCGATAGCTTTTCTACATATATATATATACCTCATATACGATGGAAAATTCAGTTTTTACTACAAGTATGTACTGTACTATCCGTAGTGTTTTTGGGATATTATCTGCCTTAGGTATGTATAGACGTAAGAAAAAACACTTATAAGAAAACATACTAACAAGATCAAAAATGACGTCAAATTTCAGACATGCATATTCAAGCTCCCTCTCTTATATTCTCCGTGCAAATCGGGTAAAAAAATATAAGTTTGTTATACAATCTCGCACGACATATGCAAAGGTACCTATCTAAGCCAAGCAACATCTTGATGCTTGGTCTTCAAAGCTGCCTAGTGATATATGCTATGTTAATATCCTCTAATACGCTGCCTTTCCGACAAGACCCTGATTCGATGTGCTGCGGAAACTAGCATTAGTTAGTCTCCCGAATTGTTGGTTCCTTCCTGCATGTCTTCCGCAAAACTCCGTCATTACCATCTCGCCCCTCGTAGATCGCCTACCTAGGTACACATTAGATACATGTACCTAATTGCATACCCCAAAGACATGACCCCAATGCGACTTCAGTCGTCATGGCGCATTCAACCACGTTTCCTCCACATAAGAGGCCACACCTAACACATTTGCAGAGATCAAGTCACCGTCGACATCGGGATATTATGAAGCAGAAAAGACCTCATTCATTTGAGGCTTAGTTGTATTTCCCTAATGCTGAAACCAGGCCAAGCCGGGCCAACCCTATCTGCATTTTTAAGTTCTCGTATCCGTGAGAACTAATGACCTTTCCTTAATACCATAAACGCCAAACCCATCGATTAAACCGCTTAATGTCATGATCAAAATAGACCAACAACACCTATCTTATGCAATAATTCCTGTGGAAACTAGTCCCCTTGATCCTCCCCATTGGATCTAGTAGTAGTAGCCGGCCTTCCTAGTTTTATACCATATCTCGGCTCATTTCATAGCTCCATCCGCCATCCCTTCTTATCTTGTCTCGTGCCGCAAGATCTTTCCGGATATCTTCCTCTGTTAGCCTGTCCGAACCGCTCCAGTTGGCACTTGAAGTTCGAGCGCGGAACTTGTGGAACCGATCCTTGCTCTTGGCGAAGACCTCCTCCATATTCAAGGGACCTGGTGCACCAAAGACTTGGAAAGGATCTTTGGACTCCTGTTCCACAAGTGCCTGCCGAAGGTTCGGTGAGTCGGCCCAAGACGCAACCATGTCCTTTGCACCGTCATCGTAGTCATCATCTTCGTCGTCCGTATTAATCTCTGGCAAGTCAATCAACTCGCCATTCTGGAAACGAGGAGAAGACCTCGTCGCAGACTTAGCAGCCGACTTAGCGACCTTGACTCCCTGAGGTCGTGCAGGTGTCTTGTAAGATGACCCAGCCGCACTTGGATTGGGCGCAAAGGGGATGGGACCCTTGGACACCTGGGCCATGTCTAGTGGGTGTGCAGTCTTGGCTTGACTGTTGTGCTGGTTTGTTACGGTAGTCTTGAACAGGTCCCTATTATTCAGCGGCACATTTGTGTATCCCGCAGAAAACATCGACTTAGTCGGCATATCCTAATAGTCATTAGCCTCCTATCAATACATCCCGTCAAATATGAACTTACCTTTTTATAGCCACCCGATGGGCGCACAGGTGCCCCCTTCAGGCTCGGTTGTTTCTCCATCTCAACATCGTCATCGAACTCGTCAGTCATACGCATTCGCTTCGACTCTTTTGACTGGTAGCCCGTAGTGGTACGAGCAGGAGCCTGACGAGAATTCTCATCTTGTTGTAGTGGTCGTTTTGTGGGTGCCTTAGACGCATTAGACAATACCGCGTTGACTGGACGCCCGAGATCCTCTTGAGAACGCTGCAGATTTGAAGCTAAGCGGGAAGGTGGACGGGGGATAGCATCGGCACGACTGTAGTCCGGGGGACCGTTTGGCTGGCTTCTAGCCGCCGGCGGGGGGGCTCTGGTTTGCTTTGCCTTCTCAAGCATCGCTTGTCTCTGTGCATTCTTTTTAACTTCCGCTTGTAATGCGGCCTGCTTTCGCTCTTCCTCCTTCTGCCGCTCAGCATCAGCCCTCCTTTGTTGTTCTTGGCGTCTCTCCTCTTCCTGCATAGCAGCTCTCTTGCGCTCCAATTCAGCCTTCGCGTCGCGTTTACGTTGCGCTTCGCGTTCTTCCTGCTCTTTCCTTCTAGCCGCAGCTTCAAGTGCCTTTGGTCGTCCCGAAGATGACGTCGAGCTTTTAAGACTTTGTAACGATTGTTTGTGTAGTGGAAGCTGGTTGGATTTGTTTTTGCCTTGGGATTGAGAGAGTGTATCATGAAGGCTTGATGATAAAGTGCTATTGGACGGATGATATTGCGAGTGCTGCGAGCCCATATTAACGCGGATTACGGTGGGTGCTTGTTTTGTTTTGGCCACCGGCTCCTTTCCAGGTCTGACGGGCCGCTTAATCTCTCGACCCTTGGTAGCCGAAGGAGGTGCAACAGATCGAGGGGCCGACGGCGGTGGCATAGGATTAGGGACGTCAACCATATCAACATCGTCTGCCTGCTTCTCATCAGAGGAACTGCTGGTGGCTGCCTTTTCTTCAGCAGTAGGTTGCACCTTGGTCTTTCGCGGGCTTGGCCGTGCCGATTTTGATGCATTGCCTGGAGTTTGCAAGACTGTTTTCTTCTCCTGCTCCTTCTGAACTGCAACCTGTTTCTCCATTGCAGCAACTCTTTCTTGCTCTTGGCTGAACACACGGGCCTTCTCACGCTCCTTTTCCCGGGCTTTCTCAAGCTTTTCCATTTGCTCGGCCATCCGTCGTGCTTCTTTCGCCTCCCTTTCTTTACGCTTCTCCTCGGCCTTTTCCCGCTCTATCGAGGCCCTAGTTCTTCGAGCCTCTGGTCGTACCGGGCTACCCACGCTTTCAAGAGTCTGAGTATCTACAGCTAGACGAGATAAATCCGGATAGAGAGGCTGGACTTCCTTTCCTTTAGGAGAGGCAAGTGTATCGGTGGATGGAAAGATGTGAAGGCCTAGTCTAGTACTAGACGGCGATAAGAGTGAGGTTTTCCCCTCGGCACTAATAGCGGCGCTGCTAGCTAACAAGCCCTTAGAACCTTTGAGGATTGACGACAACTTGTTCTTGACTTGCTTTAGGGGACTATCCTTGAAACCGCGGGACGGCGACTTTGTAGGCGTAGTAGGCCTATCCGTTTCAGGAACAGTGGCAAGGGAGGGTTAGATGCAGAAGTAGTCTTCGTAAGACTATCTCCATCAGAACTTGGAGCTTCTTGAAGCGGCAGTAAAGGAACAGATGCGGACTTGTGATGGCTAAAAGTATTGCTTGCCTGTTGTTCAGTCGGAGGGCGCTCAGGGGATTTGGATTGAGCCTGGTGAGTCTTCGGCACTGCAAAATCGCTCACTGTATCTTTACCAGATACACCTTCCATTACATCAGCAGTATAACTCTTGGCCAGCCCAGGCCGTGGGCTCCGGAAGTCAGACGCATTCTCGGGTGAGCCAAGAGGCCCAATCCAGTCATCGTCGTCATCTTCATCCGGGAAAGCGCCCGGAGTTGTAGTCTTTTAGGCGAAGGTAACGGCTTTGCATGAGACGAAGACTGGGAGACGGGGACTGCAGCAGTTGTTGGTTGAGCAGCAGGAGGCTCAGGGATCGATTTTGAAGCTCTGGAAGTCTGTGTTTGCGCTTGGCCCAATTTGCTGATTTGGTCCTGAAGACGTTGGGTATAGGTCTTGTTATGTGTGACTGCATTATCCGGTACTGGCTGCGCTTGGGACTCTTGGGTATAGGGATCCTCGTCAATATCCATATCATCATTTTCATCGTCTGTCAGATCATGCTTTGCACGTCCTAGACTCTTTCCTCCGGTATGCCGGTTGTAATAACTAGTTCGATTTTGTTCTAGGTGACTAGTTCTCGAAACCCGGTTGCCTATGCTTTTATGCGTGATTGGCTCTCTCGCAGGTAGAGAAGCAAAGTTAAGACTGCTCTTTCGAACAATAGGTCGAATGGGACTTGAGCTATCAGAAGAAGATCTCGACGCATCTTCCTCGGGTACGGTTTCCATGGCATCTACATCTACAACATCGTCTTCAACTTCAGCGCCAAATAAGCCACCAACGGCTGAGCGCTTTGCGGACGAGGTTTGAAGTAAACTAGGTGATCGTAAGGGCGACCCCGCTGGGGTAGTACTTTCAGGAGGACCATCCATTTTATCAGACGAGGTCGCTACCGGAACGTGGGCTGTGAAATACTGTGTATCAAGATCGGCCACGTTCGTATCAACCGTAGGATTCGGTGAATGAGGAGCTGAACTAGTGTGTCCATGATGGTTGGGAGACGTGTCAAACGCCAAATCATCCTCCTGCGCGTTCGCCTCTGGACTAAAGGGTTGTGTTACCTCGTCGTCCATTGCATCAGGATCAACATCCATCGCGTCCTGCGACTGGCTGCCATGGTACCCGGAGTCGACAATAGATACTGGTTTGGCTGAAGGCGCGTGTTTTGGAGATGCCACACGCTTCAATGGACTCTCTGTCGCAGTCACCTTGGGAGGGGATGGCTGGGGGTCTGCAGCAATTTCAATCCTGGGCGTGTTACTTCGGTTCACACTGGGCATAACAAAAGGGTTCGGGGCCCCCTTGGGTGTGGAGGAAAAGATGTTGGAGAGCGGCTAAGAAGTGTTAGTATTGATATCGCGTAGGTTTGGCGAAGAGACTCACGACACGAGCTTCTCCCGCGTTTATTTTTCGGATCGTTCGAGGAGTCTTGCCTCGTAATTTTCCTGGTGTTTTAAATATCTCTGCAACGCTACTATCATAATAGTTAGCACCAGAGGGTTCGTGTGGGATCCTGAGCATCTACGCACATTTGATTTTCGCTGAAGATCTCGGCCATATGCTCATTCAACCAGTCGAAGTCGTTTCTAGCGGAGAAAGAGAATTCCTCAACCTCTGACTGTTCAATCTGCAGAGCAGATGACCTCTCTTCCGAAATCCATGGCGCGGAGCCAACCGGCAGACGCGCCCCTCGTGGTCCGACCATCGTGAATATGTCGAGAAACGCGTCAAATTAGGCCAGACCGCGTGCGATTTCTCGGTAAAATGCGACAAGAAAACAATTAAGATGAGTGTCGTTCAATTAAGCATTATTTTGAAGACGAAGACAAAAAATGATGTCGTTTGAAGTTTAAGACGCGCGAGTTCGGGCGCGAGTTTTGACGATTTGAGATGTGAGATGGTTAATAGATAGAGTTGACAAGGTAAAAAAAGAGTGAATACGCAGATACGTCCAAGTTGAAGGTAGGGATTGTGGGTGGCGGTATCGATTGCCGGCAGATCATTGGTCATAAGCGAAGTGGGTGTAAACATAGGAGCTTGGACCATTACCGCATTTAGTGGGTTACACCGCGGGGAATCTCTCTTTTTCAATGCTTCTTTACCCCAATAACCCCCCAATAACCCCCCAAATGATGGACTGTAAGCTTTGAACGTTTCTATTCTTAACCAACTATTTTCATTCGCAATCATCCATCCCAGGTATAATTAATTCAGGTACCTAGGGTATTATGACATATATACAGGTTCAACATATTTGATTCTCCCAACGTCAAGGAAGAATAACTATATGCAATTAAATAGCAATACCATTTAAATCATACCATCAACCGACCTATCCCTAAATCATCTTCATTCTCAAGATCAACAACATCATCAGCATATTCTTCTCCAGGGGCAGGAATCTCGTCCCAGTCCGGCATTTCCTCTACCTTAGGACCATACCAAGAACGATCTCTCGTATACTCATCCGCATCGCCGCCTCTCAGATCAGCAGCGTCCATCTCCTCGCCTAGCTTAACCCAGCTCCAGAAATTCAAGTTCGTCTTATCCTTGATCTCCTCGCCTCGGAGGGCCTGGTAGTCGCCATATTCCTCCTCGTCCTCGTCAACCTCACCAACTTCCTCCACGACGAACTTGGATCCAGTCGACGGCCCGAAGCCGTACGGGAACCACTTCGTTGCCCGGGCGAAAACAGCGGCTTTCTCGCGCTGCACGTCGCCCGGCCAACGAACGCCTTGTAAGAGCTTTGGATGTCTCGCCTGGTTTGTCGGAACGAAGCTCTGCGGATCACTCGGTAGCTCTTCAAAGTGCTCGTAATTGTCATGGCCCCAGTCTATATGTATCACATATACCGGGAGTATCTGCGCGCTGTCGAACACGATGTACTCGAGCCCTCGATTGGAGATGTGGGAATCCGCCCCAGGATAGGCCTGGCTTTGATTCCTCCAATTATCGGCGCGGTCAACATCGGCCGGACGGCCCATGATCGTCGCGCATACGAAAAGCTTGATCCCGAAGTACTCGTTTGGTTTAGTAGGTTGACATGCGTTTCCCGTGTAGCTCAGTGAAAAGTCTGCATTTGGTGAGCTGTAAATTCCCCTGCCGTACGTTGAGCCGCAGCGAACCCCGTGCGCCGCGTTCGTGCCCGGGTTCTTCTGGCCGGGTTTGAGGAATCCGTAGCGTACTATAGACGGTACAAGCTGTCTTTGAGTCCCGTGGAAAGTCATCTTTGGCTGCACCATATGATCTATATACACCTCTTTCCTTTTGGTGTGGTGTAAGCTAGCAGGCACACAACTGTGAAGTGTTACTATGGAGTATTCTGACAGCCTTTCTCTTATTTCCATCTGCTTCTTATAAAATCTACTAGCTAGGTCAGATCTTATGACTTCCTCTACGTGGAGGACTCTGTAACAGGAGGGAATCTGTGCACATATTTCCTGAGGGGTTTGTTGTAAGAAATGGTATGCCGTCTCGCTGGACGTCATTATCGAACTCGCTGGTTTTTCCTCAAATGGGAGGAGATGTGACTTGACACGAGCTTTTGGCTTCTTCACGGCCGTCTTGCGCCATGAATTCAAATATGTCCTTGTCGCTTTGGCAAGCTCATGGACCGCCATAGTTGGCTCGAAGGCACCATACGCACACTCTCCCCGACTATTCCATCTTGAGATATTGTTAGTAACTGCTGCAGCTGCTGTAATCCGTCTCAGCTCCGTGCGAAGTTCAATTACTGATTCCCGTGATAATTCGTAACTCTCGAGCTCCCAAGTAATAGATGCGGCTGGATACAAGGGTTCAGGGGTAACGTGCAACTCCAACTCGTCGTACTTAAACACAATCTCCTCATCTAGAGGTCGCGTCATTTGTTCGCTATTGTCCAGAAACCCATCTCTGATGAGTTCATCAACTTCAAAGTCGCGTAAGAGAGATAACTCGACGAGGTCATCCTCGCTTATTTCAGTAGCGCTAGGCATTGGTACTCGCCGGGTCCTTTCGAGATATGTTTTTCAAGCAAACAATTTAAAATCCGGTTTCCTGATCTCGATGTCTCTTGAGAGGAGCTTCTTAAAAAGTAATATGAAAGGAATATAAGCTTTCTTACCAATCCGACACGAACTTACTCTTTCAATTAAACAGCCAGTTTGCTACCTTTTATCATCCCAGAGGCGCGGCGAAGCCGCCTAACGATGGATCTAACCCCATTGACTCATTGCGGTGAGTGGCTCAATTTTTGATTTATTTGCTTTGAACCAACATCCGCACTTTGGTATCATACAAGGTACCTACGGTGCGTATAGTAAAGATCAACACTTAGTAGGTCACCGCCAGCTGTGAGTCAAAATGATATCATCTTGATTAGATCAAAGAGCTGAAGATGAGGCTCTACATAATCAACCTACTAATACTGAAACAGTTTAGTGAGTAACTGTTAATTACCAGGTGAGTAATAAAGACTTATGATTTAAACATGGGGATGGGGGAAATAGGCTTGATTGCGGATATAGTCTTACTTCAAGGGTTCAAAATTTGGATCAGTATAGGAAAACGTGGAGAAATGCAACCATACGAACGGGAGACCCGCCGAATACAGATATGGCCGCCGCCTGTTTGCATGGCTACCTGGTTCGATGATCATTCAGTCACACGATATGAACCGGCTATAATATCTCTCCAGGTAAGTTCACATAAACAACGCGTTTAGTTTCCTGTAAAACTCCATCTCCCAGTAACTATGTAATCCGAGGGAAGAAAGCGAGCCGATTGTTGGACACAAACAAACGATGTTCTGGTTCCCATCCCTCCTCGTCGCGCTCAGTGCTGCGCCGCTTGCCACTCCAGCCTCCCTCGTAAGCCGGCAACCCGACTACGGCTCCTTACACTGCCCTGAAGATCCCATATCCACCCTAGTGACGCCCACATACGGCACTAAAGAAGCAATATTCACCATTTGCACCGAACTCGTGCTTAATACCGGGCCGCTGACCGCCTACAACGCGATTCTGGACTTCAAGTCGTATCCACAATGGAACTCGTTCATAATCGACGTAGCTCTCCCGGACAACGTCACGTCGACTCCCGATGATATATACGTTGGCATGGCAATGCAATTCACTTCAAATGGCTTGATTGGTAGCCTCAACACTACCAGCACAGAGGTCATTAGCTTGTTTGACCCGTCCGGTGCTGAAGGCTATCTCATGAACGCGTGGCATTACGACGATGGCATAGGCGGTGTCGGATCGCGAGCGGAGCA
The DNA here is from genome assembly GCA_902805475.1 of Entonaema liquescens. NCBI lineage: Eukaryota > Fungi > Ascomycota > Sordariomycetes > Xylariales > Xylariaceae > Entonaema > Entonaema liquescens. The sequence continues at coordinate 1,310,056 of CADCSX010000006.1, forward strand.
TCCCAATATCTTTGTGGACCTGGGGAACGGCTCAACACGATACCTTTCTTACGAGACGTATTACGCGGGTTTAACCACGGGCACGATAGCTTTACTAAAGTTACAGCTACAGCATCAATGGGATATCCAAGCCCAAGACCTGAAGGCATACGTTGAAAGCCTCTAAATTCTATCGTGGCACCAGGTTGCGAGGAATATCCCAGGCATATAATCTACAATTAATTTACTATAACTTACCTTGGAATAATTAAGTGAGCCGTTGGACTCACATCTATAGCTTCACTCTACACATCACAATTGACTTAGAGGAAACCAGTGGAATGGATTCGAAAATCCTATATTGATAAATCAAAGCCTGTCTGCCGACTTAGGCATTTGCTGCGCCCGTGACTACCAAACAAGAAAGCCATATGTTGCCCGCAATCAACCATGCCCCCTGGGTTGTGCATTCCGTGAAAACTAACGCCACCCTGTTTGTAGGCTCGTTGCGCCTTGCATACTGCTTAATATCACAGACAACTACCTTCCCTCCCGGTTCTTCCATTCATGGCAAAGTAGCGTTACTGGTCTCCAAATCCGCATAGTGGAGTGTAAGCGTACGCTGTAGGTTATGTTAATAGACGCATTTCAGAAATCAAAGTTATTGCCATGTCTCTACTTACACGTTCTTTACGCCAGTCTGTCGTGTTCCAGATGATGTAGTAGCCTTCTTCATGCTGAGTGCTGAGAATTCGGGGTTGCATTAGTTCGTCTTTGGTCAACCAAATCTTCAGCTTCTTGTGCCACCGCCAGGCGCGGTTATAGCTAGGAATTGTCAGTATCCCAAAGTCACCAGGTTAATGGGCTTATGTCCTACAGTTCATGGGCAGCAAGATGTTGCTTCACATCTCCAGGACAGCTGTAAAAGATCCACATCAAAGTTTCCTCGTTGAAGTTGCTGATCTTGTTCTCTAGAGGCTGTACGTTATTCACGTTATAGCACTCTGGCAGTCGGAAATCGGGAATCGCTGGTCGGGGAATGGAATCATTGTAGAGCGAGTATATTTGCGTTGACAGTAGCCTATGATGGTATCAGTAAAAACACGAAAGAAGCAAGAAGAAACGAGAAACTCACTGAGGCGACGTAAAATCCACTCCTAATGTTGTCGGGTCTAAACCCGTAACAGCTGCATTGTAGTCGGGATAGTTGTTCATCAGGGTGCGAAGGCCCTTCAGCCCCCACTTATCAATAGGTGCCATTCCTGCTAAAGGATCATGTGCCGATGGAGATTGATCGTCCTTCTGATCGCCATTCTTGTTCGAGGAAGCGTCGTTGCTACCTATAGCACCGATGGCACCAAGCGGGTTCGAAGCTGCCGGATCTTGTGCAGATGACTGGGAAACTAAGCTGTCCTGGAAACCAGGAGGCTTTTGGCGGGCCTCATCGTTGCTGCCAGTTCCGGTACCTCTGATATCTTGCGGTCGCGAAGAGCCTGTAACCCTATTAATGTACTGCGACACGGCGACAAAAGAAAAACATTTTATGGGGTCAACATACCTGTAGCGGTAGATCCGTCTGGCGAACGAACATCCGTTGTTCGGTTGTTGGCGGATAATGCATTGAGCAGGCCATTTCCCGATCTAGGACCTTGTAGGGAACCAGGAGCGGCGCTTCCTTGAGCACCAAATCCAAGAGTCGACATTAGATTCGATCCACGCTCCTGTCCGATATCTCCGTTGCCGTTTCTGATACTGCTATTATTCAGAGGTGGAAACTCGTCAATGCTGTTAGGTTGAGGTTGCGATGACTGCGCCACGCTATTCTGGCTCCCAAATCGATATTGGCCTTGGCTAGAGCTCATTCTTGAAGGTGAGAAGAAATCGTCCTGTTGTGCGTGTTGAGAGGACAGTGGGGTAGGTTGCTGGTTCCTCTGTATTGTTCCACTCATACCTCTTGATGTTCCTGTCGACCATAAAGAACTAGCACCTGCGCTTTGTAATTGAGAGTTGTTCGAGAGTGACGGAAATTCGCTGCTAGAAAAATTAGTTTCAAAGGGTGAAATATGATTTCATGACGGTAGAGGAATTTCAATATAATTAGTGTTCAAGTTCAGCATAACAAGGAAAAATGATGTTTGTTTACCGGCTGGTACGATCTGGAGAAGAACTGGTTTTGGGCAAGCTGCTTTGATCTGTTCGTCCAGCAATAGTGGCATAGGATAAGTTGACATCTGGAACTACCAGGGACGGCTGGACAGTAGGAGTAGTAGGACGTGGAGTCCTGGTCTTAAGGATAAGTCTTGGCTTTCTCGCCTTATGACCTGGCGATAAAGACGCCATACCGTCCGCCGATCCAAGCTGAATGAAGCGATAGACAGGAGTGCGGGAAGAAACGGCGGGTGAAATGAATGTTCGTGCTTGAGCGCCAAAATTTGGTGGTCAAGTAAAAAAGAGTGCACGGTGGCAGTAACGGCAGTAGCAGAGCTAAGGTGAAAAAAAAAAAAATACCTACGAGAGGTCCAAAGGCGTTGCTGGTTGCGAACCGCTTAAACTTTGAGCAAAACTGAGGTTTCCTCCTAGTTGCCTCGACGACGTTTGCAGACCTGCACCACCCATAGGAACACCACCAAACGCCCATCCGGCTCCGTTATTCGCTTTTTTATGCGACAAAACATCAGCTTCGGATCCAGCAATTACTAACACCTTGATCCCACGATCATACCTAGTTTCCCATTCGGTAACCTATTAGACACTGTTCTACCTGGTTGTTGGGGTTGTTGCTGGCTTCCGAAACCAGTCGGCATCCCTCGAAGGGATTGTGGCACAGCTCCTGAAGATGTTCAGTATTAGCCAAGTGTACGAAATATGTTTATGAGGCACAATAAGTAAGATAGAGAGTGTTTGTTAATTCATGGCAGGAGGTATATCTATCTGTTATAGATCTATCACAGAATAGTTGCTTGGGGGTCTCCTCGCTCCTCTAGACGAGGCTGACATTTCGAGAAGGCTGAGGGTTAGAAAGACATAGCAGAGGCTACCTTCCCGTACCCTACCCGTTACACTATGACAGCCAATGACCTGATTTATATATTATACGGTTGGGAAGCGGGATATATAGAGGCGGTCGAGAAAAATCGGAGGCTGGATGACGGAGCGCGACAACGACGTGGTCGACATCACGATTCAAGGCAAACAGGCGGGGCACGCGAGGCAGAGGGAAAGAGGGTCGGCACTACCTGTTCGATTCATGACTACGATGCCACAATAGAGACGTTCTGATTTGAACTCCCTATAATGTTTCGGGGGGGGTTAACTCGTCGTGATCGGTGGGGTTTCTTCGTTAGGAGAAGTAGCTATCTTTAATGATGTTCTATTTGCGAAATGGCAATGTGGATTCACGAAGCTTTGCGATCGCAGAATGGGAAGTTTTACTGGGGTTGGCTTGTCCTGAGCACAAGCTAAGCCTAATATAGTTAGTCTATCCATATCGCCTTATCTACACGGTGTGGATAAGCTTACAATTGTCGCCTTACGTAGTTACGTAGCTACATGTATATAATAGGGGCGGGCACTAGACCGGTGCGCCCTGCCCACAGCCAGTTCAGCCTCATGAGCCGCGACTTTCTCTTTCCTTCCACCAATGTATTGTACCATGCACGGAAAGTCCCTCCCCGCACTGCAGGTGTAACTTCCCGCCAGCTACGTTAAATACTTAAAAAGGTACCTAGGTAGACTTATGCATAGAAACGCCGTTTCCCTTTTCCACCAATTTTTAAACCGCAACTTTCATAAAGCACGTAAGGCACCATCCCTCACAGGCACACAATTGCTTCGACAGAGTTCTACTTAATCATAGAAGGCAGTAGCATTGTTGTGAAATGTTCCGTGAATTTTAACCACTTACAGCAATCTTGTACTTGTTGCCATGGGTTAGAACTTAGAAGCTACATTACTCCGATAACCATAACATGGAAGACCACCACAATACTTAGGTAACTCTACACATTACTTAAATAATCGACATAGTTGGACGAAGTCATTTAGATATTATAATAATATAGCTAACTGACTTATTCTGAGGAATGACTATGTCAATGATGGATTATTCATTAGGCTTGGATTCCCTCATCCTGCTTAACACAGGGTTATAGCAAAAGGAAATTATAAAATATTGGAACTCTGAGCCAAGAAATCGGGTATAATCTAACTTAACTATCTCATATTTAAGGATTCTTTTTAGCTGAATATGATTCATTATATAAGTCTTGAACTGGAACAATAGACAGATGATAGACGAATTTTAAATTATCAGCTTGGAAATATGAGAAAATTGTAGAAATACCTAGTGAATCTTGGGGCTTGAAATATTGGCCTTGGGACATTTAATGACAATTGCTAACAGAAGTGTCTCATGAACAACACAGAATGAAGAAAAAAATAGCAACCGTCTCCCCTGCCAAGCAATAGATCGCAAACTATGAATCCAAATCTTTCGAGGGCACTGGTACGCATTCATACAAATAGTTGCTTTTCTGGGCATCACCGAAAAGTAGGAAATTGGCGTTTCTCAAGACGATACGCAGGACTTGGGGCCCGGCGATATCTAACTTATTTTAGAATCCGCACCATAAAGCTTAGACCCTTCATAGGCGTCTGCTAATGCTGTTCTAGCTTTTTGTATCTTGGAGCGCGTTTAGTAGGCTTTGCTCAAAGTTGATTCCTTGCACACCCCTGCCGATAAGGACAAGCTTCCCAGCTTGAGGGACTACGCCATCTTCATTAGAGGTATGCTCTCCATCGAAAATTTCGAATACCTCTCTAACGCCCTGTACCATTTTCACGCTGCCGTCCTTGAAAACCAAGCGGGACTTTAGGCGATGGATTTCGATGGGATTAGTCGAGTTGGTCGGTTCTCCTGGCACTTGACTGTCCCATAGGAGTGACCTTATCCAGCTATCAACTAGCTGAAGTTGCTCCGGGGCTAAAACCGGTACATTGATGGAAACTGTGGAAATAGTCTGAAAGACTGTTAGCTTGATTACTTACCAAGGTAAGGATACTCAACGAACGGGGTCAAGATGACTGTGTCCCTTGCCTGCGGTATCTAACGCCTCAACTTGGTCGTATGCGTGTAAATCTAGTAAGACGCCTTCTAGTTGGGGAACAACGCTTTGGTTCGTTACATGGATCTTTGCGAGGCCATTGATTGCTTGTATCCGCTCTTTGATGTTCTCAAGCTCCGCGGGTTCAACCAGATCGGACTTGTTGATAACGATAACATCTGCATGGGAAATCTGGACATGGGCGGTTGTCATGAGAGGTCCATGGCCATCATGGTCATCGTGGCCCTCGACTTTCCCTGATGGGTCGTCTAAGCTTCGAAGGATATTCTTCGCATCAACTAGTGTGACGATTCCGTCCAGATAGATGGTGCTTCCCAACCCATCGTCAACCCAGAATAAGGGGGCTAGGTTACCAGGATCGGCCAGTCCAGTAGTTTCTAAAAGAATGTAATCAAAGGCACCTTTCTTCTCCATAAGCGACTCAATAGCATTGACTCCGGAGTCCCTGCGCATAAATTAGAATGCTACTTCATGGCCCAACTTGGTTGAACGGTACTTCACCGAGCAACAGATGCAGCCGTTGCCAACGTCGAGCCATTCCTCAACTTGCTCGCCTCCTTTGTTGATCGTTAACGACTTCTCAATGTCGAGTGCTAGGATAGAGTCAGCTTCGTGGCCAAACTTGCAGCGTTTAGGCCCCGCCACTGACAATCACCGAACTCGTTCATAATTACAGCAATCCTTTTGCCATGGCGGGCTGTTAAGATATAGTTGAGCAAGGTTGTCTTTCCGGCTCCAAGATATCCTTACACTTGATATTAGTTATTGCATATTAATGATTTGTATTATATCGATTTACCAGTAACGATGGTGATAGGCACTTTGACAAGTTTCTCCTCTTGCGGGCTTGTCTCGGCCTCGACGAGCTCTGGAGGTACATCTTCGTCAAAGTTCATGATCTATTCTTAAAATATAGAATGTGGGTTCCGGTGTGTGTTGATAAAGTAAAAAGGGAGTTGCTAAGAGAACAATATTGTAAATAATTTTGGATTCTTGTCTTGCGCCCTCCCAATGACATCTAAGTCAAGGTGACCTTGGAATAAAAGCAACCCAGATGCTTAAATGCATAACTTGCGATAGAGTGGAAGGGGTAATGCTCTAATGATGTCTAATTACATACTAGGTTTACTAAGTACCTAAGTATTTTTTATCTTAGGCGCTTTAGGTACCTCAGGTACGCTACGTAGCCCTAGCTTCGGAGGTACTTAGGTATCTTTAGCTTCGCTTTCTGGGTCAAAGGTGCTTGGCGCTTCTGCGCTTCTGCGAGTTGCTCAAATCAAACAACAATACTTCACTTAGCGAACAACGAACCAAGGACACCAACTGTTTACCCAATAAACAATTCGCACCTGGGGCATTAGCCTCAAATATCTACTCTCATCATGTCTTTGGCGCAGGGCTCGCCTCGACTACCCAGTCCACCACCTCCCGCCGAGATTCAGATCGGTCCCAAATCCCCAGGACTGGGCAGCACCGCAAGTCGTCAAGCACAACAGATGGAGCAGACCATTGCTGAAGCGAATGCGAAACGTCGCATACATCCAGGCACGAAGTCTGAGGATATGGCTGCTGGTCCACCTCTTATTCCACTTGGTGAAGTATGCTAGTTACTTTACTCTTAAAGCCACCTCTTTGCGACAACAGATACTAACACGACACGTTGCAGCTCGACTCGGCCTTTCAACTTCAGGAACATCTCGCAGCACTTCACTACCATCACACAGCCTCTAATACAACACCCATCACCCGAGCGACTGCTTTACAACTAGCCACACCGCCGCCAGGTATCGATAAAACGTTATGGCTTTACGAACTCTGTCGTTTCCTAATCGCCCAATGTAACAGTTTAATAGTAGGATTCCTCTTTGATACACCACCATGTTCATCCATAACATGTCCAGAGATGCGAGCCTCCGAATGGCAATTTCTATGCGCTGTTCATGACCAACCAAAGAGTTGTTGTGCCATCGATTACTGCTGCCATACCCTCGACTGGGCCGCGAATGTAGTTACCAACCCGAAGATCTTCCCGAGCAGGTTTGTAGTATTATCGGAAGGACATGACAAGAGCTCGGTACTAAAGAACCTCGTCAATGTGTTCCGCCGGCTCCACAGAATATTTGCACACGCCTGGTTCCAACATCGAGGAGTATTTTGGTCGGTTGAGGCCCAAACGGGCTTGTATGCTTTTTTCAAGACGGTCTGTGATATGTATGACCTTCTCCCTGCCGAGAACTACAAGCTTCCACCGGAAGCAGAAGGCCTGGAACCGGCTGAGAAGGAAGAGAAGAAGCCTGTAATAACCGCTATTGCGAAGCCGCCTTCGCAGCAAGCCGAGAGCACCGAGCACGAGGATGATCGACATGGTCTGCACGCTCGTAGAAGTAACACGGCCAGACACTCGAGCAGACCGTCAACTGGTAGTTCCGTAACAACTGTTATCGAAGAACGAGAAGATGAGCAGGACGTTGCTAACAAACTCAAAAACATGCACATCTCAGGCCCCGAGATAGTGGAGGAGGAAGAGTCCGGAGTCGAAGTGCCTGTTATTGTCGAAGGCGAATTATTAGAAAACCCTTCTACTGTCCAGGAGGTTGGAGTGCCCCAAGTATCCGAGCCTCAGGAACAACAGGGTGATATACATTCTCAAGGCATCCGGATAGATGTACAAGAGGATGTGCCGGCAGAGCCAGAGACTTCTACCGAAAGCGATGCCGCGGAGGGCGAGGGCGACAAGGAAGTACCCTTACTTGAGCATGAGCAGGTGGCCGAGGAGAAGGAGGAGCCTGCTTCGGGCACAGAAAAACAGGAAGATGCGCCAGCAGAAGAAGAGCCTCAGCCCGAGCCGCAACCTGAGCCAAGCGCTACGGAGGAACCCACCACAGAGGAATCTGCTCCGAAGACGGAGTCCACGGAACCGGATGCGGATGCGGAGACGGAGACGGAAGAGAAAAAAGAAGAGTCAGGTTCAAAGAATTTGAGCGCGGAGTAGAATTCCGTAGCTAGCCTGGAACGATTTGAAGCGGTGGATGCGACAGCCGTAGAGGACGTTCTTCGTCGTGCCAGGCAGGCGATCGCCCGGCTCCGCCAACAGTGGGATCGCACCGACGATCCCGATGATGTGGATGTGAACGAGGAGACGGACTGCTTTGTAGAACGGTCGGGCGAGATCAAGGGCATGCTACGGCACATGAGTATAACGGGCGATTACGAAGAATCGGAAAATGTCGATGATGATCAAGATACGTTCTAATTTTAGCACGGGTTATGATATGTGGATACCCTGTTTCCACGTCTTAGAGCTAATAGGGGGCGAACCTGAGATCAAAATTCGTGCGTGTATGAATATTATGTTGTGGTTATAGGTTAGGGGAGGTAATGAGAGAAAATGGATAGTTCACCGGTATATAATCAGGGTGCGAGGCTGGTGGATGGGTTAATTTTAGGTGTATGTGGTACTACGAACCTGTCTGTGTGAGAGGCTTCCCCTCGTGGTGCTACTAATGATGATTTTTGTCTAATGGTTGAGTGTCTAAGCAATGTAGTGACTCTGTATCTGACTATTGCGATTGGTTTGGTTTATCTCGAAGCTTATGCTTCATTAAGTAAATCTCTTTATAACCAATCCCTGGTTGCCATTGTGTCCACCAGTATTTTTCTGTCCTGAACCAAGTTCAATGATATGAGTATTTATTTATTGAATTTGGGTATAAGGATAGATTTCCCCCATAGACGGTTGGGATATGGAAACTTGAATGTAGGTAAATAAATTCAGAATGAACCATTATCTCAGCTATCAAGCCTAGAAGGTTTATAGAAATGTTCTAGGTCGACTTGAAATTCCGGAAACGAAAACCGAGATACGGATTTCTACCATCATCTCGGGTAGACGATAGCAACTAATACTCGAGGAGGTTATACATGCTCAATTTATATGTAAAACCAAGTCCTTAACCAAAGGGTAGGTATTTGTTTTGGGACTCTCCGTGGACTATTCCCCCATTCCTTTCCAATTGTACGAATTGACGAGGTCTAGCTATTAGTTGCCTTATAATATATTATGATGTGTCGAAATATATGATATAATGTAGTTGTTGAGAAAAGAAAAACCTATATGCGCCGTCCTCCCCTTTTCCCTTTAACCTTGGATGCCTTTGGTATCTGGTATCTGGTATCACTGTCCTTTCATGATTACCTCCTTATTCCTGGGAAGCCCGTCTCTACTCCCTAATACTATCTGTCGCAAGTGGATTTTATCCTGATTCTATCTAACTTCTTGTACGTAGATGTCAAGCTTTGAGGGGTATATTCATAGATCCGATTTTTTTGCGTGTGTATTTTTCCTACGCCCATTCTCCCCTTAAGCGCCACTGTCGTCTATATGTGGCGTTTTATAGGAGAAAAGAAAAATGTGCTAGTGAGTTATTGTTGTGATTAGCCCACCTTGACGATGGGCGGTGTGGAATTGTCGTCTAATAGGTTTATGGAATACCACCTTTTTCTTTTTTCTTTTTTTGTGGCTAACGATATGGTAGGATATAGGGGGAAAACATAAGATAATGCTTCTTCAATATGCATGTGTGCGGGGACACAATTCAGTTGCACTGAAGGACCGCATAACCGCCACCGAGGCGGGTGATGCCAAGGAGGAGGCATGGAGGTGGCTAATGAAACCGCGTATTCGATGGGGCTTGACAACCATTCTCCAAAGTCCAACTGTGGAATTGGAATGATATAATAAGGGCACATTTCTACGACAAAGCGTATTATCCATGAAGGGGGTGGTTCTGGCGGCTGGCGTCGGTTGGGTTGGACTAGTCGACGCCTCCTCTTATATATTTGGGGATTTTCTCGTACGATTCTCTAACCCGTCCACAATAGCCGAATTCTTTTGTCTTGGCGGGACCCGATATCTTCCATTAGTGCCATTCCAATATACTCCATAATGATCTGATCTATAGTATCTTAGATCTGGAATTGTGCGTTGATAGTTCGTCTGATGGGAAATAAGGGATATAGGGGTAAGCAGGGACAAGCTAAGAGTGGGAAGTCGAACTAGGGATAACTACAAGGACTCGAGGTTGGTTTGTAACCATGGCATTGGTAAGTTTGCTATGCCTGCATGCATGGGCATCTCATTCATAAGATCTCCCCAATTTCAACAGGTTTTTGGCGTTGTATGTAGTACCTGGCCGCATAGTAGGTCTCCTCACCTCTCAAGTGTCCCCCCTGGCCCTGCAGCGCAGAGTTGCATCACGGCTCGGTTTCTATTCCGGGCCCATTTTCGCCGCATCGAGACCTCATGGGTTCAGACCCCAGTCCGTCCACAACGTCACCGAAGCGTCTTCTGCTGCATACTATGTGACTGGTAATAAACCAACTCGCTGCCGACGTGTAAGGCTTTTATCAAACCCCGCTTCTTTTCTTGCCGGTAGCGTTGAGATGCTAATCAGATCTTCGCCTGCCGTAAAATAGAAGTGATAGGTCTTATACTCTAGGTGATATACGCTATCGTATCTATACATGTCTCACACGGCCTGTCGCCCGGTTCTCGCATGACGTAGACAAAACATTGGCACTTCAGAAAGAGGAAGCACCGCTATTGGATTCACCACCAGGAGACGATATTCCTTCGTGTTCGGGGTCAATGCGCATCTTTGCAAAGATGGCGCTAATTTCTCTGAGAGATTCCGTCTGCTGGGAAACAGGATTCGCATTCCGTTCGTCTGCAAAGGCACGGATACTTCGTAATACAGGACTCAGCCCTTCGTCGTTGGGTAGCCACCATTGTATGCAGGATGGGTCGCGAAATATTTCTGCCATTCGAGATCGGATGGTGAGTGGGAAGATATATCTAATAATTTTAAAAGAAAAGTTAGTTTAGGTACTGAAGAATATATGCCATCGTATGGATGGCAAGTCAATGGGCTTTGGATGTATTAAAACCCCCTTTCCACGTGTACACGCCGTTCTGGCTCGTTATTTTACACAGCTAGATATGAGATGAATGGGTAGATGCGTAGAAGACTTTTAGTAACGTACCCCAATGCTTCCAACATTGCATATTTTCGCCTTAACCACATATGATGTTTCGCATCTCGTGGTAAGAAAAGCGCCGCAATAGCGAGACAGGCCTGGACCGGAATGAGGGCACCATTTGGTGCGGAAGGCCACCGTTCTACTGCTTCGAAAATTTCACATATGGCCTGTGCTAAACCCCTTAACTCATCTGACGGCTTCTGCTGCAATGCGAACGCCTCCTGGCTCTTATGCATGACGAGAATAGAATGCCACTCTGCTATTAACTCGGTCGTCGAGAATAGGGGTAAATCATAAAGGTGACCTGGCTTGTAAGGACCGACAATGTCGTCTTCGCTTGGCGAAATTTTGTGCGGAAGTTCGGCTATAAGAAAATTCGGATCAGTCAAGGCGGGATCTAGATTGTTCCTCCATTGGTAGAGACGGTCCGTGATGTGATTGTGTTCTGTAGCGAAATCAGTACTCGATAACTCGCCCCGACCGCCTTTAGCATAGAGTATCGACATGTCCCTAGAAATCAGTCGTAGGGCAGAAGCATGGAGCTCTGTTTTCATTCCTAAGTCCCCTGGATCTCCTTCAACGTGTTCCTGGCAATACTTTACGACTGTTGAGAACCATTGTCGCGGTAAACTCGTTTCAAACCCTCCCATCATCCCTACAAACACATCGAACCGAATATACCAAGTTAACAATATTCGAGACGTAGCCGAATTCATTATTGTGTGTGGCGTAAATAGCCGGGTCAAAATCTCGAAGGCAGCTTTCTGGTGTCCCATTAGATTTACCCAATCACCTAGGTATTCCTTATTTTGATGATTAGCAATGCCTTTCTGTAGGTGCATTTAACGTATATTTACCTCTATAGTTGCGAGCTGCAATATGGTCAATAGAGTCGCAACGCCCTGTTTCTCTCGTCTCTTGAGGTAACTTAATAGTAACGTAACACTTTTATTGTAATATCGTAAGAAGTCCTGGATTTTGCCATTGGGATTCCGAACAGTCCGATGGTACGCCGAGAATCCCACAACAGCATTCAGAAGAGCCTCGTTGCCAGCCTGCACGGCTAAACTAGGAAGGATTGAGCGGAAGAAATCATCCGTATCATTAACCAATCCGTAACTATAGTGGCTAATGTGTTCGCAGAAGTATGTTAGGTGAGACTGCAGGTCTGTCGGCAGATGAGACCAATCCGGGCGGGATACGGCTGACTGAAGAGAGGAATCTGGAATCTGGAAAGAGATCGGAATGCTTGAAGAGGTAGCTGTTGAAATTGCTGGCGAAGCACTTTTGGTACCCTCTAAGGAAGGCGTCTCGGAACTCTGTCTTGTTGTAGTCCTGTAAGCGTTTAAGGTCGATGTCGTACTCGTTCTTCGGAATCCCGCTAGAGAATGTGAAGATGGTGACAATGCCTCGCTGGGTTCCTCTTCGTCAATGATTGGCTCGAGCCTAAGATTTTTCTCTCCTTCTTCGTCCACTTCATCTTGCGAAGAGTTCGGGCTGGGTTCTTGGGTTAATGATCCCGTATCTTTCGATGAACCTGACTCGGTGGTTGATCCCTTCGCAGAAGAGGCTTCTGGGTATACACAATCCCTTTTGCCTTTGCGACAACCTGTAACTGTCAGCTCGGCTTCGGATTATTTAGCGTCATAGAACTTACGTTCACAGATGGGATGGGTTTCGTCGCACTAAGATCAATCTAAGCACTGCCATAGCAACTCTAAAGAATCAATGCTTACCTTAACTCGTCTACTTCGACAAGTGTAACATCCCGATCGGGTCCGACGATGCTTGACGTGGTCCGCCCCGGACGTAGATTTCTTGCGGTTTCGACTACCCTGGGCTTTAGGAGCTTGGAACATAATTGGATCAGGAAAACCGGTAAAATATCCTAGATTTTGATAAGGAGTTGTTAAAGGCGGACTGATGTTTCCCATATGTGTAGAATGTTGTTGAGGCTGATATTGGGCATCTTGGGGGCTGAGGTTTGGTGACTCTCCAGACCCCGCCGCCGTGGGCAGATATTGTTGATAGTAATCACTCATTGGGAGGGATTCGTCGAGCGGAGTATTCGGTGTGCGTTAACTTGGGCGACTAGGTTTGAGTCCCCTCCGTACAAAAGCCGTGCGGCGCCGCCTCGGCACAGATCCGATTCGGAGAAATGTTATTGTAATGAATAAATTAACAGCGTCGAATATATTCTTTTCGATGGTAAAATGTGAGCCGAGACGTATTTTAGGAAATTAATCGGTAAGGACAGAAAACTCTCTTTAACGGCCCAACGCTTAGACTCAAGCTGTCTCTCGTAAAAGAGACGTTACAAGTGGAGGGGTCCTGGCCTCAATGATTCGAAGGGGGAGAAAATATTCGACCCAATACGCTCATTGAGTAGAGAATCCCCCCTAACCAATGGATCGGATCAAGGTGGCCTCTCGAGAGGGTCTTCTACGCCTATGACACTTCTCTCTTGTTCTTAGAGAGTTGAGCTGTCCGTCTTGACCCTTCTCAACACGAGATTTTCATAAATGGAGAAGGAATCCCTCCCGCATTGTTCGTAGAGGTGGTAGATATGGTATTTACGCTGGGGGATTCCTCGGAACTGCACTTGTGCTTGGCTTAGCTGGTCAGGCTGCGCTGTTCACGGTAGTTACAACCAATCCACAATCTTGACGGCTATGGATACTGGTGACTAGGAGGTATTGAAGATGAAATAGTTGTGGGGCTCTTGTAGTACACCTTGCAGGAGTCCCCTAGTGCTGTTGAGTCTGTACACTACCTATGAGGAACAGGGTCTCGAGGATCTGCTGACAGGATGATAGCTATAGCGGGGCTTCCTTATGCAGCGGGTAGCCAAGAAGGCGAGGGACAAGGTGCCATAGAATAGAAGCCGATCTTGGAATTCGGCAGGCTGGCCCTCGGAATACTAGAAACCCACCCACAATTCGGAAAACGCCCGAAGGGCAGAGCCTGAGGACGAGTCCAGTATCAAAATTCCCGGGCGACCAACTCCCCATCAACGCTGGTAAACCCGAATCGTAGTCACCTTCTCCTTGTCTTGATCTAGCTTGCTCCTCCTGACGAAACTAGTAGCAAGATAGGGTAAAGGTAGGCGTAAGAGTATTTAGAAGGTAAGGCTAGGTAGGTAGAAGCCTTGTTATTGCTGGGAGGTATTTTTTCAACATGGAAGGGTCGACATGTAGCTGATATCAACGTAATGAAGTCATGATGAAAGAGTAGCCGAGCGCTAGATTCGGAAGTATTTAGGACTAGAAGAGACGGAACCTCAGCTTAGGGATATTTGCATATATTCTGCCCAAAGAGGGCAAATGTTGCGTGTTGATGAAAGGTGACACCTATCCGATTTGATATTGTAGGAATCTAGAGTTATAGAAGTAACCTCGTAAACAATGACTCGAGATACTATTTTTGAATCGGTTGAAGGAGTTTCCTATCCGTAAGAGACAACGAGCCAGTGAATTTGACTTTTGCAATAAATGCGTGGGTAAATCGACCAGCCTTAGCCCACTACGCTGGTACGTAGTAATTGAGTGCATACAGTACGCAATAAGGATCGTTGCTATCCGGTTGGTACTAAACCAGGGGGGTCCCCTGAGCTAGAAAGATGCAGCTACTGGGTGAGTGGGAGTCGGGATGTCAGGGAGAGGAACCGATGACACGCAGCCATCTGATATTTGCCCGTGCTTCCTACCGGGCTAATTCAGTGCTGAACTCTCCTACATGGAGACACCGTTTGCCCACCGTAAAAATGACAGCTTACAAAAGTACCTACTACCGTGTACATCTAGGACGGGAGGATAGAGATATTGCTGTTGCTAACCGTTTTACAGAGAAGACAAGATAAGGTCACGGCAAGTAAGACAAGGGTCCTTCATCCACAGTCATGGGGCCACCCAGCGAACCAGGCAGCGGGGAACTGGGGCGCACACGCCGGGGGGGTTGAAGACTTGCTCAAGATCCTACCAAGCGGGTTTGATCAACGGCGGCTAGTGGGAAGTACTCGATCTGTTGATCTCATAACGCACATGAGACGAATAAGGGAGTCCGAGGCCTCTGTGCTTCTAGCTGATAGCACCCTGCTTGTACCTTGACGCGCTGCATTTCACATCTGCAAATTTTATCAAGAAAACTGACTAGTAGCATGTGCTAATGCCAGATTACTGTAAGATGTGCTTATACTGTGCAGGTAGTCTATACTCGAAGGGTGTTCAGGATCTAATCCGAATATTCTGGAGCTAGCTAGCAACCAAGCGTAGCGGAATAATTATAAAAATGCCCACTAGTGATCGACAAGCTTCTTCAAGCTTTTTTTTCTTCTTCTTTTAAGGCACAGCTCTTCGCGTAGGCAGCAAGACGTATGGTCGACATCCATCGAAGCTGTAAGTCCGGTTCTTTTTAGCCCAGGTGAAAGCCCGTTTGGCCCTAGGCCGTTGGATACTACGTTGGCTGCAAAAGAAGGAACGGCGCTTGGATATGAGTCTTTTGGGGCTGCACCAGCGTCGCTGTAAACCATAGTTTTTGGCTGATTGGATCCGCTATGACAAGGACAGGGACCCCTACACACCTAGGATCATCAGGGACTCGTCAAGGAGGGTGAACCCGAAGCACAGACCATAGTGTTGGAACAAGCAATCCAATACAGAAATGTAGGAGGCCCGACAGGAGAAGTATGAGAAGAATGAGAAGAATGAGGCTCATAAAACAACGGACAACGGACAACGGATTAGATGAATTAATTAAATAGACTGATGCTCGATAGGTTGGATTTTGCGGCATCGACAGACTCCTTGAAATTACGGCCGAGGCATAGTCATGGTAACTCTTGAATAGGGGATCCGGGTACGTATTTGAAGAGCTCTGCTACCTATTTCGTGTGGCTGGGAAGTTGCTGGGAATTTGATAGTTATGGAATATGACAGTTCAGAAGTTCAATAATGTCTGCGGTGAGTTTGAGCCATCCTGCAGGGGCCGGAATGCTGTTATTGAATGTCCTACGCCAAAAATGTCATTGTGCATGAATAGGTTATACAGTGGTTAGACTTGACCCATCCCTATTACATAGTTGGTTGATCGGAGACGTATATCGAACGCGGTTTGATCGATGGTGATGAGGTAAGGTGAGACATTATGATTTGCTTCACTGGTATCATTTTTTTTTTTTTTCCCCAAGGTAGACAGGGTCCATAATGAGCTCTAGATGGACTAGAAGGAAGATGCATAATTGGAACTACCAACCGTTCGTTCGGAATAATCCTTTCGTAATGTGAGAAAAAAATGGGTGGACCATCCCAACCCATTGTTGCATCTGCCATCTGCCATCCGTCCTCCGCCATCTGAACTTTTGCTCTGTCCCGGATTTCCGGCATAGTAGCACGACGGAAATCTCTTGTGTTACAAGGGTAGCGTTGCCATCTGATAATTTCAATTTCCTTAGAAAAAGCCAAGATGTATGGTCTTCGTTTTCGTAATGCGATCCTTTAACTTTAGTTTTGTATGTTTCCAACTCGCCCTGCTTAATACATGTAGCTGGCATTAATTGTTGTTTCTGTAAGAAGAAAAAGGAAGATCAAGTATCTAAGACAGGTTTAGTTACTTTTAACCTTAACTGCACCTCTCTGCAAAATTGGAAAGTCCATCTATGTATATAGTACCCAATAAACGTATATACATATATGCATATTATACTACGTATGTAGATAATAAGTATTGTGTTATATAGGGGCACCTTGCGGAATACAAACGTAGTGACGTACACATGAGCTAGCATCACGAACCTAATCCTTGCAAACTATAGTACGTACTCATATTGCAGTTCGCGAACATGGGTAACGAACACCAACGCGAATGACGAATAGCACCAACGTACCAGGTTTACTTTCTTGATGAACGGCCAGGTACATAGGTAAGGTAAGTTGAAGGCTTGGTCGGTGAGGTAATACCCGTTTACCTTCTCCAAATCCGATCTTGGAAAAACATCACTTACATACGAATGATATACATGATATACATGATATACATATGATATGTGCCTGAAATACCTAACTACCTAGGTAACATATCTTATGTATAGTTAAGAGGTAACCATTTACGGTATTCCGAGTATCATTTTTTCGTATTCCATTTTCGCAATCGTAAAGATCAAGGATGTGCAAATATGTTCACGGCTCCGCGTGTCTCTTAATTATTCTGGGGTTGTATTAATATGTATATTAATATGTATATTAATATGCAGTTGCTTGCTCGTTCACCTCAACGCATGGCTTGTCCGCGCGCTTGGTCTATAATATGTTATTTATGACCAAGGAGCTGTAATAAGCTTCATCTTAATATTCCCAGCCTCTACATATGTACACTTCTACACTTCCACACTTCTACACTTCGCGGCCCCAAGGCTCCCGAATATTCTCCACTCCGAGAGCCTAGCCAGCGGGTGTGATGCTGGAGCACCTCGATGCGGCGCTAATACAGTGGTTTGTATAATTCTCACTTTTGTAGCTTTTTTTTTTGTGGTTTGGGTTTAATATAGCGCGGCTACTTATGGCCGTTAGGACCTACATCTCCGCGCCGCTGAAATTACAATCGTACGAGTGTTCATTGACGGAATTGTCTTGGGAGTCTTGGAGACCCCCATGCTTTGACATCTTGACACTATCGACGGGAGACCCATGTTAGGAATCCGCAGAGCCTTATTTGACTAGTCGTTGTGCCCTTGTGCTGCGCGTGCATAGTATTGAGATTTGATCATATCTCATAAGTCCATAAGCACCAAGCTGATAATCTCAGAACCTAATTCGTATGGCAGCTTCAATAAAAGGGATAAAAACGTGAATCAAGATTATGGGTTTGATTTGGGTAAAGGCGTTAAGTACTTGAGTGAAGATGTAGTTACAATTTAAATAAATAAAAAAATCCCATTTTAGAGAAAACGTCCGTGAACCCCTTTCTGATGCTAGCAACTCGCGATCGAAAGTACCAATGGAGTAACAATAGTCGTAAGTATTGAATTGGACATATTACAACAACGCTAGATTTGGTATTCCCGGCCGAACGACGGAAATGCGATCCTTGTTCGGCTCTCGTAGTTTTGGCCGCCGAATGACGATAAGGCACATCATGGGGGGAGGGAAGAGGATACTATGTGATCATTCTGCCTAGGGCTGGGCGGCTGGGCGGCTCTAAAAGGAGTAATTGAATTTCCCGACTCTATGGGACCGTTTGCTTATTAATAATTCGACATTACCGTAATACCAATAGTTTATGCAACGAAGCCTCAGAACCTTTTTCCGAAATTTGAAGAAATTGGTAAATCTGAACCCCAGAAATTTACCCAACCACCTAGACATGGACAACGCGTCTACGCGTCTACCCATCTTAATGTCTACGTGTCTAAGCGTCTATGCACATACCAAGTAGCACCTCATCTTCGCTGAAGCCTAGGTGTAACAAAATCCGTCTCGTAGGGTTGGTAACCCCTGAATTCGTCAGAGCCGCCCATCTCCAAGACAAAGCGTATCGTATACACACTGTATGCGTCTCTTTAGTAGACGTGTAAATTAAGTCATGTTAGCTACATTAGTTAGTAACAACTCTAAAATAAGGTGCTTTGGCCTTACCTAGTTAGTTTGTCCAAAGATTCAAAAGTAACAACGCGAACCCAGTAAGTAGTAGAGATCATCCATGTAACGATACATATTGCGGAGTAGCTAAAGAGTCTCCGCGAAGCTGCTAAATTAGCTAACTGGGTTAAGTCATGTAGCATCATTTAGCTTCTATTCCCGAATTCGTTCGGATCTACGTACAGCTTCTACCAACCCGCCTCAAACTTCCAGAAGTCTAATTAAGGCTACTCTTTGGTAGCTTTCAGCTGGCTTGATGCTATTTGTAATGGTATAATTCCTGTCGGTTTTATTGGCTCTAGAGAACGATACTCCGCCCTCTAGCTCAGATATGGTGTGTAGGTTATGTTGGTATATGAGGTGATAGGTGACGGAAAGATCGATGGATGTAACTCCGGGAGATAGGCCGCTCTACAAAGCACCGAGCAGCACCAGAACTGATTCTAACCATTCTTTGCCAGACGTAAGAGACCAAGGAAAGGTGTGGAGAATATCAAACGTCTCGCGGAATCAAAATCCCGCGATCGTCCTTTCGATGGACAACTCAACAGCGTGTTCTTGATAAGTATACATTCGCGGTCTGATTATCACTCGTCGCAGTCCAAGTCGGTCCTAACAACCTACCCGGAATGGATCACTACGTGCGATCTGAAGGAGAATTTCGCCGCAGATCAACACTGTTCTACAGTAAGCTCATGCGGAGGCGTCGGCGAATTATTAGACCCTCGGCAGCGAAAGACTACTGACGCGACTATGAAATTAGCTTTGCATGTGCTTCGAAAACGATCAGTCGAAAATTTTTGGCCTGGCGTACAAGCTCCTATTTGACTTACGCCACGTACCCGCCGATGATAATATTCGCCGGCGGTGAGTGTCCTTATGGAATAGGAACTTTGTTCGCCAACTTTACCCACACGTGCCCCTATTTCACATCTACCCAGCCAGGGCGTCTCGTACCTTGCATTAGTTGGCCAGCTTCTATCCCGATATCTCCGGGTCAGGGGCCGCGGGCGACAAGTCATGGTTGCATCCGATTGCGGTAGTTGGACTCCGACATACCCAGGTCTCGGGCTTTCACTGCATCCGGAATGCATCCGCGGGTAGAGTTGCCATCTTATTTTTTCATCTAACGCATACATAACCACATACATAACCTTGTGGAGTGTATACGACCCTCGTACTCTTGTCGGATTCAACTACGACTTACACCAAAGTTAGATTCGTTGATTAGGTTAGGTCCTAGGTGATATGAGTTGTTTAACCGTTTAGGAAAGCAGCCAAATCTTACCGGTGGCTATTCGGGTTTATGACGATCTTTCTGCGTCGATTTCGGTTTTGATTATTTCCACCAACCCTACTTGATGAATACGTCACTTAGAGGATGGCTGGGGTGTCATTCAGTGCTACCCTCACATCATTGCGTGGGCAACAATATCGTCTTTTCTTTTCTTTTTCAGGGCTCATTGATGAGAACCCACCTACACGATGAGTTGTATAGACTATTATTACTGACTAGGTCATCTAAGGCTATCATAAGATCTTCATAATCTGGTAAATGCCGGATCGACCGTCCGCCTCGCTCGATTTAATATATATGATAGACTTTTAGGGTGAGATTATCATGAACATCCACACTACGAATCCCACAATTCCCCAACTGCCTTTCATTACTGTTGCAATGCAATGCTCCCACGTCAATCAATTCCCTATATGAATTCGCTCATCTAGTGACTACGATATGAATGATTGGTTCGTGTTATCTTGATGAATCTTGATGAAAGTGAGAGTGAGGAGTGAGTGCTTAAGGCGTATATTCCCTACGTCCGATCTCATTATAACTATATTATAACTAGTTATATATATTTATGTACCTAGTTATATTATTTATGTTATGTAGTACCAGTTAAATGAAGAGATTTCGAGATCCGTGCTGAATTTATTAACCCGGAGTCCAGCCCTGCTGGAATAACTGGTTGTAGTTAAATCATTTCAGCTGTTGTCACTACTTTAAATAGGCATATTTCGGACTAGTTATACATATACATAGTTATTAGTTAACTAGTATTAAATAAGTTTAACTAACCATTAAGGTAAATGAGAAATAAAGCACGTGCCTTTAATCACGTGATAAAGAAACTCTCAAGGAGTTCCGATTTCGACCCTTCAACGTCTCAAGATGTTTCGTCAAAAAGAATAAAACACGTAATCTCATCCCAAAACACTCTTTTCTTTAAAACTTCTGTTTCGGGGGCTCAAGGAACCACCCTTTTGATTATATCCGTTGTATTCCTTTATTTTACTTTCTTTTTTCCTTTTTCCGTAATTTAATTTCGGAATTCGACAAAGCTTGCTGGTCGAGCAGTGCCGTAGTACTTTGATTTCAACTGTTACTAGTAATTCCAACGTGCTCATCATGGATACCACCATGGATATAGGTAATCATTCCTGGCTGAAGAATATCGATGTGGACGCCGGTGGCATATTCCTCTTAGTGGTCACTATATGTGCTTTCTTGATACCGGTGGTCATTATTTTACCCCCGGTTGGACTCCAAAAGAGTGATGCTCTTATGCAGACCCACACGAAGGCAGGCGTCGAAGGTTCAAAGAGCAATTTAAAGAACCAATACTCAGCCGATCATGCGCCGCGAGAAGGCGAGCCTCCGAAGCTTCACAGCTTGGTCATTTACCCGGTGAAATCATGCAAGGGCATCGAACTGAAGAGGAGCAAAGTTTTTCCGACGGGGCTCCAATTCGATCGTATGTTCATGTTCGCTCAGCTCAAAAGCCCCTTTCCTGTAGCTGTGGACTCGACGGATGAGGAGAAATCAAAGCACAAATGGGAATTCGTCACCCAGCGCCAGTTCCCTAGGCTGGCAAATGTCACCGTCGATCTCTGGTTGCCAGATGAGATGAAGCTGCGGAAACAGTCAATGAAGTCGACCGAGGCTTTCGTGATCCTACGTTTCCCTTGGAAGGAGGCCGGCTGGCGTGGAATCTGGTCTACGATCATAGCTAAACTTGCAAGAGGACGCGCTGCCGAGCCTGAAATAGAGGTCCTGCTACCGGTAGACTTTCCTTCGACAGAGGATATTAAGGAGAGGGGTTATACGTTCGAAGATGTCAAGATATGGAAGGAAACTGTTAACGCTCTCAATATAGAGAAGGAGTTACCCGGGGAGCTACAACGGTATCTAGGTGTTAGCAACAAGCTTGCTCTGTTTAGGGTCGACCCGGGACAACTACGCGAGGTTTATCGAACTGCTCCGACTAAAGAGGAAGCCGGTTACCAGCCTGTGACTGGATTCCAGGATGCCGTATGCTATATCCGTTCCACACCCGTCAGGCTCTCATGAAACTAATATCGAGTATAGTTCCCACTTCATATGATAAACCTGCCCAGCTTACAAGCGTTCAATTCAGAAGTACCGAAGGATGACAACCTAAAAGAGCTCGATGTACTGAGATTCCGCCCTAATATCATTCGTGAGTAGAGACAACTTACCTAAATATATTCTCCGGTCCTCTAACATATGCGCTTTCAGTTTCTGGCGCCGAAGCCTACGACGAAGAGACTTGGAAGCAGATCCGGCTTAAGCCAGGGAGCTCAGGCTTCTACAACGACTTCTCATTCCACGTTTCAAGCCGAACCGTCAGGTCAGTGAATCTCACACTCCCATCGAAGTGGACATCCTGTTCGTCACGCTTTATCGTCCATATATAAGCTGACCACCATAATCAGATGTAAAATGCCCAACGTAGACCCAGCAACCGGCATCCGCCACCCAACCGAGCCAGACAAGTCGCTCAGGGCGAAGCGAGCCGTCGACGAGGGAGCGCCGCTCAGCGGCTGTCTAGGCATGCAACTCACTCCTCTGTTCGACCCCAGCCTGGGAGAAGACCGTGAGGGCTGGATCGCAGTCGGCATGACAGTAGAGGTCGAGCAGAGGGGACACCACGTGTATATCAAACAGTAAGACGCTTTTACTTCCTGTATCATCAAGACGATGAATGATGCACTTGTATATATAGAATAAGTAAGAGTGCCTAATGTAATAGCGAGTGGGGGGTTTACCAGATTGTAAGAAAAGATGGGTGCGACGTCAGGCAGGAAGACACGTAATGAACACGGACGGCCAGAACCGCAAGCCAGATCATAGACAGAAATAGACACCTCAGCACACACAATTAAAATTAGATGAGAGTGGGGGATGGGATTTGGGCCCCGGAATTTTATCATTAAACGCAGAAGACGACGGCCGCCGACCTAAATGAAAAAAACGCTCGAGATATGACGGCCTATCCACCGTCGATCGTAAAAACCATACAGGCACGGTATATCATCCATTCATCCGTTCCCATCTGCCTCCGAATCCAACCATGAACGACATAACAAGTAATGCTCTACGGTCAGTCATGCAATCGTGATAATATCCCTGGTTCCTCCCATCGCACCCAGACACACCACACGCAAGCCTACCACGTGCAGCCTGCCAACCACCCCCACACCATCCCCTGTAAAGGTGACAGCAACAGAAAATTATGTAACTTTGGACGAAATCCCTATTTACTTGAAGTCTGCGGCGGTAAGGGCCTGTACCATACTCGTATTCTCGCTGAAACGGGTGCGGAAGATGCGGTTTGCATTCTGGAACATGCCGTCTTTGAGGGAGACAACGATGAATTGGGAACCCTTAAAACGCGTCTTGATGAGACGGCCGATATTTTGTGTGTGTGACAAGTCAAGCGCCGCGTCTACCTCGTCTAGGATGTACATGGGCGCTGGTTTGAACTGCAGCAGTGCCATGATGAGCGAGAGTGCCACGAGAGATCTATTTGTTGTTATAGTTAGCGGTGTGAGAAAAAGAAGAGAGCATATGATGACTCACCGTTGACCACCACTCAGCTCCGTCAAGCTCTGCTTCCACACCTTACCCAGGCAGACCTTGACCTCCAAGCCTTCGTTAATAGTTTTGCCCTCGGGCGGATCTAGCTTCGCGAAGCTACCACCAGGCAATAACTCGGAAAATATCTGACCAAAGTCACCATTGACCTTCTCCCAGGTCTGGAGGAGGGCCTTCTTTTATAGTCATCGAGGCTGATAATAGTTTCCTCGATCTTGCGCTTGTCACGGATGACTGTCTTCATCATGTGCTTAAGCGATGCCTCCTTCTTCTCGACACTATCGATCATGTTCATGACTTTGGGGTTGATCTTCTTCTTCATGCCTTGGAAGCGGTCCGTGAGCGTCTTCAACGTTGCTTTGCACTCTGTGATGTTCTGGCCCTTGAAATCGTACGGCGTTCCTGTGCGGCCGAAGTTGTCCTTCTCGTCGGCAATCCAATCAAACTCCTTCTCCATGTTCGCGACGGCTTGTATCGCATGTTGCTGCTCCTTATGGAATTTGTCAACTGTATGGCCTAGCTTTTGCTTTTCGAGGCCTTCTTCCGCAATCCGGCTATTCTTTGACCGGATTGCCTCTTCAAGTGCGTGTAGCTCGTCGTCAAATCCAGTCAGCTTGGCTCTTTCATCGTCGAGTTCTGCTTGTGCTAGATCATGAGTTTCTTGTAATTGTGACTGTTTCTTGGCAAGATCCTCAATCTCCTCTTGCTGTGATTTGATGGCCAACTCAACTTCTTGTAGTTGCTCTCTCGCGGTGGCAAGGTCACCTGAAACCTGTTCCGAGTCTAGCTGGGCGCCTTGAAGCTCCTTCTGCAACGTCTTGACGGCACTTGAGTTCTTAGCTAACGTTGCCCGCAATTTGTCTAGGGAGGCCTGAAGTTCTACTAGTTTTGAATCTTTGTTGTTTTCAAAATCTTTCATATCCTTCTCTATCCTCTTGACGTCTGCACTGGCTTCGACCTGTCTCTTCTTAGCTTCGGCGCTCTCATTTTTAAGTTGTATAATGGTCTCCTTCATATTCTCCACCTCCTGAATGATTGATGATGAAGAGTTGCCACTAATTTGCTCTTCAGCAAGTTTGATTTCGTGCGTCTTAAGATCAAGATCCTGCTTGATCTTACGAGCCTGGTCGAGTTTAGACTTTTCTTGCGAAATCCTGCTCTGGAGGCCATGCAAAGAACGCTCAGCCTCTTTAAGTTGACGATTGATCTCGTTCAGCTTCTGCAATGTAACTAATACACCACTGGAGTTGGGCGCGCTGCCACCTGAGAGTGTTCCCGAGGGGTTGTATGCATCGCCTTCAAGAGTAATACTCCTCATCCTTACATTTGGATCAAAAGTTACCCTCTGGGCCGTCTCGGTATCCTGACAGATTAAAGTATTACCAAAGATGAACTCCATTGCTGCTGATACCTCGTCATCATAGCCCACGAGAGATAAGGCGAAATCAACCTTACCGGGCGCAATGCTTTGTGCTGTAGCGATCGTCTGCGCCAAGGCTTTGAACCTTGCAATCTTGTTCAAGGGAATAAACGTAACCCTCTTGCGTAACTTGCCACCTTGCAATAGCTGTGTACCGGTGACCTCATTGTCTACAACAACATTGTACAAATAACCACCGGCACATATCTCCAAAGCCGTACCGGCTCTAGTATGCTCCTTGTCGAGGGTGAATAGCTGCGCGACCAACCCCTTGACTTTTGAGCGGTCGAAATTGGGAGTTGGATCGGCGTAATTGAAGTCAATATTGGCAACCTTGCGCTTTAGGGCGTCCGCCTCTTGGCGCAAGCCTCTGATGGTCTGCTGCAATGCCGATTCTTGCTTATACAACTCCTCCTCTTGTCCTGGCTCAAAACCGAGCTTTGCAAGGTAAGCTTCTAGCTTCTGTGACTGGGCTCTTAGGCCCTCTAGCTCTTTTAACAAGCCTGCGTTTTGTTCTTTGGCCTTTTTAGCTCGGGGCTCTTCCTCTTTAATTCGCTTCTCAAGATGAGCTATTTTGATTTTAGCCTGCTCCTGTTCGGTAGCTGCTGCTGCTACTCGATTCTTCGCATCTTGCAGCTGGCCTTGATATCCGCTTTCCTGCCCTTCCTTGGATGCAACACCTGTTTGTAACGTCTGAAGTAATTCCTCTTTCGATTCCGCCTCCTGGTTTTGCTTCTCGTTTGCCTCTTTCGCTTCGTCGTACTTGGCCTTGATTTTCTCGTAAGCTTTCGTTTTCTCCTTTAAACTTGCCTCCAATTCGGCAACGTTGTTCTGCACTGCGGTCTTCTTTTCCTCTTCCTCGACTTTACTAGACTTCTTCAAGTCCATGACGGTGGCGAGTCGAACTAGCTCGTTGGAATGTTTCTTCACTTGATCCTCCAAAGCCTGGGCTTTCCCTCCCTTTCTCAGCTCTTTATCCCTCTCCGCTTTTACTCTTTTAACATCTTCCTCGAGATGAGATATCTCGCTCTTTAGCCTGGCAGCGGAATCTTCGAGGTCTTTCTGTCGTTGCTTCTTATTCTCCAAGTCAGTTGCAGATTGTTCTAGTCTCTCTTGGTACTTTAGATAGTCGTGTGCGACCACTACTCTTGTTAAGCGCTCCAAGTCATTTTGCGTTTGTTGGAAATCCAGGAAAGCTCTCTTCTCGGTCCGTAACTTCTCGAGTTTAGGCTCAATTTCGTCGCGTAGGAGCTCTGTGATCTCTTGTAGTTTCATTTCTTTCTTTGCCATAGTTTTCAATGCCTTGTCTCTCCGGTCCTCAAACATCCTTGTACCGGCTGCTTCTTCAATCATAGCTAAAATCTCGACCGCCTTCATGTTTAGTACCTTGGTGATTCGACCTTGCATAATAAGGAAGTTGGGATTGTTAATGTTTAGCTGTACTGATTGGAAGAGGTTTTGGACTGTTTGTTGTTGTGCTCGGTGCCCATTTATTAGGTACTTTGATGTTCCTCCTAGGACAATCTGTCTCGTAACGCTGATGCTTGCATACTCTTCAAATCCAATGGGCGACTTCTGTTTATCTTTGTTGTCGAACACGATCGTGACGCTAGCTTTCGTAACACCGGCTTGACCACGCTTATATATTAAGTCCTGGACTCTACAGTTAGATCCTATATCAAAACTTCGGGCATATTATTCGTTTCGTACTTGTTGATTTTGGGCTCGCACTGTCGACATGTTTGTAATACCGAGAACGAAGCAGATGGCGTCTAGAATATTAGACTTGCCACTACCGTTCAAGCCGGTAATCGAGTTAAAGCTCTCATCCCTTTGCGACATCAGTTTTATTTTTGCGACGTAGAGGGGTAGTTGTTGTTTACTGACCATCCTGAGATGACTGTTCTGACGGCATAGGACTTAAAGCCCTTTTAAACAAGTTAGTAAAAGATAGTTATAATACTCCAGAGCGTACATACATCTATGATCACCTCCGTAACCCTCATGTTGGCGAATGCGATGGGCTCCGCATGTAAATACTGGCGATGTTGTCTTGCTTAGTTAGCGGTACCTAAGGCTATTTTCTGCATCTAAGATCTAAGTCACTATTTAAATAAAATAAAAAAGCCGTTGCCGACGCGATTAAGGTCAACAAAAACAAATTGGAAGGCGTGAGTTGTCATTGGCTACTGATCATTTATGTGGGGTTCTTCAGCTGGTTTTGCCCTGACAGAAGGGCGTCAAAAAAGCTGGCGCACCCACTATCAACATTTACAAGCACATCAGATTACAAGATAGGGTTTACACAGCATACCACAAGATATAAAAATAAATAAAAATTATTATAATAAATAACAGTTAGCTAATATTAACTTATTAAGTTTTATAATGCTTAAGCTTTACATTTTCATTAATATAATAAGTAGAGGATTTGATATAAAGTATTAGAAATTATGGTGTGCTATTTAGGCCCGTGCGCCACCTATTTTGACTCCGTTCTGCCTGATTATTAGCGTATGCATAGACCATATGGAAGGCGGTAGGTGCTGGCAGAATTAGAGAGCCCCACTATCCTCCTTTCCCTCCATTTCTAAATAGGTACATATTAAAATCATTTCGCAATCCTCCTTTCCGAACTTTCTTCCTTCTTTTTTCTTCAGCTCTCTTTGCCTTTTGGCTTAGATCAAGTGTAGTATCTGTTCTTTTCAGTTTAATCTCTGAAAGAGTTCTACTTGGACTCAATCGTGATTATTCTTATTTTTGTATCGAGGAGCTCATCCTCTGTGCTTGCGCATGATGGCTTCCACTGTGTCCCTGGTATCACACTGCCTCCAGGTGACGCGAATAATGTTTTCGTTATCGTCACTGGCTTGCCCAGGGCGATGAGGAAGACAGTTGACTTTTTGTTTCCTCCTTCAGTTCTATCAGGTTACTTGTCTGGCTAGATATGCCGAATTTGTATTTTGCTGGGCCTATTAACATCTAGAATACAGACCCTTCTACTTAGAAAAATGGTATTGGGAGCCATACCTAAGATTTACATCAGCTTTCAGTCTTCGTAATTCCTTGAATACATGTACCTACCTAAGTAGGTCGCTTTTCTTTCTTTTCTGAACGTGGTTATTTTTCTTGTTTCCCGACAAAGGCGTTGTTTTATTCATTTCTTCTACGTACCTTAGTATTTTTTTTGTCTCATCTTTGACTGCTGAAGATAAAATCCGATACGTCTTCCCACGTGTATGGCTCTATTACCTAGGTACATGTAGATACTCAGGTATGTACATGACCGGTTGCAGTGATCGGCATAAATGTTACGGATACATAAATACTTAGTCAGAACCGATAAGCCCGTTAAATCAAGGTACTTGCTCCGATAGCATCTACCTGCTAACTACATACCTACACAATACACTAATAGAACTCGCACGCGACTAATGATAAGTTGTTCGTTGGACGTCATCTTGATCTTAAACCAAAGCCTACCCTAAAAAGCCTGATCTAAGTCTCGTATCTTCGTTTATAAATCCCGTGAGGTCAAAATAATTAGGTGGGAACCGTTACCTACGTAGCAGAGGCCACGAAAATGGCGGACGAACAAGTGTCACTCACTTCCCTGATCTTGATAATTGTCCTTGGTGGCCTCATCATTCGATACATCTTTTTCTCGCCACCAGCCCATACATCGCGACCACCACGAGATGCCCAGGCAGTAACGCGCGCCAGAGAAGCAGCAGTAGAAAGGATACAACAGATTTTTGGACCGGATCGAGTCGACCGGAGGACTATCTTGTGGGATTTGCATCGTAATGGAGGAAACATCGCGGCAACTACGGAACGGATACTGGCAGGACGGATAGAAACCGTGAGTCCCCCATAGAGAAATACGAGCACGGTCATTCCGCTGTGTTCCCGAATCTAAGTAGATTAATTCATTCATGCTAACGTTCACATCGTTTTTTAGCCCCCCGTTACATTCCAACCACCTCCTCCCCCGACTTCTCCTAGCCCTTCGGCGACACAGACACATCCTTTTAAGGCGCCTCCTAAGCCTGTCGAACCCGATTTAATTACTCGGTATAAATTACAGGATAAAGTCAAGACCGACAGCGAAGCTGAATCCTCGGCCAAGGCAAAGGCGTGGAGCTCTAACCGGAACGAGCGACAAGCGTCTCTTCAGCGAAGGCGGGACGAGATGATTTTAGCGGCAAGAAGGAAAATGGAGGCCAAGATTGCAGCGGAGAAGGCTACCGGAAGCACGCAACAATAAATTCAACTTATACCGAAACGGTTGGGTTAGTGGCCTAAGGCCTGGATCGCTGTTGAGGTGGCTGTATATTTCGAATTCAACTTTCAAGTTGAAGGTGATTTGTATATCGGAGTTGAATTACATGTGAAGCGTACCTTGGTCTGAGACAGTACTAGGTATAGACTTGAAATTAAGGCAAGCGCATCGATATAAAACCTCCCGAATGTCATTATCATTGAGTGAAGAGCAGTCCCGCGAATATATTTATTGGTCCATTGTCTAGCCAGAGCCCATCTTGTGTTTCTATAATGCGACTATCTAATTTCTAATACGTCAAACAAAGACAATAATTCCCGCTCTATTTCCCATGTGTCCATATCCACGCCATGCCAGGCTACTATGCAATGCAAAAAACCTTTATGTTATATATTATTTCTGCCTCTGCTCGATCAATTGTAGACCTTGTCCGATGCCATCATGAACTCCTCCAGCAACGCTCTCTATAGTCCAGGCCGCAAGTTCAGACAATGCTTTCCCGAGTTTACCTTCACTTATAGCGGAAACTAGATATTCGGTGTCAGCGATGAACGGTTGCGGAATCCTTTGTGGTAACTTTAGGCCTCGGCACCTGTCTTACGAGTCTATAAATCTAGAAGATGCTATATGTCCACTGTGGAGATATCTGATGTTTCGGGGATGGGAGGAAAAGGGAGGAGGTAGACGGATAACTTACTCTTCTCGCTCAAGACTCCACTCTGCTTCCCGACAGTAGTAGCAAAAACAAAACTACTAGAGATGATGTGTTGTGAAATGTTGTACTGGCGCTCATAGTGTGCTCCGGCGCGGATGACGATCGCAAGGAAAGACAAGAATAGATAGAGAAAGATGACAAGACCCGTAACGAATCCCTGGACAGCCGAGTGTAGAAATGTCTTTGCTCTGTCGGATGGTCGCCACCCGGGTATACCTGCACCGCCCCCGATCCGGCCATCTATGTCTATTTGTGCGCATGATTTTGGCAATGCTCGGCGAATGATACTGGCTTCATAGTCGTCCATGTCGTCTGGTAGGGCCTTGAGCATATATGCGACACCGTCGATATACGATTTTCTCGCAAAGGTCAGGTCTGCCGTTTCTTGAGAGGCCGATTGTTGCAAAAAGGATCCTAAACACTAATAAACAACAATGTCCTCTAAAGATCAAGCGGGAGTACACATACCTTGCCTAGCATACCTCCAATTTACACCTGAGCTCACATTCATAACACGGCTATCAGGACCGGAAGGCCTTGATTTATCCTCCACGAGTCTATTGTTGGCGACACCTACAATTGCATTCTCGTCTCGTCTCGCAAGAACCACGGGCTCCAAATCATCCTGAGATGTCATGGGACGCTGCCGAGGGGGTAAGATAGGGCGGCTTGTAGACCGGCGAAGCGATTGGAGAGCCGGTAATCGGGACTGGACCGACGTAGGTAGCATATTAAACACTACTATAGACATATTCTGTTCCATCATCGTAACTCTACCCTCCTCTTTCCCCGTCTTTACCTTTTCAAAGGTTATGATGTTAAGGATTCCGAAACCAAAGAAGAATGCTGTTCAGTAAAGCGAATGGAATAATCGAGGTTAAGTTTCTCGGAGGAAAGTTCGGTTTACGGAGCAGAGCTTGTATTACCCCCTTGTACGAAATCTAGGCCAGACTTAACCTTTGCTTGGGTAGGTATGCACCCATGTCCACGTACAACGGGAGTTCTAAGGCGTAGCCGGGAAATATATACGCTGATACGCTGATACGCTACCTATTCAGTGTAAGATCCTTAGGTTCCTAGGTCCCTAGGTCCCTGACTGCCTAGGTCCATATGTTACCATTGTTTCAACCACGAGGCCCACCTCTCTCTATTCGTAAAAGGCGCCTGTTGTTTGAGATGGCGATAGATAAGCGATTTTCACATGCAACCCTACCACATGCCAAGAAGGTACTTGTACCGACTTTATGATACCCCCATAAATAAACCACCCCCATGACCTTAACACCGACCTCGCTGGTAAGTTGTATTTTCTTCGACATGAGCATTACCTACCATATCTCTTGACTAAGTCTATTAATATTCAAAGGCTTGGAATATAATATATGTGATTAGAAGCGGTCAGAGCCGGTCTCTTACAAAAGGTACCTCCTGTCGAATACGACTTGGAGCATGTGAAAAAAAAAAAAAACCATTTTTTTATGTACCTACCTACTAGTTGTACCTTTAATTTCGAAATGTTCATTGGCTCAACGTGAGAAAAACGCGGGCACTACGGCTTAGTGTCCCCGTGATTCGGATCTACTACTGGCTATTATTTGATATATCACGGGGCTAAATGACAAGAGCCTAATTATTCCAAGACTAGGTAGACACAGCGCGGCTAGCATAAGGACTTGTGAGAAAAATAGGCGGGCTATTATATACGTTATTTTGGCATATATAAATAGCACTATGACTTGCACTTGACTCTTATGATTAGGTATATTTGTTGAGGGAATTACGTGAATGTATCTTTGAAGAAACCGATTGTGATTCATCAAAGCCACGAATTTATAACAATCATACAGTACTACGTATAGCAGATAAGTGGTTTTTCGTGTCATTAAACACACCTAAGTTCATCCATCATTGGCTTGTAAGCTTAAGCCTCAAAATACACGTGGGGTGCTAACAAATCAGGACATGATAATTCCGAGTTATTATTTCGGCAACCTAAAATTGGGGACCTGTCTGCGTGTGGGTCAGGAATATCCAAGTACCTATGTATCTATATATCTATGTATCTATGTATCTATGTATCTATGTCCATACAGGTATTGCACGGTGAGGAGGGGTAGCGGAGTAAACTTTATCCCATGCCTATCTATCCTTCTTATTGTAAAGTCTGATAAACAAATTTGTAGTGGGCTGAGTGGGTTTACCGGGATCTGGGCCTTTTTCTAGTTCAAGTTCCTAAAAGGAAAAAAAAAAAATTTTCGAGTTGAAGAAATTCTAGTCGCCTCCACCACGCGCCTCGTTTCTTCCTCTATAAGGTCGTGTGCAGGTGAAACGCTTCCTTCATCACCTCAATTGTTACTTCTTGTGAGGCAATTATCAATTCCCTGCTACAATGTTCAAGTCTTCTTTGCAGAGGCATGCCCGCCTGGGTAACTTGGCCCGTCGCCAAATCTCGACCTTGGTCTCGCAGCAGATTCGCTCTCGACCAGTCGTAGCATCCTGCCAGAGATTGGCGCAATCAGAACGACAAATAGTTCCTCTGAAACAAATTGCGTTGCGATTATATTCTCAAGAGTCTGCCACAGCGTATGCCAATACGCAGACAGACGACTCGCCGGCGTCACTATACAATGTCACACGATTCGAAGATCTAACAAAGTTAGGTGTCGATGAGCGCATTATTCGAGCCATCACCGTGGATATGAAATATGATACCATGACTGAAGTCCAATCGATGACTATCAACCCAGCTCTCAAGGGCGTTGATCTGTAAGTAAAACATAGGCTTTCATCTCCCGATTTCCAATTTCTTATGCTAATTGTGTTAAGGGTGGCACAAGCGAAGACTGGAACAGGCAAGACCTTGGGCTTCCTCATCCCTGTCTTCCAGCGTCTCATTGCCTCTGATCCGAGCCTTGCTTCCCCGCAACACCGTCAAAGGGCTACCTCGGATGATATTCGTGCTATAATTCTATCTCCTACGCGCGAGCTGGCGGAGCAGATTGGTGTTGAGGCGAAGAAATTAGCAAGACATACCGGACTTGTCGTCCAAACCGCTGTTGGTGGAACGAGGAAGCGGGAGGCTATGATGAAGATGCACCGAGAGGGATGCGACATACTCGTTGCGACTCCTGGCAGACTCTTCGATATCATGTCGGATCCCAGCACCCGCGTTGAGGCGCCGAGAATACAATCGTTTGTATTAGATGAAGCCGATCGCATGTTAGATGTTGGCTTTGCGGACGCCATCCGCGATATTATTGACCTGCTCCCACCAATCAACCAGGTCGACCGCCAAACGCTCTTATACTCTGCAACCATCCCCCGAGATGTTGTACATCTAGCTAAGAGCATGGTCAAGACGGATAATTTTGATTTCGTCCAAACCATTAACCCGGATGAAACTCCTACCCATGCACGCGTTCCGCAGCATCTTGTGGCCACAAAAGGCTTCGAGAATTGGTTCCCAGCCGTGCTGGAAATTGCTGAAAAGGCAGTGGAACATTCACGGAACGACCCTGACGCTCTCCCTTTCAAGGCGATACTCTTTTTCTCGAACACAGCTACCGTCCAGTTTGCCAACCGTGTATTTAAATCTACTTTCCTGGGGCATCGGTCGACTGGTATGCCGATCTTCGACATACATTCAAAACTTAGCCAAGACACGAGAACTAGGAACGCTGATGCTTTCCGTCGTGCTAGATCTGGTATCCTTATCTCCTCAGATGTCACTGCGAGAGGAATGGATTTCCCCAACGTAACCCACGTTATTCAACTTGGTCTTCCCCCTGACAGGGATCAATACATCCACCGAGTCGGCCGAACAGGTCGTGCTGGAAAAGCTGGAGAGGGTTGGTTAATTCTAACCGAGGAGGAAATCCGGGAGGCCCGATCTCGTCTTCCCGGCTTGCCTATTAAGCCTAATAACACCATTGAAAGCGCAACCCACTCCTTAGGAGAGAGCGCAACATCTCCGGAAGTGGATAGATATTTCGAGGAGGTATCCAGGGCCTATCAGCGTATTGACCGAGAGGTTTTCGCAAACGTCTATACTGCTATACTCGGCCAAAAGTTTGGGCGGAATTTGAGCTCTGCGGAAGTCGTCAGACTCCTTAACGAATGGTGTATCAAGGGGCTTGGTTGGGAGGAGACGCCTGCCCTTACCCCTAACGCGGCGAGGAACCGTGGTTTGGCCGGAGTGCCGGGGCTTAGGATCGGATTCGATACGTATGAATCATCAAGTGATCGACGAGGCGGTGGCGGTGGCTTTGGCTCCTTTGGCCGGGGAGGCGGTTTCTCTGACCGGGGAGGTGGTTTCTCTGACCGGGGGGGTGGCTTCTCTGACCGACGAGGTGGCGGTTTCTCTGATCGCAGAGGCGGCGGTTCCTTCGATGGGCGAAGCAGTGGTTTCAACGGCGGCCGAGGTGACTCGGGTTCCAGATTCGGCTCTAGAGATCGTCGAGGAGGTGATTCATTTGCCCAGCGCGCGGGTTCAAATTTTGGGTCTCGCGGCGGACAGCCTTCTCGAGCATCGTTCTAGGGAAGTCGTGGCTATGCACCCAAACGGGAGTAGTAGTTGATTCGTTGAGATGCATCGTCTCGTGCTTAATTTTCTAATGTACTATGCTGCTTCGGAAGCAAAAACCCCCTTCCTAGGTATATATGTATGAGGATATGGACCCGCACGCGCTCGTCGGCGCATAGCTTGGGACTGATGACGTGCAAGTACTTAGGAGCTGGCACTACGTCTCACCGGTAGATCTACATTTATGGAAGGGGGCCGCAATCGGAGTCAAGGTTTGTCTTGCTTGGTTTTACGGAACGATCCAAGGCGTCGGGCGGTCACTGGAAAAAGGGCCGCACGGCATGGAAATCTCGACTATTTGTACTATAGTGTAAGACGACTCGTAACGATAGATAAAACAACACGAAGCCTATGAAGCACCATCTTCACTTTGTGACAGGCCTCTATCATCAGATCTACTTGTATTCGACTTAGCTTAGCTACATTAACAACATGAACTGCTTAGAATAAGCTACGTTTAGGTATCTTTCAGGGAATATGCCTTTATTTACGTGTATGCTGTGCTCATAGTGATTATTTATTAGTTGTGACCCCAGTAGCTCAAGCTAAGAAAGGAATCGGCTTTTTGATACCCACAGGGTTTTACTCATCGTGCCTATAGTAAAAGACTTCATGTCTGCTATGACGGTTTATCAGGATCGTAGGGGGATCCTATATCTCAGGGTACTCAGTCTATATATGTATAACTGTATTAGCTAGGGAAGAGGTACGCAAGTTTTCTCAATGCCTAAGAGCATCCCAATATCTAGAATTCAGCCATACATGTTGTTTAGTAGGCTCTGTAACATTTATAAGGAGATGTATATAAATTAGGTATTGCCAGGACACTATAGATATAGATCCTTGAAGGGTATATGCTATACTATCGACATATAGTCCATGTACAGGATTATCCTATATAAGTCGCATAATCGTTAGGTAGGTAACAAGCCTGGGTCGGCATTGGCCCGTCATAATATATTTTGGTGTACCTGGGAACAGGTTAGAGTATTATACAGGCTCAAGCAGCTCAACGCAGCTTACAGGTATGTATATTCAGTATTGTTAGTATCAGTGTTGATCTCCTCAAACGCCCCCAAATGCAAATTTCCCATTATAAGGGAGCTGACGCCGTGGTTTTTCCCGCTGTCAAATGATAATGCGATGATGGTCTTATGCTTGCCCCTGCAACAGCCTATTCGCATCCCATAATAGTAATCTCTCATCCCATCCCACAGTTGCAACCCAACCACCAACGCCGAATAAGCACCAGTCGACACCCGTTACAAATTCGGTATGCCTGTTCATAATACCGAGTTGGATTCCAGCCTTGACTGGAGACGCCTGTTGTGCGGGCATCGACGACCCATCTGTCCACATACGTACTGTCATATCGTAACTCGCGCTGATCAATATATCGCTGGCGTGCGGGCTCCATGCTAACCTCCGGATAGCGTAGTCATGGCCTAACATTACAGACTCGGGCCCTGCCGAAGGGTTTCTAATATCAAATGTCCGTATTACCTTATCTACACCCCCCGTCGCGATCACTGTATGGTTGTATTTGTTCCAATCATGTGTCAATATTTCCCCGGGTATAGCAGGAGGCGTCGGACCCTGGAGGGGCGCGGCAGGAGGAGTGACGTGAACTGGAATCTTTGTTGTTAAGTGATATTGAGCGTTGACTGGCGTTCGGAGGTCGAATATGCGTAAATGTGAATCTGTTGATACCGCGGAGATAATATTTGGGTTAGATGGACAGTACGATGTACTATAAGTACAATTGCCGACGGGGAGAGTCTTAATAGAGTCCTTTCTTGCCGGCGACCACTACTCAAGTTGGTTTAGAATTACTGGTGTAGCACGCGCGTATAGCCGGGGAGGTACGTACGATCTTTACGGTTCCATCCCATGAACTAGAAGCAAATGTATCTTTCGTGACGGGACTCCATGCTACCGAGAAAGTCTCTCTCTTATGTTCGTGGAAGTTCATCACGGGAAACTCATTAACATTCATGTCGTAGAGCTTAATGGATCCATCACCACATGCAACCAGTAGCTGGTTCTCGTTGATCTCAGACCAAGCGAGGTCATATTGGGCGTCGTTCGTATCAAAACTGGATGAGGACCTTAGTTGATCAAGTCACGCTAGATATATAGTTGTGGTCGCTCACGTTTTCTCAATTTGAACGCCTTGAGGCCCCAATCCCAAGCAGAATAAGCGGCCATTGCCTACAATGCCGTAATTCGCCGCGGATGCGACAGCGATGCGTGAATCGTAATAAGGTGAATATTTGACGGCGTAAGGATTCCAGCCGGGAGTACGAAACTCCAGCATGGCGGCCATGTTTGCTTATATGTAGCAAAACTGAAAGTAAGAGCACGAGCTCAGACTTACTGGCGCATACAGAGGAAGCTAAATGTAGCTCAGTTGAAGATTGACAGCTGAAGAATGACGATGAACTGAAAGCCAAGAACGTGGGGCCTCGGCTTCATGGTACGAGGTACTGCGATAAGTACCTAGGTACATGTACCTAACCTTTGTGGGGGTTGTGATGGAAGCAATGAAGGTCCCACCCTCGGTCCAGCAGCCGTACGTACCTACATACCTACTCTAGGTACCTAGATACCTAGATACCTCTACTCTAATGCAGCTTCCGGATAGCTGTTGGGGAACTTTCTACCTGTAAGCCATTCCTAACATGAGTACCTTGAGGTCCCTGGGGTGCTGATTCATATCAACAGGGACCACCTTCACTAAAACCACTTGAGCTGTTTCCTATTTCCACCTTCATTACCGTACCTCTAGGCAACAAAGCTAAAGCGGAGAATTTAATCTGTACATCTCACCATCTGAGTTTTCCTGGACTTCTATCGCTTCTTAGAATACGGAAAGTGAAACAAACACTAGAAATGACACGACACATTTCATCTTGGGAATTCTACATTCTACCTTATAAGCCATATAATGGACGCGTTCTTGAAAGGAACCAAGCGAAAGTCATCCGCTATAGACGACTCTTTTTCGATCGATGATAATGAGTCTACGGATGTGAAACTAGCAATTCTCTCATCATTGCACGCTAATATTAGCCAGGAAGCTTTGCTGGAAGCTCTCCTAGCACATGATGGCTCTGTTCAAGCTGCTTCTGCTTCTCTAGCTGAGGATCGATCAGCGTCGCCAAAGAAGAAACGGAATAATGCTATCGGGTATCAGTCTTCACTCAGACTATTTGCTTCTAGTAGGCCTTCAGTGGGTGAACGACCTGTGTCACCAAAGAAGGCGAGACCTCTTTCCAAGAAAGGGACAACGCTTCACTTATACGATCCCGAGGATGTAGCTGAACATACACCTTGTAGTATCACTCATAATTTTCTACCTCCAGATGAAGCTAACGAGCTTCTCAAAGAGCTGTTAAGCGAATCGGATTCATTCGATAAGATCACATTCAAGTTATTTGATAACGTGGTCCAGAGTCCCCATACATCGAGTTTTTACGTGGGAACAGAAGCTGAAATTAACACTCAAAAACATGATTACTTTTACAACGGTGCACGATTAACAGATGTTCGCCCTATCACTCCTCAACTTTTGCATGTTCGGCCAAAAGTCCAAGAGGCGGTGAACAGAGAAATCCAAAATCGTATCAAGACTCATTATCCCGGGGGACGAAAGTTGAAGTATCAGTCTCCAGACCCATGGTTACCAAACTGTGCTTTCGTCAATTGTTACAACGGACCCCAGGAGAGCGTTGGTTATCATAGCGACCAATTAACCTACTTGGGCCCGCGAGCTGTAATAGGCTCCCTTTCCCTAGGGGTAGCAAGAGAATTCCGTGTTAGACGAATTATACCAAAAGACTCTGATACTGGCCCTACGGATGATCCGGATGCCGAAGGGCAAATATCTATACACCTCCCACACAATTCTCTCCTGGTAATGCATGCTGAGATGCAGGAGGAGTGGAAACACAGCATTGCCCCAGCTCAAACGATCGATCCTCACCCTATTGCAGGTAATAGGAGGATCAATGTCACATATCGCTACTACAAGCCGAGCTTTCACGCGAGGTATACGCCGAGGTGCAGATGTGGTATTCCTGCCATACTAAGGGTTGTTCAAAGAAAGAAGGAAAACCAGGGAAAATATTTCTGGATGTGTCATGGCGGAAATGTGCCTGGTAAAGATAATTGTTCGTTCTTCCAATGGGGCGATTTCGATAACGATGGGAATCCTAGCTGGGACAAGTCTCGATATAAAGCTGCCCAAAGAGGTAGCAATTCCATGGGCGATTTACGATGATATACTCTCGGTTTCCTGGATATTATATCTTGTGCCAAATACAAAACAACTGAGAAATCACCACGAACCGGAAACTATATTGTGCTGGTGTAGATTTGAGTGGAAGTGAACTTCGATACAAGGGAGCAAAGCGAACAATAATCCCCGCTATTACCGCCCAAGCCCGATATCAATTAGCATCTTCCGGATTTCACGGCTCAACATACAGTGGCGGACGGTTGTAGCCGTCGTCCTGCTTAATGTTCAAGTTGGCAACATCGAAATCGTTCAAGACCCTCAGGTTAATCGGTGTTGTCGTTAGCGCTCCCTTGATGAATTCCCGCTGGCCGTCAGGTAGCTTGTTGAGCTCCTCATCAGGGATTGGCTGTACGTCATTATGAACCGATATTCCACAAGTTTTGCAGAAAGACTTCCCAAACAGCTTGGTACCGAATTTATAATACGCGAGGTTTTCTTTGCCTTCAATCTCGACCTGCTCTTTTTGAGGGTATAACCATACGTAAGCCATCTATAGTGAGTTAGTCACAAGTCATAAAATGTCTCACCAATATTAATACTCACCCTATTGCATATGCTGCAGTTGCACTCCATGACGAGTTCGGTGGAAGTCTTATCCAGAGGCTTTGATTTCAATGCTAGCCGGACCGCACCACAGTGGCAACTACCGGTATAGATCTTTGCACCCTCTATCTCGGCTTTCGGCTCTGGTCCCGTGAACTTGGGTGCCTTATAAGGGCCTCTGAATCCTTTATTATTCGCGCTAGAGATC
Organism: Entonaema liquescens; assembly: GCA_902805475.1. Classification (NCBI taxonomy): domain Eukaryota; kingdom Fungi; phylum Ascomycota; class Sordariomycetes; order Xylariales; family Xylariaceae; genus Entonaema; species Entonaema liquescens. The sequence continues at coordinate 1,349,781 of CADCSX010000006.1, forward strand.
GATGAAAGATAAATTCTCAACGCCCGCACTTTAAGGACACATGTGGATAATAAGCGGTAACTCACTAGAACTTCATGATATTCCATACATCGACACCTTGGCCATGCTGGAACGATCGAACCTGAGTCGAGATTAATTACTTGCAATCTATGCCCTCTAGGGTATCTCTAAAGAAATATAGATAACTTACATTGGCCCCCATTCTAGGTTCCTCGCCGGGCTTCGGCAGGGTCTCATCCCCGACGAACAAAAGCTGAACTCCGCAGTTGGGGCAGAACTAGTTTCCCCTTACGTCAGCCAAATGAGAGCAATACGACCCAAAATTGCTAATTTATACGGACCTTATGGTTAATCGTTTTCTCCCCGAAGGTATAGTTCGTTAGGGTATCGAGGTCGCCTTTGACGAAGCGGATGTTTCCCGGCTCAGGAACAACCCATAAAGCACCCTTCTTATAGCATGAGCTACAGTTGCACTCGAGCACCTTGAATACATGGGGCATCTTGGCCTCGTACACATAGGCACCGCAGTGGCAACTGCCCCGGTAGGTCTTCAACTCTGCAGACATTCCGTCGACGAGGTATCTATACGGTTTCAGCTCTTCAGCCATCCTAGCGGAAAAAAAAAGAAAAAAAAAAACGAGTAACGGTATAAGGGACTATTTACTCGTATAGGTATGGGTTCTTGACCTATGCCTAGGGATCGTTTGGAGATTATATAATGGGTTCAACAACCGGTACTGGTTCTTCGTGCGGTGCGATCTTGAGTAAAACCAAGCTTCAAACTTGTCATGATTCAACCTAACATTCAACTCCGAGGCCTGAGACCTTCTTAAAGGAGTTCCCCGATTATAGAAACCTGCCCGATAGCCGGGCCAGTAGCTAAATCCCGCAGGGGGGGATAGCACTGTGTGTCCTGGAATCCTGGGACAAAGATTAAGACCTGCATAATGCTTTGATAACTCCCAAGACGGGATATTCGCGAGCCGACGAATTCCCCAATGATATATTCCGGAGCCGCAGTTGGAGAAGTATAAAAGCGGTGGAGACTGCTTCAAATCTATACATACAAGAGTGCTCGTAAATCTGCTCCTACGCTAATTCCTATAATTCCTATTTTAGGACGCGTTCTCATTGCTCGACCGCGGTTTAATCGTGTCACGCTATCAGGTGACAGGGTAAAACCGGCCGGATGACTCATTTACCGCGGGAGTAATGCAATGCTCTATCGTTGAATTTATGCATTTTAATCTATATATTTTATATTCCAATTGTTCATATATATCACGTCCCCTGTTTTTAAGGGGAGGATATAGAGCGTATATCCCCTCTCTAAAACGCAGGCGAATGTTGAGGGAACGCGTCAGAGAAAATCTCTTGTCCTCGGCGGGTCTGCATTACCATTTGTCGCCCAACTAATGGTCCAGTGTGAATGATAAGACGATTTAAGGAAAGAATATGGTTCTGACCACACAAAACGGGCATTGGTGGGAGACCTGACGCATAAGCGCATTCTTCGGTTGCGTTTCGGCGGCGGGGGCGGGGGACCGGAGCCGTCCCTAGCCAATTATTTACGAAAGAATCATACGTCTAAGTTTGGTAAATACGTTGTATAAGATGCACTAGGTGGACCTTATGTGATATTGAATTTTACACCTGAACGAAAAAAAGAAAGAAAAAGTCAGCGGCTAGAAAGAAACACTCCTACAACAATGTATGTGTATGTACCTAGGTACCTAGATATGTACATACCTGGTGTACATACTGATAAGATAAAGTAAGTGGGGATTTGCAAGCTGTACCTTGGGGCGATCGAAATTGTGGTAGCGGCATCCGGGCCCAGCCACCTCTCAATCAATGGTGATTAGATCAAACCTTACCAAACCTTCCCAAACCTTACGTGGGTCGCGACGGATACAACGCGATGTTGGCGCCTTAGTCTCTTTCCACCTACGCATCCAGCCCTGTGCGTTGTACAGTAGACGATCACCTCGTCCACCTAATTTGTTTTCGCATACAAGCGTACATTTATATTGTTTTTGGATTAAAGTGTTGACGATGGCATCGTGAGCTTCGTCAAGTTCCGCGCGCGATTTCTGTAGCTACTAGAGCAAACCCAAGTAACCATCGTACCATTATCACCACGGTAGAGCCCAGCGGGGCATCGGTTACCTAAATCCTAAATTGGAAGCCCAATTAATTGTTCAGTGTTGTACTCTTTATTCGCTTCTGATTAGCATCGCCTTGGGAATCAAACCTCACTATGCCACCGTTAGTGTCTTCGCGCAACTTCGCGCGCGATGTGTTCTCGAATATTGCATCCAGATCATTACCGCCTTCAACAGCCACGCCTACGATGACGTTAAGCGTTGCACGGAAAATCCGCGACTTCGCCTCCCGCACGCTCCTCCCCCGATTGGCGACGGATGTGAGCACGGTCCCCGAGGGATACGGCCGGACTCCAAGCGGTCCGGCCCCGGGTGCGGTGGCCGGTATAGTCCTGGGTTCAGTCGCGGGGTTTCTACTCCTGTTGTGGATAATATACTGGTGTGTGAACTTGGGGTCACCGGCGCCTGTCGTCGAGGAGGGTTCCGTAACCGGAGTAGGCGGCTCCTCGTCCGTAGTGTCGTACCGCTCGAGACCAAGGGTACACCGCCATCGACGGAGCCATAACTCGCGCTCGTCGCAGCACTACTCGCCGCACCGGCGGAAGGAAACCATCGAAATAAAGCGGCGTGATCGCACCGTCCGCCGCTCGCCGTCCTCGTCTCCCGCCCGTGCGGCGGGGGTCGACCAGATCGTCGTGCTGGAGGAACATAATAGGTCGAGAACCCGGTCCCCGTCCCGATCCCGGTCACGCTCGAGAAGTATCAGTCGCCCCCGACCTGCTCCGCCACGCAGCGATGGCGACGACGAGATCGTCGTGTTGGAGGAACATACGCCGCCTAGGCGGGGGAGCAGAGGCTACAGACGGAGGAGCAGCGAGAGGAGGAGTAGTGCGAATTATAGGGACGTGGAATATCGCAGGAGGAGTAGCTCACGGAGGTGACGGGCATAGCAATGACGGGATGAGGAAATGAGCAAGCGAATTTTTGGGTGGGGATGAGCCCATGGCCATATTGGACTGCACGCTACCAAGGAATACACGGGGAATACTTGGGACATCTATGTATGAATTAGTGGATTAGCGTGGTGTATGAGATTGCATGAGATGATGAAGATGAAGATGGTTGAGCGATTTGTAGTATATCGTGGTAGTGGAGCCCATTTAGGTATAAACCTGCTATCGAATTTGGCTTCAAAGTTAGTCCCTATATTCCCATATTCGCATAAGAATAAGACTCGAGAAGAAATAATATTTCACAATGGGAATGAATAGTGTTATGCATATTAAATTCATCGACCGCCTGATATTGTGGAGCTATGGGTGTACCTGCATCACCATAATGTACTAATAGTTACTTACCTACGTGTACGAAGTAGTGTACTTTTTAAGTTCAAGGAATAGATTTGAGTTTGCAAGTTCCTATCATAAACGTGCATAACTATAATTCTATTATGTCTATGAAAATACTTACTTATGTAACTTCCAAGAGGGATTTGCTATATAATAAGTCATCGAGATTTCCCCAGGAATGATGTCGAGTGGTTTCACATGTCAGGACCCGCGCCGAAGAACAATGACATCATCATCAACAAATAAAGCTTACAGGAACTTCCTTCTTATATCTTTACATCCTTGAACCTCAACCCTCCATATCTCATACAAAATACAAACTTTCGATTTATGCAACTAGCATCCTTCTAACTAAAACAAACGGTGTCAAAATTCAATTGTTACCCAGGTATATATAGTATCTCAAAATGGATTATCCCGAACAACAGATTCAACATATTATCCGCAGCTTGACGCAATATTCGCGTGACGACCAATGGACTACTCTAGAAGACTACTTCTTGCCCGATGCTTACTTCGTACACCCCTTCTGCCGCGTACCATCCTTCGGGGATTATAAGATTCCATTCACGAATTTCACTTTAAACTCTCGCCGGTTGGTCTTTTTCATATATCAGTGGTACCGGATCTTAAGCCCGGATATTAAGCTTCATATTGATTCGACCAGTGAGTATACACCCAATAGGTTTACTTATCAAAGGAGTTTATAAACTTGGGTACTAACTTACCTAGGCTTCGACAAGAATAAAAATCTTTTGTACGTCACGCTTCGCCAAACCTTCACCTTGTGGTTGGTGCCGTTCTCGCTATGGCAGGCCAACGTGAAGCTGGTCACAGTCCTGGAATTGGAGCGGCTTGGTACAGACAAGCGCCACAAGCCACTGCTCGGCGAGACACAGTGTCCCGTTAACGACGACCTGGGTCTCACTTCCCAGGGTCCCAAGCTGTACTTCATCAAGGGCCAGCAGGACCACTATCAAGTAGAGGATTTCCTCAAGTTCATTGCACCCTGGGGTGCGTCCGTTCTCTGGATGGTGTGGCAGCTCTACGCCACGCTCATCTGCACTATAGGTGTGCTATTCCTCCGGCAACCCATTGCCTTGTTCCAGAAGCACGTCCTCGGCCGGGATCCTAGGGCTATCAAGAGGCTATAGGATGCTTCGCCTTTAGCTTCCAAAGTGCCACCTGACATTCGGGGAAGGGGTGCTCGCTTCGCGAAGCGGTTGACTCGAACCCTCGGGAACGAAATAGTCAGATGGGTCATGTCTGTATATGCAGACAAGAACGATTGCGAGGGTGAGAAGTGTCAAAATAATGATTCTATTGACTTTGGAAGACCACTCTTCCTAATGACGGAGAAAGCCGCGATGCTGAAAAATGAACTAATATCGCATGAACCTCTGATCTTTGATTGTGTTATCTCTAACGAGGAGGCCAATAGTGGAGTGGATGACACACAGATACTTCCGTCATTGCCACCAACTAATGGCGGCTATCTAACAAGCAATGAGGATCATCAATTAAGTGGAAATCGCCCAGTAAATGGGAATCACCCGGTTAATGGGAACCATCCAGTTAATGGGAATCGCCCAGTGAATAATGATAACCACCACCGAACCGGATATATAACACAGCGGAAGCTATGGCAACCCAAAACCCATCCTGCCATATGTAGGATTCGAGATGAGGAAATCAGCGCTCTAGGCAACAAGCTGAAAGACTCGATAACAGTAGCGGACATTCTAGAAGAACCTGCTATAGAAATTACGGAGGACGCGGAGTCCTCCGACTCTGAGGATTGCCCCGAGTACCTGGCGCTCGACCCGGAGGAGCTGGACAGCGCTAATAATAACTCGAAAGTCGGTAATAATTGGTCAGAGATGTTACAACCGGCGAGGCGACCGCATTCTCTAGAGTCCTGGCACTCCGAGAGGCTCAAGGCCAAGGCCCGGGAAATTAAGACTCGTACTCGCAACGGCGCATCTAAACCCGACATTCAGAATTCTAAAAAGCTCTAGTCTCAACCTGCCGGAAGGACCGGGATGAGTCCGACTTAGATATTTAAGTACCCGTGGTGGCTTGGGGGATTATGTTGGCGGAAGGGAGAGCGAGGGATACGTATGCGGCGTTATTGGCATTCACTCTAGCGAAGACTGGTGATAATTCTATGACTTGTATACGAATGGATTCCTCTGGTCAGGATATAGGGGTTTGAAAGAAGGCGGCAATCCAGCGAGTTTTCTCGAGTATTGATTAACCATCCTATATAGGGACCGAACCTCCTTATGTAAGCTTCTTTTTATGAACTGCTTCACCAATGCTATACTTGTAACAGGAGTTGGCCGGTCGTTCTCGTACCTGATACGTAATACCTAGCCTAACGGCACAGAATAGCGATGGAGTTATATAGGTAATCAGAATAGACCCTTGATATTGTGCTTGCGTGGTATGCAAAGAGCTTGTGCTCTAGAAGAAGCTATAGAAACTAGCTGTAATTATGGAAAGTATTATTTAGCGTTTTTTCTTCATTGTGTGTTCCATGCAACTAGGATATTATTTAGGTGTCGGGTCCAAGACTATATCTACCTGGTATCACACTAGTCTTTTACTTATAGTATGCGTCCTGGAGATACAGCAGGCTGTTATTGCCAAAGTAAAGAAAACAATAATGTAATTATATTAAACCCGAAAGCATAACATATGTAACGGTACCTAGTTAGGCATTTGCTATCACTTCAAGAAGGCGGCTTATCTTTCCAGTAGAGTCAAGCGAGCAAGGAGCGTGTATTTAATATGCTCAAGGCATTAATCCATCATACCTGACCGAACGGAACCAAAACCCGTTTCTCATCTTCGGCTCTAGGACCATCTATTCCCTCCTCTTCTAAGAGCCGTTTCAACTGCTATGTTTTTTTAGGCTTCTCCGTACGTACATCGTAGGCGTGATTCATCAAGTAAAAGGGGGTATTAGAAATGTATGATACAAAAAGAAAATGCAAAGGAAAAAATTTCGACATGTTGACCTAGTAAAGGTGGTAAGCATGGAACATGAGCCCGTGCGTCTCTCGAGCCGGGATCTCATCTGGTAGGTAAATGATAATTAGATATCTCCATTCCTCGTACCTCATTTAAACTCGAATCTGGGGTAGCTCGTTGAAAATATATCGCCCTATATGACACCATATACTCCAACGCCGTCGTATGGCAAAAGTTATAATGGAACCGGGTCGGTTCTACCGAGTTTGAATTTTGTAGTTATTTATCCTCCCCCTTGCTGCCCACCAAAGAAAAACCCGTCAAATAGGTCGACTTGCTGTCCGTCGCTGAAGTCGTGATGCATCCCCTCCCAGCCGAGTCCGAACCCCATATCCATCTGTAGATCCGTATTGACCACGCCGTCCGCATTGGGCTGGTCTTGAATAGCCTGTAGGAAGTCCATACCCTGCAAGTCCGAATAGTTTATGCCGCTGCCAGGTGTGAAGGTTGCGGCTGGTGATCTGAAGTTGAAATTTGAGTTCCCTGTATTCTGCGCATACTGTCCTGGATTAGACTGAGGCGTTAAGCTGTTGACGGAGACCGGAGAGCTTGTGTGCGCGCCGGGGGAAGGCAGAAGAACGGGATCGATGGCCGAATTATCGGGAAGCGATGCTGCATCGGACAAACTAGCCGTACTAAGGGTCGATTGTGGCATGGAACGCATCATCGAATATCCGTCTTGTTCTGTCTTGACGTTAGGCATAGAGAGGCGGAACCCACTCGCTTGCGATGCCGCTTGAATAGAACCTATCTGCGACGTATCATGCGAGCTGTAACTTTCTTGCCCAGGTGTATTATAGGATGAAGTGGTCCGGGACCCCGTGTGATCTAATGAGCCGCGATGATGAGCTTTGCGTCGGTTAGCTGTCGCGTCTCTGGCGTTGATATAATCTGTTCGTTCATTACCATTTCTTGAAGTGCGCTTGTTTCGATGCAGCACCTGTCCAAACCCGCCAGTGGAATTTGCCATCTTAATAGTTGCTTTCGCAGTTCGGTCGAATGCATCTCTACAAGCTTCCGCTGGTGGACATTTTTCGATAAGGTCCGTGAAAACCGAAGTAGCTGCTAGTATTGTGAAATCCACTTCGTCCATTGTCTATAGTCATGTTAGGTGGGCCGATTTGATTTTCTAGGTAGAACACTTACAAGTCGGCTTCGAACAACGTGCGAATGCCAAATTGCGTAAAGGTAAGAAATTCCCGCCATGAAAAGGTGATGTGTGGCCAGGTATGTATAGTTGACGAGCCCCATAAGATGGAGTTGTCTATACAAACGGAGAATCTTCTGACCTGCCTCTGCAACTTTGACGTATACTCTCTCTTCATCTTCTCGTGATTCGGCAGCATAAATAGAAGGACTATTAACTTCTTTTGAGGTATTATATTCGCCCTCGAACATAGACGGCACGCTTAGGCTCTGTCGATATAGCATAATAATAGTCTGCCAATAATTGAGTTCCAGGAATTCGGGGTGGAATGCGACACCCGAGTCCTGCTTCGTCGGTGCAGAATTCTTCCAATCATATAGTCGTTGGTCGATATTCCTCCGCCAGTTCCTAAATGAGTCGAATCTATGTAAGAAAGGTGATGGAAGCTGAGTGTGCATATACTCGTTTCTCGTATTCTGACCATTAAACCTAGCCATCTGCGTTTGCTGATATTGCAAGACCTGCAAAATCTCGGACTGCAGCAGTCGAAGGCGGAAGTAATGCTTTGCAACAATTTTATACGTAGGCTCGCCCTCGGCTGGACGTCCCCTGAAACCTTCCGAAGTAATATAGCGGTCATCCAACAAGGAGGGAAATTCAGTCGTAATCACTTGATCCGACACGCCAAACGGTCGTCCAACGCAAGTGCTAACAAGTCTGTCGAGTGAATATGTGGACCACCACAGTCGTCGCCTAAGGTCGCGGGTGTATTCGCGTCTTCCTCTCTCCCGTAGATACGCTTCTCGTGACTTTTCATTTCCGTCATCGGCCTTTACTTTCGAATTAAGGTCGAATTCGACATCTTTTCCATCTTCATAATGGAGACCTAAGTCGACTGCTAGTCTCACCGCAACGCCAACGATATACCTAAAGGGATTTGATGTCAACTTCTCACCTCATAAAATGGAAATATGTGGAGCTAATGAAGCATACCATAGTCCAGGTGGTACTGGCCGAAGAAGAGCAAAATTAGCCAGCAACAGGACAGCTTGAAGCTCTTCCAATCCTCCGCCACTATTGCTTAGACAGGCTTCTAGATGAACAACAGCGCTTGCATGATACTCCTCGGGCTGGGCCTGCTTCTTCTCTTCTCCAGATACTTTGGCGGAAGTCGTCTGGGCGTCCATGATTATACCACCTCCAATAGCATACACCATGTTCAAGATATAGAGCTCCTTGGGTCCTCGTACCCTACCTTCTTCAGCATACGCACGCTCAAAGAGTTGCATAAAATTCTCCCGGTGTAGGACGGGTATTTGAGGATTCGCATGCTGAAAATACAATTCGACCATTTTGATAGCCAGGTCTCTAGGAGGGAATTCGGCTGGCCTGATGGTTGGCCGAGTATGGAGGCCGAAAAAGGAGTCACGCATGGACGTGCCCGATGCCGCGGCTCCGTTTCCTGCTATTGGCCGGTAGGGCCGCACTCCGGTCTTGTCGGAACTAGACTTCTGGTCTCCCACGGATGACTGCACAGCAGCGAATACCACACGCGCAAACGATATTCCGGTAGCAGATCCGAGGTGTCTTTGACCGCCACTCCCACCAGGCCTTACGATCTTGACCGGTTTCTCCACCTCATTATTTTCCTTATGAGGTTTCGCGTTGTTCGAGGTTTCTGTGGTTCCAGGTACGGCTGAGGGCGCGCCATCCGTGGGTGATTTCCCAAGGCCACCGTCTGTCCCGGGTCGCGAACAATATTCCAGATTGTCAGCGGGTGGGAATTGAATATTGTTACGACGAAGCAGGGCTTCTAATTGGTCGACACGAGTCTCTAGATAGTAGACGTAGCTAAGGAGGACTATATTAGCTCTGCGACTAGACGAATTGACGATACTTGATAGACTCAATAGGGAACCGACCTGCGCGGAATCTCTCTTTTGGTTATAGGGTCATAGCCGACACAAGCAACTCGGGCTTTCTCGCAGCTAGCGCAGCTGGGCAGCTTCTGGTCGCATCTGTTCTTGCGCAACCGACAACGGTTACAAGCGCTGACGTTGCGGAAGCTAGTGGATTGGCCAATCTTTGAGCTTTGAATACCGGCATCATGCAACGAATGTTCTGCGGTGGGTGATGTAGCAGCATTTCCCTCCGAAGGCGAGTCCTTATCCGGAGAGGAAGCACGTTGGCGTTTCGAAGGATGCGGATCGGGGGACGGCGGTGAGCGCGGCGGCATGGTTTCCGAGTCCAGGTCCATCCGCAACCAAGTGACGCTATCCACAGGGAGACTCGAGATGCTCTATGTTGGATTGCGCCAACTAGGGCTGTCGGAGGGGGGGTATGGCGATTTCTCAGCTGGAACTCTGGGCTAGGGTCGGCTATTCGTAGGAATTCGATATCCCCCGCTCCATCTCCAAGCTCAATTCCAATGCGTGAAATAAGCAAATAAGATTAGAGCTTTCGGATTAGAAAATACGACGGATAATAAGATCAGTAAGGCCGGGACTAGCCGTACGAGGAAATGGAATTGTACTTGTATCCAAGCTATATTAATGCGCGGGTCGTCAAAGCGTAACGCTTAAAAAAATGGTAAGGCTCCAGAAGGCTGAAGATGAGAAAGTTCAAAAGTCGATACTTTTTCTTAGGCGGAATTCGGGGTTTCGAGGGATAGCGGAGCTTCCTCTCCTGCTGTATGCAAGCGTTTGGGCGGAAGGTGGGCTGCGTAGTTCTGCGTGGTCTCTGTGGTCTGCGTGGTAAGCCGTACCGCCGATCTTACTACTCTTGCTAGGGCTTGTTCAATACTGCACAGCACAACACGACGTCACCGCTAGGTTGCAGCTGCCAGATGATTTGCGCAATGACTATTTTGAGCAATTGGAGCTTCGTTTTAGGGGGGGTTGTTATCTCTAAATTTTTTCGCAGGGACGTCCCTAGCTAAACGTAAAGAGCACCTATCTCGTACTGGTTAGAGTTTGCTGATAAGCTGATTAATTCCGAGACACCAGGGACACTAACGAACCTGTAGACTGCTGGAAGCAAGACCCGGTTTACTTAGCTTAGCTTAGGGTCTTAGGCTTTGCCTTAGGGGATTTTCGAACAGGACCCCCACCATTGACAGCACCTCAGCACCTCAGCACCTATCAGCCTACATCTACGAGATATACGAGATACTTTGTGTTCCACGCCCCCGTCCCATTTCAACTTCCAGAAGCGAGCTAGGGCGCAGCTTCGACCAATCATCTATTAGGTAAAACTTTTAGCAGCTTTGCACCATTTCTTTTTTTTGAACCGAGCTGCGTCCGGCTAAGGTACAAAACGATGCCGCGATGCGCCTCTCAGATATTAGTATGTATTTGTACCTATGTATTTGTATGTGTTAGAATTAGATTTGAACATATCGCATATTCAACTAATAGAAACCTTACCGAGAAACTCCATCCCCGCATCTTTTAGCTTAGCTACCTTGTAGGTCGCACATATTTTAGGTACATATGCAACTAACTATGCACGTTGGTAAGTTGCTAAGCTGCTATTGAGAAAAGCCGATGCGACCTCATCCTACCCTATCAAATAAACCTATCAACAACAACCAAATACTCGGGACAGTCGGGTTGAGACGACGTAGACGTGTACCCCCATGGATATCCTCATCATGTGAGAGGTAGGCATTTATGCCGGCAACTCTATATTATATCTCTAGTTCCTTTGTTGGAATAGTCAACATAGTCCATAGAGCATATATCGGTTCTCTCATGAGGATACAACTACCGTTCTTGTATTATGTTCCACAACATGAATTCTCGAGTCCTCGAACTAGTGGAGGTAATAATATGGAATGACTATCAGCCCATCGATCGATATATCCGCTTGAGCCTATGTCATCGTACCTACCTAGAACAGGTAGTTAATCTAAAGAAAAGATATGGGATAGAGTATATGAGGGACGTTCTTACTTTTATATGGCCACCCGGAAAGTTGGAAAGAATAGAGCTGTTCTTTCTTTGACTGTTACCTAATTTTATACATGTATATTAACAAGGAACTCGGTTGGTTTTCTCATTCAAACTTATTCAACTGACCCTTTATATCCCCATCACCTATACCATCATCTACTACATAAGCAACAAGTATCAAGTAAATAAATATACATATATCACATAACCCTCAACAAATTCTACGATACCTAGTAATCTCCGGATAGTAATACTCATCCAACCATGATCGCTGTTAGCAGCACCCCGCCTCCGGGGGCTCATATACCACCACCCAGTTCCAGCCATGCACAAGCCGACCGCGCCCGCAACCCGTCGTGCGGACACACCACGCGCAAGAAACGGCGGGCGCGGCGGGAACTGTCTAGCGACCAGAAGCGGTACCTTGTCGAGTCCTAGGCGGACATCGTGGACAACGTGCCTGCCCAAGACGCGACGGCCGAAAACGTCCAGACGTGGCTGGTCATGGTGCTTCACCGCCGGTCTCACCCAGACCCTCGGCGCATCCTGGATAAGCTGAGGTGGACGGGCCGCGACCTGCATCGCGCTACCTACCTGACTACGAGATATCGCCTGCGAACCGAATCTAACGGGTGGCTTATTGCTTATGACATCTCGGATGCTGTGAAGGTCAGTTTTCCCCCTTGTTACTAGGGGGCTTCATGAAAGCCAGCTAATATTAACACTTAGCAATCGCGTCGAAAGGCAAGGTTAAAACGGAAAGGCCTCAAATCTAGAAGGCTACGTTAGAGCAGAATAGGTCTACCAGGAACAAGAAAAAGGGGGATGAGTTTGGGGTGAGTTTTCTACTAAGGCTTTATCTCAGTCTTGAATTAACGCCTTTAGATGATTTAGAAGCTCTTCCCCCCAGTTGGCATTCAAGTCCATACGTTCTTGTATTGGAAACTTTGACTTGATTAAGATAACTCCTATAACTCGTTGCTACTATCAACTTAGGTACGTAAGTGCATATTCTTCCACTTGAACAATGCCTACATGTGTATCAAGAAAGGTACATATATACTGCACTATACGTAGATGTTCAATGGAATTACATGATTTTACTATGTATGAGTATTGGGTGTTATAATTGCGAGTCGTAATCCTCCGAGCAGTGCTATCTCATTTCGTATATGGAGTTGATAGCCGTAACATATAAGTGGCTAGTAGACTTGTCATATAATACTTGCTGTACTGACATCAACCTGGACCAGATGCTAATGCCCTATAAGAAAAATAGCCACGGTGTCTGATTAACTAGGAGATCGGGTTCCAGCAAGGTTTTGGAATAACGTATAAAGATTTGTTATTAGTTTCATAGGGCCAGTTGGATAGCCTTATGGTTACCCTTAATAGGAACTATTAGGAGACTTGAACAGAGTTAGAACTTGAATGTCGGTCTATCTATAATGTCCCATTCGAGCAAATAATGTGGTGGAGGCAGCTAGGTGAGACAACGAAGGACACTTTGAGAAAAAATGCTATGATAATTGATTTTCATTAATACGAACGACCGGCTTCGTCTATTAGACGTCTCTTTCCCAAGCCCTCTCTCCCATATGCGCCTAATCGAGTTCCTGTTGCTTAACTCCTCACAATAACACTCAACGATGAAATGCCCCAAATAAATGATTCGCTCAAGAGATTAAATGTCGAAAAAAACCCGGTACTTGAAAAACGCCTTGACCCCTATTCGAAAGAATCATGCAGACAAGGTATAAAAGAAATGACTCGACAAAACCGAAATTCCCGAAGCCCCCTTTCCCATACCCAGATTGACGCTCTTCCCTTAGTACACAACACTCGTTTCGCAGATGGTAACCCCTTTGCCCGCTGAGATTCCCGAAATCCTGAATTTTTGGTCATTGTACAGAGGTATCGTAGTGGTTCCCAATGTTAGGAAACATGGTCTAGTTGCCCAACCCAGTCTATGTAATAAGTGTAATAACTTTTCCCCAACCAGAGACGTAAACGACGAAGGTGATACGATTCGATAAGAGCCGCGATAATCCGACGCCAAGGAAAGGAACAAGTCATTAAACGTCGTAACCCGAATGTCCCAAGCTCCGATATGCCTGGAAACCCGCCAAGAATGAAAACATGGCCCCGAAGATGGCCGTAAATGAACTCCGATCCGCTCTATGATGCCGATTCGGGCGAAGCCTCTCGATCGGTAGCATTAGTTATTTCTTGGTTATGATTAGTTGGAACAGCATTGCCGCCTGTATGGCTCTGCGGTTCCTGAATCTGAAGTCCGACAATCGCGCCTCCGATGGCTACGAAGGCACTACACCACCACGCCAGGCCCGAATAACCAGATTTCAGGCCAACAGCGTAGAGAATGCCCGAAATGGTTGGTCCGAATGCACGGCACAAGCTGGCAGTCGAGGCTGCTACACCGTTGATAGTACCGAGGGCGAGGGGACTTGGTGACGAGTCCGCAGTCAGAATAGCGTTGCTCGGATATGCCATGCTGGCAAATGTGCACTTCCAGACCAATACCATTCCAACACCAATCATACGGTACTTTTCGGGTAAAAGGACGAGGTATGGCGTGATTAGATAGAGCGAGAAATAAGCGATAACTAAAAATCTGAATAGCCGACGTGCGCCGAAATGTTTTAGAACCGGCGGGATTATGAACATGTTGATGAGCAGCTGATATGCGCCTTGAGCACTCAGAATGATACCGACTGTCTTACTGTCAAGACCGAAGCCGTCGACAAATTTGAAAGGTAACGAAGGTGGCGTTGGATGATCCGGTGGCGAGGTGCTTAGAAATACTGGAAATAGTTGATCAAAAGTCATCGTGTGGCTTTAGAACATGTTAGTGAGAATAGAGACTGCTGACTCTGCATAAGGGGACATACAAGGCCAGAATGCCGAATGAGACAATGTTTAAGATCACTGGACGTGTGAATATTTTAGAGACGCCGAGATTCGTGTTTCCATGTCCACTTTCGAGGTCAAGTGATTCCCATGATATCGAAGGAACGGATGCCGATCTGATGCGTGGTGAGTTTTCAGGGGAGTTCTCGTTGGTCTGATACCCAGGTAACTGTTCCTCGTGGTCGATAAGTGGTTGCGTTTCCATCTCAGCCAATTTAGACTTCTCATCCCGCGGTTCGGCGCATTTTCCAAAGATGGGAAATTTCGATAGGATCCAGTTTCCAAGTTCCAGGCCTCGATCGCGCCTTAATTTCTTCTCGGCGTGGGTCTCCTCGAGGAATAGGATTCCGTTGACAACGCCAATCACTACAATGAAGGCACTGAAAAGATTAGGAAGGAGATAGGGATATTTCTCCCAAATACTACCAGCTGGGAATAGACCTGGATAGCTGATACACGGCCGAGCGAGCGCGCCACCAATCATAGGACCGACAATCGACCTGTTAAGGAGTTAGATTAAACTAGAAGAATCACTCTCCTTTGGATATCGAAACTGACCCTAAACACCATACGACAGGCATGATAGTATAAGCCCGGGCTGCCATAATAGTTAGCTGACTGGTTTGGAATGTCCTGTTGCGATAGCTAACTTACGTTGATGCTCTTTAGAAGTTACCAGCTCAGCTACAGTTGTCTGGAGCACACCCATATTCCTGGACCCGCGTTAGTATGCATCAGAATTAGGTGTCCGAGATAGATGTGTCATACCCGTTCAAGAGTCCTCCAACAGCTCTAGCAATGAGCGCAACCGTCAAGTTAGGAGCGAAGCCAAAGATCAAAACACTCAGAGCTGTACCGATGAGACCAGTAAGCAACACAGGCTTTCTTCCGATCTTGTCACTCAACCGTCCCCACAGGAGTCCCGTTGAGAATTCGGCGAAGGTGAATGCTGATGTGACCATGCCGGCGTAAAATGAAATTCTGCTCTTATCCTCGGTGATGTGGAAATCCTCGATCATGAAATAGATATATGGGAAGATACCCATAAATGCGATTGGCTCGCATATTCGACAGATTGCTGGTTGACATATCAGCCCGAGGCCCACAACACGTATTCCTACCAAATCATACCTAGAACTAGCATCTGTCGCTTCGGAAACGGTGGTATTGTGCCACTACGATTATTAGAAGGACGAGTGTCCTTTACGAATGAATTATTCCTCATGGTACTTGATTCCGCCGGTGCGATGCGCTACATGAAAGATGATAAAGACGGGAAAGCCGTAACGGTCCGGGGTGACTGGACAGGCGTGATATAGCAATGCTAGACTCGAAGCTGAGTAGCGGCTCGGATGCCCCTCAGGCTTTGAGATAGGAGGAGATGTTAACTACCTGGTGGTAGGCACTTATGACTAGAGTGCTAAAATAAAAAAATAAAAATAAAATAAAAATTTAGGAGCCTTTATAGATCAATCAAGGAAGTCTAAAGTTAGAGGGACAAGTAGTAGAAACTTGTCGACCCGGCACCGCTGAGTTGTTATGTTTGATAAAGGTTGTGTGTGTATATTCAAGCCACGCAACGACGGGAAAAGTGAATAATCAGCTTGGCACCGTGATGAGGAGAAGTGGAAGAAAGCTGATAGAAGTAGGCTAGAAACAAGCCAACCGACGGAGGTAGCCATGGCGGGTGACGGATATTAAGTTATTTAATATTGGAACCAGCGGTGACAGATGTTAGGCGAAAAGCAAAGGGCGAGTGCAAGTGCAATAGATGATCCTTCCAGCAGTGCCAGGTGTAACGCGGCGATGGTCTCACAAGGTATGGAGTCCCAACTTCGTGGAAACAGCTCTGTCATGGAAGCCAGAAGTGGACTGGTGGTGGATCCCTCATCCCATGCTCGAGGCGGTGGTTACGGGGTGTAGCGATGACATGTACCTGCAAATGAGAAAAGTCGGGACTTGGCCCTCTGCTTCTGGAGCCTTACGGGTTGCATAAGGAGCAGCAGTAAATGCAGCCTGACTCGAATGACCACGCGGGTCACAGAAAAATGCTTGACTGGGATGACTGGGATAATGGAAGCACATTAGCACCTTGCACATCGAGGGTTGATGAGAAGTACCCGGTACACCATGGATCCCTACATACCAGGTTTTGTAAGTCCTGCTACCCTCCGGCATTGGATGCTCTGACAGGACAAGGGGGTAAGGTAGCAACCCAGGGCTGCCGATGCCCGCCAGCTTTAGAAGCAGAAGAATATGTAAAAGGTCAGTGAACCTTTCCCTCTTAGGTTTAAGCTGTTCAATAATAAGCCGGTCGATGGTGAGTGAGCGTTAAGCTCATTGGCAATTTCACCACACACCAAAGCTGAATGGTGGATCCGCCGGGGATCTGAGCGGACGAACCTGACACGACAACTTAGGGAAGACGAGCAGCACTTAAGCAGTCAAGCGGTGAAGAATTATCCACTGTACTTCCCAATTGCTCTCGAAGAGCGAGGCTTAAGAAGAAAAAGGAACCGGCGAGGGATACCGATTATGCGTGGCTGAGAGTGGGATTGGGCCACGGAAATAGCACACAACTGGGGTATTTTGAGATGAACCAAATGGCCGGTACGGGGACTTGAGGAGAATCGTCAACCATGACGCAGACTCTGCAGAAGGCTTCAGCCCAGCTCTGCCAAGCCTTGTCCTCTTATTTTTTTATTTTTTTTATTTTATATTTTTATTTTTCCTTCTATTTTTCTTTTTATCCCCTTCTTAATAATACGTACCGTTCATTAGGTAACGGTACCTTAAGTATGTAGGTACTATAATCGTACATATGTACAAAGTAACGTACCGCGTATCCCGCCCCCCCCCCATACCCGAGGATAACCCGTTACAGGGTTCACGAGAGATTGGATTTATTATTATTATGTACCTAAGATAGGTTGGTATTCTATTTTTCTACTTCTTTCTTCGTGTGGATGTGTGACGTGCGGACGCAACAAAGCTGCACCCACGAAGTCGGAATATGACCCCGTCTTCATCTTATGCGCATGTTGTGTTACTCCCGCTAGGTAGTCTTGCGGAATTGCCGCGCTTGGTATGTTTCGTCGGTGCTGCTACCCGTTTCGAAACTTCCCTTCACTAAACGATGAACAGCATCACGCTGATTTTGCACACCCGTCATCATCTTGTACTTGCATCATACAGCTTGTATGTTGTTGTATGTACCATGCCTGCCTGGCCTGGCCTGATCTGGCCCCGTCATCTCGACGGCGGAGAATCTCCTGAGTTTGCTCTGTTAACCGTGCTCGTTTGCAATCCCCTCTCCACAACTCGTGGCTCGTGGAGACAAACCCGTCTCATCCGCGCCGAAATCCTTCATGATACGGCTAATCTTTTTTATCTCGGCTGATAAATGAGGCGGATAGTCAAGACTAGTTTAGGGTAACGATGTCGTTATCTGACGATTACGGTCTTAGGCAATGCAACGTAAATTCCCCACAGTGCGATACCTTGCAAGTGCGTTGCCGGTGAATCGCCTTTTTCTAAGACCAATATTGACGATCAGCTACCGCAATATTCCCCTGGCTTGGTACCAGAACGTCGACGATCAAATTGACGTACAGAAATCTGCTTCTTCACCTTCGGTGGTGGCTTGGGCCTTTGGCCTTGGCCCTAGCCCTTTTTCCTCTTCCATATCATTATGAAGTACTTCGTGACTAAACACAGTCGCCGAATAATTAGGGCGCGTACCTTCATGGAAGCTCCATGCAACGCAGCGGTGGGGATGCTGTCTTGTCAGCTGAGCGCATCGTACACGTAGCTTGACGATCAGAAAAGCGTTTGCGAATACAACTTCGTACAATCTCACGGTCAAGACCCCACAGCTTTTCTTCTCCCCGAGCTGGCCAAGTTTTCTGCTTTTTCTCCTTGGCGCTAGAGCACTATGGAACAAATCCGTAACGTTCTAGAAAAGTGCTGGCAGGCCACTCCCTGTCGGACCATGTGGCAAATGAAATTTCATAATAAGTGCTGAGTAGAGAGGAGCTTGTTCCGAATGGATTGTGAGGGGTCAGTACCAAGCGAAAAGAAGTCGAAATTTTTTTCTTTACTTTTTCTTCCCCCCTTTGGCTTAGACGTCTTGTTTAGAGCTCCGCGGCGTGTCGGGTAAGATCCGGTGAGCCGCTACGAAACATGCGCGGCTGCGGAGAAGCCGAGACAAACGGCGACTCGCCAATTCGAAATTTAGCGTGAGCTCTTCACTGCGAATAAGGTCGCTCGTTAAAAAAGTGAGAGTGCCGCCGTTTCCCCTTGTACCGAAATATGCACGGGCATACATATTTCCAGGCTCTGCACAGGGATATTTCATCGCTCACAAATAACAGAGATTCATTTTCGCCCTGTGTCCAGAGCGCACGGCTGTCATGATCGTCCAATTTCAAGGATACCGTATGGGGAGTTTCAGGTGCAAGGGTAAACCCTGATCTACAAGCCTGACCCAACCATTTGGCGCCTTAATAGTGACTACCGGAAGCTTGCCGTTTAGGAAAACTTCCTCGCTCGCCTTAAACGCCAAGCCGTAAGTACTGTGTGCTAGTTACTCCCTTGTTTTTTTCTCCTACCCTTCTACCCAGGTACTTCGTAGATCTGATTTTCGTTCCACGAATTGCTCTCTTCTGGAAAAAGGAGAAAATGGGACGCGCATGCAGACGTGATCATATGATTTATCTTCCGAAACGAGATCGATGTTGATGAATTGTTAGGATCGTCAACCTAGCGTAACTCTAATCGAGTTAGAGGGGAGGGAATTTTAAAAATTCCTACTCCGAATATATCGAGGAAAGTAGTGCTATGCACGAATCAGCACACGTCCTCTATCAGCTTGGTAGCGGAAAGCTAGATTCAGATATTCTGCATACATAGTACATGTGGAACATGCAATGTCGTGCAGCAGAAGGTCCACGTTTGATGAGGTACGTCAAAATCGTGCGCGACCTGCTGTACCGGTCACCTGGGTGCCTACAAAATAATGGGAAATTTTCCCTTTCCCATGAAAGCCGAGTTGTGGCAGGGCTGCTGCGTTGTCTCCAGTGATCGGAGGTTTATTGGGCTCTTAAGGACACGATTACGTCAATAGCTCACCGCCCCTTTTGGCCGACGTTGGACTTGAAGATGGGATTCTGCGGCGATGCCCGACCAGAAATTTGCACGTATCAGATAGCTAGATCAAAAGGCCTAGGGCATCGTGAAATTTGTTGATCCTCTTTAGCTTACTTTTTTTTTGTCCTTCTTAACGATAACCGCCTCCGGCCTAGTTTGTTCGTTAGCATCAATACGTATATAGATGAAGCTGGATTGGACATTATAGGGATCAGTAAGAAGAGCAAGGGAGACTAGGACGACAATACCTAACCTAATGTCCCTAATTACAAGGTACATACATGTATAGAGATATGAAGGTAAACTATACATTTGCAGCTCGGTCAGGGCAAGGCTCGCTAACTTAGACTTGCACAACGCGGAAGCTGGTGCTTCGGACTGAAAGCTCAAATTTCCTTCGGGGCTGGCAAGAATCCCGAATGGATGGTTTCTCTCTATTTACCCACTCTTCCCCCTTCTTTAGCGCCTTGCAACAGCCTCGCGAGACTAAGGGAAAGGGGTATACCTGGTGCTGTCAAGGTGTTAATCCTAGCTGTGGAGCTAGTTGCCGGACCGTCGTATGCCATAATAATATTCCGCGAGTATAAATGATATTATGATTAAATATAGGAAGCTTGTGCAAGGATCTCTCGGGGCTATAATTGGAAAACGAGAATTTAGTCGAATAAGGAATGGCGGTCGGCGGTGAGACATTTCGGCACGGGTGACGACAGCCGGGACTTGAGCCGGCTCCACAGGCCGCCTGGATATAGTGCTTGTCATATTATCGCAAGACACAGGCAACGGCCAAAAGGGAGCGGCTAGAGAAAGGAGAGAGGATTATCAGCGAATGGTATCAATACCTTTTGCTGCCGGCATAAACATGTGTGAGAAGAGTGTGTAAGACAACCACGAACTCTAGATCGCTGGACCGATAAATGCACCGGGGAAAGGCACAAATGCTAACCGGTCAACGTGAAATCGGACGATGAACCTCTAACCTGGTGCGATACGGCTTGACGCCGGTGGGGGAACCGATTGGAGCCCACTAAGGAGGATAAGGCGGAGGGTTAACGAGGTGTTGCATTTGGGGGGTTGCTTTTAATGATGTGATGACGACTTCAAGTTGCAGAGCCTTGTTCTGTTTCCCCTTAGTCTGTCCACCCCGACGCGCCTTTTTTCTTATCCTCTAATACCTGATTCTGTTATATGTAATTACAATGTAATTTTCCAAACGAGATCCCGAGTTGCCGAATGAACGACAATTCATTTCTATCAAATGCGAAAGAACGACTTTTAGATGTTGGAATTCAAAGGCAAGCACATTTGGCTTACCTCTTACATGTAGGTAGGTATTATCAATAGATGTACATGTATGTAGGCTAGGTACGTTATGATGTAGGTAATCAACCGAAACCCTGTGACCAAGGTACGTTATGTATGTGTGTATTTACATACATATACATCACATGTACCTAAGGTAGTTAAAACTCAAATCGATTATTTTCTGTCTGAAACTTGACGGCCGATTGATATGTACATACCTACAGCATGCAGTTGCAGATCAACCAACAGCCACGTGGGGAAGTACCTATACTCTATATGTACTGCGTACACCTAAATGAGGTAGGCGCATGTAATGCGTTTGAAGATTGGAAAATGGTTTGGGTCAACCATGTAAGTATATGGTACCTTAGGTGCCTAGCTAGGTAATCAGGTGTAACCTTCCTCTCCACCTTTTCTATACTTGCCGACTTCGGTAACTGCCTTGCTGACAGGATCGTTAAACCTTCAACCACCAAGACAAGAACCACCAAGACAAGACAAGACAAGATAAGACATTAATACCTTTACCATAATAAATCAACAATGGTCTTAGTCTTACCTTCACACTTATCTAAAATTAACATAATCATATATTAACGACATCGTTAATGGCATCTCGTATATTCTTATTGCCTTCGAATTTCCATGCCTATTTGTCATATTTCTTCTGAACGTTATAGGATACTACTAATAAAAACAATGACGATAAACCCAGCAAGTTATCAGCTGTCTAATTTGATATGGCAACTATCTATTTTTCTGCATTAATATTTTCATCGACTTCCTGGTTATATTAATCCAAGTAACATGGCCACTTACATATGGCTGAACCGATGTGCCAAGTTAATTACCAGTTCACGCAGCTATTCAACAGTACATCCCCAACTTCGACGCCTCACAAAACAGATCCAGATCCATAATGCTTCATTGGATACGGACCGTGTGCCAGCAGCTACTATAGGATGGCTTGTCACCAATCGTCAACGGAGCTCCATCTTTGGGCCGCTACTGCGCCTCGATGCAGCTCGCTTTGAAGTGTCCGCCGCAGACTTACAAGCTGCATTCGCCCAACCTGTTTAGGCTTTGGCTGCATATGTTCTTCTCAGCAACGTCAATAGGTAGGCATACAAGATACCAGATCCTCGTTAAACCTACCATGCTTATTTTTGAGGCGTTGCTTGTTATAGAATTTACTTAGTCGTACACGCGCCGTACTTCCCTACGCATGCTAACCCACATATGACGCTTCCTTTGGTTATCCTTCTCAATATCCGGCTTATGTTGTGAACTCCGGGCACTCCCGTCCCTAGTTCCCGCTCTATCCTCTAGCCGCGAGGTTTCCTTCGAGGTCCAGCTTGCATAGGTACTCTATTGGGATACATGGTTAGGTACCTAACTTACTGAGCGAATACAACAATGCCTTTGGTCTTCAACTCAGAAAACCTACCTAGGTATTCAATGTCGAATAGAATTTTGTGGATATCCGCCTTCACTACAACTCTCGCATTGCGTCACTAGGGTCCTGCAGTTACCCCGGCTCAATTACCTCCATATCTGGCAATACTGCTGTAAAGCCAAGAATCAACGTTATCGTAAGACCGGGTTTATGGGAGCTATCGTTCGTGATCCTACATCGGAGTTATCGGAGAGTAGTCCAATGTTGACGATCTCTGCTCTGATTTCTTACTCGTGATAGTATTCTTTTTTCTACTTGCTCCTTGTTCATCCTAATGAGGCACGGGTATCCGAGTTGTTACCGTCTAGTCAGCTTACCGCATGTCTCAACGTCCCAACGTCGACAACGTTTCTCGGCTTTGGTAGGATGGTCACATGCCACTCCTACCATGGTACTCGACAGGCATCGGATCGCAACCTCCCACAGCATTGATTGGCACTGTCCAGTAGCCGCAGCTTTAGCTACGGCATCCTAGCTTCGGTACCTATCGCCGACGATATGTTGCCTGTGTTTTCGACGTGCTGGGGAAACTTGGAAACTCCATCTATATCGACTGTCCTTCCCTTTCAACTGCAGGTCGATATCTACCTGGTTGTGCTACACGAGTAAATGATGACGGCAATGTTCATATCTTCGCATCACCGTATCCCTGCAAGGGTTATCTATCTATTTGCAGATCGTGTACTTATCTCAAATTCGGCACAGCCTTCAGGACGAACACCTGCGTCAACGAATATTTGTCTTCATGTTATAACCCGAAGGCAAATTATTAGACGACATCTAAGGCCGGGTCTGAGTCCGATCTACGCACCCCCCGCCATGCAGATGCAGCGTACGATATGAGGTCCATCCCCGGTAACCAACCTCTGTTTAAATCAAGAGGTATACAAAGTTGCACAATTGCACACTATAACCACTGTTAATAGACATTGCATATATTCCATATGTACAGCGAGCTATATATCTACGTTGCGACATATGTGGTATTGCTATAGGTATTCCTTAGTGAACCGACAAAGTGATTAGACTTGTCATCGTTATGTGCTCTCTCTGGCTTTGGAACAACACCCTCTTCCAATCAAAACTACCTAACCGACCCTTTAGCTAATTTAACTTCTTCAGTGTGCAACTTGTCCAATTTCCTGCAAGTTGCCTGTTGTTGGTGCGACTTTCAAGTAAGACCTATTGCACTGGAGGAGAACATGGCAAGGCGCCGGGACTTCCGGGATTCGCGGGTTCGCACCCGTGTTACACTGGGCGCGTCATTCCTGGCAGAGGATTATTAGATAACATAGAGTTATTTCTTATGTTGCAACTACGGTGTCCATTTGGCCGACTCTATATCATATGCGTCATCGTCAGGACGGTAAAGACTTCCAGAAGGACTAGTTAGACGAATTAACCACGCAGAATACCTAACGAGCAACCCCACTCAACGAATTGCCTAGGTACGCTGAGAATTCGCAGGGTAAATGACATATCATCAAGCCTTGTTCCGACACATTGGCCACCTACGACTACTCCGTTTCTCTGATTACCCCCCTACATAATGGGTTGGATGTGAGAGATTTCCAAATTAGCCTAGGTTTATGATATTCCAATATGATCCAGGCCTAGTTCTGATGTAACTATAACAAGCGGCGACGCTGAACCAGACGCATGGAAAATTTGGGATGGGCCGAGGTTGAGTACCAAAAACATTGATTACTCAAGAGGGGATTATTAAGGTACCCGAAACGCGACAAGTATTCCCTTTCAAAAGGTAGCCTGCCTTACTAGCCTCACCGTCGTGCTAGAAATACTATAGGTTTTGGTATGCATCGAATAGAGGCACGGGCCGCTTCTTGAATCCGTAGGGAGTACATTGGATACCTATCTAGGTAAGTAAGCACCTTAACTTGGCCCTTGCTAACTTGAAATTCAGCGGCGATGCCCTGTATGGACAGGTGATCTCCTTTCTAACATTCCTTTTCAATACATACCTACTGATACTAGGCGAGACGATCACAAGATCTCCTTATCCGGTAGCATCTTCGGACATATAAAAACAAATAGTCTCAACCAAGCCGGTTACTACGCTATAAGGGGAAACATAATAGAAGATCCTTCTGTCGAGAGCCTCGTCTTCATAGCCATATCACTCACTTGGTTACACGACGACTCAGACCTTTAGGACCCCTTGCATGCAGCTGGGTAAGCCACGCGGCCTCGTCACAAAGTGACTAGGGTTATATCACGGAGAGTCAGGGTAGGTTATCTGAGTCCAGGGTCCCACGAATGTGTTCTGTCATAAATGACAGAAGCATAAGCCGTTCCCAGCACGGCTCCAGCTTTCCACACGAGACCTTTTCCCCGCGCTCATCATAATTAAAGCCTCGCAGCCAGGCAAATATCGTGGGGTTCTTCTATGTAAAGAGATCCTTCGACGGGTCGCATATGCATTACCCTTTTAGGCGTTAGGGACAAGGGCAGCTCATCGGTCTCGAACATTATGATCTCAAGCTAAGAGAACCAATTAGACATTATGAACTCGAAAAGATAAAGCATGCTCTGCAGTCTTGATTCGTAGCTAACTTCTCCATCCAGAGGATCGCCCGACGACCGTCAAGACACATTCTATCGCTTCATACATACCTCCTATCTTGACTGGCTTCCAGAATGACCTGGCGCTTCTGCACTTCCCCAACAAACCGGCTCGTGACCAATATTTGTTGTAACTTGATTCATACGAAATATTTGCGTCTTAATTCAAGGCTACCTGCCTAAATTGTACGCTATTCATCGACATCCCGTCCTTAAGACCCCCACATATCATCATCAACAATAATGGCAACGACTAACATATAATGACCTATAATATGTCCTGGGCGTCACACGCAAACATGTATTCTCACCAAATTGCAAATGGTATTGATCAGTGCCGTCATCTATCATAAGGATTGGTTTGTAAGCTGTTTTGTGCAGGCGAATCTTACTCGCGCGGTAACTAGAGTAGAGCGCCCGAGGAACTCTCGTGGGTGCAAAGGCAGGATTTGGCGAGACATACGGCGCCACTGAAAGCCCAACGGGTGCATAGTCTATAAGCGGAGGCCCAGCGTCCTACAATTGGCGCAGATCTTTCAAAATTTGGGCAGCGATACTAAGTACCTCGACCTCATCCTCCACATTACTTAGGCATATACGGAAGCAGCCTTGGGATACAAGCTGCCACTAAAACTCTACGCCTCCTCAAAGAGCTCGATCCCATGGTATATGTTGTCGAAGAGCGCCTCCTCGGCATCTGCTTGGGGCTACTCGGTAACTTCCAGCTCGGCGGTATACAGGGGTTTCGTCAATTTCTTAATTAAGAAAAGAGCACTATCTATACCCAGATCCGCCACATAGCCATACCTCGATGGCTCACCTGATAACTGATATATATGAAGAGGCTTTTAAGATTGGTGTGATCAAGCTAACTTCCTCGTGAAGATCCATGCAGCTAGGGAAGAGGAGTCACCGGAACACGGCAACTGGGCCAGCAATTTCACCGTTCTGTCGATGGTTCTACCTAATCCCAGCTTTCCCAACAACACAAACCCCCGGGTATGATGTCTCCGGGTGGGCACCTTACTCCCCAGGGTCAGAAGAGAGAATGAAGTCATAATAACATGATATACTACATTGGCGACTATCGTGGTGCCATCATAAGCGTCTATCTAGCATATGCCGAGCGTCTCTGAATCTCAGTTTGGACAATGACTAAAGACGACTTTTACACAGGACTATCGAATAGTGCTTTGTCACTACTTGACAGGTTATTAAAAAGAAAGAGGTATCTAGGCCCGGCTATGTGCCTGATCCATTCGGTATACGGGGAAATACTTCTAGTATTTTTTAAAAAAACGAAATGTCTTCGTAAATACCTACTCAAAGATGTTAGTCGCTTATGCTATATTCTTTTCAGGTTAAGGGTAAAAGTTTCAAAGATATTGCATACCATCATTATACCAGACGCTTATTTCTATTGCAGTTAGATCATAAGCTCCGTAACAGAACCCTCCAAGCCTTTGACCCATGCTACATGTAACTCACATTATTATATACGTCATCGAATAATCCATAGGTAGAGAGCGTTGCGAGCTTATGGTACCGCCCGGAGTGTATCCGCATTGCTGCTACTATTGGACTTCCCTTCACCACTACTCGGGTTGTGGATGGCGCTGTTCGTCAGGAAAACAGGATTGAATAGCGTCCATATACACTCCACGCTCGGAAATTGCCCACATAGGACGGATCTCGCCACACCGCACTTTGAGAGGACTCTGCATGTATGCATACAATCGGCTATTCAGCAAGAGATCATCAGGAACTTGGAAAGTCCACCGCCATATGAACGGGCGAAAGGAGGCCTATCCACGTAATAGCAGGCCATACCAGCCATCTGTATATTTGACTGGCTTCTCGATAGTAGATGGCTGCTACCACGAAGCCCGTAAGCCTGTTGTGTGTATGGAAAACAGCCCAGAGTAATAGCATCTGGCATCTTAGGTCCCCTTTACACGAAATCAACAGTTGACATAGGACTGTAGTCGAGGGAGTTCCCACCTTTTCCCTCTTCCCCTGGTCAGCTTTCAAGTCTCCACTCTCTATCTCCCTCCCCTTCTCCACATGCCATACGCACGAACTCTTCCTGCTTCGTACAAGCTGGAGAAACCTAGAAGATGCATTGACTCACGCCTTGGCGCCACGAGGGATATTGTGTACCGGTCGTATGTTCCTAGCGGCGCGGCTAAACCCCCTGGCCTATTGTTCCGACATGCTCCTTGGCTAGCTTCACTCGTACGCACATGAAACCGATAACCAACCAAGCACGCTAGCCTCGCTCGTCAAGGCGGTTGCCTTATATGGCTTATTAAGGCTCCAGCCTCGAGTGAGGCGGAAAGGGGCCCAGTCTAGTATGAGGCTCCTACTACTACGTATGTATGGGTAGGAAGCAAATCCGGTTGATCCAGCTATCACAACAGGGATAGGGAAATCGTTCCGATCCGCGGTTATCACTAGCTTCAATATCCTTGCGAAGCTCTAGTAAGTAGTCCGCTGTGTATCTTTCGTATTAGTCATGACTTCTAATACTAATACCCTAAAGAATATGTTTGGTTTTGGTTGGTATATCTACTTTGAGTGTCTAAAGTATAAGCACACTTAGCTTAACTGAAATTTTATACCTAGGTAGTTATAAGTATACCTAGTTACTGTAAGCCGAAAGAAAAGAAAAAAACTCTTACGCATCTTCTATACCAACTCTAACTACCACGTTAATAATATTACTTCGTTAATAATAACATACCTTCTATTGAAATGCTTATTCATTGCTTTAGACTTGATAACCACATAGTCATGAACTGCGTATTGTCTCCGGATTTTAGTCTACTATTCAACATGTCATTTTTATTTTTTTCTAAACTCTTACTGTGTGATAGAGTTTACGAAAGGAATTACCATTATAGTATCTTAGTGGCATAATGTTTTGGTTGGGGTCTATAATATGCACTCTTCTCAGTTGTGATATAGGGCTAGTGGGGTTCAACCCAAGATTTCAAAGAACGCATTGAGAAGGTAGATAATCATTCAGCCTATAAATCTTACACTTATAGTACGCTCCACTTCATTGGTTTATATTTAGAGCTTACGTCTTAGATGCATCGTAAAAGAACATGACACAAGATGATAGGCGTGGAACATATAGTTAGTGACACTCAAACTCAAACTCTCACGAAGAACCTATACTCTTACACAAGAGTGATAGAAGGAAAGTGTAACATAGAATAACTTGGAGCAAGTGTCATTTTCAACTATGTCCCTTAGTTTCCGTGTGGAGTTGCCGTCGGCTTGTACCGAGATCCGGGAGAATAGTAGTAGGTAGTGCGTCTAGTAATATAACACGTACCTATAAGAGCATCCTATCGGGGAATTCGTAGAGACGGTCACTTTTTCTTACCGGTTATACTATACTATAGCGTTAACAATTAAGAGGGTTACGTGAGATATAGGCAAGTTTATGACGAGTCCCTTCGAGTATTCCCTTCCTAAATCCTCGAACCTACCTAATGGAGCATTAATGAGACCTCCTATACCAAGGTATACCTACGCTACGTCACCTTCACCGCTATACTGGTTGCCGATGTCCATGATACCTGGTGTATACTTTGGGCTCTACTTCAAGGCTGACGGCCGGGGCGGGAAGACTTCTTTGGGTCGATGTCAGCAACCATATGATATTGAACCTTGAAATGGGTCATCATCTGCTTCTTCTGGAAGCGAGTTCTAGGCGAATACGTGCAGCCCGGCTACGCTAATGCCGCTTTGCATCCCCGCAGCGGGTAGGGCAAGCCTATCGTCGCCTACTCGTGGGGTATGCGCAGTCAGGTTGAAGCCCGGAAACAGGATATAAGCTGACCAGAACCTAATTTCCTCGGGGTTGATGAGGTTAGGAACAAAGCCCGAGCCTAGCTGATGACCACAAGGCTGTATACAACAACTGTTTGCGAGCTTGCGTCTTGTGTACCATGGGCGCCCGTAAGCCACATACGGCATAAGATTCCGGGCGACTTGGTGTCACGTATAGTCAGTCTTGTCTCTGCAATAGAAGGTTGAAATATCAATATCTGGGCTGACGGAGCCCAGAATGTCATCTGAGTAATCAAATAACCATCCCTCGGGCGTATGGATCAGCTTTGCGGGTTCTACTCCTGGCCAGACACAAGCAAGATAGAGAGGGTGGCTAAGACATGACATCGTTACCAACACCATGCCGGTCGGTAAGAAGAATCCTACGTTAATTGCTAGAGAGCCGGGTTGGTGGCTCTACCGTTCCTTAATAGAGTATGGGATTGACCTCGTATTGTAAAAACCCGAACCACATGATGAACGAGATGGAGAGGGAGAGGGGAAAAATAAAAGGGGCGGGAATAAGAAAAGGTGTTATGCATATTGGGAATTTCTTTCGTTCGGACCACTGACGAAGCTCAGCGGGATCGGGCCGCGGGCCTTAGCTGCATCTTTCCAAGCATCTTTCCAACCATTGGGCATTGGGCATTGGGAATACCACCTCCTACTCACGGGAACTTAGTAAGATGCA
This sequence comes from Entonaema liquescens, assembly GCA_902805475.1. Taxonomy (NCBI): domain Eukaryota; kingdom Fungi; phylum Ascomycota; class Sordariomycetes; order Xylariales; family Xylariaceae; genus Entonaema; species Entonaema liquescens. Next base: position 1,379,325 of record CADCSX010000006.1, read on the forward strand.
ACCGACAGTCTGGATCCAACTTGCTAAAAGCTGGTTGAAGGGTCAGCGCTAACGCATGCCCTCCGATGCAGGCGATAGAAACCGTTTAACTGGATCGGCCCGGACCAGTTCGTTCCCAGTAACCAATACGATCTTCATGTCTTGCATTTTCACACAGTCCCACGTCCCACGTCCCACTCCGCAAACCTATCCGGTTACGGGAGTCGGGCGGCGCTGCGTGGATACGGACTGAATGAATGATATCTCTGAATGCAGTAGGTATTGCGTAAGCTTACCCATCAGGCGGGTAACCTATATCTATGTTCACGTACAGGTTTGACGTCTGTTGGTTAGTTAGTTGATCCCAGCCTTAAGAAGACTACGTTATATCTCTATCTGATTCTCTATGCATATGCGACCTGCGCCCACCTTCGGACTCGAGGGGTAAAAAAGTGTGGATGGGATGGGATGGGATAGGATGGGATGGGAGGGATGTAATGGGGTGTGATGGATTTCCAAAGTATTGACGTATAGGGCTGGCATGAGCGTGGGGGCTGCCGTATAAGGCCCCGAAGAAGACGAACATAAGCCTCCTCGTAAGGCATCAATGCTGCGACTCGGCCAATATTTCCAGCTCTTCGGTGACCGGCGTGCGGTCTCTATTCGCATCGAAGCAAGGCATGGTTATATTCAGCGCCACAGGGTCATTTCTGCTACCGAGGATGAGGAGAAGGAGACAGATCATTTTGATAACCCGAGGCTGTCACGGAGCACAGCAGATGGCGGGCCGAACTCCCGGCCAATATATCTTTGGGGAAGAGTAAGCGAGATGCTGCGTAACTCAAACCTTTACTCCGGCTGTGACCAACAACTACACCGCCGCAGATCCTAAAGTGACGACAACAATGCCAACACCGGCGGCAGCTTCGGGAGAGCTATCACACTCATGCGATCGCCCGAGTGCCGTTTTTGTGAGTCATTATTGCCTTTGCTGCACGGATCTTGCACTGAGATATTCTCGGGGCACTCTCTTCGTAGGTAATGTCGTAGGTGATGGCACCAATATGGCGCTGCGGAATTTGATGAGTATTTCGAGATGATGATAAGTATAATGATAACTTAAGAGAGAGAGAGAGAGAGAGTATATAAGTTAGAAAGAGACGGTGAAGGTTCCCCATAAGTCATCTAAGTCCAGAGATTAGTGCATGTGTTTAGGGCGCATGGTGGCCCGCCAGGAAGCTTACCAAGGTAGACATTAATATACTAGATTTAGAAGCCTGATTTATATAGTTAATGAATTGATATTTCGTGAAATTCCTTTTAGTGTTTTAGTATTAGCTTGATTTAAGTCTTCTCCTGGCTTCTGTTTACATAGATGCTCGTTCTGAGTTTCTGTCATGATGTGAGCATGTCAAAGGAGAACAACGTTATTATTGCGCAACTATAAAGCTAGGTAGTTAAAATCATGAAACTACCTATTGATCAATTGATTCTCTGTTTTGGATGTTTTGGTGATCTCTCTGTGGACTTTCTAATAGTTTTTGGACATCCTACTTCCCCTGGGTATTAGGTGTATTATGACTTTGCCACTACTACATCAAGTTCCTACGGCTTTTCTATTATTCTATAGCGTACTTAGTTAAGTATCTAGTATGACATGTGTCGTGAAAAGCTTGACGAAGTTAATAAGCATGAGTGACTACTATGCTGAAGGTAGGACGTGATAGACTCTAGGGGTTAGGTGCTCTGACTTATCTTAACATTGAGTTGCAATCAGAAAGCAAAATGTAACTGTAAGGCAGAGTAGAGTCGAGTGCGACTTCAAGGGGTATTGCGTGGGTTCTATATATAGACAGTCGCTAGGATCTTCCGTGATGGTAGGTATGATGTTACTTCGAATGGAACTTAGAAGGTTCGCGTAGAGGTTACCCTGAGATACATCAGATGGATAATAACACTCAGAATATACATCTGCCTTCCTAGGACCCTAGCGAGATTTTTAAGCCTCTTTTTTAAAGCTAGATTGTTTCCATATAACAGGTGGGTATATTGCATCATAGTGATCGTCTAGATGTAGGTATAGCATAATGAATAAGCATGGTTAGGTGTAAGAAGTTGGATGTGAAATATAGCATATATAGGTATGGCTACCTCTGGGTTGCTCATGGCTTCAAGGTCTTCGCAATTAGTATAGAGAGTTGAGTTACGCTAGGTAACTACTCCGTACTAGTAGAGACTGAGTCTTAGCCCTGATATGAAAACACACATCCGCCCCCCTACTCCCCCCGATCTACTATCTTAGAAGAGCAGCTTAGGTAGCGAGAGATGTCCCAAAAAAGCCAGGCCGCTCGTAATAGCTCTTCCTCCTAGCCCCGATAGGAAATAGCCCAGCCCTAGTCTGATAGACTTACACCAAAAAAGTAGGCAAAAAGAAGAACGTACAACACCGGGTATTCACTGGTCGTCACCGACCCAATTACTAATCCAGCGATATCCAGTTTATCTAGGGGAGAGCGAACGGGATCCCGAGTTCTCTCGATTCTATGGTCGTACGTGAAGGTTGGGGGTGTTGTTGTGATCTATATCATATCTCAGGGAAACCAGGGAGTTGAGTCGGCATGTTTGGATCTACCTCCTATCTGACTCAGGCTATCTCGTAAAGCATAACTCCTCGAATGTAAAATAGCATGAGAAGATCTTCTTCAAGGGTACTATTCAACATTCTGGATGAAAATCCCAATGGTACCTATTGTCGTGACTCTTGTGAGTCCCTGGTAGATGGGACCTAATACAAGCGCTTCGACCTGGCTCCAAATAGACAACTAGCATCCTTAAGAAGAATATGTGGCCATACCATAACCCTAAATAATATTCACTATATTCTATAAGAAGTGCGTAGAGAGAACTTGGCTGCCTTCGTCCTGTATGTGTAGGTATAATGGATTTGATGATTATATAGTCTGAATATTGTGGTTCTTGGGAGTTACTGGTGAATTCAATCTAAGCGAATAGATCTACGGAAGGTAAGGATCTAAAATGTAGGTAAAAGGTCATATGCTGAAGAAGTCTCGAGACGATTTCGTAAGTATAGAAGTTTCATCCTGTCGGAATAATATCTAGAGCCACGCGACCATCAAGCGCAACACACTTAGAGCCTCATAAAGGACCATTAGCATAACCAGGGGTATTAATCTCGTGATGCTATATTTCCACACATGACTAAATCTTCTCCAAGGGGCATGTACGTTATGTTTGTAAGTCGAGCTACGGCACTCGGGCTACCGTTGGCATCGGTACTTCGAGGTGGAGAAACGAAGACGCTCCCCTGACCGAGCCAAGTAGGCGCAATAGTTATTATGACCGAGTCAATTAGCTGTGAGTTTTCCTGAGAAAGGAGTGAGTTGATCACCTCGCCGCCGCCCTCGACCATGATACTCCGCAAGCCCTCGTTCCGCACAGCTGCTAAGATAGAGCGCCAATCGAAACGACGATTGGCCGAGCCTACACCGGGTTCAGTGCTTTGAGGTTGGGTTAGGGTGATAAACTTCCCGCCCAGATCTTGCAATAATTTCTTCTTGTCCTCCGGAGGGTTATGTACAGCTGTTATGATGTACGGAGCTAAGCCTTTGCCTGCTCGAGCCAGGTTCATCACTTTGCTCTCGGAAGTGAAATCCCAACGTAGTTTCGGGTCAACAACTATGGGCCGTGGCTGACGCGCAGTGATGGCCTTATTAGTCTCATCGATCTGAGATCGCTTAGTCGAGAGAGAGGCGAGTCCTAAGAGAGCACCGACACCAGCGGTATCACCAGTTGGTGAAGTCTCCAAGGACGGAGCGTCAGCGGCGAGACGACAATTCAGTCCTGGATCATCAGCGATAGCCGTCCCAACTCCAACCAAGATGGCGTCATGGCGACTACGGAGATAATGGGTCATAGCTTTCGATCTCGGGCCTGAGAGGGCTGTCCTAATACCCGGTCCGAGCGAGAGTGCAGAATCGAGCGAAGTGGCAAATGTCAGCGTAACAAAAGGTGGCTTAGAAGATGAAGATATATCCTTGCTGTCGGATGCTGATGGTGAGGGTGGTAGATGAGGTTCAAGTCTCATTGCCGCGATGGACGGCAATACTAAAGAAGACTCAGCCATTTTCAGGCTTTTTTCGTGTTGGGAATCAACTTGTCAACTTGTTAACTTAGCTAGTTGTGAGATAGCTATATTAATGAGGTTGCCTTAGCGTATGTATTGTTATTGTTATTGTTAACTATTGTTATTGTAAAGAGAAGAACATTGAATAATATGAAGTTGATTGTAATCCCTCGGATAGTGCAAAGAACTATTGATCCGTTGAAGCGAACTTGAACCTTTTTTTTATTTTTTTTATTTTTTTAGTAAATAAATGGATTTCCATTCCTCCTATGCACAAACAGGGATATACTTGATTCCCATGACCTGTCGATGCAACTGTAGAACTGCAAAACTATCGAGAACAACTTGGACGTGCATTATGCATCTGTCGTTTCTTTCGAATACCTGTTTTATAAGTCTTAAGCCGAGGTTTAAAGCCTGGTAAAGACACTTTCATATTTAAAGGGTTTATACAATCAATAATGATTTAACGTTTGCTCACTTGTGAGATTCGCACAATAAAAGCGCATGATGGTGTGAGCCAAACCAAAGTGATAAGATAAGTCGTCTGTTCAACTCTTATCATTTTCGCTATGTTTTCCGATTTGTTGTATTTAACTTCTCATTTCTTATTTGGAATAATGAGGCGAAAGAGGCGTTGACTTATTTAAATGAGGCGCTAGTACTTCCATCGTTGTGCCGAATTATGCACAGCCACATATTCTCATAGCATTGATGGGCTGCTTCAACAATTAGGTAGAGAAGACTAGGTATCTGGGGTACCTATGTACCTAACCTAGGTAATTGTAATCAATTATACAGAGTTTAGTACCTATCAAAGCTGTGACGCAGCTTATCCGAACTCGCGATTCTTAAAACATCTCACGACGGAGGTATCCGACTCGATCCACCTCTTCTATTCTTTCCCTGCAGTAGCAATACTTTCTTTTTTTTATTTCTTTTCTTTTTTGAATGCAAAAGCTATTCCAAATAATTAACTAAATCCGCCAAGGTCACACCTTTTCCTCCGCCAAGTCGCGACGCCAGATCAACCATTCACTTTACTCCATCCGCGCGTCCCCCTGACGCTCCGCCACATCTCTCCAAACCCAGCTCTTTGTATCGCCCAAGGCCCAAGGCTCGGCGCCAACAAAATATAACAGCCGGGTTTCCGAGCGAAGCACGCACTCCTTCTGTTCTCCATTATTTGTACCACGCGAACCAAAACTCCCCGACCCCCAAAAAAACACCCTTCCTTTTCCATCTTCCAAACCACACGTTCCCTGGTGGCTCGCCCTATCAAATCAGATTCATCAGAAAACGATCGGCCAGCCTTATAATAACCCGAACCCTGTTGCATCGGAACCGGAACCGAAAGCGCAAATCCAATCTATCTATCTATCAATCGTCCCCTTTAACGTACGGCGGATTTGTACGAGACGATACGATCCGAACCCTACGAGACAAACTAGTACGCCCTAATTCCACCTTACCTTACCTTACCGTACCATCACCACCACCATGACCGACAAAGGCGACCAGCCCCCCGCGTACGCGCCTCCGCCGCAAGCCCCTCAGGCCTCGTATCAGCAGCAACCGCCCTACGGCGGCCCCCAGCAGCAGCCCTACTACCCGCAGCAGCCGGGCATGAACTACGGCCAGCCGCCGCAGGGTAGCTATCCGCCTCAGGGCCAGTACCCTCCGCAACAGGGATACTACGGACAGCAGCCTGGTTACGCGCCTCAGGGCCAGTACCAGCAGCAGCAGCAGAGCGATTCGCGCGACGGCTGCCTGGGTGTGTTACTCGGAGCGCTCGCCTGCTGTTGTTGTTTAGATTGCCTGTTTTAAAGGGGGAAGGGAGAGAGGAGGAGAGAAGAGAAGTATGGAGTTTTAAGTTCTCGCAGAAGTCTGGGTGATAAGGGATGAGAGTGAATGACCAGCCATCTAAGAGGAATGAGCATGAGCACCTGATTGAGACCTGAAGAGGAGGTAATATAACTGCCTGGCAGTTCGAGCATACCCTCTTACCGCATCTACTTCACACCGAACGACGTGCCGGAGGGATTGACATGATAAAGCATTGGAAGGGAGCCTGGCGTTTTTGGTCCTAAAGGAATAGGTTGTTTTGTAATTATGCCGCGTCATGCTATGCTATTTCTGAGTAGTCCACGACGACAATCGCGTCAAGTCAATTCCATATACGCTCTGCTACTACTACATTTCACTATCATGCCCGTCCCTTTATACAATGCAATAAAACTAACTTCTAGCTTCTATGCGGTTATGCCGTTCGCATGTCCGTTCGTGACACCATTCGCCTGACCATTTTCGTGGCCATTAGCCTTACCTGTAAGCGTAGCGTACAACTCGTCGAACCTCTCGTCGGTGTCTTTCACACAGTCATACGAGTAGATCATATGCTGGACTTCGGGACTGGCCCACTTATCAGGAATGGGCGTGCCCTTTTTCATACCCAGCGCGAACTGTCTATCTCTTTCCTCTTTCGCCTTACCCTCACCTAGGTGTAGCGATCGCGCCGAGGCCGCGGCCAGGTCGACCAGTATCGTCGTTCGGTCTTTCCTAAGTAGCTCATAGACTTTGAGTGCTTTGGAAAGGGCTTCTCTGTCTGAACCACCGCCGGGAGCGCGGCTTACCACTTCCGCTAGTACGGCGCCATCCTCGATGGCCATGGCAGCGCCCTGGCTAAGGTGTGGTAGCGTGGGGTGGCAGGCGTCGCCGACTAGAGCAACAGCACCATAGATCCAGGTATCAAGAGCGCTGTGGGAACGCAATCTCCACTCGCACACCTCTCCTTCGGGAACCATGTTTAGCATCTTTTGCACGATAGGGTGGAAATCCGCGTATACATTCAGCATGGCGGACTTGCTACCACGTGTCGTGTATGTGATACTCGGGGCCTCGGCAAAGTTGACGTCGGGCTGGCACGTTGATAAGTTGTAGATGGTCTTGTTGCTGATAGGGTAAGCCACGATATGTCGTTTCTCGCCTATCCACCGCAGCGCGACGTCGGCGTCTAGGAGCTCGAGCAGTTCCGGGTCATGTTCCATCTGGGACCGCGTAAGCATGATCCGGTATGCGGCCTGTCCTGTATCCTCAACGTCGCCACTGAGATTTAGGGTGCGGAGCAAGGCGGCCCGCACAGCAGATTTAATTCCATCGGCACCAAGCAGAACGTCCGTCTCCACCTCGTACGGTTCGCCGTTGCGCGGCTGTACCTTAAACACCGTCTTGTCCGGACTGAAAGACGTTATGTCGGCGAGTGACGACGAGAAATGGAACTTAATGCCTGGCTCCCTTTTGCATGCCTCATATAAGCCACCGGCTAGCGACGCGCGGTGTCCGGTGCAGTGAGGGTATCCGTACTTCTCGGCAATGTCGGGCATTTTGACGTGTACGAGTTCGCGGTTCGATGAGCCCTCACGGATACTCGAGGCTTTGATGTTAGTAGCCTCAGCGAAGATCTCGTCCCAGCAACCCCAACGGTCTAGCACCCGGGCCATGTTGGGTGCTAGCTGGATTCCAGCTCCGACAAATCCCAGGTTCGAAGCAGTTTCATACACATCAACGTGCTTGAATCCCTTCTTAGCGAACGCAAGGGCGCAGGCGAGACCGCCCATACCTATTACAAAGCGACATCAGTCGCTATACTTTTTGGTTTTCTTCTTTTTATGAATCATGTTTCTGGGCGGGATAACTCACCCGCGCCAATGACAGATATCCTCAAGTCCCTATAGTCGGACATATCGACAATCCAGGCTGGGAACTAAGTGTATACGAAACAAGTGTTTATAGTGTAATGAAGTCTATGGTTTTAATGTTACTGAAGAAGAGAGTAAGTATTTGAAATGCAACAGTAAGTGAGGACACGATAGACGTAGTCGTAATCTCTCCCTAATGAAGGTCGGCTCCTAGACATAGTGACTATCAATAGAGAGCCGGACATTCTGCCGCTCTTCTTTTAGATAGTTATCCCGAGGGTTGTGAAGGAATCAGGCAAGTCTAGAAGTGGAATCCATAACCATAAGCCTTAAACAAGGGTGGGGGGGAGGTTTCTTTGATTGCCGGCTAATGAGGGGTTGTCCCATATCGCGATAGTGGATGTCGGCATTAGGCTGGTGGGTAGTAGGAGAATCATTTCGCCTTTTGTCGTGCTTTTCCAGGTTTTGTCCCATCAGCTTGGATTTATATCCTATCATAAACATCCATCGAATCCCCCTTTTTCTTCTTCTGCAAGTATTGCTTTAGTTGATATATTGTCTCGGATCTTGTACCAGTATATACATGCGTATACATGCGTATACATGCGTATTCGACGATTATACCCTATGTAGGTAGTAGTAGTGGGTTTGATCCGTCGTACCATAACCGGGGATGTTAGAGGGACCGTGTTAGAGGAGGGTCCAGATGTTTGGAACTTGGATCTAAGAAAGATGCCGCTTCAATCTTTAAAATCTGCAACTTAGGTAATTTTATACAGGTAATTGCGTGATATGCCCGACTTTTTACACGTGATAATTGCAGCAACGTTTGTGTCTAATTTCAGCAAGTGGGGTCTGATTTGATATTGTACATACCTACGTAGGTAACTTAAGCACCGAACATCCGTGTTTTAGCTATTAGTGATTAGGTAGGTACCTGGTCTGCTGGTTATTGATATCCGAATAGATAATAAGAGTTATCGATAAGAGCTTAGAATGCCTATTAATGATGTTCCCTACGCTTAGCTGATGCCAGCCCATTCCCATTGGCAACGCATAAAGAAGCTAGGAACCTGAGATGTCTCAACGTCTCAGTTGTTTCTCCCATCTTCAACTTTGAATGTATTTGCCTCTATTCTCCGAGGCGATAACATGGCATCCAAATTTAATGCGCTACCGGCGCTGAGAAAGCAACACCTCTTGGTCGAGTTGTACGCGACGCGTTCCCGCATAACACCTTTGCGCACAACACCAGCTAATAATTAATCACAGCGCTGGGCTTAAGCAAACTTATCCTGAAGGCGTTTTTGTAAGCCTTACTCCTGGTGACCCTAATCTTTGGTCCGGAGTACTTTTTGTTCGAGATGGTGAGAATCTCGGCTACTTGCATAGTTGTGGTAACGCTCAGGGGTTTCTAATCCATGGGTTAAAAAAAAAGGTCCTTATTCTCCCGCCGTCTTGCGATTCCAGATATCCTTTCCCGACTCGTATCCTAGATTGCCGCCACTTGTTACCTTCTCGACCGATATGTTTCACCCGTTAATTACACCTCTAAGCACTTACATGTACTCGACCGACGTTCAGGACAATGGCACAGTGAGTGCGACCGATGCGGAACGATTACCCCCCGGGGGGTTTAGTTTGAGGCATGGATTTCCTGGTTGGTTTAGGCGATCAAGCCGGGGCCCAAATACTACTAGTGGTGCGTCGTCTAGCGGACAACAAGACGAACAGCAGACACCTCATCGACCCCCTCCTCCATCGATGAGTAGTGCAGGAACCCCCGGATCCAAGGGATCTGCTGTTGGCATGTCACCTGGATTTGCCGACACGAAGAGGAAGGAAATTTCTACTTATGACGTCCTTCGATATATACGTAGCACATTTACCGATGAGGACGTGTTGGACTCTATTCCTCTTGAGGCTGCCGGAAATCCCGGCGCCTGGCATGCTTGGCGGACACACCGCGTCGATAACGGGAAAACGTTCTCCGATGTCCCTGATGGTACTGACTCGATAGATACGGAACCCGCGCCTAAAGAAATACCCGATTCTCCAAGAAGACCAGGGGAATGGAATTGGGAAGGTGTTTGGGAAGAAAGAGTTAAGAAAGCTGTGACTGCCAGTCTGTCTGAACCCGTCTTATTTGGTGGAGTGGGTGCTACAGACGATGTTGTGAGTTTGGCCCCTATTCATGTCCCTTCACTCCTCACTCCTCACTCCTCACTCCTTGAGTGATTAAGGTAAGTATGTGCAACTACTAATATTCATTCACTCAGATTCGCTTTCTGAATATGGAGGACAGTGATGTGGATGCCATAAAGGATGACCTTCTACGAACCTTAAATACCGACTCTTAATTTGGACTTGCCCGTATATATTTGGTGGAAGGAGTATTTCCGTTATGCCCCCGCGAGGACAGTTTTTTCTACCTAGTTTCTAGTTCTTGATACCCAGCACGATATACATTCCGGTTTTTGCTTTAGTTTTTGCCTCAAATCACAAGTCCTCCCATATCCGAGGTATCTGATATCCTTCTCGTAACCTTACTATTCAATTGCTTTTACAACCTAAATTCGAGTTCGATATCCATTTGACGATTGAGAGCAACTGGAGTGGTGGCTATGTCCGAACAACTACATCCGGGTATAATTTGTGCCATTGCTCTAATCCCGACCGTATTGATTGTGATTATTACTTTAACGATTCTAAAGGGGTTTAATCTTCTATCACATCTTTGCGGCCGCCGATCGAAGTCACGAAGCGAACCGCTTACGCCAACACATCCTACCAGCCTTGTAGACACTACAGGCAGTTTTACAACTATCAAGAGTAGTTTTATCGGCCAAGCTGGGAACGAGTCACTTGTGTCTGTTGTTCGGCCGTTGCCGGTCCACTATGCAAGATAGCCCGTTGCCGGGCATGGATATCCCATCGCCGTTACATATAATAAAGAGAGGAAAGTCAATGCAGGTCCTCCGCTGCAGCCCCAGGAAGATCAGCAATGAAAGTGCTGATGGTGGCCCTGATCAACCATTGACCATCGTCAAAAGTAGAAAATATCAGGGTGAATCCATTATGAGGAAGGATTCGATCCGCGTTGATGAATTAGTTCTGGGCCGAAGTTTTCGGGACCGATCAGGAGGTATCACCGCCAACATTGGTAATATATTCTGGTCTTGATCCTAATATTCTACTTTGTCGCTAAGTAGATTATAGCTTCGAATAAAGCTCGGAATCCTGTCACTCCAAAACCTACCAATGCCCCAGTATCTCGCCGGTCATCAAGCTTACAAGCTGGACGACCGATATCTCCTACATTTCTTTCGAGGTTACGTTCATTATCCAATCGCAAGGCCCTATCTTCAAAAGCCATTCACTGCCAACATAATTCGCAGGCTCTTAGCAGCTCCTCAGATGAGTCAATACTCAAGGCTTCAAATGGATGGGCAACTGCTACTTCTTGGGATCAATCATCGAATTCCGAATATTCGATACCTTCCACATATCCCAATGAATTTGGGGTAAACAAACTAGGTGCCCAATCCTTTACAAGCACCCAAGGACCAGATGACATTATTCCTGATCCTTACATACTTGTCCCACACGTCTCGATTACGCCAGGGTCGAAATCGCTAGAAGATGGACAATCGGATATTTGGGCATCTATTGAGATATCGGGTCGACTGTTTCGTCCTTTGGTCGATAGCCTATCTTATGACATCGATCAAGCTCCTTTTATACCCGTCCACCATTGCGATACAGGTTTATCAAGATATGGCTACCTATATAACATAAGGGTAGATATTTTACCAGCTACCGGGGGCAGTGTTGTCGATATCATAGGTGACACTATGATAAGGTATGCTCTTCTGGAACTCCCTAAGATATCCACGCTCATTTGAGCCGACAGGACAATAAGCCCTGGCACTAGCCTCCTCCTCTTAGCTTGTATTCGACTGGGAACTTCAAAAACGAGAAGATCGAGAGCATCGAGACACGATCCTGAGAGTCTTATTGCCGATCTTGAGAATCAGCTAGGAAGTACCCAAACTGAATACTTGCAAGTCAGGGTTCATTATTGCCACTCAGGATTCCCTGTATTCGGGGGAACTATTAGTGAAGCCGATGCTAGGGGCAATATTTCGACATATCAAACTCGATTGGAAACGGTAGTGACGGGAACCATTCAGCAACATACTTCAACATCCGCGTGGTCTCCTCGATCAACTTCTACAACCAATCCTTTATTCCCTATTATTGCTTCTCACTGGGGCCCGTTCGAGCGAATGAAACCATGCAAAGAATCATAGTAAATCGTCCAAGCTCTCGCAGGGTAGCCAGATGGATGAGAATTAGACAAGAGGACGGAATTGAAGATAGCTTACAGGCACCTAACCGGCCAGGAACAGCTCCTCCCGTCCCCAGCGGCAGACCAGTCTCAGGCGATCATCCCCGGAAAGAATTTCTGACCCGGCCAGGAAAATCTGGACAGAACTGCGCCGGACATCCTCCGGCAACCGTCCAACCTTTCACGTGAGTAAAGCTAACCGGCTCCCCGCCGCTACGACTTTTGTGGAAGTGCCTAACTCTGATGCCACCATCCGCCCGGGGTCAACGCAGCCTGAGCTCAGGTCAGAGGTCCAGCGGCAGCGGGAGATGATACGGGAGACCGCAGTGCGTAATAGAAGGTCTATAGGTGCTGATAGCCTAAAGAGCTTGGTACCGTCGGTAGTCGATACGGATCAAGGAAGCAGAGATGGTGGCACTCCTAATTCCCTAAGCCCTCCTGATAAACAAGAGACGCAGCTCGATAAATGTAAACAGGATGGGCGTTGGAGCCTACGGGGTTGGTGGTAATTATTTATTTAGAAGGCCAATGGCATTAGACGTATAGAGTTCAGTCAATAGGAGTACTGGCTAGATTTTTAAAGTAGTCTAACTTGATAGGGCTTCTTGCTCTCTATAGAATTTAGGGTGATTGATTTCCCCTATTTTGTTTTATTCCCCTTAGGTCACCGTAGTCTATACTGCAACCTCATCATAACTCATCACGCCAGGGTATCGAGTCCTGTGCTCCCAGCCTTTCCACCGTCTTTGCCGACGCGCGATTCGACTTCTTCACCGCATCGGCTATGTTGAAGTTCCCCGACACCACCTCCAGCGCATACCGTCCCACAAACGTATCCCCCGCCGCAGTAGTATCTACGACCTTGGCTTTCTCGGCGGGTATAAGGCCCTTCTGGCCATCGGTACTCATATAGAATACACCCCGCCCGCCCAGCGTCACAACGACATTCAGCACACCACGCGACAGAAACGTCTTCCCGACAGCCTCGAGCCCCGCCTCGGTGTCGAGCTCGGACTCCGCCACGCCACCTAGAATCGCCGCTTCCGTCTCGTTGACAACGAGGTGCGCGAGCCCCTCGTACGCTTCCGCGGGCAATTCCTGCGCGGGCGCGGGGTTCAGCAGGACGGCGGTGCGGGCGTGCCGCGCGGCGCGCAGGGCGGCGACGACGGTCGGCAGCGGGATCTCCAGCTGCATGATGAGCAGGTCCGGGAGGGGATCGCCGAGGGAGCGCGGGAGGGCGAACTGCGGAGCCAGCAGGCTGTGGTTTGCCTCGGGGCTCAGCACGATGCGGTTCTGGCCCGTCGGCTCGTCCACGATGATGATGGCTAGTCCTGTCTTGAGAGACGGCGAGGCGGTGACGCCCGAGACGTCGACGCCGTGCCGCGAGAGGTTCGAGAGCAGTTGTGTCCCGTAAGAGTCGTCGCCCACGGCGCCGAGCATGCGCACGCGGGCGGTGGCGGTGGGGTCGTCGGCGTGGGAGTGCGATGACGACCGCGATAGCTTGGCGCAGGCTACGGCTTGGTTGGCGCCTTTGCCGCCGGGAGATACGGCGAAGCGGCTTGATGTTAGGGTTTCGCCGGGAAGGGGGTGGTGCGGGACGTAGGAGACTAGGTCCATGTTGAGAGAGCCTAGGACCGTGATGAGTGGGAGCTGTCCCTTGCTGCTTGCACTGGTTGCCATTTTGTGGGTAGATTCTTGTTTAGAATTATATATATTAGTAATATATTTTAATATGACTCCCTTGAGGTATTGTAACTGTTCCTCGATAATGTAACTATCTTGAAGTTATGTACAGTAGGTACATTTGATGTATTTCATATATGTAGGTATCGTACCAGCAACTCGGCAGCGCAACGTCAGAATAGCGGAGCTAGTGTTAAGCCCCGCAGCGACTAGTCAGGGGAGTTGGTTGTATATATATATTCTTATAAGTCAATTTTGAATTTACCTCTTATACTCTTTAATTTAAAACAAAGGTACTATTATACAATTGAAAGACTCAAATGAAGTATGTATAATATCAATGTTTCTTCAGAATGTTGGAATACAATTGGAAGATACTCCTATAGGAAATAGGTAATAGATATGATGTGCTAAGTACTTTATGTGCAGTACCTCGGTACTCCTCGTACAGTACGTACACCCAATAAGTACCAACCAATCGTATACCCTTGCTCTCCCACATGCGGTCAAAGTCGAATATCATTAACCCCACCATTAACATCATTAACAACATCGCTAGCCCACTAGCCCATTGCAACCCCACCTAAATATTTTAGATGCTACACCAGCAGCTGCTGAGCTTCATAATATCCTTCCTCGCCCCAACTCAAGCTTGATATTATAAAAACTCCAAAACTAAAACCAACACCATGGCAGACCTCAACCTACAAGAGATTCATGACACGCTAATATCCGTAGCCCACGAGGCCGGCCGTATGATATTGTCCGCGAGCCCTCAAGACATAGATACGGGAACCAAGTTGAATTGTACGAATTCTTTTCATTAATTACCCCTCCATATATGTTGTTTAGGAGAGTTTTAGACAGCGTTTGAGAGCCTTAATCTTTAAAAGTGAATTAACTCAATTACATATTTATTCTTTGCACTTATAGACAAATTCTCTACTTATGTTATATACTAACAATGTAGCGTAGCCGCCGACATAGTTACCGAGACCGACAAAGCCGTCGAAGCCCTTGTCTCGTCGCGGCTTTCTGATGCCTACCCCTCCTTCGCTTTCATCGGCGAGGAGACGTATAAGCCAGGAGGACAAGTTACCGCGGCCCCTACCTTCATCGTAGACCCTATCGACGGCACCCTCAACTTCGTACACAACTTCCCCGAGGCTTGCATCTCGCTAGGCTTCGCTGTCGACCGAATCCCCACCGTCGGCGTCGTGTATAACCCTTACCAAGATAAGCTATATTCCGCCATTCGCGGGCAGGGCGCGTACTTAACGCAAGGCGCCGTCTGGGGGCTCGAGGGCGGCAAGGGACGCAAGGCCAAGCTGCCGCTGTCGAAAAACCCACCACCCCTAAAGGAGTTGTACACGTGCATGTTGGCAAGCGAGTGGGGTAACAGCCGCGACGGCGTCAATTTCGAGGTCAAGACCGAGGTCTTCAAGAAGCTATGCGCGAGCAAGGAGACTGGCGGCGCCATGGTCCAATCTATAAGGAGCATGGGTAGCGCTGCATTAAACCTATGCGCCGTGGCTGCAGGTCAGCTTGACGCGTACTGGGAGGGAGGCTGCTGGGCGTGGGACGTCTGCGCGGGCTGGGCGATACTTGCCGAAGCCGGGGGCATCATGGTCAGCGGCAACCCGGGGGTCTGGGAGCCCAAGATCGACGAGCGCAAGTACTTCGCGGTGCGCGGCGCGCCCAGCGGGCAAAAGGAGCTCGTAGAGGAGTTCTGGAACGTGGTCGGAGATAGGAGGATGGAGTACGAGAGTTAGGAGAAGATAGGTATGCAAGATTTAAGGCGAACTTCATCCAAGGGCTACGAATTGATGATGATAACGATGGGTTCTTATTGGAACGACATAGTATTCCAAGAACGTGGCTCGGCCGGATTAGACAAAGGAGCAAGAGGGGAGGGATAGATAATCCACTAATAGACCATACATACAATTACCCATTCCAGGCCCTCCCTCCCTGGAAACCCGGTTGGAATGCTGAACTCTTTGAATATTTCTTGCTAACAGCGTCCTTCTTTCAAAGATATTTTCAAAAGGGGTGGTTTATTTAACGTGGTCTGAAATACTTGGCCTTTTTCCTATTCGCAGATTTGTGTGGTTGACCATTGAGTAATTGAGAAGACGATAATGACACCACAGACGAGTAGAGCTCGACACGGCCGTATTTCGACGCAACCTGGCTCAAATTCGAAGAGATGGAATAAAGAGGAACTTCGGAAATGCGGTGCTATAGGTACCTACAATCTACTCTCTCGCTTTGTTGGAAAAGAGCCGCGATAGTTAACAATCTAAGTTAGGAACTTCGGAGCCGCGACATCTCAACCTACGAGGGAAAATCCATCCCGTCTTTTCGAATTGGAAAGATACCAATAAAGAGCTGCGCAGAGAATTGAGACAACCGCTTCTTCTCGCGAGCCGGCTCCTGGAGGCTGCAGGGCTGCCCTGGGCCTCTGATTTCCTCGCCCATGATGTCTTCATAAGAGGCTACCCCGGCCGGAAACCAAGCTGTCGCTGCAGCTTTACGCATTCCGCCGCCGCCCGCGTAGACGAAAACGAGGTGGCGCCGCGGACTATCGTGAGGCATCATCGCGCCGTATGGGCGTCGACGCACCTGAAGGGTAGATGGACACGCACCGCGGAGAGTAAACTGAAGGGCGAGATGTCGAGTTCCATAAGATGGGAACTAGACGAAGACATGTTCGGCGAGCGGGGATGGGCCGGGTACACGTGTCGACATCCTCGGAATGGGCAGACGCTGGATGAGCTTGATAAGTATGAGACTATTCGGCGGTGGGATAAGAAATTCGAAAACCGCCGCCGGAGGAATATGTCCATTCTGATCACGGCAGAGTTCCCGAAGCGCCTGGTCCAGTTAAGGTCCGAAGGGAAGGAGCAGAACGAGGAGTATTTATTGACGGCGTTCATGACGGCCGTGACACTCTTACATGAGTAAATTCCCTATTCCCTCTAGTGCTCGAAGTGGGTTTCAATATTAATGAGTTTTCGCTCAGGCTCGGTCATGCTATTTACTGGAAAGACTGTCGGGCTCTCACACGGGATCTGGGCGAGCCCTTTTACGGTGCCGACCTCGAGATGGAGTTGGGAGATAGTTTCGTCGCATCTATCTTCGGCGGCTGGATACCGGTACAGATTAGAAATCCTGCCCAGGTTCGGGATAGTTTGGACTTCTCGGCTGGTATCGCGTGGAAACAGATGCTTAGCTGGGACTTCCACCGTCTGCGGCCCAAGCACCGCGCTCACTACTCAATACCCGTTGACTAGTAAGCTCCCATCATAAAACCCATTTTCTAAGAGCAAATAATAACATTGGCCTACAGCGTATCCCGCCTGTTCTCCGAGGAAGACTGGTTAGCATCGCGCAAAGATCTCCGAAGGGACTTGATCAGACCTCAGGCGCTAGAGCCGGCTCTCAAGGACGTCAGTCTATGTCCAGAAGCCACGGCAGGGGGCAAGCACGCAACGGCCGCCATAGCAGACTTCCACTATACCGGGCAAGGCTGGATGTGGAACCGACTTACCGGGGCACGGTTCCGCATCCCGCAGTACGACGGCTACTTATGTCCGGATCTGGACCTCCCCATCGCCACCGACGACGTGATTGAGGAGCCCAAACCGCGGCCGCAGCTTAAACCGTCTCCGATGCCGCCTATGCCACCTCCACCACCTCCCCCAACGGCAGTAACGTCGGACGAGAGCATCTCTCCTAGCTCGCCCAGCATCCAGGTCAAACTAGATATGTTCCCGAAGCCCCCGCGGAAGCCCGTTGTCAAGAGTAAGAAAAAGCCGGAATTGGTGCTTAACTGTAGCAACGCACAGATGAAGAAGCAATCTCCGGGATTCATAAGGCTGGCTAAAGAAGATCAGAAACCACCGGGCCCGGATAAGTCTGAGATTTCGCTGGATGAGCTGAGGAGCCGGTTGTCGCAGCTCTTGGGGGTCTCGTTCGATGAGCTTGAGAGGTTCTTTGAGCCTTCGCAGTGCGCGTAAAAGTAGTATAAATGACTGCTGTGGAGGAGTGGAGTAGGGTTTGGTTGGGGTTGTGGATAATACTAATATCTAAAAGAAAGTTCAGAATAAGTAATATGAAGGAGAATGTCTATTGTTGTTTGCATATTACTGGAGTACGCGATAGAACTGTTCTAAGCTTAGAGTGATACTTATATACATACCTACCTATTAAAAGCAGTATTATAGTTCAAAGACAGGAATAACATCGTTATAGACTTAGCTGAATAGACATATCTTCTTATTAAGGAAGTAGAAGAATGATGTTGTCAGTCACTTATACTAGTAAAAACGCTACATGTTAACCCTTACAGATCTCTATAGATGGCACTTCAACC
Organism: Entonaema liquescens; assembly: GCA_902805475.1. NCBI lineage: Eukaryota > Fungi > Ascomycota > Sordariomycetes > Xylariales > Xylariaceae > Entonaema > Entonaema liquescens. Next base: position 1,397,558 of record CADCSX010000006.1, read on the forward strand.
CATCTACGAGTATTGTCTTTCTTTATCTCGCATAAGTATATAAGACATGAGCATCGAGACAGCACTACCTAAAATATAGAGTCTGAAGATCTAGACGATAGAATCACGTGGGGCCACATCTAAGTTTCCCAGTATATGTATGAGTAACGTATCGATGGGTCCTCGCGCTTGGCAAGGGCCTCAATATAGCATCACACATAGCCCCAGCATAGTCTTATGCCCTGGACTTCCGACTTGCTCGCTTATATGTAGGTGGTATGCATGCGGAGCATACATACGGCTGAGCCGGTACCGTAATCGACTAAGTTTCGTTTACGAATCCACGAAGAATCCGGGGCGTACAGAGTAATCGCCTAAGTTAATAGTTTGGTAAATATATATATATATATATATATAACTTAGATAGAGTTAAGTAACGATGTTGCGGTAGACCTAGTATACTATCGGCCCTGTGTAATATCATCGAGATGTGCCTACGTGTTCTCGCTAAGAACGGCACCCGAGAGGTGAGAATATATCGATCGTCAACTTGTGTCTGTTTATTGAGTGTCATACGCACTCCTTATTTTTCATAGTCCAAATGACATGATTATTGGATGTGTGAAATTGTGCGAGTTACAATCTGCCTGCGGATAAGTCCCGCGGTTACGTACTTACGTATAAGAATAATGCCTCAACCATGCACCAAGAAAGGTTATCAGAATATGGGAGCCAAGTCATGTATGACGAGTCAGAGAGACGCAAGGATACGTTGAAAACCCCTCATAAGGCGTTCTAAATGTAAGTGCGCTACACCGGAGGAACGAATGTATGTAATGCCTACTGCGGCGACGGCTTAAATCTGCTTGCTTGGTGGTAGAGAAAAAAGGACGGACCTTATCTTGTATAATCTCGCATCGCACAAATCTCGGAAAAGATAAAGACGGGCTAAAGGAAACTTTGCAGGACCCTTAATGTCTTGATGCATCCCCAGAATGAGCTACTCCCATAGCACAGCAGCAGCATCACTCTGTCGTAATGCCGACCACCTTAAGGGACTTGGGGACGCACGGCAGGGCTGAAGGGTGATGGCGGTACAATAAGGGTTCTCGTCGTTTTCGTCACTCTGACCATCAACATTCGACGAGTTACGGAGTGCGATACTACACACAAAATGCAAGAGAGTAGGGTTGGGGAGTACCGGGCCGGGACGTCCATTGAGGTTCGCAGGAGGCCTAGCCGCATGCAAGAAACCCATGCAATACTGCTACGGGTCCCGCAGGAAAGGGGGAGAGGGGATGGAGTTACTGCATCGCACTGCAGGATAACAAGGATGCATATATTTTGCGAGCCGACCTTGTGTGTGTCCGGTATGGATACCGTTATGGACACCGTTATGATAAGGAAGCTTGGAAACGACAGGCACAACAGGCAGCATGTGCCGTGTGTGGATTAAGATACGACTGACAATGCGAGAACTCAGGGTTGGATCCTAGGTACTGGATTATCTGACCAGGCCTTCCATTCCATAAGAAAGAAGATGATTCTCGTACGGGCTCATATATGTAGTTAGATTCGATTGTACGATATCAAATATCGACCTCGCTCTAGACCGAGTGGACATTGTCCTTAAGGTGAAGTAAAAGTTGGAGATTTAAGATTTTTGGTTGATCAAGTGAGCAGTTGCTAGCTCCAAGTTAGCCGCTAGGAAATTTCCGGTGTCGGGCGTAGCGTGAGCCGAGATTAGAACACGATACCAACTTGCGCTAGTTAACGTGCGTACGCAGTTCTTCAATAGCCCCCCTCTCCCCAGCATGTGAACTGTAGTGATGGATTATATGTGTCATGCATTTACAGCCGCAGGACAATTATGAAAATCCACCGGCGCTTCGATATGCTATATGTGTTAGTAATAAGATGAAGAACTCAGGTTTTACATGTTTGATGAACCCTCCGGATGACCAGTAGAAAGACTGTACGACAACCTGGTTGGCATCTTACATAGTAGATCCTCAGTCTTTCAGATGGCTTGAAAAATCAGGTAGAATTGTGTAAAACTGAAGAATTGAATCGTCAGATGAGCTTCATGAGATGAGCGGTGACTCCGCATCACCTGCTGTTTTCCCCTCATTTTTACTCCTTGCTTTTCGTATCATTTTTGGATTGTTTTGAGATGTGTAGGAAAAAGGACGTTTGACTGTTTCGAGAGGAATCTAGAAGAATAACAGTATGGTTGTATTGAAGAAACGGAGTGGATCCGAGAGAACTAGTCCTACAAAGCTACTAGCGTTTTCTGCCCCGCCATTAGCGTAAAAAAGATAACTCAATTAGGGAGTGGCTGAAAATTTTGAGTGGATTGATACGTCTGTCTTCAACTAAAGTTGAAGCGATGCCGCAAGTACGACAAGGAACAGGTTTACTAACCCCACATCCTGCTCAGAATCCGTATTAAATGATTGGTTACCTTTGTTGACCATAGATCGCAAGGTTCTGGGATCCATCTACAGACCCTGGCCCTAGCATCGAGATGTTATCCCATCTTCAATGTAACGTTTTTGCATTTTGCATTGTGTAGCCGGAACCAACGAGGTGACAAGCGTGCGTCAGCAGTAACCGTAGGGAAAACAGCCTGGAAATGGTTCACGAATGCGATATCTTGGACTTTAAAATATGAGATAACTATCTAGTATGGAGGTAGGGGAGGTATAGATGTAGGGTAACCTGCACGGCTTATCACCTTTCAGACCGCCAAACCCGACTTCGTCAATAGTTATTACCCGGTCGTTGCCTTGCTGATCATCTCGGCCATTGCTCGGACGGCTCATCTGATTTTACCATCCCTCTTCAACTGCGAGATCGACATCCTCCGATGCACGCAGAGGCGCCGATTTTATTCAACAAGTGGGTAGGAGCTGTGCAAAGAACTTTAGAGAGAAGGATCGGAATTCACCTACATAAGCCCAGAAAGGCGTTTTGCACCTCGTTACAAGATAGTGATAGAGGTGCGTTTATTGCATATCATTACACATTTTAAAAATATAGAGGAGCGATGATAGGCTCGAATCGAAAATTGATACCCGGGTGGTGAGTTGGTTCCGGTTTGACCCAGTTGATGGTAAATTGTGGATGAAGCAGGTGGAACTGACGATGGAGATGGAGATATTAGGATTTTATGGTTATGGTTATGGTTATGGTAATGGAAACAGAATAATAGACTGATAATATCTTGGTTGTCCACACTGGGCGCAACGGAGTTTCCTTCAAGTCAACACTAATAAGGTTAGGTCCACTGTTTGAGGAACCTTCAAAGCGTTTGTTAGCGCATCTCCACTTTTATTTTCTCTAGCGCCTCCGATTCATAGTATATTTCTCTGATGCGGTCCTCCTTGTTCTTCTCTGCCCACCCTACCACTTTCTTCCTTCTCATGCAACCAGATGCACATGCAAGCTGATTTTATTTATCATATATTCCTCGCATCAATATATTATTTCTAAACGTATGTGCCAACGAGAATTCGAGGTTTCACACCTACCTACGTATTCGTCCTTACGCCGTTGCTACCCTCCTCTATCGGTTTCACCAGCTTCTGTATAAGCGTCTAGTGGCGTAGATAAGAAAGAAAAGAAGAAAAAAAAGTGTTCGTGAAGAAAGCTTCTCGCGAAAGTAGCCTTGTTGGTGGAAATAGAAGGCATTGCCTGCCGCCACATCACTTGACGCTTGTCTTCCTGTTCTAGCATCTGCCAGCTCAAGATCCAAGTACCAAGTGTTGTGTCTGCTAGCCGTAAGATTGATACCAAGTCGCGAAGCAATGGTCCTAACAAAGCAGAGATCACCTCGAAATCCCGATGACTTCCCGACTGTTCAGCTGTTTCTCTTAGCTATCGTTCGCTTAGCCGAGCCTATTGCCCTTACGTCTATCTTCCCGTATGCCTGGGCTTTAGTAAAACGATTTAAAATCGGTAACGAGCAAGATGCCTCGTTTTATGCCGGTCTCCTTGTATGTAAACCTCATATTTATAAGATATATACGTAGATAAACGTTGCTAACTTTTTTAGATATCCTCATTCGCCCTTGCTGAGGCGCTGATGGGGATGTATTGGGGTGGACTATCCGATAGAATTGGCCGAAAGCCTGTCCTCCTTGTAGGATGTGTTGGCACTATGTTCAGCATGGTTATGGTAGGATTTGCTACCAACCTCTGGATTGCCTTGATCGGTCGAGCACTCGGTGGACTCCTGAATGGAAACATCGCAGTTATCCAAACCATGGTTGGCGAGCTCGTCACTAAGCCTGAACATGAGCGTATGTTAACCCATTAAATTTGCTTGAAATAACTAAAAAAAAAAAACAAATACTAATTTCGTAGCTCGCGCTTATTCGGTGATGCCATTTGTCTGGTCCATTGGAACAATAATTGGACCAGCAATCGGAGGAATGCTAGCAGACCCCCATGAGTCTTGGCCTGATACGTTCCCGAAGGGTACCCTATTCGCAAACTTCCCCTATCTTCTTCCTAATCTCTGTTGTGCTGCTCTTCTAATGATTAGCATCTGCTTGGGATATTTCTTACTCGAGGAAACACATCCTGATATGGTTCCAAGGGTTATGCTACCCGATGATACCTATGTTTCCGACGAGACTCCCCTCATAGAGACTTCTGATGCGATTAAACAACCAGCTGTAGATCTACGTTCGGAGACGTATGGAACTTTCCGGGGCAGAGAAAGCGGCGAATTCAACCGCGATCAGATTTCGAAAATGCCAGAAAAGAAGGGCGAATTCACCATTTTCACCAAGCGCATTATGGCTTTAGTCATTGCGCTTTCCATCTTTACCTATCACTCGATGACTTATGATCATCTCCTCCCCATATTCTTCGAAGACGATAAAGTTCCTATCAACCACGCTCCAGAAGAGGGGTTTTTCTCCAAATTTAACCCCCTTTACTCGCCTGGTGGTCTGGGCCTTTCCATGCAGTCCGTAGGGTTTGTCATGGCGGTTAATGGAGCTATTGCACTCTTCGTCCAAGTTTTCGTCTTTCCTCTGGCTGCCGAAAAGATCGGTGTCTTCAGGCTCTTTATTATTGTTACCGTCTTCCATCCGATTGCCTACGTCATTGTCCCTGCCCTGGTCCATGTGCCAGACTCGCTCCTATACCCCGGAATTTACTTTTGCTTGACCGTCAGAAACATCTTCTCTATCATTTTGTACCCCCTACTCCTCATTCTTATCAAGGACGCCACCCCAAGCTCATCGGTACTCGGCAAAGTGAATGGTCTCGCAGCTAGCGCCGGAGCAGCGTGCCGTATGATAGCTCCGCCTGTAGCAGGCTATCTCTACTCGATTGGGTCGCAGATTGATTGCACCGGTCTCGCATGGTACGGCAGTGCTCTCGTTGCCATGATCGGCGCTGTCCAGTGTTTTTCAGTTAAACGAGAACGAAATGAAGTCTCAGAAGAAACTGGATCAATGATCAAGGAGCATCGTGTTATTATTACGACCACTGAGGCAAATGAGGACGAACTATGAGCCTTTCAGCAAGCATATCTAACGATATGTACCTACAAGCCATGATTGCATGGCTATCTTTTGGAGACGACTTTTGATGATTTATGATGCACTCTAGGATGTGGATGTACATGGCCACGAAATGGATTTACGAATATGGCGTTATTTTGGATAATTGGCCTGGTGTTTGGGGCAGGGTCTGGAAAAGGGAATTAAAAAATAGGGGGTTGGCTTGGGTATGTGACGATATCCTCTGACGCGCGTTTGGATAGAGATGGTTCATGGTTCATGGCACCGGTTCACTTATACCTTATTCAGCGTGGTTTGTCTCGGGGCTTGTGTAGTTTGCATATCTTAACGATCTCCAAAATAATAATATAATTATTTGAATTTAGAGCTTTTGACTTCTCATATGAGTGATGTTGAGCGGGTTAACTTATCAAAGAGCTTCCGTGTCATGTAAGCGCTATGCGTAGTTGACATTCTTAACGGTACTTTGGTTTTATATCTTATTGTATCTAATGAATGTAATTAGATCTATAAGCAAGTACCTAGAGTATATCATATCTTGTTCAGAGGAGGTTACACTGAAGTAACGATCATTTGAGCCTCAAAGTGTGGAGGAGACCCGCAGCCGTCCCAAGTCGTTCCGACGATGCGGAATTAGCTGCACGCAGGTACCCGACGGGCATCAAGCGACTAAAAATAAGCCATGCAGCAGGGAGCGACCGATTAGACGGGCTGTAGCCTGCGGGATGTTGTGAAAGATAGTCGTACGGGGCTGTTAGGACGATGTCGTTAGATAGGCGTGAGTTGACGTGCTTTCGCGGGAGCGGGAGCGGAACCTATTTCCAACCTTGGTCTCCACTCTCACCCCGTTCGTCCTGCCGTTTTGGGATCCTTAGCGCGGGTTGCACTGAGCTGATTGATCGAAGGCCGTCTGTAGGAAGGACGATCTTATTGTGAGCCTCAACCTTAGTATGGCTTAGGTCGGGAATTTAGTGTCGTTGGTGAAGTTGGGGTTTGGGGCGGGATGGGAGGTGCCGCTTTGGTATAGATAGAACTAACACCCGCACTTATATATAGGTTTCATAGCTCTGGCTTCTAGATGCTATCGTGTAGTTGGATAGGGTTAAGATTTTAGCTCTTTTTGTTTAGTGCCTATCTACGAGATTTCGGCTTAATGAGAATGAGTTGTATTTGTACCGTCTCAATATCACTAGTCTGTCTGAACATGATCTTCTTACCAAGTTTATAGAAGCTATGATATTATTAGTTGCCATAATAGACTTGAACTACTTACCTTCACGAGACAACTTTAATAAGTAATAACCTGCCATAAATAAATTACTGACGCTTTACTCAAGCTCACGAATCCTCCTTAGAAAGAACAGAGGACGACTTACTATTCAAAGGCTAAAGGTGATTTCCATATAAACTTGGCAAGTCAGAGCGAAACCTTTTAGGCGCCCGAATAATCACTCTGGCAATAAATAAGTACTACCTTACACAACGTAAGAGTGAGAGCCGTGGTGCGTGAGTGGCCAAGAGGCAAGAGTACACGTGTGATAATAACTGTTGTTAGTCCTACGTTGCAAATCTACATTATACCTTCCAATAAAACATCGACTAGGTCGACGGAGCTGCTACTTTACACCATAGCATGGTGCTTGTTAAGCAACATAAAGATGTGAGACGATGACGGAAGCTCTACCTAAGAAGTCGGCCGAGATAGGGTTCATAGAAGTAGGTTGTTGTCTTTAAAGAGAAGCAATGCACGATACGGAGGAACTATAATTTAAAGTTCCCACGAAATCATGAGATTGATGCCCATTAAATGAAGAAAGCACTGAGATGAAGAATAAAGATCAATTATGTATCATGAAGTCAATGGCCACTGGCCTCCTCTGCTTTTATCGAGAGAATATTACAAGGTCTAATGTGGTGTCTGAATCCAGTACCGGTTTGTTCTTCCCTTCCAAGGGATTTATTTGTTCATGAAAACCTCTATGTCCGAATATCCTGTGCTAAAGCACAGTTTCCTGTGCGTTCAAGAGTCCAGCCAACCCCATCCTTGAATACCAGCGTGGCCGCCTCATAACGCCGATCATCATACTAGCCCAAAAATAGAAAGTGGTAGGTCGTCACCGACGTCACCGTTTATAGTGCGTAGATGGCAGCCATGATAGCTCCGAAGGCGGCGGCGAAAGCGCCGGACTGTAGACCTTGGGCGCCACTAGCAGGAATGGTAGAGGTGGCGGCCGGCGGCGCGGTGAAGGTGCCGTTAGTACCTGAACCGGAACCACTGGAGCCTGTACCAGTCGAGATCGGGCTAATAGCCGTAGGCGTCACGGTAGCAGACTGCTCGCTGGAGATCTGGCCATTGGGCACACCACCTGGGCTACCACCGGAGTTACCAACAGAGCTAGTGGTTGACGAACCGGATCCAGAGGCAGTCGAGGACGAGCCACCCTTTCCAGTAGATGAGGGCTTGGCGGAAGAGGACGAAGAAGAACCGGTGTTGGCCTTGTCACAGCTCAAGTCAAAGAGGGGCGTGGTGGTGAGCTTGTTACCAACGATACCAAAGCTGGGGCTGGGAGTATCGGGGGCAGCATCCTGCAGGGTGTAGTACCAGAGGTTCGTCTTGCTTGACAGCAGAGGGCAAACAACATCCTTCCAGAAAGTCTCAGCATTGTCTGTAGAAGCAACGGATTGTCCAACAGTCTTGCCACTGACTGGGTGGCCGGTCTCGGTAATCCAGACTGACTTTCCGCCAGCAGCTTGCTGAGTCTTGTCAAAGGCCTCCTGGAACAGAGACTTGGACTTGGAGATGTCGTTGGTCATCGTATCCTGGAAGTAAGGATAAGCATCCATGCCAACCCAGTCGCAAGCGTCGATAACAGCCTGGTTGGAACCGTTGTACCAAGCAGTCCAAGTGTCGACATGGCCGATAGGAGCATTCTCTAAGGCAGTGCCGGAAATAGCTTCCTTTGTCTCCTTGATGTAGCGAGCGATAGTCTCGGGGCCGGTACCAACATTAGAGCCAGCTTCAATTCCCTGGGGCGAGTTTCGGTATAGATCTTCACTGCCAACGGAAATACCATCTACAATCTTGGTGAAATCTTCACCATACTGCTTGATGGCGGCCTTCAAGGCAAGGATTTCGTTGGCGAATGAAGTGTCACCTCCAGAGGCCCAAAGACCAAGGAGAAGGGAGGTCTTGGTCTTGATAGCTGCGGGAATGGCAGAGATAGGATCACTCGCGGTTCCACCTTGCTAAAGTTACACACCAAGGTCAGATTGATTATTCAAAGTCAAGTCTTGTTACTAGTATTTCTTGTACTTACCACCATAGTATACAGGCGAGCACTAGTCCAACCAGAAGTGCCTTTCAGGTTCTGAGCGGTGGTGAACTCATTCTCGAAGTCGGACTGTTGCTTGGCAGCACCTGTAGTAAAGGTAGAGCCATAGTTGAATCCTTGGATAGCCGAGGCCGTAGAGGCCAAGGCAAGGATAGAAGCGATAGCGTGCATAGTGGTTTAAGTTAGGTATGAGATACGCGATGTTCTTAGGTGGTGGTGAGAATATTTAGGGTTTCTCGACTTAAATAAGATTCCCACACTCTTATGCTGTGAGATCGTTTCGAATATCACAGCTGGAGGATTAAGAAAGTGCAACGTGACTCAGGCTGAGAAGAGAGAGTGTGTTGGCCTGACGAAGCAAAGCGAGTGTAGGTGTAGTCAAGATGGATACAAACACGAAAAGAAGAGTGAATGTAAACCAAAAAAAAAGACTACTCAAGAAATATGAACGAGGAAAGTTCACGTGTCGATGATCCCCCAGTAACTACTAGGATAAAACATAGGAATACGGATGAAAGAAAAAACTAGAAAGACGGCGGTGATGACATGGGGAGAGATGGCATGATACTTGTACCGACACGTAATAAAAATAGTACGTTGACTTGTAAGTATTTTGTTGTTTCTTCCATTCCTGGTATTGGGAGATACGTACATGTGTACATGGTGAGGACATGCTCAAATCAATATTCTATCCAATGGCACTTTCCGATTCTTAGTAGTGTTCTACTAAATAAGTGTACAGACTCTAGACTATCCTGGCTCCATCTTTTTTTGCGTGCCCTGCTTTCCCATCTTGGTCCCGACAGAGTGGAGTCTTTGAGTGGCTACGAGATCGGACCAATCATAAAGGGTTGATTCATCTTACCCCTGTATCTCGACAGGAAACAAGCTCCGAGGTGCCCTGCTGCGCCCCATCTTCATGCGGATCAAGTCCCCGTTCTGTAAGCTAAAATCTTTTCGATCGATTGTTTAATTGTGACTTCTAAGAATAAATGGTTTACGTGGGCAAAGACTGCGACATGTGCGACATGTGCGACATATTAGAAATATCTACATGTACGTTGTACGTATATGTTATTGAGGTCGTTTCGAACAAAGGACGTGTCGTGTATCTGACTGAGTGAATCCTTAGATTTGAAGTTTTTTTTTTTCATCTACCTGCTCTTCACAAAACCAACGTAAGATCTTACCTACTGTCCAACTTTGGCCAAATGGTACCTAAACATTTCCAGGTCGAGTTGGCAAAGGAAATTGATAGTCAGATGATGACGTGCAGCAACCTCGTATTAGACCCATAAACATCACTAACAATCATGATCTTCGTAAAATTACAGTATAAACGATTCTTTATATACTGTCCAGTCTTACGTTGCAGTTTACATAATTTCATTCGTTAGTTCCAAATGAAGCATTCCAACCCTTTTGCCATCGTCTAGAACAGGAAAGAAAACAATAATCTACCTGTCTACATAGGGAGGGAAAAGTCCTGATGGAATCCCGTTAGGGCTCAGGAGAAGAAAAAGGGGACAAAAACAAACAAAGTCTATGAAACTGAACTTGCGTGGCAATAATGCGTAATGCGCATTTCGCGGGGGAGACCCCTTACTCTTGCATTGGGACCTGCATTTTGTTCCTGCATTAACCATCTCATTGGGCTGAACCAGAGACTGGCTGACACAGCGGCGTCTGTTCGCCAGCGACTAAGAAACTAGCAGTTCACATGTATCTCCATTTGTGGTAGGTAGACGGACAGATAGCCTACTACCCACGAGGGCAGTTCCTCGGCTATATAAAATACATACGGTAACAGGAGTAACAGGAGTAACGGGAGTAACGAGGTAACTTGTGATTAGAAGAGAGAAGTGGCGAAGAAAAAACAAGAAATGGATTAAGTACCCCCCAATGGGATTGTCAGTAACATACGCGAGTAAACCGTCACTTAAGCAGGTTACAAGATGGGAAAACAGACCATCGAATATATCCGAGCTATCCGGACTTACACACAGCAGACGCTTGAATTTCTCCGCCGCAGTACAAAACTTCTTACTCGCTATGATTCTTGGACAGCTCTGCTATCACTATAAAATGCTACAAGCTATCACCGGACTACTTCTAATACAGAGGAAATGAAAGCAATACATATGTCAGTTACGGAGACATGAAAACATACTTTGAGTTGCGATTATAGACGATGTCGAATCTTTGATCTAGTTACAGCAGAGACCTTATCATTGAATAAAAGCCAACATCTTGTTTATTGGGAATCTGATTTAGGTGTAGGTATAGATGGTTAGAAAGCACAATGTCTATGTATTAGTTCTGTTGTGGTTAAAAGTAGTAAATTAAACATGGCTTTGGAATCTAGATCTTCCGCAACTGCTTTACGGTATGAGGGTATCAAGTTATGCATAGCGTGCCACATTCATTACATACGAAGCAAGGGACATGCGTAGTTCCCTTGTTCCGGTAGCCCAAGGCCCCCAGGACCACGGTCTAGATCCAAGTCGAATTCGAACCAGTCGTCCAAGGCCCTTACTTGAGAATTTTGAATAATCATAGTATCCCAAACACCCAGTTAGCTAACCTAGACGAACCCTCTAATACCGCGTAGGCCAACCGACTTCTTTCTCTCCTTCTCGTCCTTCCTTTCCTTCTTATCTTTGCGAAGATTTTGCACACCTCCTAGCGGAGTTAGTATAACACCCGTGATATTTAGTACTGGACCATTCAAAGATACTTACCTCGTCCAAAATAGCGCTCCGCAGTGGGGCTACCTTTGCCTGTTATGAGCGGGTCAATCAGCGGCGTAGACGGTCGCCGTGTCTGGCCTTCTGTGCCGATATTATACGGCTCAAGTGGCGGGGTGGCATTATACGACGTCGGTTCGAAAATCTCTGGCTCGGAGAACCCACGCTGTTGGTGCTTTCGATGGGTTAGTGGACTACCTGAATCGGAGGACATGTCAACTTCCGGATCGGTAAGGGGCTGAGTGTCGGGCTTCGAAAGGTTGGATATTGTGGACTGCAAATCTAGTATATTTGCTTGCAAAGCTGTATTCTTTTTTGTGAGCTCTTTAATGCGACTCTTCAGCTCTGTTTGCTGCGCTCGGCTTGCCCCCAGGGCATTCTCGAATTGTGCCTTTAAGTCTTCGGAATTGCGTCCTGTATTATTTTTAAGTAGATCCTGCAGCTTCGCATTGAGAGCGGCAATTTGTGACTGATATGTGTCATGTGTTCTCTGGATATCAGATTCACAGGCCTTGAGCTTCATATCCAACACCTCGGCTCGGCTATCTGCTTCTGCTGCGCGTGTCACCATGAGTTGTCGTTCCGCCTCCTTAGCTTGGTAGTTTCGTTCAGATTCTGTCAACCGTTCAACGTCCTTCCTCAATCTCTCCAGCTCGCTGACGTTGATCTCGACAGACTGCATATTTTGCTTGAGGCCTAGTTCTCTCACTTCGGCCTCACAAACTAATAGGCGTAACTTATCTGCTTCCCGTTTTGCCGCATCTAATTCGGTTCGTAGACTGTCCCCTTCTGCATTCCATTTTTTCTGCTCCTCACGAAGTGCTCTCAGCTTGGCGGTGAGATCGGCTTCCCACTTCTTGGAGAGCGTGCGACTCTTCTCGGACTCTCTCTTCGCCTGTATTTCTGATTCTTTTGCGTTTTTTACTTGTTGCTTGAGCTGGCGATTTTGTATAATTAAGTTCTGGGTTTCTGCCTCGCTCGCTGCTTCCCGAACGTGTCGTCTTCGTAGCTCGCCCATGTGTGTAAGGTGTTGCTGTTTCATAAATCGTTCAAACGTTAGGTCATTATAAAGAATTAGTAATTGGCGCTGTAAATGTGCAATCTGTGCGCTATTGCCCTCGGTGGGTGATGAGGAGGCGTTAACCTGTTGTGAGTTCGGCTGGAGTTGTGATCCCTGAACGTCCGAAATGGACTCGTGGTAGCTCAAGGAGAGAGATGGGACACTGTCATTTGGCATTGACTGATATAACCCGGATTTGATGGTCTTATTGGAATTGAGCAGGTCTTGGAGCTGAGTTTGGGACGCAGACGGGACAATCTGGCGAGAAAGAGTCGGACTCTCACTGCCGATCCCCAAAGGCTTAGGTGAACTGTCTCTATTTGAGCGGTGGCTGCTTATAGATGACTGGCGTAGTACGGCGGACTGTACTCGGCCACTCGTAATAGATTCGGTAAGAGTTGAGCCAGTACTCCGCCGATTATCTCCTTGAAGGGGACTAAATGTTGGGTTACCAAAAGGATAAGAACCGCTGAGCAGTGCAGACTCGTGGCTACTCTTTTCAGGCTCGTCTCTTTCGTGCATTCCATTAAGTGTAGTTGTGATGTCTTGGGTAGGGGACGTCTCACTTGACCGGTAGAGGGCTACACAGTCTGCTACGACTTCTGCTGGCTCACTTTTGATCCATCTTCCAAAGTCAGTTTTCTCTGAATCAATAGTAAGAGTGTAGAAATTCTCATGGAGTAGATGACACTGCCGAAATCTTTCAGACGCGTGGCGTATTTCGGTAGGTTGGACTTCAATATCGTCAGCATCGGGTACATCAGCGTGTCGAAGGTACCTCTGAGGTTTTCGGATATAATCCATGAAATTGATAGGGTAGAGGCCATATAGCACTGTGAAATAATGAAGGAGTTGTGGGATGGCCGTGTCATCGAAGTCGGACGAGTATACAAGCTTTTCCCATGCAAGAGCATTGGGAGACAACCTTCGATCCAGGTCTGCGTCGACTGACGTTTGGGCAGATAACTCTCGTTCCCAAAAGAGCAACCTCGCATATATGTTAAATAGCGTGGGCAGATGAGGAACAAGAGAACTTGGCATATGCGGTAAGATCATGGTTAACGCGGTCAGAGCTAAGGAAACAATAGTTGTAGACGTATCAAGCTGAAGACAGTTAATCAAGTTATTAAATAAAGGCGTTTGTAGGATAAGATGCAGATGCGGCGGTTGGCTCTGTACGAAAATACCCAAGAATGAAAGAGCGCGAGCACGATACATCTTTTTGACCACATAGAGGTCAAGAACGGTCAAGAGATCCTAAGTTTACTTAGCAAAGCTGCTTGGAGTGCTGATAGATACGTGAGCGCTTACTTTTGGGCGCCTTTTGCCATAGTGTAGTAATGTCTTTCGCAATTGTTTCTCTTTAAACTCTGTCATCGCATCGGGAGTTTTCCCGATAGCTTCGTATTCCTCCAACCATAGCACTAAGATGCGCTCCGCAAGACGAGGAGCAGCACCGCCAGTAGGGGTACTGGGGTCATTGCTATCATCGGCAGTAAGAATATCTAACAGTGCACCCTCTACTTCAGAAGCAAGACCTCTCTCCTGATTCAGATGGTTCAGTACCAGAAGAAGCAAGTCAAACCATTGGAATGTCTTGCTCGGCGATCCGATTATGGGACGCAAACGACGTAGAATTGCAACGAAGGCTGTGTATCGAGAAGGTATCTGAACGACATCTTTATGGAATAAAGAAAGTAGTTCATCGTTGACCTTGTCGGATATACTTTCGTCGAACTTCTCGTGCTTGTTTAGGTAGGCTTCGATTATCTCGACAAGATCATCGGGTAGCGGGTATTTCGCTGTCGGTATGAAGCTATGTATGGCCTTCGTGAGCTCCCTAAAAGTCCTAAGGTTATAGACAATAAGTTAGCGCCTAGAGATTCCACTTGATAGGTTGGATGCGGTGACGTTGTGTCAGGAGTAACCAAGCTTCAAATGCGATTTGGGTTACTTTAGACAAAACTCTGGTGACGAAATTGACGTACGGAGCTGAAGACATTGACACCGAAGCCCCAAATGGAGCGGTTCGAGTGAAACAATCAGTCAGTAGGGATTAGTGAGCCGTGACGAAGTAGACTTCCGGATCGAGAATGCGCATAGTAGAGCTGCAAGTCCCGCAGAAGCTTCAAATCGAGTTCCGAGGAGGTTCCTTGGGAGCTTGGGACCGTGGAACCGTGGGACCGTGTCAGCCTTGGTTCCATTCAAATCTTAGCAAATCAGTTTTTCAAGCTCCGTGGTGGGTCCTTCCGACTCGTTTAGGCCGCTTCAAGCCTGCAGGTGCCGTGCAATGAGTGTAACCGTTTAAACCTAATCATGTACTACACTCCTGTCTTTATTGATTTGATGCATTGATGCATTCATTGATGTACATATATCCAATACGTCCAATACCTAACTCGATACCTATCCTGCACAGGTTAGGTACCTAAGATATGTAATGTACGCCAGCCTAAAGCGCTACATTTAAATGTATTATTCGCCCAGGAGTACGATGGGTTTAAAAGAGGGGATTTGAACGCACAAAATAGCAATTGTTTTCGACGAACCAATTTCGTGTCAATATCCAGAACCATCCCAGCCTGAGCAGTCTATCAAGCTTTAACAACTATAATTTTGTATGAATTTTGTATCGAGAAGCCCTGATCATGTGCACTCCTTTGACTTTTAACTTTGGCACTGTGCTTCTTACGGTGAGAGCGTGACCAGTTTAGATCCACAGGGAAAGGTCGATCCCTTGGGTCTCCGCACCCTAGAGAGCGGCTTCAAATCTGGGGGAGGGGCAGGAAGGGAATGATATACATGCCATGCTACTACTCATACTCAATCTGACAATGTGGGGTAGTTACCTTCTGGTACCTACAGGCTTTACCTAGCCCCTCCCTAAGCTCCATAGGTCCTACGTAACTCTCCGGCGTGGGCAGGTATTGAAAAGCTGAGGGCCCCTCAATCACTCCATCCATCAGCCCATAGGTTCAATTCCTCGCTCGATTCGTCTGGCCATTCTCATTCAACTTTCTTCTCAATTCCCTCAAAGGAATGATAGAACGACTTTAGCAACAAAGCAATTGACCTCATTTCCTCCCATCGTGATTCAATATTAATCAATTGTGCGCACTTCGAGTCTTGTCTTTCCTCCTTCTTAGTCACAGGCTTCCAGATTCCAATACACATCTATCTCTTTTCCAATTCCATACCTAGGTACAGAACACGTTGCCAATTATTATTATTATTATTTTCAATCATGGCACACAAGAACTCTGCGGTGGCCGACGAGCCTATTCAAGTGCTCTTCGCCCTTCAAGACAAGTTTGACTTGTTGGACTTTGTAGGCACCCTAGAGGTCCTCGACTGGGCTCGCCACGATAAAAACGATGAGAGTATGTTAACTACCTGTGCATTCATGCCTAGTCTGCAAACCACCTCTCCCTTACTTGTATGCTAAGAGAGGTTTTGTTTGTAGATACTAAAGCCTTTGATTGCACAATTGTTGCCTCCGAGCCGAAGGTCTTATCACAGCAAGGTGTTATCATTGGCGCCCAGATCAACTACAAGGAAGCCCATGAACGCCTTGATGATTTCGATATTCTCGTCGTGGTGGGCAGCGTCGATAGCGATGCCATCCTGAAAGAGCACTCTGAACCCATACCCATCATCGAGGCTTTCGCAGAACTTCAGAGGAAGGACTATACTCGAGAGCGCACACTTATGTCTGTCTGCACTGGGGCCCTCTTCCTAGCTGAGGCAGGCATCCTAGCAGGATTATCTGCCACTACTCACGCAGACTACATGACCAAGTTCGAAATCGTGTGTAGCAATGCGGCACAGCGTGACCTGCAAGAACGAACCGACGTCGTAGAAGACGCTCGATACGTCGTGAACAACCTTCGCTTCGACCTTGGAGACGAGGACGAGAATCCATATATCCGTCGCAAGTCGGACGCTGGCAGACGCCCCTCTGCAGCTCGGTACGTTTACATTTACGTCTAAGCTACATATACCTCTTTCATTTGCTAATTAGTTATACAGAAAGGGCAGTGTGTCATACAAGGGCTCGAACGGCCGCCGTGAGTCCATTGCGCGTCGTGCCGCGATGCGTCTTGGGGGTCTTCGGGTCATTACGGCGGGGGGAATATCTGCTGGCATAGATGCAGCTCTGTATCTAGTCAGCATTCTGGTCGATGAAGATGCCGCGAATGAAGTCGCCCGCTTCATGCAGCATGAGTGGGTTAAGGGTACCGTTGTTGACGGTATTGACGTTTAGGGATAAGAGCCCGAGATGGAGGGGTTAATGCACATGTGGACGGATGTGTCAAAATCTTGCTCGACACCTAACAAAAGAAGTAAAATAAGCTTAAAAAAATAGCCCTGAATTTATATTTTCACCAGTTCGAATTCAATGAAATGCCTACTCATCCCCATGAGCTTGAAACTTAGGTAAAGACATATATACATACATAATTACCTAAAATACCCACATGAGATAGGTAAGTTTACGTAGCTACATTTTATAGTGGGCATTTTAAATATTTGCAGGGACACAAAATTGATATGGACGGAGGCAGTTAACCTAGTGGACCTCAATTGGGTCTCTATCGGAGGAGAGGTGGGTCCTCAAAGTCGGAATTTTCATTTTCACTCGCCGATGTTGAGAACGAATTGAAGGCTTCGATGCATGTGCCAAATTCGAGATAACCTATATTGTGGACGACCTTGTATAGAGTTCTACATCTCTACATCTCTACATCTCTTCCGCAGTCGCTATTAAAGCAAAATGGCGACCAAGTTTTTCCGTATAGGGAAGAAACAAGTCTTCTTGTATGCGCTCTTTAGTTACATAGCTATTTCTTGACTTCTCAGCTAATATTCATCCTAATGTAGACCGGATCACACGGTCGCCTTCATACGACCGCGGGACAACCAGCCAGCAAACTTTGCGACCTTTAGGGTACCTCTAACGTTCAACAAGTTAGATATCCGCGACTACCTACTACATGCATATAATGTACCTGTGCGAGGTGTGCGATCGCATCTGACACAGCGCCGGCCGCGACAGTCCAAGATGCACCACCGCATCTACCGACCGCCGCCCGTCAAGACGATGACGGTAGAGCTGCACCAGCCATTCGTATGGCCCGAGCCCCCGGAGGACATATCGGCGTGGAACCCACCAATCGTGGAGAAACGACATCAACAGGTTGAGCAGCGAGAGAAGTGGCAGAAAACCGCCGAGAAGACTGGCATGCTCCCGCTAAGAGACGAGCAAGGTGCCTCGAAAGCTAGGATTGCATTCAAGGAGGAGGCAAAGAGGTTACTAGAAACTGGAAAGTGGGAGAACCATAGGAATATAGACCCGAGGTTTAAGGATAAGAAATAAATCTGAGGGTCGTGAAGACGAAACGAAAAAGTAAAAGCTTGAGTCCCCAAGCATCAAAGGGAAAATGGTCAATGGTTAGGGACTTTATTCTATAGGCATGATAGAGAGGATAGCTGTACGACTATGGAAGATCCAGACCACAACTTGCGTGTACAATACATATTTTGCAAATCAAGCAGAAGACGGTTCTGAGGCATAGTATTACTACTTTGTTTTATACTAACTATGCCCTTATATATCTTCTGCTATATCTAACCAGTGATGGCTTTGCTGAAAATATAAGACCTCGTTTCCCCAACTCCACCAGCCTGCGGTAAGATTCCTCGCAAATACCTCCAATCCGATATAATTTTCTGGTAGTATGCTCCGAAACACAGGCTTTAGGTTTGGTTTTCTCGAGTGGATATCTGGAACCCCTAGAATCACCTTACTTGGAATCGGAACTTTTAACGTACTGTTTCTCTTCCTACACAACAACAACCGCTCCCACGGTTTTCTCCACTGCGCTTCTAAGTCGATGACTGGATCCCCGGAACCGGTGATCTTCAGCCAGGACCATTCACCAACAAGTTCCAAGCCCCATTCAGAGAAGATCCCATGGGGAGATGTTAGTAAATCATTAACTACAGCTTTATTAGTGACCCATATAGCCAAGATACCGTCTGCTTTCAAGTGTGACGCAACAGGTATCCGAGTTAATAAATCCCTGACTTCTTGTGTGTTATATGCAATAGTATAGCTATTCTGCTTCCGTTTTACAGATCGACTTGGCCATGGCGGGTCAAGAATTATCAAGTCGAACATGGGAGCGTCGGCAATAAAGACTTCTCGCTGAGACTCTATAGTTCCTAGGAGATAGTGTGATTGATCTGGAATAAGACAGTCTGATGCCACATCGGCCGGCTCGTCCGAAGTTCGCTTCCTCTTTTGTGCCTCTTTAATATCTGACTTGTCATTGTGAATTTTACCTGTATCTTTTACAACACGTGGTAAGCACCATGGTCCATTGCAGTCCTGCTTGGCCTTTTCAAGTGCTGACCTAACAGTTTCTTGAGTCATTAGTTCGGCTATGCTTGCAGATGGTGTTGTCGACTGTCCCAAGCCTTTCTTCTTGGGTT
The DNA here is from genome assembly GCA_902805475.1 of Entonaema liquescens. Taxonomy (NCBI): domain Eukaryota; kingdom Fungi; phylum Ascomycota; class Sordariomycetes; order Xylariales; family Xylariaceae; genus Entonaema; species Entonaema liquescens. The sequence goes on from CADCSX010000006.1 coordinate 1,416,711, forward strand.
CGGGTATTTCCCATGGTGTTTCTATTGGGTTGGAAGATATAATACGTTTTCTAAGGACTTGTCCTGGTAATAGTTGAGCTTCTTCAATAGAACGTGGAAGGTCCATAAGAATAACAGATTGATCTGAGCTCTCAAACAGCACACAAGATTCAGAAAGATGCGAATCTTCCTTGGGATCTTCCCTGGGAGACATGATTCCTCGGTACTCCTAACGAGAACTCAAACCCCTATCTCTTTAGTTTATCTGTGCCGCTTTGCCGCTTTGCTGTATGGCCGTATGGCCGTATTCTTGAGAAGCCACACTGAGACTTGTACAATTGTAAATCTCAACCCCTGCAGATCTTGGATGAGGCCACAAAGAGATCAATAAGAAGCATAGACCTCTTATCCCATAACTACTGTAAATTTCTAGGTCGAGTTTTGATGATGATGTGTTTCTTGGCTTCGGCTTAGTCAATTACACCAAGTTCTGCAAGCCAAGGTTTTGTTTCTTGGTTCAAGACCGGAGCTGGCTGGCTCATGCTTGCTTCGTCAGCTGCTCCACCGAAGAACTAAGACCTACTTTTGGTCTTTGGATGTTGTCACCTTGAGCAATAATTCGTTATCATGTTCTAAGGATACCCCAGCCTCAACGTAACCTAAATGCGACCAGTCGTGAGCCTAATAAGAGTAATAATTGGAAGCATAGCTTGTAACCGCTTTGAATATTATTTCATGTCTGCGCCTCTTTCAAAGAAAAAAATATGGATATAAAATAAAACAGCCGCGCGTGAGCCGGACCCAATCAAAGCCGGTATATCCCGTAGCTTTTCGGAAAGATGAAGCGTCTAGCAATAACGGCACAGCGGCAACAATGATAAAAGAAAGTTGGACCTTATCAAGTGGGACGTTTCAGGGGTTTTGTGTTGCCAAGTCATTTAGAGCAGGCGCCTCTGACATCAGTCTCTTAAAATTTTGGTGTAGAACCATGAAGCGAGCGCATTCATTGGTTGTAAGAGTGAGGGAGCATACCCACTTGTGGGGAGGTCTGCAGATACTGTTGTACCATTTCCCGGTGACGGTACCTCAAATTAAGCTTGCATGTGCTACCGCATTACGTGTACCTGTGTCGCGTTATAGTACATGGTCAATCTCCATTCAAGTTTTAAGGGAAGTTGACGCATCGTGCAAAGTCCCATCAAATCGATAGAGCTTCTAAATTCAATCTAGCCGCCAGTTTCTCCTTGTCTACCCATTCAATTATTCCAAGTTCCTTTTTACATGACGACCTGAACTTCGACAATGCCGTTGTTCCTCTCCTGTGAATCAATTCCTACGCATCTATTCCTATACTTACCTCATATTGTCCTGTTTGTTCAGTTCACAATAAAACTTCCATAGTATTCACTATTAGTTACATGTACCTACAACCTACAACCTACAACCTACAACGCATGCATACCTGTAGTATCTACCTATCTAATCGTCATCGTCATTGTCAACATACTAGTTTCGCGACCCCACGCAATTCTTAAGTTTAAATCTCTACTATTCCCTCTCTTTATTCGTTTATATTGAGACTGCGTATGAGGTCGACACTACAACAAGTATCTTGTTGGATTTTAGGTCGTTATCCGACCTAGAGGGATAGCATGGCGGAGTCAGGGGGTAAGTTACAATGACGATGCCATTATACCAATTGGTTTCATGTCTCCTTTACGTATGGTGCTAATAAGTATTATCTAGATCAGGGCACAGCCCAGCGTAACCAGGGCATTACCCTGATAGCTTTTATTACTGCTCTGAACGTCTCGTTGATCGTCTTTGGCGTTCAGACGGGATTCTTCTTGTTATTAAGAAATAAGCTATCTAGGATATTGTATGCGACCCCCAGCCTATTCTTTTGTTAAACGCCATGCTAATAAGTTATTCTCTAATAGCAAGCCTAAAACATACCTTGTACCAGAACGAGAACGAACGGAATCTCCACCTAGTAGCCCATGGGGTTTGGTTAGTACCGTATTCCGCTTCCCGGATCGCGAAGTCATTAAGAAATGTGGTCTCGATGCCTACTTCTTTCTCCGATACCTACAAACCCTGCTCGTCATCTTTATACCTATGGCCGTTATTATAATCCCAATCCTAGTACCAGTTAATTACGTTGGCGGACTTAGCCGCAACTTCTCGGCGAATACTACCGATAATGGCTCAAACATTAACTCTACCGATCCCCAGGGTGCTGATTATAGCGACCCTAGCGCTCCGAAATCCAACATTACCGGCTTAGATACCTTAGCATGGGGCAATGTGAGAAAAGACCAGACTAACAGATACTGGGCTCATCTCATCATGGCTGTCTTGGTTATCATATGGGTATGCGGTGTCTTCTTCGCCGAGTTAAGGGTTTATATCAAAGTCCGCCAGGATTGGTTAACGACAGCTGAACACCGTCTACGAGCTTCCGCGACAACTGTCTTAGTAAGCGGTATTCCTGACAAATGGTTGAACGAAGAGGCTCTCAGGGGATTGTTCGATGTTTTCCCCGGAGGACTTCGAAACGTATGGCTTACGCGAGATTTGACACACCTCTTAGAGAAGATTTCCAAGCGTGACATAATCCACAAACAGTTAGAGGAAGCCCAGACAGAACTGATCCGTATGACGAAGAAAGCACAGCTGAAGAAGAGGGAGGCAGACGAAAAACAGGCGCGCAAAGCATCTAAATCGCACCGACCCACAAAAGGCGAGAGACAGGAGCGCCAAAAGAAGGAAGACGACGCTGCAAAACTGCAAGCTGAAGGCGGCCAAGGTATAAGCAGCGGTGATCGGCACGAAGTCGCACACGATTTAGGCGACGCCGAGGCTGAGGTCGAGGTTAAGACTGAACATCACGATGACCATAGGCCATCTACAGGGCGCAGCTTTGTGACGAGCGGGTTCTCAAAAATAACTGGCGGATTTGGAAAGGGTGTTGATGCGATGGGTAAGACTGGACATGAGATACTCGGAGGTGCTAAGAATATCTCGCATGGCATCGATAATCAAATCGAAACGACAAATGGCTTCGTGACAATAGGACCGTCACAGGGCCCTTCGTCCTCTTCCCCTACGCGAGGACCGGACAACCGTCGTGTCCAGCTGCCGGACGAGAAAGACCTTCCTAGGCCGTCAACCCAAAACTCAAATCACCCCCGTGGATCTGAAGAACCTGTAATGGGCCCTCCTGCATCGCAAACAGTTCATTACCGCAATGGCTCTTCCATTTCCCAGGATACTATGTTAAAGGGAGAAAGTGTAGAGATGCGTCATTTTGGAAATACCACTCGCAAAGCCGATACCCTTGAGGACATGCAACAACATGAAACCATACGATGGTATCAGTTTTGGAAGCCCCCAGCCGGTGGATATGTGTCGCCGGTCCCTCAGGGATATGAAGGTGATGACTTTCCATTCAAGAAGGAGAAGACATTCTTAGAGAAGTTGAAGTCATTCATCCCATTTGTTGGTGGCGCGGAGCTCGAGCCGATAGAATATCCTAAGGCCTACAATGAGGAATGGCAAGATGATAAGGATGGTGGAGCAGAATGGGAAAAATGGGTTAAGAAATCCAAGCGTCCAACTCATCGTCTTGCCATCTTTGAATGGACACCTGCTTGGCTGCCTGGTCTTCCTTTTCTCAACAAGAAAGTTGATACTATCTACTGGTGTAGACAGGAATTAGCAAGGTTAAATTTGGAGATCGACACCGACCAGAAGAACCCAGAGCGGTACCCGCTGATGAAATCAGCTTTTATTCAATTTAATCACCAAGTCGCCGCGCATATGGCTTGCCAGAGTGTCACCCATCATATTCCGCGACATATGGCCCCTCGTACCGTGGAAATATCTCCTAATGATGTTCTCTGGGAAAACATGGCCATCAGCTGGTGGTCTGAGTGGCTTCGGACTGCCGCCGCCGTGGCTTTTGTCGCTGGCATGATTCTACTCTGGGCGTTCCCCGTTGCCTTCACTTCCTCGATTTCTCAAGTTAGCACGCTGACAGACACCTTTCCCTGGTTGAGTTTCATTGACGATAACAAAACTGTCCACAATATCATCTCCGGTGTTACTGGTGTTCTGCCAGCTGTTCTGCTTGCTCTACTTCTCTGGTTGGTTCCGATCATCATGGGTTTCCTTGCTGGCTTTAAAGGAGCCAAGACCGGATCTCAGAAGACGGAAACGGTCCAGAAATTCTATTTCGCGTTTCTCTTCGTCCAGGTATTCTTGGTCGTCTCCTTGGCTTCAGGGGTCTTGCAAACGCTTGATTACCTTGCGAACAACCCGACTGGAATTGCGGATCTCTTAGCAGAAAACCTACCCAAGGCCGCTAACTATTTCTTCTCCTACATGATTCTTCAGGCACTCAGTGTGAGCTCCGGTACTTTACTACAGATCGGAGCTCTCATTAATTGGTACATCATCGCGAGAATTATGAATAAGACGGCCCGAAACAAGTGGTTCACTAATACTAAGCTGCCTGAAGTGAACTGGGGAACGACCTTTCCTGTCTATACGAATTTCGCCTGTATCGCGCTAATTTATTCAGTTGTCGCCCCTATCATCTCTATCTTCGCTATCATCACATTTAGTCTCCTGTGGATGGCGAACAGATACGCTATGATATACGTGAACCGCTTCACAATCGATACCGGCGGTGTACTATATCCACAGGCCATCAACCAAACCTTCACAGGGCTTTACGTGATGGAGTTGTGTCTTGTCGGTCTGTTTTTCCTTGTCAGAGACGAGAATGGCGAGGTCGCATGTGCACCGCAAGCTATCATTATGATTATCTCCATCTTCCTCACCGGCATATACCAAATTCTCTTGAATCAGTCCTTTGGGCCATTATTTCGGTACTTGCCGATTACCTTTGAAGATGAGGCGGTTCTGCGAGATGAAGCGTTCCAACGTGCTCAGGAACGCCGCCTAGGCTTTGCTGATCGTGACGACGATGGATCAGACAAGGAGGACTTGCCGAGGCACGAGGGTGGGAGCCAGAACAATTCCATGGACGGCGCCGATGATAAGACGGGACGAGGTAATAAATTTACGAATTTTAAACCTGTTAAGGGCATTGTCCACGCTAGTACTTGGGCAGCTCGTGGCGGTAAAAATACTTACGATCGTACTTTTGGGAAGGCTGAGAAGGGGCTCAAGAATGTCAACAAATATCGTGAAGAGCGTCGACAAAAGGACCTTGAAGCACAGAGGGCTATCGGCGAGGCTCTGTATGGTGGGTTCCACGATGAAATCGAGGATCTCATGCCTGAGGAAAGAGACGTACTCGTTAAGCGTGCGTTCATGCATTCGGCCTTGCGTGCAAAACGGCCGACTGTATGGATTCCTCGTGACGACCTAGGTGTGAGTGACGATGAAATTAGAAGAACGAGGGAGTTCAGTGAACACATTTGGATTTCCAACGAGGGCACGGCACTCGACAGTAAAGTGCGGGTTGTATACGGCCGCGCGCCTCCAGACTTCTCGGAGCTAGATATTATCACTCTCTAAAAGAGGAGAGGCATGTGAACTGAAATGTACATAGAAAACATACGACGGAATGACCAAGGTTGGAGTTCGTTGCATAGCCGGCGGAGAGGTATACCCCATGTTGCATCAGGCCTTTAATAGAACTTCCTAAATAGATAGGCCTTCTGATTTCTGGATACTATCTGATATACTTTTGACATACAGGGTCAAGGTACGATGTGATATGAGCTAAAGTCGAAAATAAGCGTTTCCAATGTGATTTTGGGTTTCCAATAAACACGTTTTATTTCCTGTAGAGCAGTTTACCCGCGAAGCTTAAGCGTTTAACAATACGAATTAGCACGTACATATGCAACACTAAACCGTCATAGTGGCTATATTTAGGATATTGGAATATTTATGCTCTGCTCTCTGTTCTGCGCACTGTAAGTCTATATGAGATCTGAATAGTTTATACTGTATAGATATCTCTTAGATGTACCTAAGATAACGGCTTCACTGCGGAGCCACCCGGCGGGGGGTAACACCTAACTCTAAAGACGTGACAGGTAGACAGGGGTATAGGAATCTGCCAAGAACCAAATTCTAGCGCGATCGGTCGACTTCGTAAACTGTACAATACCTTACATATGCAGATACCTACCTAGGTACTGTAGTAGTAGAGCTGATACGATAACAAGGGGTACTTGTTCCTCTTCTCTCTCTCTCTCTCTCTCTCTCCCCCTTCTACTGTCTTCTATTACTTGTCTTTCTTTTCCTTTTTCCCGATGTCTCGGACGGTACGACATTCATCATAATTCCTTCTTTTCCGGTCTCGACTTAATACTACCTACTTTTCTCTAATAAAGAACGTATTAGTCCTTAAATCCGAGTACGGCTCTGTAAGATCAGTGCAACAAGCCAAAGCAGCGCCGCAAGATCAGCGTCAGCAACAGTTTTCAGCTAGAAGATCATCCCTCGCACCATTCTACTCCTTTAAGTGGTACTAAGTACCCATTACGCTCGTTTAAATCCATCCTTCAACCGTGCTCGGTGGCGTTTCATTTACAGCCACGAAACGGGTTAAAGCAACAGGATCCCACGACGGCTTCGTCGCAATACAAGATAGTAATTTATTCCAGTTACCTGGCACACCTGCAGACCGTATAAAAGCAGAACGCTAGCTAGAACTTCCCGCGCCGAGGACTAAATTCAGGCGAAAGCCAACAGACCAATACCTTGCGAAGTTAACCGAGTTGATGTATTTCGAGACACAATAGCGATAGGAGGATACGCGCAAGATGGTGGAATCTCTGAGGAATAGTCTGAAATGGCTGCTTTCTCTTCTTATAGTCTCACAAGTCCATGCTTTCTATATTCCGGGTAAGTTAAATCCAGGCAGCTAGTCTACGTCGACGCGCTCTTTGCAAGTATGCGACGTCTAACGAATTCCGTACGAACACAGGTTGGTCGGTAAAGAGTTACAAGGAAGGCGAACACATTCCTCTACTCGTTAATAAAGTCTATTCCGATAATACGCAACTACAATATGCCTATTACGATCTTCCCTTCGTCTGCCCGCCTACGGGTAAAAGCCACGGTCCGGGCTTGCTAAGCGGCCAGAGCATCTCACTCAATCTCGGAGAAGTTCTTCGCGGGGACCGGATTATGATCTCAGACATTGACCTTACCATGGGACAGGACAAGGAATGCAGTTTTCTCTGCGAGCAGGTGGTCACAAGAAAAGACCTGAGGAGGGCCAAGGAGTTGGTAAGGGAAGGATACGTAGTTGAGTGGATCGTAGACAATCTACCCGGCGCCACTAGTTTCGTAACTGTCGACAAGTCGAGAAAATATTACGCTGCTGGCTTCAAACTCGGTTTCACGGATTACTCCTCGAGCACGGGAAAGCCGCGCTACTTCCTCAACAACCACCACACCATTGTGATTCGATATAGGACAGCGCCAGGTCGAGACGGTGAGAAGGGAGGCAAAGTGGTCGTAGGTTTCGAGGTTTATACCAAGAGTGTTGGTCCAAACGTCAAGCGAGAGAATGGTTGCCCTACCGATCTCCACGATGTTGAGGATCGCTTCGAGCTCTACATGGCCCCGAATAAGACAACCGATTTTCAATCTCAGTATCCTCATTCTTCCTATCACCCCGCGGCAGTCGAAGAGGGCGACGACGATGATACCATCTCCGTTCCTTACTCCTACTCAGTTTACTTCCGCGAAGATGAGTCGATCGAATGGAACCGCCGTTGGGATTTATACTTTGTCAATTCGGAGGAAGGCTCCAGAATCCATTGGCTTGCAATTGTCAACTCCCTGATTATCTGCGGTCTGCTTACTGGGATTGTCCTTATGATATTGGCCAAGACGATTCGATCCGACATCAAGGGATACAAGGAAGGGTCTATCGAAGACGGCAAATTGCGCAAAGGAAAGCCTGCCAAGCGTAGTCCTAAATCTGAAAAGGCGGGATTTGGTCTTCTTGAGAAGGACGGTGATGTTGATAGGGAAATCGAGATTGCATCTGACGACGAAGCGCTAGAAGACGTTACGGGCTGGAAGCTTTTGCATGCGGATGTGTTTAGAAAGCCTGCGTATGGTCACCTGCTCGCTCCACTTGTTGGGTCGGGTATGCAGCTCCTTTTCATGGCTATTGGTCTGGTCCTGTTGAGTGCCATTGGTGTATTGAACCCCAGTTTCCGCGGTGGCTTCCTCAGCGCTGGGTTTGGTCTTTTCGTTTTTGCAGGCGTCTTCTCCGGTTACTTCTCTGCAAGGGTTTACAAGACTTTTGACGGCAAAGACTTTGGCAAAAATGCACTGGTTACGGCATTCCTATTCCCCGGCCTTTTGTTCGGTCTGGTCTTCATACTGAATCTCTTCGTCTGGGCACAAGCTTCTAGCACGGCCATGCCGTTTGGTACCCTGATAGCTATCGTGCTACTCTGGCTTTGCATCCAGGTCCCGCTAGTTTATCTGGGCTCTTGGTATGGGTTCGTCCGCACGGGCGCCTGGGAACATCCCACCAAGACTGCGAGCATCCCGCGCCAAGTACCCAACCAAGCTTGGTATGCCAAGAAGTTGCAGTCGATCTTCCTTGCTGGCCTAGTCCCGTTTGCTGTCATCTTTATAGAGCTTCTGTTCGTCTTTCAGTCGGTATGGCAGGATAAGAGCGGATACTACTACGTCTTTGGTTTTCTGGCCGTCGTGTCCGTCATCCTGGTCTTAACCATTGCCGAGGTCACGGTCGTGACCATCTACGTTCAACTCTGTTCCGAGAATTATCACTGGTGGTGGCAGTCGTTCTTCGTGGGCGGCGGAAGCGCCATATGGGTGTTTCTGTACAGCATCTGGTATTACTTCGCCAACTTGCACATATCGGGCTTCGTGAGCTCCATGCTATTCTTCGTATATAGTTTCATGGCTTGCTGTGTTTACGGTCTTCTTACCGGCACCGTGGGATTCCTGACGGCTTATGCCTTCGTCAGGAGGATCTATGGGTAAGTCTATTTTATTTAACCTTAAGCTCAAAAGTTTCTTGGGGCATTGCTAATATGTTTGCAGTGCTATTAAGGCTGACTAGATGATTAATCCATGAGCGAATGTGATAACGTATTAATGAGACGGGCATAATATTTCATATCTTTTACTGTTTTCAAGGCTTTCATGCCTACATGCATTTCTTATTTTGGTGGTGCTACATTCATATAAAACAGTCTTGGCTCCATTAATTGGACAAGAGGCCGGTGTAGGTCTTTAAAGTTAGTGCTTTGAAATCGTCGCCGTCTTTTGGTGGACCGATTTTGCGTTCCTAATCCGTCATCTAATATCTAAGGGGGCGTCGAGTCGCATCAACCCCTTGTGGCATATTGCTACGAGAGACTCTAATTGATCTTATACGATATAAGTTAACATGTAATGGCATGGTTATATATTTGTATATACTTCGAGCTATGGATATATGAAGAAATTAACTTGTTTACTGCCAACGACGCGTATAACGCTTGCTTGCGTAAATTAGAATGTGCGTAACAAGATAACGTAAAATGAACACGAATATGTATGGTTGTAAGCTTCTCTCGTGTACTCCCAGACACTCAAACCCTGAGCCCTGTCTCTCACTCATAACTTGCTCTGGGCGGATTTCCGTTGTACGGTGAGCCAGACGCCATCGCCTTCAGCCATGATATTTCCTATGAGATGTTAGTATGAGAGATACCTAACCCTAATTATATATGCCTCTTCCCGATTAAGGGAAGGAATCATTGCTACTCACCATCCTTATCCTCCAACGTGCCCCTGACAAATATCTTCCGGCCCTCCTCCGTACCACGCGCCCGCGGATCAACAGGATCTGCGGGAGCCGGATGGCGCGGTGGTAATGCGTCGTGAAGCGGACCGTATACGCGCCGTTAGCTACAGTTTTTGATTCGTCAGCGATATATTCCAGGGGAAGGTAAGTAAGGGAGAAGATGAAAAAAGAAAGAAAGAAAGAAAGAAAGAAAGAAAGAAAGAAAGAAAGAAAGAAAGAAAGAAAGAAAGAAAGAAAGAAAGAAAGAAAGAAAGAAAGAAAGAAAGAAAGAAAGAAAGAAAGAAAGAAAGAAAGAAAGAAACAAGAAAAACTCACGAGCTTGCGAATTCGCCGCACTCCCCATAACCTCGTCCATCAGCAGCCCGTGCATGCCGCCGTGCATCACGCCCGGAAAGCTCTGGCAGTCCTCGCCCAGGTCGACCAGCGCGTTGAACAGGACGAACGGGTTCCGCGGGTCCTCGCCGTTCTCCTTGCCGCCGCCGCCGAGGAGCGCTTCGGACGCGGATAGTGCGGGCTGAGGCTTCTTCTTCTTCTCGGTCTTGCTGCTATGGCTGCTTTTGCTGCTATCGGAGGGAGCTGAGCCCCCGGCGGGAGATACCTCGCCGGTACCGCCGGAAGAGGTAGAGGAAGAGGAAGAGGCGGGGGACTTGGGTTTCATGGGCTTGACCAGCCGGTAGAAGGTCACGCAGGCGCGGGCGGTCGTGGCGCTGTTCATGGTCTTGCGCACGAGGCTGGAGTCGCCGTTGGGTACTGCGATGGTGGGGGGTTAGTACGCGGCTGTTTTGTGAGAGTCTGTGTTTTGAATGGTACGTACGAGGCCGTCGGTCTGGCACGCCGATGTCAAGGATGGCCGGGTCGGAGAGGAGCGCTGCGCACCACGGTATGGCCTTGAAATGCGCGAGGGGGTCCGCGATGGCTTGGTTGTGCTCTGTCGGTTTTGCAGCCGGATCGGCCGGATTCGTCGAGGAGGACATGATGGGCAAGAAGAGATGAGACGATAGATATCCGGGTTGACTGGGTCGAAAACCTGTATCCGAAGAGGATGTAGTTATTTGGATTATAGGAATTAGGAAACACTCCGTCAAGACGGACGAGGAATGTGTCAGAGGAAGATTCTATAATGATAAGACAGTTGTATATGCGCCTCGGCCCTTTACAAGCACGTATACAAACCAGGGAACGCCGATGAGGGCGCGAGTAAAATTACGATATTAATCACTACAAGGATGAGATATGTAGCATAGCAACAAGTAAAAACCTGGGGAAAAAGCCATGAGGTCCCCTTTAAAGCGCACAGTATAATAGGGGATGGATGGGTGGGTGAATCAGTTCATATGCAATGCACCGAGTTCTGTTTTCGAGCTGTGAGCTCATCACTTTTCAGCCATTTGTCGATCCGGGTAACCTTCCATCCGCATTATCCACTTACCATCACCCAGTCAGTCAGTCAGTCAGCTCCAGGGAAAACCAACTAGTAGGTAACCTTGTATTTTGAAAATGCTAGGCGAACAGGCGTTCGTTCCTTGGTAGAGGTGGATGACGGTGCGTTTAGCTGACTTGCCGGACTGTATTAGATGCAGAGACGGTGGCTTTGGGGAGACGCCACTAATATACTAGAGCGCGCCCGGTTTTGTTGATCTATGGGGTTCGGGCTCGTGAGACCGAGGTTGCTGAAATCAGCTGCTGAACCCTTATTATGTACGCTATTGCTCAAATATGTTGATTAAATGATCATGTCTCCGTTAAGACGAGAAGGTCATTAATGAACTGTCGAGAGAGTATGCCGAGTCGATAAGTACTTACACGATGAGTGAGTGAGCGGCCTATACGAAGGTAATCTCTCAGCTCAAGTTAGCCTTCAGAAGTAAACCTGCAGGGAGGTCATAGCGACGATACCGAAGGAACAAGGGTGGCGTATGTCCAGAACGAAAAAGCAAGGGACATAATTAAGAATTCATGATATAATATCTCCAAGGCCGTTATATTTCCGCATGTATTTTTCAACTCATGCGTGTCTCATTTGACGAAGTCCCATACTGAAGTTGAAACCTAAGAAATTGGTAATTTGCAAGACTAAAACAACGATGTAATGGGAAATGAGTTACCAACAATCGATATATATAATAATTCTCTCTATGTCATGTCTTGCTATTTCCCATGTATCCATACCTATGCACAGGGGCCCAAGTCCTTATTCGTCGCGAGGTAAACTCCCACTCGCCATGCTGTACCCAAGCAAGGTTATATGCCATAAACGCCTACACTCCAATAATGCTACCGCAAACCATCCATATGTATGACTTTTGTCTAGATGTTGAACAGTATCTTTAACCGTTCCCAAGTGTAGAAACTCACGGCACCCATAGGTAACACTTTCACATAACCAATCGATAACCCGACGAAGAACCCGGGAATTCCTCGTTCCCTGAAGATCATACTTGCGGTTTGACCTATTCGTAATCGGCGGCCGTCTCCTACGGCCCCGCTAACTTGCTGTCGCCGTCTGATAACCTCCAGTGGATAAGAGACGGTTTGTGATACAACACCGGAGAGTCCTCCGGCTATCAGCTCAGCCCAGGCTTGAAGCGGCACAGGCTTGTCGGCGGGAGCATTGGCGGGCTTGGCAAGAGTAGTATATTTCCGAATCGATGGCAAGCGGAAGAGATCGCTCACGGTGTCGTGAGTTAAAAAGGACACGCCGGCATACGGTACCATACCCAAGAGAGTAGTAGAAAACCCCCTGTAAAAATTAACCAGCCCAGAGCGAGGGGCTACGGATTGCGCCGTTGCTGCTGTAACTGCGGCTATATTCCCGGTGACACCTGAGCCGGGGTTTGTAGTTATAACCGATGGCTTTGATAGAGGGTGCTCAAAATAAATCTTCTTGCATATTTCCATCAACGATGATCGCGTGGCCTTCGTTTCAAATGCCATCCTCACGCGAAGAATCTCTAAAGGATATGTAAGAAAGACCGATGTCACACCAGCCAACGCGCCGGATGAGAATCTTCGTATCCATGTTTCATTTTTCCGATTTGAGCCAATGAGCAAGGCGCGGTACTGCTCGTAGGCAACGAATTTCACAGCAGCGTAAGGATATATCTTAAGGAGTGTCGCCGAATGTCCACGAAATAGTCCTAGGACTCCGTCGCGGGCATATATGTCGCGTATCGCTACCCCGAAGCCGGCCCACGAGCCCTGGTATTTTGCAAATTGCGGATTGCTTGTTTGGAAGAGAATTTTGACTCGATCGAGAGGAGCAACGGTAGTCTTGGCCTGGTGACAGATTGTAAGTACGCGACTAGTTTAAGCATTGGATAGTTAAGAGATACTTACAGCACACCCTGCGAGACCCCCAGCAATAAAGAGCGGACAACATAGTCCATACTATGTTTATCCGGTCGTTTCCCCTTCATTGTTATCGGTGGTTTATCATCGGTCGAGTCTGTATTTGGGCTTCGCGCCGTAGCTCCTGTGACGGCATTGCTAGCTTTCCTGACGACGCCGTCCATTTTGCCGACGATAGTATTGGCATTTTCCTCCCCCTGAGATGTGAACTCGGACATGGCGGCATGATCTACGACAGCCGATGGCATTACTGCGCCACCGACCCTTATTTTCGATTGATGCAATAGACGCTATGTAAAAAAGTAGTTGGGGAAACCAAGACTATTAGTACATGTCTATGCTGATAATGCGCGCCCCGTAAAGCCTTTTCGGTATCGCGTGGAGTATGATTGAGGGGTTCTCGGTAGAAGCGAAAGTTGGTGGGAAAACGGATGGAGATTGCGGTGCCCCGGATTTTGCGCTGACGAAGCGATTTACTACTAAAACAGCCGCGACCGTCACTTCCTTTTATTATCTTAACCCCTGCAGATACCCCGAGTCCCGAGCCGAGGCTTGCCGAAGCTTAGCCCGTCTACCCGATACGCTTTTAAGCCAACGGGCTCCGCCTTCGATATATTATCACGAGACCCCTAGCAGAAGTGTAAAGTCCTTAAAAGTGCAATAATTGTTCAGGTGATCACCACGAAATGTTCTGAACCGGAGCGAATTTAACGAACCAGCAAATGTGCATAGGCATATTCGCGCACTATTTGCTAGTAGAGAAACTACATAAATGTTTCAATTAGCGAAATGAGAACTCCAAAATGCGAATATATTATCAACTATCTAAATTTCAACTGACAGAGTCAAACGAACATATATGCATAGGTATCTATCGTAAAGCCCATCATCTTCCTAGATACCTCATAGCAATTCACGTTCAAGTGGCTTTGTTTCCTAGTCCAAACTAATTTATCCAAGCCTTGTCTCCAAAAGGCAAAAACTTAGTCTTCTTCTCCCCCTCTTTACATTGAGGATGCCCTATATATAGGTATTCTTTCTCTTTCAACCTTATATCATTCCACGCATTTACTACGACTTCTTGCTGTATAATGCTTCGATTCGGTCCACTTCCTGTTGCTTGACTTCCTTGATCTCGTCCTTCGTCGCGTTATGACTAACGTTGTTGGTGTTGTGGAGTGGGTTTTCTGGGCTGGTCCTGAATTCAATTTGAATTTGTTTAATTCTCTTACTTCGGTTCATCAATTTATTAGTTCCGTCTTCGTCCATCTCTTTAAGTCGCCTTGCCTCAAACACAGTGTATGCTGAACGGTATCTTCTTTCGGGATGTCTATCAACCTTCACGTCCTTTCCATCCGACACAGCGACCTTCAAGACATCCAAGCTGCCTTCGATTCCGGAAGCTTCGAGGGCAGACAGCTCGAGACCTCGGTTTGTTTTTTTAACAGCAGTCTTAGACTTCTTGGGGCCATTCGGCAAACTTTTTTCCTCCTCGGCAAGGGCTGCATCTCTCTCTGCTTTTTTCTGGGCCTGCTCTGCCTTCTTTGAAGCCTGTGCTTCTCTATTTACGAATTAGTATACCATGCGAGATAAATCCCTATACCATATTATGGAGTTTCTCAGGAGTCAAGTATAATAAGACTAGTTAAGAGAAGAACAGTATGTTAAATAAAGAATCTTACTTCTTAGCATTGCTCTTTGAACCTTTTTGCCATTCGGCATCCTCCGCTGCTGCTTTCTTTGCATCCTCTACTGCAGCCTTGCCAGCGGCCGCCTGGGCCTTTCGGGCCTGGCCAGCTGCCTTCTTGCTATTATCGCTGGCTTTCTTCCCCGCCATGGATCTAAATATAGATTGGAACAATAGAACTAACAATTAATACCGCTTCGGTATCACAAGTATAGCGAATGCACGGAGTAGACTAACAATATTTTGTTGGTTACCTTCTAGGTTAATAGCTACGTAACCTACCGATAAGACGGAGAAGAGGGGCAAAACTTGGCAGAGTTACCTAATGTAAGCATAATATAGCGCATAACGTATATATATATATGCATGGTTTATGATGTGCAGTTCGGAATTTATTTTTTGCGCTTAATTGTGGTATCTTCAGGGGGGATTAGGTAAATGCTAATATTTTTTGAATCAAATGCTCAACAACTTTCAAAGACATATATGATATATATGGTTGCTAATTAATAGGCTATAGAAAGATAAGTTGTCAGTATACCTTAAACTGTGTAAGTTAACAGCATTATAGAACTACCTAGGTAACCATCCCTGGCTTTTTCTACTTCTATTCTGTTGGTTCCAGGTTCCAGGAACTGGTAAGGCTGAATAGCTACGACCTATCATATAGCTAGCGGCTATACAACAGAAATCATTGGTTACCGAAACCGTAAACACCGCCTAGCAAACCAACTTTACCCACCAGTACACGTAGACAGGCGATGCAAATACCTACTAACAAGAAGCCAACATGGAAGTCCGGCCTTAATGACTTGCTATGGTCCCTTAATGGGAGTTCAAACTGCACCAGAGTTTGTTTCACCAATTCCTCATGATGCCAAACAATCCGTTGTACGACATTTCAAGTCCATAAAATCGAGATCGAATTATTTGGGTAAAACAATCCTCATATGTATACGTCACGATGCCAAGAAAGAAGGCGGCTTGGAGGGCGCCTGAAGAGCCTCATGAAAAGCCAGCGTACCCATATCGAAAGCTAGAAGGGAATGATATCCGGGTGCTTCGCATCCTACCCGGAACCGACAATATTGAATGCATTCTTCACCAGATACCTCTCGAAGAAGTGTGGCTGTTCTATGCCTTGTCTTACGTATGGGGAGATGCGACGGAAGATATATTCATCTATTTAGAAGGTCAGCCTTTCCCAGTCAGGAGAAATTTATACCAGGCGCTTCACCAATTTAGAGATCTTGGCTTCCGCCAATATTTTTGGATCGATGCTATCTGCATTAACCAAGAAGACATAGATGAAAGGTCTGAGCAGGTTCAACGTATGATCGATATATATAATATTGGCTCCACCATTATTTGGCTCGGGCCCATAGGCAGGTCGCCTAGAGATAGGTCCTCCAAGGTCCTCTCCCAAAGTGCTTGTTCGTCTAGAACTCAAATATCACCAGACGAAGCGGTAGAGATTGTTTTCAATAAAATCAAATCCATGTGGACCGAATGGGAACCTGTAGACGAAAACGATAACGTGACCATAAACGCGGTATTTGGTCACGCCTACAAGGCGGTTATGGATGTAATCGCGGACATCTTAAACCGGTCATGGTTCCGGAGAATCTGGACGCTGCAAGAGGCATGTTTAAATGCGTCCCCAGACGTCTATCTAGGACGTCACAATGTACATCTAGATCTTCTCATAGATTTTCTTGAATATTTCAAGCATCAGAACAGAATCAGGGTAATTCATATGGCCCATGGAATCAAGAGGATTACCGCCATAGAGAAGATTAACGAACTATTTGGGAGAAGCTACTTCGGCGAGAAAAATACCCCAAAGAAAATGGGATTAGGCGAGGCGTTTGCTACGATTCTCGGTGTCGCAGGTAACGCGGAATCCACGGACCCCCGAGATAAAATTTACGGCTTGCTAGGCATACTCAAACGTATCAAAGGAGAACTCCCAGAGGAGTTATCACCAGATTACCATCAACCCTTTACCGAGACGTATTGGACCTATGCCGCGTTTTTGTTTCAGTCAGCTAAGGATTTACGTTTGCTTGATTGTAGGAGCAATACGCTCCAAGGTGTACCCTCCTGGGTCCCTGACTTCCGCGGCCTATCCTCGGACTTGCGCTGGGATATTTCAGTGCCAGAACCGTCTGTCTATGTGTCATCTGACAAAAGAGTTCTACATCTTCAAGGTTGCGTGCTGGGAACATTCCTCAATATGCTCCCTAAAGTTGCGAAGGATGATATTCTTCCACGGCGTGAGAAAATACCAGTTGAGCTAACGAGCCGCATAAAAACCTTCGAGAAGCATATCCTTGAACCATCAGCATCTATAAGAGAGATGACAATCGAAGAGGCATTCAACGACATGATGAAAAACTTGACAGGAAATCTTCTTCCAGAAGGAAATGTATCATTCTATGAGATATACAGGACTCTGCGTGATTCCTCTAGGAGTAGGAGATCGCGAACTGCGAAGAAACTTAGGACAAGGAGCATAGGTTTTAAGGAGGAAGCTATCGCCGTCTATGTTTCCTACCCTTGTTTATTACTCTATGATGGTACCATTCTACATGTTAAAAGAGGAGATATCAAAGTGGAAACTGGAGATCTAGTATGTTTGTTTAAGGGATCTGACCAACCAGGCGTGTTGCGTGCTTGTGGCGAGGACTTTACTTTCCTAAGCCAGTGTAAGGTACTAGGCGGTCCTCTTAAGAAGGAATTGGAAGATGGATTCTGGGCTGAGGCATATAAACAATATATTAATTTAATCTAGTGAACTGAGGGAGGAGAATTTATGAGGATATGGTGTGTGTAAGCAGAGTGTGTCACTGCTCCTGATTGATCTCTCACAATCGCTATTGGTACAACTTAGAGAATTATATATACGAAAGACCGAGGTTTCAGCCTCACTGGGTGAACCCCTTGAAGCACGGAATCTACCAGGCCATTTAAAAGGGCCTCTAAATGTAAATCTCCTAACTGAAAAGCAGTTGGTTGGTTGGCGGCTATAACTGGGAAGTGATTGGTTACCAATAGTCTTACTGCGCCACCAGGCAACCCACACGCATGCAACATATTGGGTATTTGAGAGCGATGAGAAGGATTAATAGGTATTAAGGAATCTCTAAACATATACTTTTGTTAGACTTTGGTAGGACACACAATGATGTTCTACAAGGCTTATGAAACAATCACTCGTCACCCCCGACTCCCATCCACCACACCAGCAAAAGAACAACCAGTACAAGTAAGTCTTGAAGACGGACCGGTAATGAGTCGGTCACCAGGATATCCTTATCGTGAACTGTCGGGATCGGATATCCGGTTAGTCAAGATCCTGCCGGGAGGCGATGACGATGGTATCGAATGTGTGGTGGATCAAATACCTTTAGGTGAAGGGCCAAAGTACTATGCCTTGTCTTATGTCTGGGGAGATGACTCAAACAAGATAAATATCACACTCAATGGCCAGCCTTTCGATATCACCAAGAATCTTTACGAGGCCTTATATCAATTCAGACAGTTACCTGAGAAAGACTACGTCAAAGACTATATATGGATCGACGCCATCTGTATCGACCAAGATGATGAGAAAGAGAAGTCGAAACAGGTTCCGCGGATGACCGAAATATATAGATGCTGTATCTACACCCTCATATGGCTAGGGCCCTCTGGCCCGCCAACTGGTAAAAGTTCTGTCAGAAAGTTTCTCCGAAGGAAGTTATTGCATAGAAATTTTGGCTCGAAGGCATCTCACCTGGACAACATTATCACGCCAACAGAACCGACACCAGAGGATGTGCTCGAAGAACTCTTCCAGAAGTTTTACTATTTCTTACTTGAAATGCCCGACGACGACCTCGACGCCGAAGAGGCTTTGAGAAAAGGCTTCGGCAACTCCCTGAATGCCCTTCTTAAAGCAGTGGCCGAGATTCTGGCAAGACCATGGTTTTTGAGGACTTGGACAATACAAGAGGCTTGCATATGCACATATTCTGTCGTCTACATTGGCCGCCACTGTATAGTCCTCGGTGCGTTGGAGAATCTCGTCAAAATGCTTTTCAACGTCTACAGACCTATCATCAAGAGCCCGGGCGTGAGAAGGATAGTGGCGGTATCTAGGATTCGTGACATGTACCATGCTATGCACGGCCACGGCGATAATGACTTTAATCCGGCGTCTATGGGGACGCCGGAAGTCTTTGCGAGGTTGCTGATCGAAACACAACACAAGAAATGCAAGGACGCTCGTGACCATATTTATGGAATTTTGGGTCTCCTTGAATACCTGGGTAAAGATATACCGGCCGAACTAATGCCTGACTATGCGCAAGGGTACGAAGACCTCTATTGGAAATGCACAGTATATCTTCTACGGCATACAGGCGACTTGCAGCTTCTTGGGTGTTTTGCGAATGAAGTTGAACCAGGTCCATCATGGGTTACTGACTTCCGCTACCTCCTATTCACAAACCGCCACCTCGGATGCAAGTCAGCCATTTCCATCTCCCCGGACGACAAGGTATTATCCGTTCAGGGGTTTATGATAGGAACATATGAGGACGGCATCGGCAGAAGTTCCAATATGACAGCCAAATTAGAAATTGAAGGGAGCCAAGAAATCCTATCAAGTCGCTTTCGGGAAATAGACGAAAGGATCATCACACGTTCGGCAGAAATGAGAGGGACAACTGCTGAGGAATGTCTCGACGGATTCTTCGAGAGCTCCCAGGTACTTTTCAATCAGTGGGGGGTTGAGTCGTATCGTCGTACTTTTCGCAAGTTCTGTGATGTAGATGGCGAAGGGACCTCAGGAATAAAGAGCGAAATGAGCGGCGGCCAGTATAGTCGGCTACATTCTATCGTCGAGGAATTTAAATCCGCATTTATGCTGGTTTCTGACGGTTCCGTTGCGCGGTTGGTAAGGCAGAATATCGAAGTACAGCCAGGGGATGTTATGTGCCTATTTAAAGGGGCTGCACAAGCTAGTGTTCTGCGCCCATGTGGAGAAGATTATACATTTCTCAGTCAGTGCGTCATGAAGACTCCGCCGCTTGCACTTGAGAAGTATGATGAAGAGTTTTGGACTGGAAGAGAATTAACGGAGTTTAGGTTGGTATAGAAAGGTCCAAATCTTTGGATATAAGGGTATATGATAGAGGGAGGTCTTGAACTAATGGCGCATATAAAGACGAGGTTTATGTTGAGAGTTGCTCATATATAAGATATTAGATATTGGTTAGACTGTAGAGGCCCTATGTAGGAGAACATGGAAAATGAAATACCATAAGAACGCGTATGCCGTCTGGTGATTTCGCTATAGAGTTGATAATAAGCCTTATAGAGTTATGGCCTTCTTATAAAACACTGGGTAGTTAATTGGAACAACAACTTACGATACTCTAGTATCACCAATGAATTGAATAAAGGAACTGTATACTACTTAGAGTCTACTATAAGCGAAAACTCATTAACCGTTAAGTGTTTACTATACATACAAGATGCGTCTTACGGTAGGATGAATGGTAGTAGTTGTTGTAGATAACTAATATTCATTACACAAACTATTATTGTCCCCTTCCTCTTTAGTTACCTAAACGGTTATGCCTCTATAGATATTGAGAAGGGCATACCATTTCCTGTCTGGACTGATCATACAGCTTAGAAGATAAACATATGTATACGGCTGACGGACTTTATGTAACTTGAAAGCAGGTGTTTTCACCCCCTTTTTATCTCGAAACGGAACTTAACTGTATGATATGACTCAGTGGTTATCATTATTATCAAGTTAAACTACCTCACCCTACTGCAGGTGCAATTGTTATCATGAATATAGTTTGCTACATAGAGCTCGAAGGTGAACAAGTCTAACAGCAAAGCAAGCAGGACCAAAAAGCAAAGCCACACGATGCAAGTACTTAAGTACATAGACAAGACAACAAGTACACCGCAATTCCGCATCCGTATTGTATATTGAATAAACCATCCTTTAGTAACTCCTGTGGCTTTGGGGCAAGCCTGAACAAAATAGTACACTTGAGAACGAAGTAAACCCCCCCTCCCCCTTTTCCTTATTAACGAGCCTATAACGCCACAAACTCCCTCCCTTCATGTTTCCGTCCTAAGGCCTAGTACCCTTCAGACCAAGATGTCCATTCCAAGAAACGAATTCCGCGTCTACTCCCCTACGTCGTTGTCAATGTCGTCGCAGTCCAGATCTTTTCGGCAGAATGAAGAAATTACCCCGCCCCATTTTCTGTTGATGCGGAGGGAGGCTGCATAGACGTTATCTGCACCTTGCGCAGCGTACTCTGTAGAACATCTCCTGGGCATGAACCACCAAATAAAAGAATAGAAAAACACAAGGCGCAATGCGTAGTGAAGAATAAAAAACCATAGCTCCCTTAGACTTCCTCCCTGAATATAGATCTTCGTTCCGACGTCGGGCTATCATGCTTAGCTCCAGCTATCGCCTTAGTCGCCGCGACATTCGTATCGATAGGCCGGGGACTCACGCCCCTTAAGCTGATATTGCTAGGCTCAGCGGCGTCATCGTCGAACGGATTGCGGCCTCCTAGGTTTCCATTTCCCGTATTACCAATAGACGCGCCCTGGTCGCGGCTCAGGGTCCTACCTCTTCGCTCGTCGCTTGCCAGGTATGCGGTGTTGGTGTTGTTACTATCGTGCGGCTGTTGCGAGCGTTGTCCTTGTCCTTGTCCACCGCGTAGGCCCAGCTCCTGTTCCTCGTACCCGTATCCGTAGTACCCGTCCGCCTCGTGGCCAACGCGCGAGTCCCACGCCTCGTCCGGGTCCAGGGGTCCGAAGCCGCGGCGCGACGGGCGCTCGTACGCGCCGCTCGCGGATCGGTTCCCGCTGTTGCGCAGGGCGCGCCATTTGTCGTTTACCCAGCCGCGGATGCCACCGGGCGCCGGTTGCGGCGGGCCATACGAAGACGAGGGTTCGGAGTGCACGAAAGGGATGTAGGACGAGAGAGGTGGGGCAGGAAGCTGTTCGCGCGACGGGGATTTGTTAGTCTCTGGTCATATACATAGTAAGATAGGCTAACTGCCTGAGGAGGAGTATGGAATAGAAATATGGCTCCGGTTATGTCCGGTAAGTAAGACAAGCATAATGTAGTGTTTAGGGGAAGGGTATACGATAGGTAATGGTTGGAGGAAGAAAAAAAAAGGGTAAGAGAGAAAATGTGGCACTTACGCCTAACCGCCTTGCGCGCAGCTGGGTGAAGACGATCCAGCCGACCGCGGCGACGATCAGTAGTACCACCAGGACTATGAAGAAGGTTCCGACGGGGCTGACCATTTTCGGTCGCAGGTGTGGTCCAGGATGTGTATCTTTTTGGGGATCGTCCAGAAGAAAGCGATGGCCGACAGGGCCGAGAGAATCATATGACGAGGGAAAAAGAGTGGCGAAATTAGGGAGAGAATAGAAGGAAAGAAGATGTATGTGTTGTGGGTCGTAATCAATAGGAACGACGAAATACGTAGCGAGGTAGGATCTTGTCGTCAGTATGTCTTACAATGCGAATGCGAAGTTGGAGTTGAGGCTGATGACATTCTTTTTTTTTTTTTTCCGGCGACGTTGCGGCGTTGCTGCGTTGTTGCGGTTGCTGCTTGCCCATCGGGTCCAACTGCTTGCAACTGCTTGCGGGTCTCTTGAAGCTTTGGGGCTTTTCAGTGGGGCTATCTTTAGCGCAGATTATAGGCATAGGCATGCAGACATGGTAGGTATGGATACGGCATTGAGTTCCCCAATTTAGGTGCTGGACTCTGCTTTCTTTAGTGGAGTCGGCTATTCAACTGGGGGAAGGTCCAGAATGTCTCCACTTAAGCATGACGTTAGACTTAAACGGTTATGGCCCGTGCATATTAGAGGGGGAACATCTGCAATACATGTGCCTTAACTAGCTCTATTAATTAGGTATGTTCTGCAGCTAACTTTACGCCTTAACCTACTACCTACCTACATAATGTTACCCGTTTACATACAGGAAATTCGTGCCGATAAGCCACAATAAATACTAGCTATGTCTCACTCCAAGAGTCTATCCAAACCTATCAAACTTGTCAAACCTATAATCACGTTATTGTATCGCTCCCTAAGCCTTGCTGCTGTCTCAGTTCTCTTACGATTTGTGCAGAAAATCTGCCTTATAACAGTAATTTCTAAGCTCGGTGATAAATTTCTATCGGGCCATATGAGGGGTTAACGACATGGTCTTTGATTACAGCTATTATTAGTATATTGAGTTGTCATATCTGGATATGAGGTATGTAAAGTTGGATTACCTATCAAATATATTTTTTTGTTTGGGTGCCTGCAGCATCGGCACTGTTGTGTACTGTCTCGAATCACAGTTGTACACATCAGATTAGGCAACGGAAGCAAAGCAATCAAAGCAAAGCCACGATGTAAAGATGCAAATGCAGCCTTCCATTCATATGTCTTGATAGGTAAAAAAGACTAGGGTAGAGGTATCATGTAAAGCACTGGTCCCAATGTCCACCATTCTGTGCAAAACTCTGGCTTTCAACGAATCTGCTCAGCGTGCAGCGGCCCAATGCATCGGCACCGCAGTTCTGCAGGGGTATCACTCTATCATTAACCAGAATTCGCACAAACTCTTCTTTGCTTTCCCTGCACGACATCTTCTCTACGTATAATCTTGCAGCAAACGGAACAGCCCAGGCAGCAGAGAATCCCTTAGCTTCCCTTGGGCTAACCCTTCGAGCGCCAGGTAGTGGATCTGTTAGATTGTATAAGCCCAGAGTGCCGTATATGTCCATCATGTCGTTGTCATGGCTGAAGTCGGCATATAAGACACGGTCAAGAGGGAAGGTAGTGTTGGACCCATCAAGTGTTGAGTTCGTGGTAGTGTGATCTACAACGGGCTGACCGGCAAGTCTTGCGAGTAACTCATTGACAAAGCCAACTCCCTGAGTTGGCCCAAGAGGATTTCCATTCCCGAAACCATACCATTTGCCTAGAGTCTGGTAATAGTCATAGTCGTGCCATTCATCTACCGTAAATAGGTAGCAGAACTGTGACAGCTTTCCCTTATCATCAGCAACGGTATTGAAAGGACACAAATCCATGAAGTAGATAGCCTCTTCATCGGACAGATTAGCACCAGGCAGGTTTTGGTTTAGCCTCTCGGTTAGGGGTGGCACGAAATGCTCTGTCCAAGCATCCTGCTTGCTGTGGCTATCATGTCGGCTGTCCTCGAACGCAGGACAAAGGTTTGGACTGAGCGAATTATTAAAGCCGTCGCTCTCAGGGATGATTAGGATATCATAGGGGCATGTATCTGGAGTTTTGGAATGCTTATCCGCCAATCGCGCCTGATGAAAGCCTTGGGTCCAGTTATGTGCTGACTCGACAACACGCTCCTGACCAGAAGCACGCACAAAGGGAGAATTCGTGCTGGCTAGATGCTTGTATCGCTCGTAGAACCTGATGCCAGAATGTACCATTTGTTGCTCCCCAAAGAGGGTTAGTTGGTCGGCACCAAGGGTGTACTCGTAGTCTTTAATGAACTTGAAGCTCTTCCCATAATTTACCACGCTGTTGTGGATGCGATCAACAACTGCCCCGTAAGCCAAGGACTTATGCTCTGTGGGGTCGCGGGCCCCATGACGAGAAAGCAGTTGTGCAAAAGTAACATCACACCCTTCTGGGATGGCTGGAGAGATTTCTGAAGGCACAGAAAATACAGATGAGTACTGGCCCCAAGAACGAGAAACCTCTTTTCTACAGTGACGGTCATGTATAAAGCCTCTGCAGGGTTGTGAAGAGATAGATTGCCTAGATAGATATATCTTCGATTAGTCAAAATGAGCTATTTAACAGTAACCCCCTCCAAAAACATACTTGACATACATAAATGTCAATGAGAATGAGATTATCACAATCGAAAGCAAGGCGCACAGAGCAAGCCTGATACTAAAGATGTGCCGATTAATCCAACTTGTCGCGCGCTTTTGCATCTGGCTACGGGAAGCATTTTCAGGGAGCAGAGTGTATTTGTATGAGCCTCCGGCCACGAAGGCCATTAGTTGGCGTCTCAAGTCGGTGAAGACCATGGTGAAAAAGAGTGAAAGAACCGACCTTTCTTCATAGCCGTATGCCTGACGATTTATGAAGAAAGTGCAACTAAGAACAGTAAATTAACGATGCTGTGGTATATCGAACGCTGCAATAACAGGAAAAAGAAGTTAATTAGATGAATGAGCAATCATTAGGCACATAACAAGTTGCTGATTTTCCATAAGAACCAAGAACCTGTGCTCCGGCGCAGTCGTCTTAGTCTGTGAGACTACAGTTGATTGGTGATTAACTGGGTTAACAGCTGTCGTCGACCCATTATTATTTACATCCGCTCCAACGTGCATTAGGTAAGTTTAATCCCAAATAGTATGTACCTAAACCAGCTACTACCTATCAATATGATAGGTACCTGTTAGTTAATTATATGTAGGTAGGTAATTCTAACCAAAGAAGCTGCACTAATCCAAACACATCAATAATGAGCTCAATGACAGCTTCATTCAAATATGTACAACATCAAGAACCAAGTATCAACAGATCAAACTCGATCTATGATTCAAACCATTTACAGCCCGTAACATGAGATAACCTTGCTCCCATTACCTATTTGGGTATACCTATTTGGGTATCATCCGCAGAATGCCACCAGCGCGCATTAAGACCCCTCAGAGGTCAGAAGCCCGCCCCAATGGTCCCCCAGTTCTATCATTACCCCTAGCATCGTAACCAGGTCCCGCTTTAGATGCTGATTTTCCCGCCCAAATCTATACACCATACCTCCCGCTTAATAGTATGCCTTATTCCGGCAAGAAATGAACAAATGCACGGTCTCCAAGTACCGTTTGGTATCATAAAATGCTATAACAGAAGAATAGAAATTAGACAGCGACACCGACGCTCTGTCTTTGAGGGAAGGCCATTGGGTGTCGTAATCCAGATGCGATCACCATCGGAGCCTCCAACTTTGCCCTGAGAGTTGTCGTGCTGCTAGGTGACAAGCTTGTAGGCAGAGTCTGCTCTTCCTCAACAGTCCAGTCGGAGCTTGTTGTTAGGGTATCAACGCTACATCGTCGGTTCTCTTCAAAATCAGCCGTTTGATAAAATCCGTCACTATCAGCTATCGGCCTCGGGTCGTTAGTGACAGAATCGAGACTAATATCTCTATTAGGCTCTCCACCAGGGAATAGCCAGGTAGAAACCCGCGAAAAGGATTTCTTCTTGCGAAGAGGCGGTCTTAGTCTAAGCGGCAGTGGTGGAGGAGGAACCCTACTCTCCACTTTCCGCGACGAGTTTGCCTTATATGAAGTACGCGCCGAGGTCTGAGATGGCGCGGTTCGTGGGCGATCGGAACTAAGACGTTCACTAAAAGAGGGAGCATTTGGAGGCAGTGCTGGGATATCTGGCATGGGCGCCATTTCTATAAGTCCGTCAGTATGTGGTTTAGCATCATCAGAACAGGTGAGGTCACTGACCAGCTTGTCCATGGGCAGTTGACGGCCGGCTACTGACGTAGATGCTCTGCCTTTCAATAACATCCTCAATCTGCTCTTGCAGCTTATCCCGTTCTAGCATAGCTGTTGCAACTCTTTCAACAAGATCCTCCATCATAGGACTCGATGATGTTGGCGACATGCGATTTCTAAGCTTGACAGGCTGGGGTCGCTGGGGCGTGCTGTTGTCTGATCGTGGAGAGTCAAATACAGAACCATCATTAACTGGCCTCCGGGGAATGTGGAAAGACATAGATGAGTAGCTGCGAGAATGCGGAATGTACGGGCTGTCTTCACTACGGCTTGAGAGAGTGAAAACACGCTGGGGCGGCGTAACAGGGGGTTCAGGGGAGTCCAAGTGAGGTAAAATGGGCGAAAGTCGATTATCAGACATATATATACTAAGCTCGAGAGGACGAAAAGAAGGTGGCTGCGGTCTCACTTGTGTAGGCCTATACTCCGGAAAGCGGAAAGACTCTGAATGAATATGACGGAAATTGGTGGGAGCTGATATTTGCGGCCTGCGCGATGATGATGAGCTTGGTCGCAGTAGTAGCTTTCTCGCAGAGAAGCTGCTCTGTCCAGAACCATGCCTCTTCCTGGGAGCCCGCTCCAAAGTAGATAACTCCGTCCCTGGCCTAAACGATGCTGCGGAAGGAGGAGGAAGAAATGAAGGCTCCTGGTAAACAATACCGAATGAGTCGGGTGTAACTGGTCTAGTCAGAGAATGGTGATGCTGGTGTTTCCGCATATTCCAAGGCTTACCAAGTTGGCGAGGCTTCTCATCAGAGTGAGAAGAGGTGGTAAAAGAGGAACAACACTCAGAAATAGAAAAAGACCATGATGCATAAGCTTCAGCAAGCATCCCACCTAAGGCTTTCATGATGACTTCATGTCGCGCTGGGTATAGGAAGAAAAACGGCCAGCGGTTGGTAGGAGATAAGAGAGCTAATAAGAGAGCAGCAAAGAAAGCAAACAAGAGGTCATGAGATGCATAACACCTTTATGGAAGACATGGAAACGTGAAAAGAAATTACCTTGTGCACTTTTATTACATGTATGTACCTTTTTAGGCTCAAGCAGCTGAGCGGGCACGCTGACTTTTTCGGGCCTCGTAGGTTCACTTTAGAGATGGGAAGCGTTGATGGTTTAGATGCAGACGTCCGTGGCTTTGATAGGCTGTAGTCTAAAAGTCGTGGTCCAGTCGGCGCTTACGAACCGGGGTCCTAGAGAGGATTCGGATGGTTGGCGGCACACACCAAGATTGCAGGACCCCACCACTTGTAATATGAACGATTCTGCACAGCCAGTCTTTTGTCTTAGAATTCCTTGCTTTGTGATCCATCTAGAAGGCCTTAGGTCGCCCACCCTCGCAATGTTTTGGAGGGACATTGCCACAAAACCCCGTTGAGGGGTGTCTCGTGGGCCTCAGAGACTGGCCTTGGATTAGCGTTAGATGTAGCAGCTAAGGTCGTGAATACGGAAGCCAGTATGAACATGTCTCTCGTCATCCCCGGCAAGGTGAGTTTCAGTGGATGATGAAGGGCGTCCGTTTTGAGGAAAACATGGGTTTGTTCAACTGGAAACGGTACTAGAGCCTCCATAGAGCCTTTCGCGAACCAGATGTGTCTACCTAGTAACCTAGTAAACATGTTTTGGGGAACCAGACGCGATCTTACGTTACAAGATTGTTATTGATGAGGTGCGCCGTTTTAGGGTTGGTCGGATATCCGCAGACAGAGGCAGTAAATCGTTTATTGTCTTTTACTGCCTCTGGAGTCCGAAGGTTGTGTGTTGTTTATTTGTTTGTTGATTAACCATCTGTTTCACCTTGACCTTCTATTAATACCTACTTGAGGCACATCTGTCTCTTCTCGCGCCGAGTACCATGGTGTTGTAAGAATACCCATTGTTTGAGAATTGAACTGTCATGTGGTAGGAAAACGTCATCAACCATCGATTGACACAAGATCTGATGCTTATAAAAAGCCTAGCATTAAGACCGCATTATTGGCAAGTAGGTTTCCCATGAAAGACAGAGAGTTCGAAAATGAAGCCACGTAAATATGCCAAAGACTGCAGAGTCGGGTCAATAATACTCATACCACTGAAGGTGTTAAAGGTGAAATTCAACAACAGCCCACTTACTCATTGGAGACACTCGAATAATCGAATATCTAACGTGGTAAGTGCATATCTTATCGGATAATCTATAGAAATAGAATAGTTAATCGATAGAAATTTAAAGCACGTCAGAGCTTATCGGAGTGTACCTAGGTACACAAAATCTTTGGCGCTAAAATTCCCTATGGGTATTTCCTAAGGCTGGGTCGAGAAATGACAGATTGTTCTATTTGCGTCAGTCCCAGTCCAAAATATCTACGGACTTTTTTTGACTTGGCACGTTGCGGCCACATCTCAACTTGTCGCCTGTCATAATATCTCAATTAATTTTCTTAACTTTCTTTTCATTACTTTGCAGCCATATCGGCAATAACTTTAAAGAGATAGTCAATCAACATGCAGAACCCTAACATCCCTCCGGGAGCCATCCCGATACCAATGGGACCTGGGGGTCAGATGCCGACACCTCAGCAGATCGCCGCTATGCAACAGCAACTGGCCGCCGAAGCCCAGAAGCATGGCATGACCGTTCCCCAATTCGTTGAGCACATCAAAGCCCAACGTCTAGCACAACTTCAAGCAGCTCAGCGACAGCAGCAACAGCAAGGAGGCCAAGGCCCGCAAGGACAACCTCAAGGACCACCGCGCCCTCCTCCCGGAGCCCAAGGTCAACCACAACCTATTCGTCCCGGCCCTCCCAATCCCGTCGCCATCGCACTTGCTACTTTTCTACGAAGCCAGCCTCTGAAGCAGCGCACCTGCATCCTTAATGGAGAACGCAAGGATATGTTCAGAGGTATGCTACGATTTAGTTAGTATTTTGGAGATGATATATTCTGACGCGCCTATTTTCTAGTCAAGCGAGCCCTTCGAGCTCTTCAGTCCCCTGCCTACGCAAAGGCACGCGCCAAGAACCCAGCACTTCCCGAAATCACCGATCGTGCTTCACTTGAGAATACCTTCAAGTTGCTACCCTTGTCCATGCTAGCCTTACGTGTTAGTAAGATCGACCCCCACGAGGGTCACGACCACGCTCCCAAGAAGGGCAAGCGAATTAAGGGACTGTGGACGGTTAGAATTGAGCAGCAGCAAGATGCTGGTGACGACATGTACTATGTCTGGCTGTACGAGGGCAGTCAGATTATGCGCAAGGTTTATGCTGCTCTTGCCTTGCTCCTCATCTTCACCGTAGTCCTGTACCCTCTATGGCCGCTCGTTTTGCGACAAGGTGTCTACTATCTCAGCTGGGGATTCTTGATGCTCCTTGGTCTCTTCTTCCTCATGGCCATTTTCCGCGTCATTCTGTTCTGCATTACGTATTTTGTGGTGCCCCCGGGACTCTGGCTCTACCCCAATCTTTGGGAAGATGTTTCTTTCATGGACAGTTTCCGTCCTGTCTGGGCTTGGCATGAGGTTTGTTATTCTCCAATGCTGCACTATGGACACGTACTAACTAGTCATTAGACCACAAAGCCCAAGAAGAAGAAGAAGGCTTCCAAGGCAGCTAGCGCCGAGTCGGCTGCCCAGTTTGCGGGTCCCACAGGCCACCCACCTCCGGCGACTGCTACTACCACTGCAACTGACACCCAGATTCAAACAGAACCACAGCAGAGAGCCTATGTAGCTCCAAGGGTTGAGGAGCTCGCTGATGACGAATAGGTGCGGTTACTGTATCATATTCGCAGCAATAGGCGTTCAGGGAGTTTGGCCAACAGGGAAATGTTTGTACAGTAGAATAAAAAGCCCCTAAAAGTTGTGCTACGTATATTTCGGAATAGGACGCATGAACCTCCCATACTGATGGACTCTGAAGTGACATCAATGGTCTAGGATGCTAGCCTAGGAACGTATCTTAGTGATAGGTCAAACCAGAATACTCCTATTGAAACTGCGACCCCGGGTCTTAATTAAGGAAAGTATTCCATACGTAAGTGGCGCTGCGTTCAACTAATTATCCAATTAATAAATGCGTTACTGGGGGTCATACACGAGTAGATCGATCCCGTTAAATTTAATTCATATTGCCCCTTATCGTCACCTTCAAATATGGATATATATAAATTCTGCAAGAACTCTCCAGAACATCGGCTCCGCTGTGTAGTCATATTAGTAGTTCTATGAATGGCTAAGCCAATATGCCTTTGCCTAGTGATATCAAACAAAACATTTACAAGGGATGCAAATAGTGAAGCAATATCTGGAAAGATGAGATCGCTATGCTTTCGCGGTGTAGCAAATGTGAAGACTTAAATGAATGTGACATGGAGTGTTGTCCACGCTGTTTGCTAGTCTGGTGAGAAAGTCATTACTTAAAAAGGGGTAGTTCCCAAAAAGGGGTAAAATTTAGAGAACGATTGCCTAATTCATTTTGTAAATTCAGGTCTCGCAAAATCGCGCAACACAATACCAGTTACATACACCTTGGTATCAAAACTTGAGCATCTTTGACTTGCAAGTTAATATTATAAATGGTTTACGGGAAATAAACCCTACTCATGATAACTAGATATAATAATACTTAGTGTTATTACCTTATTCAACTAATAATAAGGATGCTTGTTCCTCTTAGTATTTCCTGGGCAACACGGACGGTATAGGGGTAATTGTCAACTATTGGTATACTTAGGTCCTCCAAAAAAAAGAAAAAAAAAAGTGGTGAAGGTTTAGAGTCATGGGTATATATAATGATTATATAAAGGATTGAGAGGAGAAGCAGAGCACATTCAAGAGTACTTCCGGGCCAGCTTGTTGAGGCAGTTTACTATCTATACACTTCGTCGGACTAACTCATCCGAGTCAATTCCCAGCAACATCCACGATGATATCGACGACCTTCTTCGCGCTATCAGCACTTTCCAGGAAGGGAAAATGTGTTGCCGGAATTTTAACGATGTTACACCCTGTGGCTTGGGCGAATTGCTCTTGGAGAGAAGCTGGTAGTGACTTGTCCTCGGTGCAGACGATATACGTCTTGGGAACAGTGACGTCCGCCGCGGTGAACTGCACAGGGACTTCCAGGCTCGCCTTACTCTGGTGCATTAAGCCCCTTATCAATGCTATATGTTCTTCTTCGGATACTTTGATATCGGTATTCTTGGATGACATGGCGAACTCAGTGAGTACGTAGAAGGGCCCCTATCCATACCACGCATATTAATATCAAACCAATGGGATCAGATGAATTGACGAAAGTATGCAACCTACCTCAACTTTGTAGATCGGCGGGGGCGTGCCACCTAGCATACTCATTAAACTTTCGCCCTTCTTTGGTATAGCAAGAGCAGTGAGATAGACAACTGATTTAATGCCTCCTTTCAGGCCCTTGGCCTTCCGGTCGTCGACGGTCTGGCCTTCGGTCAAAGCACTGGCGGCAATACCACCCTGGCTGTGACCGACGACCACGGCTTCTCTACCTTCATCTAAATAGGGAGAAGGCTATCGAGAATACGCTTGACGTCGTCGACGTAAGTTTTTCCCGCCACGGAGTCATCGATACCCGTCGTCGCCATTGGCGGGCTCAGCACGACATACCCCTGAGAGCGCAGAGGCTCAATGAGGTTCTTGTAGTGCACCGGCGCAAAGAATGCGCCGTGAATTATAACAATGACGGGCTTCTGAGATGCCATTTTAAGTAGGTAATGATAAATTGATAGATGATATAAAGTCGTAGTTGTTGAGTATGATGCTCTTGTTCAAATCAATGACAGACGAGGGAAATGGCTACCATTTTAATATTTCCATCAACTACCTAGGTACCTCCTAAGGAGTGAATGGTAATCTGAAAAGCTTCAATGCACTGTGCGTGATGACTAGAAGCCTCCGCCAAGTCTAATTGTGATAACTGAGCATCTATGTAACATATCGCACTCGATGGTCGCATTCCGTAAAAAAGCCTCATATAATAATACCTATTCCAAAGATGGCTCACAGGTCGTTTAGGACCCGTCATACTTACACCAGTTATGCCGCATGGGGAAGGCTAGCGAATCAGCAGACAAGTAAAAAGGGTAAAGGAGCGGCGGAATTCTAAATTAGGGGAGGAAAAAAGTCAAGTAATTTCAGCATCCTGGCGGCTGATCACGGGTCAGGTTCGGGACTCTTCGGGTGAGGCTCTGAGTCATGCACATTGGTATGAAGACTTACAAATAGTTCTTTATATAGACTACAGTGTTAAATAATATCAGGTATAGTTTGGCAAGAATGTTAGTTTCATGTTATTCAGAAAAGCTTGTTTAGTCTAGTTGTGGCTACCCGTATAGAAGGTTGTAGTAGTCGAGCCAGCACCAACTTCCACCCATCTAGGTAACTTTAGTGGTCATCGACGGCATTGGGTGACTTTTGTTTTTTATATGGATTATATTTTATGCTTGTAAGCAGAGCCTCTATATTCTCCCCTGTACGCAGGGTTCGACTCAACGCCAGCTAATGTATACCATCTCAAGTCTCAATCCAACATTGAATTCCGTGGGCAAGGATGTTAAGAATAGTCTAGGCACTGGGATACTTGGAAATCAAGGAACTCCCAACTACCTGGCAGATACACCTTCTCTTTTATTGTAAATGCTTGTAATAGAAGACCTCATCTTTAAGTCCTCCCACGGGACTGATTCCGTATCTAGGGATCCTACCAGCCTCTGTATACCCTAATTTCGGATATACTTTCTCAGCCTGGCTCCCAGCTTCTGTGTCTAGAAGCTATATAAATGTCAGTTATTAAAGACCCCAAAATCTCTTGGAGTATATCAGTGGGTATTACCATTAACGTCTTGCCTCTTTTCAATGCTTCAGCTTCCATGTGGTCCATCAGGACTCTGGCTCCACCTCTTCCTCGATAAGTAGGACTGACGAAAAGCTTCTCTACGAATCCACGAAAACTCCCAGTCTCGCTGAATGGCATGCTTAGCGTGACAACTCCTACGAGTTCAGAATCTTTCGCTTCGGTGCCTGGCTCAGACTCGTTGAGCAGAATTATAATAAATCGCGTCCCCAAATCAACTTCTCTTGCTACACCCTCCCAAAATGCCTGGACTTTTGAGTTCTCTAGAGGCGGGAGAAATGTGGCGATAGTCTTGTCATGCATGATGCAAGCCGCATGGAGGGCAGCGATGGCTGGCAATAAGTGACCATGTTCCTGTTGGGAGAAGAGCTTCACTGTTGAAGTCGGCATTATATGAAAGTGTAGGAGATAACTACTTGAATTTAAATGGATACTTATAAAAATAAGCGACTATACTAGAAGATGTAGGTAAGTTGATATAATGTTAGATCACATCCAGGCTTATTAGTCTAGGTATTACCTATACAATCTGCATCTTCTGTGGGACAAACACCACGACACTGTAATACGTGGCTCAATTCTGGGCAGACAACGGCAACAATTCGCACTAAGCCTTCATGAGGTGGGTACTTACTTTAGTCACGATAATCCGAGTCCCGAGTCCCGAATCCGAGGACGGCACCGGCTTTGACCGCTTGATAATCTATATCACCTATGATAGTTGTACGTCCTAGCTAGATGAGATGTTATAATTGAGAATGGGCGATGGTTTTGGCAGTCCAATCACAACCGTCATCTCTATAGAAATTATATGACTACCTAGGTAGGTAAGTGTCTTTTGAAAATTGTATCCAATGCTTCCTAATAAGACTTATATATGAATGGTGAGGTTTTGGGGAGTCGGACAAGGGCATCTGAATACTGTTCACTACAAATTAGCTAATTAATGTTTATATGAGCCTCATTGTACCATAATCAAACGAGGTTGTTAAATTTGGTCACTCTAGCCTTCATGTTCCATTACGAAAAGTTGTGAATGAGGTTTTCTGTTAGAAAATCAAGATGCTATGTTTACATCGTTTGTTTGAAGCTTTATGAAATTGACTGGATGGAAATAATAAATGTGGGTAGGTACCTAAATACTTAGTATAGGGAAAGATACCTAAAAAAAAAAAAACTCTTATGCCGCGTTTCCACTGTGGCGCTTCCGAGAAAATTGTCGATCCACTCTACTTATCATTTTCAACTCTACATTTGGGCTGTTTGCAAAAAACCCTTCATTTTGCGAGCATTTCAATAACCTATCGATAATCTACTTTGGGGATCTATTTAAAAGTCAACTTTATAGAGTGCCTTAAAATGTATGAATTCTAGCCATCGCAAACAGTCATCTGTAAAAACGCGAGGATTTACTTCGTTTGTAGCTGTGCTTAATAGCTGTTACCGACAACCCGGGGATCAAAGCCACTGAGTTCGAAATTGGCAGCTTTTATTAACACTAACACGCTTCAATATGCGAATTGCCAATAAATCATTGGCATTTCGTAGAGTACTTCCTCACCAAAAATTACCCCTTACCCCCTTACCCCCTTACCAAGAACTTTTGGAACCTTTCACGTCCAAATGTTACCACAGACAAAAATGAAGAATCTATAAACTCCGATGTTTCTCTAGGTCCTAGAGCATCAAAGTATTCAAATCTTCTATCATTCATTGAGGGCGATGTTCTTATCGAGCAACAAGATCCAGCTCTTCGTCATCGAGATCTAGCTCGAAACCTCAAGAATTCCCCCATATTCACAGCTGCTGTTGATAAATTCGTTCACTCGGAGTTACCACCGAGCGAACGCAACTCGGATTTGGTTCCTCAATATGGATTAATTGGTGCTCGTCGGGATGATGAAGTCGCGGACTCTCCGGAGGATGGGCTTGTCATCGGTAATGTCAACATGCCCTGGTCTGCCTTCATTTGCGGATCTCAAGGAGCAGGAAAGAGTCATACCTTATGTTGTCTCCTAGAGAATGCTCTCGTTGCCAATGATAATGCTGGAGCTCTCCCCTATCCACTAGCAGGCATGGTTATGCATTACGACAACCATGCAAACTACAGCACCGCCCAGATGTGTGAGGCAGCCTATTTATGTTCCGCGGGCATTCCGGTAACCGTTCTCGTTTCGCCGTCTAACATCTGGACGATGAAGCGTTTGTACAATAATCTACCGGGTTTACCACCAGGCGGCCCAAAGCCGAAAGTTCTACCTCGTATGTAAATATCACTTTTCTTCATTTTTCTCTCTCTTTTCTTTCATTTATTCCCCTTGTTTCCTTTGGGACCTGGCGCTATTTCGTACTGTTGGTTAGAAAATTGCTCTTAAGATTTGTGTAGCCCCTGAATCTTTTATTACAAGAAGCATTAATTGACTCGTTGTTATAGTTTATCTCGATGAGCACCACTTGGATGCTTCAAGAATATTGAAGCTCATGGCTGTTGACCCTACAGCTAACAAGACCCCGCTATATATGGAAGTTGTAATGGACATCGTCCGTACATTAGCTATGGAAGGGTCGACTTTCACCTATTCAAAATTTCGGGAACGTGTTGGCGCAGTGAAATGGATGGGCGGACAAGAGACGTCTCTGAACCTTCGTCTTCAGCTCCTGGACAACTTTATGGCGCCCTCACCGCTGACAAAGTCAACTCGGCCAGCTAAGTCCCCAGAAAATATTTTTGCCTTTGAGCCGGGCTCATTAACTATTGTTGATATGAGCGACCCTTTCATGAGCTCGGATGAAGCTTGTACAATGTTTTCGATCTGTCTTTCTATATTCCTTGAGGAGCGAAACAAATGTGGGCGTATTGTGGCGATGGACGAAGCTCATAAGGTAATGTCATGTCTACAGACAATTACGATGGTGATCCAAGAACAAAAGGAAATGAGAACTAATCCTGACTAGTTCCTAACCCAATCTGGTGAGGCACAGGTCCTCACAAATGAGTTGATCTCCATTATCCGCCAGCAGAGACATACTGGGACGCGCGTGGTAATCGCTACACAAGAACCTACATTGTCGCCTACGCTTATCGACTTGGTTAATGCGACCTTTGTCCATCGCTTTCTTTCTCCCAACTGGTATGAAGTTCTCAAGAAACATCTCGCCGGAGCTAATTCACAGGATCCCGGGAGCAATAATTCACTTTTTCGCACAATAGTCGGCCTCCGGACGGGACAGGCACTTCTCTTCTGCCCCACTGCGCGGATGGACGTCAATGACGGGCTTCCTGGTGGCGTCAAAGGGATAGAGCCTCTCAATGACAGCTACGTCAGAGTCCAAATACGAAAGCGCCTAACCGCTGATGGTGGAAAAAGTATCACGGCTTCGAGCACATCTGAAACTCCCGAGGTATCAATGGACGTTGATGTCCCCATGCATATCGTAGAGCGGATAGCAAAAGGCATCGACAGAAAGAAGGAAGCAACGGCGGAAGTAAACAAGGGGAGAAGACAGAAGAATAGTGGGGAAGCAGAGGAAGAGCCATGGAATCCAGAGACTATCGGCTTAATTATCGAAGAGGCAAAGTGTCTCATCTCTTCACCCAGCCACAACCGCAGTTTGAAAGGTCCGACAATGATGGCAAAAAAGGAAAGGAACAAGTTTTACCGCAGTTTGGAAGAAGAGTTCGGGATGGCCCCTGAAACGATCCTTGGGGATAAGCGTTTAAAAACGCCGCTAACTGTAGCCCTAGATAAATATGCTGTAAGAACTCCCCACTTGATGTTTATATGTCCTATCTTTATCCCTTTGGAAATTATCTCATCCAAGCTTAACGTTTGTGGTGATTATTGCTTAACTAACATGCTAACATGTGTAATAGAGAAAACTCCGCCA
The DNA here is from genome assembly GCA_902805475.1 of Entonaema liquescens. Classification (NCBI taxonomy): domain Eukaryota; kingdom Fungi; phylum Ascomycota; class Sordariomycetes; order Xylariales; family Xylariaceae; genus Entonaema; species Entonaema liquescens. The sequence continues at coordinate 1,453,922 of CADCSX010000006.1, forward strand.
GGAAAGGGAAGCGGAAGCGGCAAAGGCGAGGGCAGAAGCGAGGGTAGAGAAAAGGAGAGAGATAAGGCGAAAGCAGAGGCGAGACAGATGATGAGAGATATGGCGAGAGCAGAGGTGGAGAACGAGATGAAGAATGAGGTGGTGGAAGAGGTGGAGAAAGTGGAGGCGAGGGACGAGGAGATAAAGGAAGATAGAGTAAGAGAGGAGGTGAAGGAAGGCGAGATAAAAGAGGATGTGGTAGGGGACGACGTGAAGGAGGAGGTAAAGGAAGAAGAGCTGAAAGAGGACGAGGAAGCGGAGAAGATGGAAGAGAAGGAGGTGAAGGATGAGGAGATGAAGGAAGACAGAGCAGGGGAGGAGGAGATGAAAGAGGAGGTGAAGGAAGAAGAAGAGGTGAAGGACGAGAAGGAGGCGAAAGAGGAGACAGAGGCTAAAGAAAGAGAAGAAAACGAGGAGGACCTAGGAGAATGCGAAGATAAGACAGAAGAGGCAAAAGAAAACGAGCAAAAGGGGGAAAGCGTGCCATCTAATGGGGACCTAAATCATACGTCCCAAGAGGAGAACACAAAAGATAAGTAGGTGAAGCGTCATGGAATAGTTCTTCTGGCGTCGCTTAATACTCTGTAATGGCCATGGCAGTGGTTGGCTGAGTTAAATCTTTAGCTACCTAAACTAATTAAAATAGAAATACTTGATCACCCCTCCAACATAGAATGATATACCACATTCATAAGTGTACAAAATAGAGCCCCTGTGTTTCTAGAATTAGGAAAGAATTTTGCTTATGATTATCTACCTATATTAACGCAATATACTCAACTATAAACCCCTTTACCTAGTCTGAAACTTGGCTATCCGTGTACGTAATTTAGATTATGGGGTCATACCTACTCGGATATTCCATGAACATATACGTTACTCCAGGGGACATTCCAGTCGACAGCAAGTCCCTCGGCAAAGCCAGCTCTATTGCTTCCGGGAACCAGTCTCGTAAGTTCTCGATAGTCATCGAGCTCGTTAGCAACAGTTTGAACGTGACGCCGCTTTGGCTTTTGGAAACTGTTTGTATCAGGCTGCTTAAATACCGCATCATGGAATCAAGGCCAGGCAGTAGAGTCTCGTTCTCGTATAAGTTGGCCTCGTTGATCATGCAGATAACAATTCCCGCCCCTAAACTCTCTATTACTCGGTCGAAGAGTATGCAAAGCGAGGTTATGTCTTGAAATTCAGCATGTTGAAAATTCAACATAGTTAGGGTTGATAGCAAGGTTACAAGGTTGGGATGCTGAAGGATCAGCTGCGCGGTGAGGAATCTCATGAGACCTGAAGGTCCTTTCAGAGTATCATCCGGGTCGGAGTGAAGTCTACAAAAGAAAGCGATTGGATAGACTGCAGGAATATCGCGCAGCGACTTGGCAAGCATTGCCGAGAGATATGTTAAAGGAGATACCATCGCACTTTGCAGCGCGTTGGTATCCAAACCATTAACTATGAGAGTTGACGAGGCGTTTCCCTTAAACCAACTATCAAATCTCGGATCTTGGAGGACGGCAGTCATCCAGCTCTGCTCTCTGGGGCTGAAATGCAAACCTGAGTAGAAGATAAAGTCCCGTTCGGTGGCGACCTTTTCGATAACTTTCATATCGATACTAGTAGTTGAAGACGGTTCAACCAAGTTCAGGGCCTGTAGTAGTTGTGGAACAGTGATTGTATTTTGCTGGTTCATAATCATGTTTGCTGATAGCATAGAATTCTGCATATAGAGTATTCGATGTAGGCTCTCCTGGTTTTGGGTAATAATAGCTTGTTTTTCACGCTCTTCTTCCATGAATCGACTCATTGCTGTTTATGAGAGTTCTAAATTAGCAACTAGTAGACTTTCTGTATCACGGACTTTAGATTTACTAACATTCTGACATGCTTCGAAGCATATCTTCCAAAGTCTGTCCAGCCGCCACTGTTCTTCGGAGTTGGCCAATTGTATCGTCGATTTTGCCGTCAATAATGTCCACTGTAGTCCCTACTGTCACCACATTGGTGGCGATGCTCCGGACCTGAACAGATAAGCATATTCTGACAGCTCGCTCGAACTCCTCTACTTTCTCTTTTACGTTACTCTTTATCTGCATCTCTAGTTCGATCCCGTAGTCTGCTTGTTTAGCAATCGCCTTTCCGGCTTCGAGGATGCTTCGGACTGCAGAGATATCAGTTATAAGAGAGACCAAATACCGGAATTTCGACATACGGCCTCGACGTTTATCAATCCATTTCATGATAGCCTCCACTGCATCAAGTATTGCGATATATAAGTCTTCGGTCTTTTCCCTAAGATTCTCATCCCATGCATATTCTCGGATCAGGATCTTGCTATAGTCGATTTCGGTAGTTAAAGCATTCAATGAACCTAGGATGAGCTCCCTGAGTTGCTTGTTTCTGTTTGCTGCCTTGAATACAATGAGAACCAGTTTGAAGGCCTACGTTGGTATATAACGAGAAACAATATACCACGCGGAAAAGGTACGATAGTATAAGAACTCACATTGTAAGCCAGCTTCAGTCCACCACAGAGAATTCCGAGATGGTCACCACTCGGTACCAACTCTATAAGAAACTCAAGACGCGACGCGAAATTTCCTACAAGGCGCGTCGCCCTACGGAAAGGGTTATTCCATGTAGCGCCTTGGTTGGCATATTTGTCCAGTACTTTTTCGGCTTCTCCGCGGACATCTTCCCACGAAAAAGCACTATGGAAAGCATTATGTGCCTCTTGGTCTTGGGATGAGAGAAATTCACGTATGAAGGTCGTAAATTCCCCTTTCCTAGCATCGATTCTAATAAAGGTTAGAGAGTAGACATCGTAACCACAGTATAAACTTGGTAAGTTACCTGGCTGAGACCGGTGGGATCGTGTGTTTTTGAAGGGCTTCTGTTAGCGCCCATCCTGGATCGAAACTTGGAGCCTTATGCAGAATCCAACGACCAACGTCATCAGGGGCTGGAAGACCGTTGTCAGGCATACTGGCTGGAAACGACTCAGGTATCGAAATTCTGGTAGTAATCAGGCGCTGATACTATGATCTGATAACTACCTAAGTACCTAACCTATTATCGCTATGAAGGTAGACATGCTTGAAAGGATTAACAATATCACTTCCCAGCCTTGTATGCAGGATTTCACGTGTAACGTGATATGATATATCTTACTCCGCACTCATCCCAAAATAGTTTTATATTTCTTTCCCATGAGGTATAGGTAAGCTTCCCCGCTTGCTCTCTCCCCGAACCTTTCGAAATCCCGTCGTGAGGTTCACCTTCAGAGATGTTTCCCACTGCGCTATTACCAGTTGAGTTGAGAAGCAGCCTACATTACCCAGCGACCGAAAGCACGTCCTCGGAACTAAAAAGCGAAATACATGCCAGCGTAACGGAAATGCCAGAAGAAAATGAGAAAGAAGACGTAGGAAGGGACAAAATTCCCGCAAATCAGGAGGCAGCTATGATAGAGGCCATTCCTCGTGAGAAACTACTTAAGTGGTGGAACCTCACAAAAGCCAAAGAATCAGAGTTTGAAAGCTTCAATGAAAAGTTTCAACGGATTAAAGAAGCCCAGAACTTTCACTGGAAGGAGAGATTGGATGAGCTTCTCCAGTCGCTGGAATCACAAATATCTACCAGAAGAGCACTCGCCAAAGAACTCAACTTCCCGAAAGCCCCAAAAAGGGCTGTCTGTATCCCGAGAATCAACTATGTACCGTGGACGGACCTGGCCATGTTTGGCCCTCCCCCTATGGAGCATGCCGCTATTGACATACCCTTAAGCGAGCCAACATCTGCTGATATTCTTGCAAACACACATCTTGACCGCCCCTATCATCAGGCCAATGACGAGTCTATAAAAGAGTATATGGCAAGGTCAGAAGAATTACGCCCGTGTCTGGAAATACTTCCCGAGAGAATTCGCATCAGTTCTCTGCGTCTCCGACGATTTCTTGGTTATGTGATTTGTAATAGGAAGATGGGCCAGGATGGCAACGATCAACTTTACCTCCTCAGGCCTTTCAAATTACTCTGTTACAATGATTCCACAATTCGTGAGCGGCTTCGGGAACTTGAGGAGGCTCGTCGAAGATTGAAGGATCTGTCTGAGGATGAATATATAGCGGAATTTGAAAAGGACCCCTATTTTGACGAAGACATTGGCGAACCGAAGAACGCATATGAGATGAGTCTATCCGAACTCACTGGGTTTATAAACGACTGTCGGTGTCTGACCGAATTCATGGACCATTTTATAATCCCAGAACAAGCGCGTATATCTCGAGGTATTGGCCAAGTACACTTCGCTGATCTCTGGCACCTATATCCTACAGGATCACTCGTGTACTGTAAAGACCAGAACATTCCCCAGAAGATCTGGAAAGTATCTCAGCGGGCAGGTGGTCGAAGATACCTTACAAGGCCACGATCTAACCTAGTCAGTGACTATCGAACTATAATCACGCAGTTTTACGTTAGCTGCTATTACCTTGATCATAATGGAAGCAATTACTTTCGAGAAAGCCATTGCTTCCCAATCCGCGATTTCGAGGGAACCAAGGCCATTAACTCGCTGCCTATAATCCCGCTACATATAGCAGAACAAGAAGGCCTAGTGATCAAAGAAGACATTCTCGGTCAAAGTCGACAATTTATTGACTGTACCAAAAGCGCTTGTCATCGGTATTATAGCGGTCGCAGCTACAGCCTTACTCCTGATGGTCGTAAGCTTAACAGTCTGGGCGAAGATATAAGGAAAAATGCATCACAGCATTCGGAAAGGATTGATAGCGAGGTCATTATTGACTTTACACGAGCCATCCAAGAAGTGCCCTGGTGGCGACGAGAAGTAATCAGCTATATTCTGACTGGCTCAGAACCTGCTGAAGGGTCTCAGCTACCAATGGTCGACTCTGATGAAGTGTGGGATAACAAGTACGCCGACGATATGTTCCTAAAAGAATCTAAGCAAGGTCCACATTGGAATGATAATTGTCACCCAGAAGATGAGAAAGACTTGTTACTTCTCCCCGATAGAGTGTTTGCTTTTGTCCTCAGGACTAGACGATGGGGTAGGTCACTTTGCCTTCATGAATCTTTGGCAAGCCTAGTACTAATTTCCATAGCTTGTATTCAACTTGGAAAGGGACAAGATGGTACAGATCGCCTCACAGAGTTAAAACCCAGAAACGAACCGTGGAAAGATTTGAAACTCCCAGAAGGGCATAAAGAGATTGTACAATCTCTTATAAGTTCTCACTTTTCTACTGACAAGGCTCTGACTACCCGTTTCGACCTTGTAAGAGACAAAGGGAAGTACCTAAATCTTGAACTATTATGAGAAGATAGTCATCGCTAACAGTAGGTCATTTAGGACAAGGAGTAATCGTTCTATTGCATGGCGTCCCCGGTGTTGGAAAGACTTCAACTGCAGGTACGAGAACCCGGAGGTATCCCCATTCCTGACGAAGTACCTAGGCGGGAAACGAAGTTACTAAAATATCAAATATGTAGAATGTGCTGCCGAAAGTAACGGGAGGCCTTTACTCCCAATAACATGCGGTAAAGAACCCACGAGAGGCTTTCATCCTGTAAAATGTGGCGTATTTCTAATCATTTTTTTCTAGGCGATCTTGGCCTGTTCCCGGATGAGGTCGAAACTAACTTGCAAAATATCTTCAGGCTTGCCCACGCTTGGGGTTGTATCCTTCTTTTGGATGAAGCCGATGTCTTCCTTGCTCAAAGATCAACAGGTGATATTCAAAGAAATGCACTTGTATCCGGTACGAACTTCCTAGATCATCAATCTTATCCATAGACCAAAGTTTCCTATACACACATGCCTAAGCTACCTAGGTACCTAGTCAGACAAAGTTGTGGTACTGAGAGCTTCAAAATTCATGCACTGAAGATGACAGAAGTATATACAAGAAACTAGCATTGTCTCTAACATCTCAGGATGGGTCTCTTGAAAGCCTTCTCCTTTCCAAGAATACTAACATGAGTCTTCAAGTATTCCTCCGCGTCTTGGAATACTACCAAGGCATCCTGTTTATTACCACAAATCGCGTTGGCGTTTTTGATGAAGCATTCAAATCTCGGATTCACATCTCTCTATACTATCCACCATTGGATCAGTCGCAGACCTTACAAATTTGGCAAACCCACATTACCAAAGCGATAAATGCTGGAATCGAGGTCGACCAGTACGAGCTAACATCTTTTGCTCTTAAATCTTACGACATGCAACAGAAAGATCCAAGATCAGGGCCTGTTTGGAACGGCAGGCAGATTCGTAACGCCTTTCAAAGTGCCCTCGCTCTCGCCGGTTTCCACACGAAGAAGGGAGAACCCGTAAAGCTAGAACGAAAATATTTCCAGAACATCTTTGACGTCTCGGACAAATTCAGCAACTACATCTGGAAAGTCAAACATGGCTATACTGATGCTGACTGGAATAGAATGGGTATGATCCGGCGGGATGACTTTAATTACGTACCAGCAACGACTGTAGATGCATCACGTTACGCAACCTACGCACCACAAGTACAGCCAGGATTCGGTCCCCATTCGTGCAATCAACGTTCGGCCAAGGCGTACAGGGTTTATCAACTCCTTTCGGAATGGCCAATGCACAACCGAACCAGATGGGCGGATCCTTTGGAAATAGTAATATGTATCAGATGCCTGGCCCGCAGGCCTCACAGGCCTCACAGGCCAACCCATACCAGCAGTTCACATCCAATCCAGCCCAGTTTCCCCAAGGCAGACCTACACAATACACGACAGGGCAGCAACAAGCTAAGACCAATGTCGTTGATACTACAGAGGCCCCATCACTACCGGTTCAATACAACTCACAATTCAGCCAAACTATCCAGCCATCAGCCCAGCACCCAGGGGAGCCTCAACTTCCACAGGCTGCTAGTTATATGAATTCGGGTCAGTATCAGCCAGAGACTTCTCCGAGCCAGCTGAATATATGAGCAAAAGATGGACTTATTTGACCTACCGAAATTGCGTGTCACAAGGTGGAATCAAACGTGGGAAAGCAACACTGTTGTTCAGCGAGGCCCCTTAAACTGGATACGAGGGCCCACAGAGATATACCTATATTGTGGACGACTCATGAAACTTTCCTTTCTCTTCAGTATCTCAATCTACCTACAATCTTTACGCCGTGCGATGCTATAAGTTTTAGACTGCTGCAAGACGGTTAGAAAGTGACATTGACATATAAAACTCCCCACACTCCTTAAACAGGACAAGCGAATTATTTTGACTAGTAAAAACATAAAGATTCATTTAAGTTTATTTGCCTATATAGAGGAAAGTAAAAAAAAAAAAAGAAGTCTCCTCGGGAAAGGCTCGAACTTTCAACCTCCTGATAACAGTTATTTTAACAGTCAGACGCGCTAGCCAATTGCGCCACCGGGGACTTGGTAGTAGTGTCTACTGCACTAGCTTCTATAGCGTGAGATAGTCCCAAGCCCAAATAACTTGCATTATATTCGTACTAGAATAGTGTCTAAAATAGATGGAAATAATATTTTAAGTAATTACTCTCGTAATACGAAGCTTATCATACATTTATATCGAAATTCGGCCTAACTAACCCTGCAAGACGCTCATCTAGTCCAAGAGGGAAGCCTTCACCTCTTAAGATCTACCTATGAAGTTGACTTTTTCTCCGCCTTTTTCTTGTTTACTTTAAGAATACCGATATATTAATAGTTCCAAGGCTGAATCTCCTCTTATTGAAACAAGGAAAGGTAGGGAACAGTGTTACTCAAGAAGCTCTATTGGTACATCGTGCATTGTGGGTTACATCAGCCCCAACAGGATCTCACCACATGGTATTATACGAACGTATTCGACATGTTCTGTAGCCTTAATTGAGCAACGCTCAACTCCTCGTAAACGGGACTGAGTAATAGAGTCGTGTTAATGACACATAGGAAATGCGGCCATGTTACACCTAAAGGATTCTCATGTATGGGCATTACTAAGAGACAGACTACCCACAAAAGACGTATGGCTTATTGGAATGTAGAGGGTTGACGATGTAAGATTGATGTTACACTTAACTGCGGGGAGGACATCGTATAGCCTACCGCTAAGCGATGTAGGGCTGGCTCGAGTATAAATGGCTTGGTGATGAGCCGCTGTTCTTGATTATGGACAGTGATTCTTTTCGTTCCCAATTGTACTTTCATGATTCTAGCCCAAGATGACTGAGAAGGTAGTCCAAGCTGACCAGGCTCCTGTAGCCGGAGAGCCTTGCTCCACGGAGCAGAATCTAATCAACCACGGCGCTCCGAACGTGAGACTCCAATCATAAAGAAAGAAACTAGCAGATAGGTTTGCTCATAAGTCATCAAGGTCCCTTTTTATACGCCTGTTCAGGATCCCCCTGCTGGAACCCCTTGGGATCTGCAACCGGAGGGCTCCCTCTTCTCACCCCTGAAGATCAATGGGATTGAGCTTCAGAACCGTATCATCGTATCTCCGATGTGCCAGTGAGTGTTTCTCAATCATCCCCATGCTACAATGAACAAGACTAATATTCCAACTCATTAGGTACTCTGCAAGGGACGGGTTTATGACTATATGGCATCACGGTATGATATTCTAAAAAGCCGCCTTACCCCTCCCCCTTTTCTCACCCGTTCCAGCAATCAGAACTCCAAAGTTGAGCCCAACACTTAAAAACTGCGTTTTAGTCTAACTAGAAATTGCTAATCATTTTGAGTCTTAGTCCATCTCGGGAGTTTCGCTGCTCGAGGAGCAGGCCTAGTCCTGACAGAAGCCACTGCGGTCTCGCCCGAAGGGCGTATCTCACCCCAAGATGTCGGCCTTTGGGAGGACGGACACATTGCGCCACTAAAGCAGATCGTTGACTTCGCCCACAGCCAGGGCGTGAAGTTCGGCGTGCAGCTAGCCCACGCAGGACGGAAAGCAAGTACTGTCGCGCCGTGGATTGACCGAAAGGCTGCGGCGCGGGACTACGTACGTAAAAAGCCAATCTTGTTAAAGTACCTGAAGCTAACACATCATTTAGTCAGAGGGGTGGCCAAGCAGTGTCGTTGCTCCATCTCCGGAAGCATATAGTGCGCAGACGCTTGTGCCGAAAGAAGCCACTAAAGAAGACATCGAGAAGTTCAAGAAGGACTGGGTGGCTGCTGTCCGGCGTGCTTTGAAGGCTGGTGTAGATGTAAGACCACCACAACCAAGAACAAAGCAATCAACCGTCACCAAGTTTACTAACACGAAAGTAGGTCATCGAAATCCACGGCGCGCGTAAGTAAACATCAATACTACCCCTCCCTAACGCCCCCAATAAAATCCCCCTAACATCGCACCTCCCCACCCCCAGACGGCTACCTCCTCAACGAGTTCCTCTCGCCATCCTCTAACAAGCGCACCGACGAATACGGCGGGTCCTTCGCCAACCGCATCCGGCTCTTCCTCGAAGTCGTGGACCTGACCAAAGCCGAAGTGCCCGCCACCTTCCCGCTATTCTGCCGCATCCCCGCGACCGACTACCTGGAGCACGACCCGGGCCTACCGCAGTGGACCCTCGCCGACGCCGCCGAGCTCGCAAAGGTACTTGCCGCCCGCGGCGTCAACTTCCTCGACGTGTCGGCCGGCGGCACCGACGCGCGCCAGAAGATCGCCCCGAGCCCCGGGTACCAGGTGCCGCACGCGCGGGCCGTCCGGGAGGCGGTCGCGGGGACGGGCGTGCTCGTGGGCACCGTCGGCGAGATCACGTCTGGGAAGCAAGCCCAGGGCATCTTGGAAGCGGGTCTGCGGATGCCGTTATTGTAGGGCGCGCGTTCCTCAAGGACCCGGATCTGGTATGGCACTGGGCGGACGAGTTGGATTTGGATATCCATGTGGCTAGCCAATGTGAGTTCTCGCCTTCTTTTTCTTTCCCCAATTCGTACCTAATCCGGGATTATCACGGATTCTCAATGCTGGCTTGTGGTTTACTAATTCGTACGTCTGCGTGATAGATGGCTGGGGCTTCGGCATGACGAGACATCATAGACATAAGCGACACTGATTCCCGGCAAGATTTCCACCCGGAGGTATCTATTATGCCCCAGTGACTTGTGATTAGTGCCTAGGTAAGCTTATACTTGCTCCCATGCGAGCCTCAGAAAGGTCATATAGCACTTAGAGCTCACCTTTAATTGAAAGGGGTATATAGGGGTATATTAGTTTAAGAGAATGGAGCCAGTCTTATGAGACTACTCTGTTACACCTATTTGAAGGGTTATACGTCTCCTTGATTTCTCAACTTACGTACCCTGAGTAAACCATGAGTTAGAATCAGCCCAGGGATAAATTTCTTATCAACCTTTTAACACCCGAAGGATGTTTCTCTCATTTTCCAAGAGAATAATATGCATCGTCCATTAGCTCCATCAGGATGGTATATGACCATTTTGTGGAATTTATGCTGAATGACAAGAACTAGTCTGAACACGTTGTATCATTTATACGTCTCCTCTATAGGCGATGACCGTAGAGAATGTCCATAGTCCGAGTAGAGGGGAAATCTAGTAAATAACCCGTAAACGGTTTTATAACGCGCCCCCTTTGGATGGGGTACTGGAAAGGTTCACGATACCGCCATAAAAGTTCCATCCCATACCAACCCAGCAATCCCTCAAGAATTACTATAACCGAAAATTCGCCAGTTACGCCCATAATGTAATGAATGTGCATAGTGCTTTCTTCCTCCTCAGGGTGGACAGGATTGTACTCTCCTTTGGTTTGGCCTAGACTTTTCTTGCAAAGGAAAATGAATACTGTGCTTCGGCTTGAGTGAGTTCATGAATCGATGTGCCACTCCCTCTTTCTCCTGTTTAGCCACCCTTGTTTTCTTCGTGGCTTTAAATGGCTTCCAACGAGTCCTTCTTGAGTTTGCTTTCGCTTTGTAGGTGTCATCGTACCTTTTAACTTCCGTGGTCTGTATGACTTCGTCTTCCGCCTACGCAGTGCTTTTGGAGCCCCTTCTATACCTATAGCGTTATCAAACCGCACTTTAGTCTTGATACATACCTTTTGATCCACCTCGTGAATTTGGACTTCTGAATTCGTTGGACTAAAGTAGTCGAAGATCCGCCGAATTCACTCAAATGCAATGCAGGTTGCTGCAGGCTTCCCAAAGGAGGCGACCCAGCAGGAACTCGGCCTCGCCGGGCGCCTTCTCGCGCGATAGATGCAGGCATAGTATGATAGGCGTTACCCTGGTTCTTCCAATGTATCCTCTTGCCAAGGTGTGGCCTATCCGTCTCCGTGCTCCGGCGGAGGCGATCTGTAGAACCTGCGTGACTCAGTCTAAACGGGAATTCCTCTTCGGACGAGCCACTGCGAGAAGATTGAAGTTCGGGATAGCTTCCATGGATAGCTGAAGTACTCGAGACTTGACCGTCTAGTGCGGACAAGACATCCCCCTGACGCGTTTGGATTAACTGTTCCTGCTTGTAAAACGTGCCATCGCGGTTGATGGTCTTAGGTATATTGCATTGGTATTCTTGTAGACAACTGGTGGAAGCAGCATCAGAAAGCGGTGGTTTGGGGGTACGATTTGTACTCGCTGTTCTCGTATCGGTATCTGAAACTCCGCCAGCTGCAGCTAATTCTTCCATAAGACACTTACCGGCTCCATTATTCGAGCCTGACACATTATCTGTGGAAGAGCTAGACTTGCTTGGGGACTTTGCGAACGGATACTTGCCGTAGTGGGATATTTCAGCTATGAAATCTCTTGTCCAAGGATTTAACTGAGGCGAATGGCAATGATCCGGCGGAGAACGGATGCCCTCAGACGGGTAAGATGACGAAGCACTGCGAATTCTCGTGATTGAGGCTTGCGAATTATCATCATCCGAAATGCCCACTTCTGACGGCTTAGCTGGGGCGTTGCGCTCTAGCAATGCTTCCCGTAGCGATGCCGCTTGCTCAGGAGAAATCCGGCCAGCAGCACCAGATATTTGGTAGGGGGTCTTATCAATGCCATCAGATCCATGATTGCGCTTTTTCAACCTGGATCTAGTGCTCGATGTTGCGTTCTCAATACAAGATAGGGGCCGGGTCTTGTTGCCAGTAAGACTAGCGCTACTAGTTTCTGCGGCACTTACGCGATTTTCATCTTTCTCGAATAGGCTTGCGAATGCTGAGGAGATATTTGCGCGCCTGCGGGTGAGAGTATCGCCGAAATGTACGGTTGGGAATATGGTGCGGTGGCTTGAATCGCTGTCCTTGGACTTCTCGCGAGAAAATGCCCTGCTGGGTAAGGACCATCTGTGTAACGACATAGCAATAAGATGGCTTAATTGTGCTTCTACAATGTACTGAATTTACCTAAACTGTTTCTGTGGTGCTTCAACTGAAACTGCTATTCGTTCTCGAATTCCGAAAAATAAAATGATGGTGAGGGTAACAAGTTAGGTGTATAGTTTGAAGGGAAGAGATTGTAAGTTATATATATATATATATATATGCCTGTTCTAACTTGATTCTCTGATAATCCCACGCATAACACCTTCTTCATTATTTTATAGAGAGTTGTAGGAAGTCATTATGATGACACAGCGAGATATGCGCAAGAGCTACAAGAGCTACAAGAGCTATGTTCGGAAAGGCAATTACCTATCTCATTTCTGAACTTGGGGAAAGCTCGACACAACATTTTCTATCAGACACTATTATAGGTATGTACTGGTAGCTTAAGAAAGAAACTCAGAAGGGTCTATCCCGGTGTTGACCGTAAGAATCGTCAATTTCAACAATATCGTTGTCCATGCATTGAGGAGCTTTCATCGAAATCACAAATAGACTTCTTTTGACATCACACCCTCAACAGCATACGTGAATGGATACTAAGATCACATTGCCGAGATAATCAAGCTTCGCCTCTAGGATAGTGTGTGAGAGTAGTTGATGTTCTTTAGGTATAAGTACCTAGGTAGTTGCGATGATGCGCTATGAAATTCCAGAGCTTAAAAATTAGGTTAACTAGGGAATTCGGTGTAAGATGGAAGTCTAAATTTAGACCTTGCTAGGTGGGTATTATGCTTAGCTGCACATATAAAATTTGAAGATGCGCTTACCTGCATATTCAACCAAATACTTCGTACAATAAATACAATCATGTCGCCCTAGTAAATGAGAAAGTAAATGATGTCACGATATTGTACCATATCGGCAAACCCAGGTACGAACAACTTGCTTTTCTTATGAAATTGGATACATGTATGCCTGCATTCCCACCTAAGGTATCTCTTATTCCAATCTCTACCATTTCAGCACAGTTCGGAAGTCATGTTGCAGGTTCCAACTCGTCATACTAGCAAGGCTTGTACTGGTCCGTAGTTATGAGATCCATCGGGAGATCTCAACTAATAGCAATTTGCTATGCAAGGCAATTAATCAGACTATTCCATGGAACACATCGATTAGCCCTGCCGCCGATCCGCCGCGGCGCATACAAAATTTCTAGTCGATCATCCCAATTGCAGCAAAGCCAGTTCCCGCGTGGCTTTTTTAGTTCCCCAAAACAAGAACAGAGGGAGACCGGTGCTGGTAAAGGTCCCCTTATAGTCGTACCCGTGGCTTTATTCCTTCTGGGCGGTTTGCTTATATACTCGCTCTATCCAGACGAACAATTTCGCCAAGTCCGCCGTATTGAACGGGCCAGGGAAACTCGGAAAGATGTCCAAGATGATTCGCAACGTCAGACCGAGGAGACCGCATGGTCAGCCTTTACTCGCCGCTTTGAAGACTTTTCAAATGTCACCGATATCGAATGGTCTTCACTATCTGATCGCATCGTTGACTTTATCCTTCCTGATTGGTCCAAGGCTATTCCTGCTCAAATCCGTAAACTCCAACGTGAGCTTTCCATGGCGGATGGGTCGCTAGCTAAGGAGATATGGCAGGACGCTCATGACCCCTTTATCCACCCTGAAATTCAGTACTCTGCCAAGGTGCGCGTCTCAGACGAGCTCTGCGATGAAGAAAAGGAGTACTTGGCTCGTCGCAAGAAAATCGCAACAGCGGCATTAGCCAAGTATCTCGGCTTAGATGAAAAGGAGATCAATCCTGACGATGTTCCTACCATAGCTATGTGTGGTTCTGGTGGCGGCTTGCGAGCCCTAGTCGCAGGCACAGGCTCACTCCTGGCCACTCAAGAAGATGGTTTGTTCGACTGCATAACTTACACCTCGGGTGTCAGTGGATCATGCTGGATGCAGGCTCTCTATCATTCGTCTCTGACGAATTGCCGATTTGATCGCATCGTCGACCACCTAAAAGCAAGATTAGGAGTTCATATCGCATACCCTCCAGCTGCATTTTCATCTGTGACATCGTCCCCAACCAACAAACTACTTCTAAGCAGCCTAGTCGAAAAGTTGAAAGGGGATCCTAAGGCGGCATTTGGCCTAGTTGATGTGTACGGTATTTTATTAGCAGCAAGGCTCCTGGTTCCGAAAGGTGAGCTCGGAGTCAACGAGCGAGACTTCAAACTCTCCAGCCAGAGAGAGTATATCAAGTACGGACAAAACCCGATGCCAATTTATACTGCCGTTCGACATGAAATTCCAGATATAGCAGGTAACGCGTCAAAAACTGGCATCGCTAGTACGGAACAAGCGAAGGAGATCGCGAAGCAGGAAGCATGGTTCCAATGGTTTGAACTGACTCCTTACGAATTTTTCTGTGAAGAGTTTAATGCCGGAATACCAACTTGGGCTCTTGGTCGACGGTTTAACAACGGAAAGGATATTCCTCCGGAGGGTAACGACTTTCACCTACCGGAGCTTCGTATGCCAACTCTAATGGGAATTTTCGGGAGCGCTTTCTGTGCAACTCTTAGTCACTATTATCGGGAAATCCGACCGCTTGTTAAAAGGTTGACCGGGTTCGCTACACTTGATGAGATGATCTATGGTTATAATGAAGATCTGGAAAAGGTTCATCCGATCGATCCAGCACAAATACCTAATTTTACATATAATATGGAAGGCAAGCTACGATTCACGACACCAACCACTATATACAATAATGAGTATATACAATTGATGGATGCTGGTATGTCGAATAATTTACCCATCTACCCTCTACTTCGACCTGGTCGAGACGTCGACATTATCGTGGCATTCGACGCTTCCGCAGATGTTAAAACAGATAACTGGTTGTCGGTAGCAGATGGATACGCGCGTCAACGTGGTGTGAAGGGTTGGCCCGTCGGCGTTGGGTGGCCAAGGGCAATGGATTCAACGCAGAAAATTGAACAGCAGTTAGAAGCCGCACAAGCAGACTCACCAGCGGATGCAGAAAGTAAAGTTCGAGAGGCACAGCAAGACCAAGCTCAAAGCCACGATTCGACTAAACATCAACCCGAAGAGCCAAGTGCCAAGACAAAACATGACGTATCGCACCCTGAAGACTCAGACCTTGGCTACTGCACGGTCTGGGTAGGCACAACTGAGGAGCGCTCAACGGAGCCACCTCCGCCCACAAAGGCCAAAGCACTCACGGACGACGCGCTATCGTGGCAGTTAATGGAACCTAGCGCAGGTATTACCGTGGTGTATCTGCCATTCCTGGCCAATCCCAAAGTGGATGGCGTCAATCCAGCCGTAAGCGACTACATGAGCACTTGGAATTTCGTTTATACGCCGGAGCAGGTCGATAAGGTGGTAGCGCTCGCACGCGCCAACTTCGACGAAGGGAAAGACCGCATCCGCCGTTGCGTACGCGCCGTCTATGAGCGCAAAAAGAAGCTACGCGAGGAAGGCGAGGCGGCTGCTAAGAAGGAAGCGTATAGGCGCCTGATGCGTTTGGGCATTGCGGATAGGCTAGGTGAAGGCGACCACTTTAGTTAACTCGCCACATAAAATCTGTGCTCTCTTCCTTTTTTGCATACTTTCATGTACACAAGATAGGATACCTACATACTAGATAGACAGGGAAGGACACATCACATTTGAATGGATGCGTAAAAACGAGGAGGGATGTTTGATACCCTCCAATCAAAGCTATGCAAGTAAATATTTACACTCGGCCGAAGATTGATTGTGGGTGGTGCTGTCTTCGTATGTTCTACATGGGCCATCTATGCTCGCGGCTGTCGAATATAGTACAATGATACACATGGTATGCCGGCCCCCGAATCCACCCTCATGAGTTCCGTAGCAGCTAGGTATCATCATTCCTTTTTTTTGTTCCCCGCGCGTATGATCCCCTCCGGTGCCATTATCCAGTAACGATTTTTTGGTTTTTCTTTCCGTAACGGATAATCCGGTACGCAAATTCTCGCGTAGAAACTCTCTTTTGAGAGACCGGAGACTACGTTATGATCTCACCGATATCAACGTACGCCGGCTTATACGGGGCGGCATCCTCCACCAACGTATCGCTCGGTACCGCGGTGTCGACCGGGCTATATAGATACCATGCCTTTAGCGCATTGATGGCAGCTGCTATCCTGGCGTCGTCCAGACTACTGGCTGCGCCCTCGCCCAGCAGGTCTCGCCCGCTGTAGATACCCACCACGAATACGGGCGTCCTGCTCCGTCGACCTGTCTCACTTAGAAGCCTAGCAACCGGGGGATCGAAATCCTCTCTTGCGCACAACCTAACCAACTCCCTCGCCGGCGTCTTAAATTCGAACATATTGGAAAGGTCGAGCGTCCGCGAGAGGATGTGCGACTTCACGAAGGACTTGGCGATGTCGCGCCCGCAGTGCAAGGAAATAGCACCGACTACCGCGCGCACAAAATTGGCGTGCGCATTCGCCACCGGGTTATCCACGACCAAGTCTTTTATGTTTCTCGCCGCGCTAACCTCAGTTGCGGTACCCTTCCTCTCCTCTGCCTCCTCCTGCCTCTGCTTCGTGACCATCTCGCCGAATGGGTCGTCGTATATGACTGAACTACTTAGACCGCGGCGCCACTTGTACCTTTCGATCTCCTTCGCCTCGGCACGTATGTAGCCCCACCTATTAATCATGACCGTCGGCTTGTTCCGCGAAAACTGCAACAATCCGGGATCTACCTCCTCGCCGGGCGCGGCGGCCGCTTCTACACCCCAGGCGCGGGCGACCTGGTGCAGGGCGGGCTCGCCGGAGTAGCCCTTCATGGCGGAGAAGAGAATGGCCATGGGTAGGCGGGGATAGCGGGTAATAAGGAATTCCGAGGTATGGTATTGGATGATGGATGCGCCCACAAATGCAAGATTTACATTGTTGAAGCGGGGATCTGCATCGGCGGATGGGTCTATAAGAGCGCGGGCGAGAGTCTGGAGGGGAATTTTAGAGGAGAGTGAGAGTCGCGCATGTAGAGCGGCAAGTTTAGCTGAATATAAAGCTCGCTCCGGAGGCGGGGACGGTAGTGGTGTTATACGTTCCTCATCCGGTAGTAATGGTGGTTCTTCAGTGTCCTCTAAATCCTCAACAATACTCTCAGATGCTGTGGTCTGCCATCTCCTTTGACAACATAGAGGGGCCTGTAATCTGGACGTCTGGGCGGCTCGACATATCCTTGTCGAACTAGGTGGTGGCCTCGCGGGCGTCGTAGAGAGTAATTGACTCGATAATCTGTGCAACCTTATTCTCTTCATTTTGGATAGCCCAGATTCCCTCACGCCAACGCACTGGGCGGGTTGAGACACGACACGGTTGGCGAGGAATAAGACAATTGCTGTTAGTGGTCTCGTGTCTGTCTGCTAAAGAAAAAGTTTCTGTGAATTGAAGCTACGGGCGATTTACAAGGGACCAATGATAGGAATCGTGCACGTGCCACCCCGCTAATGCCCGGCACCTTAGATAATCGGTTTAACAATTACCCCTCCCGAGTGCCAATCAATTGAATTTCAATTCTGGGCTGTTCAATAGGGCGTCGAATGGAGGTTTAGGTAATGCACTTAGGAGCATAAGGTTATCATTATCATTATCATTTATCATTGTAGGCGAATAGTTTAACCCGCAACCTTCGTAAAGTGCCATCACCCAAATCCCAATTTATCCCAATTGACCGCATATAACAAGTTGTTCGTCACACATTCGGACAAGATGGTAAGTGCCCTCCAAACCGTTCGGATTCAAGTTACTAATAGCTATCAGGGTGGCGGTCCTAAAGTTCCGTAAGCTATAGCTACCCTCAAATCTACCCACCGCGTGAACCTCGACAGATGAATCTGACCTCCCGCTAGCTACCCGAAGCACGTATGGTCCCCGGCCGGTGGTTGGTACACGCAGCCGAGCAACTGGAAGGCGAACACCGCGGTATTTATGGGTGTTATCTTGGGCATCACGGCCTTGACATGGAAGCTCAGCGCCGAGCGAGAGGTCCGACATAAGATGCCGGAGCCGGATCGATTCTACCCCAGTCGATAGTACGTTTGATCATATATCATTGTTTGATGAAAGCTTGCCATATAGAATTCCGATACTAACTCACCTCGCAGCTGGACGAAGCAGATCAGGGAGTACGAGACGGCGCAGAAAGCAAAAAAGACCGAAGAATCATAGAACCAACGTTAGTATCGGAGTGTATATATATGCCTTATTCTGAGATGGGCAATACAAGGCATTGGGCTGCATTTTGGTGGACACAAGCGATAGTTCACCGTTCATGCTCGTGACTCAACCAATAATGGCCATGGAAGCTACCCCCGGAAAGGAGGGGATCCCATATTCAAGAGACATCATTCGATTTGTTCTACAAGAGCCTCTAATGTGGCCTAGTACAACATTATTTACCAACATAATGCTAAAATTAGCTGTCTCAAGACCAATCGACTTACCAAGTATGCTCATATCCTACTTGCATAAAAGATGATACTCATCTCAACCACTCCAGCAGGGTGACTAAATTAACCAGGGAGCTAGGTACCCAGGTAGGCAAGTAGAGACAAGCAAGATGGTAGTGAGGTAATCAAGTCAATCAATATCAGACTACCTAGAAAAACTTGTCTGGGGCCGATACAATACTTTTTCGTTCACTTATATAATGTGAGATACGTTTGAATATGAGAGTACACTCCAATGTCGACAAATAATGGTATTTTTTCAAGACTCAACTGCGTATTATATTAGCCTACAAGAGACGGTTTGGAGTACAGTGAAAGACTATAGTAACTCAAATGTATAGGCATTTAGGTAGATACCTATGGTTCCAAAACCAAGCTCATCTCTCCGATTTACAACCATTATTCACATGTTCACTCAAATTCCGGGATGCTTACGCGAATATATTACAACATTCCCCTTTAATCAGGTTCATAAAATATACCCTGTTGCTAGATCCCAACCTCAAGGACTTATAAAAAGGGGTTGAGACAACCCC
Organism: Entonaema liquescens; assembly: GCA_902805475.1. Lineage (NCBI taxonomy): Eukaryota > Fungi > Ascomycota > Sordariomycetes > Xylariales > Xylariaceae > Entonaema > Entonaema liquescens. The sequence continues at coordinate 1,473,322 of CADCSX010000006.1, forward strand.
AACCAAGTCTTAAACACTTTTTTAAGTATAAAATAGTTAACATTCATTATTTCAAGTTGACCAGTTCACCCTTTTAGTTCTTTCGTTTACAAGTAGTGCGTCAAGCTGATATACCGCTCGCTACGGATTTAGTCAGAAATGTCTGAGATGCTCATCCTTTCCTGCTTCTAAAGATCAGCAATGAAATAAGCAGAAATGCTAGATCCGAGCTCCGAAGGCTCGAGACTATATCATAAGCGAACAATATCAGCCTCATGCTTCCTAGTATAAGAATCTAAAATAGCATCCTTCTTTTAGACTCATCTTTTGCACCCACTAGAAGTATTGTCACGAGGAAAGCCAAAAGGTGACAAAGAAATTTCGTCGTTTCGCAAGGAACTCTGACTAGGATAGCTTCGAAGCCATATCTATTCACACTAAAAAGCTTCCTTGTCCTAAGGGGGCCTCACTTGGGGCCCCTGACAAGTATGATAATATGACCATCTATCTTTAGCTAGTGAAATCTGGTGAAGAGTTGCTTAAATGATTTTAAATGATTTTAAATGAGCGCAAAAACCTGGGTGAAACCCCCTATGTCACTACATAGGAACCTTTCTGGTTTGGATGATATGGCTGGTATTTATATCTGCTACTATAAGTTTTGAAGACAGTTCGTTCCTACCTACTGGCTGGCAGCAAGCGAATACTATTCTATAAAAGCTCTGAAACAATAAGAAGGCTTCTACGTCACACACTAAACAAAAACCGAACAACTCGTAACATCCATCAAGTAAATAGTTACGGGTACACTTGAGTTTTACTATCAAGTCATGAACTTTTCCAAATAATGTACTATCACGATTGGACGACCTCCTATGTAAGCATTCAACTTAGATTTCAAGATTATTGTTTCAGAGATGCTTAGGTATATATTCACTAGCACAGAAAGCGTGCTAATATACTTAGCATTACTAGCGTTGACGGCTGAGTGATATACACTTCCATTAGGTGTTTTATATTGAACAATAGATGTCAGTTAGACCTGACTTTGAAGACTTACGTTATAGAATAAATTTGACTAGTTATACAAAAACTGGCTACCTACCTAGGTTGATAGCGAGCGACGGGGAGTACTGCTTGCTATACCTGGTCATAAATCTACGTCGGAAGCGGCGAGTACCTAGTTACCATATATGTAGGTAGGCGTACGTAGGTCAACTCTAGGCTCGCTAGATATTTACAGAAAGTAGCCTTAAAGTTAACAGTGTGTTATATATGTTGTTATATAGGTTGGGTTTGCAAACAGATCGAGGTAGCTAGGAATATAGCAAGTGTGTATGAACGGTTTCCAAAAGCATGAGCTCGAATTCAAGTCGTTAGCCGCTGAGAGTTATGACGATGTACCTTAAGATCTCCTGATGTATGGTACTGCAGTCTGATAGAAACCAACATATCGATCTAACGCCTCGTTGTCTTATTGATTCGCTGACCCGCTTACTAGGTTAGTCTAGAAGATGGAAACTTAGACATATTCCAAAGCAAGTTACAAATGTAAGGGTCATATGCTAAGATTAGATGATCGCTAGATAACGCGCCTGATTGGACTGCTGACGCGGCAGAACGGCTCGGAGTATGTCTTGCAGAAGACTAGCCGCGCTGTATAAAATAAATATAGCGTACTATGGTATTATATGTAGCCAGTATGTTAAAATTAAGTAGATCTGTTTGATTCTTTCATATTGAATCATAAACGGTTATCTCTTCCCCATGTACGGATCTGTAGTATCGTGGGGAACCGTTGAGAAGCATCCAGGACGTAGAACAAATGAAACATGGGGGGAACTAAAGTCAGGTTTAAGCGCTTGTATGCAGATTTAGAGGATTGTGTTATATTGGGTAAAGAATGCATCCACTTTGGTAAAAGACGTGGTTGAAACGAAAAAAAAGAGAAGAAAAAACAGTAACGTTAAAATCAGAGGTAAATTTTAATAAAATCAGAACCCATCCACTTTTCCACATGATATAAGCCACAGAAAGCCACCATAGCCACGTAAAAAAGGCCCGTTCACCCACGTTCTCCCATGTACGTATTCCACTCGCATTATAACAATAATATATTTCGAAAATTTTAATTTTTAAATTTAATAAAAAATTATATATAAATAAATAAATTATTTAAAAATATATAAAAAATATATTAAAATTAATTAAAAAATAATAAAATTTAATAATTAAAAATTATATTATATTTTAATTTTTTATTAATTTGAATAATTATTTTAAAATTTTCATATAATATAATTATATAAAAATCGGAAAAATCTCGGAAAAATTAAAATTAATAATAATATTTTTTAATATATTATTAATAAAATTAAAATATTTTTTATATAATTTTTAAATTATTATACGATTTTTTATTAATATATTTAATAATTTTTTTATTTTAAATAATTGTAAAAATAATCAAGTTGTCATGGTAGTTGCGGTATATCACGTGAAAAGTGGATGGGTTCTGATTTTATTAAAATTTACCTCTGATTTTAACGTTACTGAAGAAAAAATAGAAAAGCAAAATTCTAGGATTAGAGGTCAAAACGCAGTGCGTTAGCTTGCCCCTTTATTCTACCTAGCGGATGAGGCCATCGTTATTTCGCACCGGCGCCTCTTTCATAGGATCGGAGAAACCATTCTCGGAGGTACCTGGGATATTGCTGGGGACCCTTGACCCGCGGCCCGGGTAAGCGAGGTTTCCTTGCAGTACAAAGTCATATCTGAATCTGAATCAACAGGCATGGGAAAATGGCTAGCCAATAGATACGAGAGTGCAGAATATGAGACAGGCGAATCTTACATAAAAACACTGCCCCCAACGCTTGGAGAATTTTAATGTGGAAGTTTCAGTTAATCTGATCGACGCTTGAATCAGAAACAATGCAATGAGACGAACATCGTCGATCTGGTTCTGGGATTCTACAATATGGGTTTCGCCCATTAGTGGCTTGGTTATCCATGGCACATTAAACACTTCAGGTAGTAAAGCCTTTGCAGATATCGGCGTCATTTGTTGGATATCTACGAACTGTAGATCGTCTGCCGATTTAGCCTCATAGCTGAAAAGTTTGATGTATGTTTCGTACGTAGACGATGATGCTTATGAAATGCTAAACCGACTGGCTGGCATCCAAAACAGGATAGGGAAGAAGCTTGGTAGGCCGGGAAGGACATGATGATTGAATAAATCACTACATACTAAGTTAGGTGTCTAGTCGCGTCGGTGTTCGTCGTCGTTCAAGATACTATCGTGTCCACGGTTTCACGGTAGTTGGCATATAAGGTTTCCGTCTTGATCAGCGGCCGGTAAATATTGATGTGACTTGGCCGTCACTAATATCCTGCTAAACAACAAAGTCTGCTCGGATCACCACCACCATTACGATGATGGCGGTCTCGTTAGCAAATTTATTTGTTTAAATAATGTGATACCGTTCGTTGTGATGATAATGTCAGGGAAGATGTCGACTTCGAAGAGATCGACGAAGAGTGTCTTTGCTCTCTTTCAGAGATTCTAGCCGTTGCGATTGGACAAGCCACCCATGTCAGGTAATTTTAAGGTGCTTCTGGGGCCTTGCCTATTTTGACCAAGACTTTGTCTGAGGTCCGTGGCTTGACAGGGATCATAGCTCAAGCATGAATTGCCATGTACGAGTGTACCTGCCAGTCATGTTTGAATTCGCATGCATATAAGTTGATGGTTCGGAAGATATCGAGTACTGCAGCAATATATTTACTCCAATGCCTCTAAGAATTCATATCATAGAAATACCATCGAATAATGCATGTTATCTAAAACAGGTAGAAGTGATTGTGCAACTTTAATGTATCTGATGGGACGAAGGTCTCTCTAATTTGAAGCCCGTGTCCCGTAAAGTCTATGGCAAGCAAGTAAGTTTGTAGTGGGTCGTAACCTTGATCGCGGGTTGATAGAACTGATTGAGTTAAGCTCCATTGGACGAAATCTATGGCCAAGAACCCCGTGGAGGGTACAGCGTACCTGGTATTGACTTGGGGGTCTATAGTATATCTATGTTACTGTACAACCTGTGCCTCTGTTTATATGCACTAATTCCAGTAGCTAAAGGTATAGGTACAGCCCTACGTCGGTGAGGGGTACATATGTAGGTACCTAAGGCAGGCAGGTGCAGGAGAGGACAGGACAGGGCAGGACCCGGCAGGTAGGGGGGCAGGCACAATTCATCCACGGTCAAGGAACATCGCAAGCAAGTAAAGCAACCACGACCACAGCCCAGAAGCGCAAGAAGTAGCTTGGGGCATAATCTCTCTGTTCTTGTCCTCTCCTCCTTGTCGACAAGATTCAGTCGTATGCCCAAACTTCGACCTCTTTCCCTCCGATCTAATCATCAATCCTCTTCCTCAGTTCGGATCTCTACGGTTTCACGACGTACCGTCGTGGCCTATTTTCTTTTCTTGTTTCCTTGTTTATCCTTCGTTTAATTCCTGTTCAATCATTCGTTTTTTTTGGCCGAAGGCCCAGCCATCCAAATTCATCTGGGTTTAGAGCCTCCGCAATAGTGTCCTAGCCGACGTTGTGCATCATAAGGCCACCACAGCATGTCAAGCGCGACTTGAATTTTTTTCTAATCACTATACGGTTTCCGGCTCCGGCTCCTTCATCTAGTCTCGCTTTCTCCAACTATAGACACTCGTTCGTCACCACGGAAACAACAACGCATCCGATCCTATCGGCATACCGCATTACCTCGAACAGAGTTTCGCAACAAAAAATCACAAATCACCATTCTCTCATAATTCCCCCTTAGAGCAATTGACTCTAGATAACTATTCACCTGAATTTTTGGTTACAGTTACCAGATATTACTGCGACCGGCCTCAGGACATAATTTACCCACGAAAAAAAAAAGAAACAAAAAAGACTACTTTTCCTATCAGCATCTCACGCTCTACCGCTTGTTCGCGCCAAGCCCCCGCGAAGCTTCCGAGACACCGGGGACCTTCATCAGCAAAACAGCCTCAGACCAGCCGATCCCGAGTAGCATGTGGTATTGAGCAATGATAGGATCAGAGCATCATGCATTCATAGCGCCAATGATCGCTACTGTTGACAATTCTAGGAGGTTCAGCGATATATCGCTCGATTCGACTTCCGCAGAGCAGAGCGAACGTGACATGGCGATGTCGCAAAGCCAATCAGGAGGGCGTGGAAGAACGACTGGCGGGGCGGGATGGATGGCGAAGGCAGCTCTTTTATCGGCCCTCTTTGCGGTTCCTGGTTCCATGGCGCAAGACCAATGCATCTCATTGTCAGGTTCAACTACCTGCGGTGCTTTTCAGCCTGCCTCGATTTCTACTACGAATGATGACTTACGGAAAAGATTGTAAGTTTTTATCCTCATGTGCCCCCAAGTCAAACAATCGGACCGAGATATCTACTTATCTATCATGCCGTTCGTGTCAATTTCTAATCGATTCGCTTCCAGTCCCTTTCTTCAGTATGTCTCAGATACGGCTTCCTTTGATAAGCAGTTAAGCCAGTACGTCCGGACAAGCTATGTTCAGGAACAGTAAGTAAAATAATATCTGCATCTTAGCCTAAACTTACACAATTATAGATATCAGAATCTTCTGGGATGTGGTGACATCAACCTCGTCAATACCACTGATTTATATGCCCGCTTCACCACTTCGAAGATCTGCAATGTTATCATTCAGAAATCTATTGAGCCTTGCGGCTTGTCAGACCAGGCCTCATTACCTCTATGTGCCGACTCTTGCACTGAGTTTGCTGAGAGCGAAGCCTACTTGGCTGCTGACACCGACCTTTGCCCTGGCACTAGCGATCGTCGCCAGGAGCAGATAAGAGCTGACTTTATCGATTGTTCCGTACCACCACGCTCGTTGTCACCTGGTAGTTGCATCCAAGGTATAGCTAACGAGCCAGAAAACTGCGGATATGGAGATAGCACTATTGGATTATGCTCATACTGCGCCTCGGGCGGCATCAATTCGACCGACACTTGTTGTTACAACTCCGATATCGAAGCAAGATGTGCCAATGTAGTCTTACCCACGATCACCCCGACGATGACCTTACCAACCGCAAGCGCCTCTGCGAACCCGACGACAACCCCCGCACCGGGTGCTTCTTCAGGTAATAGTGCTCTGTCTGGTGGCGCTATAGCAGGGATTGTAGTCGGATCCGTCGCTGGCCTAGCTCTCTTGGTTTTCCTCCTCTTGATGTGCCTTAGACTTGCTCGACGGAGGCAAGGTAGCCAGAAGGGAAGTGTTTTTAACCAACCCTCGCCCTCCAGGAAGGGACTTCAGACAGCACAGATCCCTGCCAATGTGGCAGCGCCCCCAAGAATACGAAGTCCTCCCGGGAGGAAGAATAGCGCGCATGTCCGCATTAGAAGGGCACACAGGAGATCCGGCCTCAAGACGTGGAGAATCAAAGCGTGGGGGTTCGGCGGGCGCAGCAGCAGCAGGTGCCGCTGCTGGATATATGACGGCAAGGCGAAGGGGAGGAGACAATCACTCGTCCACGGATTCGTTTGGAGATAGTCCTAGGTCGGAACCACGTGCAGCTATCTTACGGCCGCCTCCTATGAACATGCGTAGGAACGGTTCGCTGTCTAGTAGTTCAGTACTCGCTGGTGAGGATGCCCAGTCTCCCACTAGCGCTGGGGGCATGTCGTCTCCTCCTGGCGTCAACAGCCAACAGTCCGAGCAATTACCGTTCTTTAAGGACTATTATTCGCAAGATGACATCCACCCGGGTGAGCGTGTTGCCGTTCTATGGGCGTACCAACCACGCGCGGCCGACGAATTCGCCCTAGAGCGTGGCGATATGTTGAAGGTAGTTGGCATCTGGGATGATGGATGGGCGACAGGTGTTCTGCTAGACGAAAGAGCGGACGAGTGGGAGACACGAAGACAAGCGCAGAGGGACAGTGGTGTTTCGCACACCTCGGGTCGTGGTCGAGATACGTCACCTCCTACCAGCGGAGAGATAAAGGCTTTCCCATTAGTCTGCGTCTGCCTCCCTGAGCACTGGAGGAAAACCATCGAAGGTGATGGGTCCACGGAGACTGGCTCCAGCGCTCATCACGGCGGCCAACTTACCTGAATCCGATAACGACATATTACGCTGTTCACTTATATTTGATAGATTGACGAAGGTTATTTGCGTTTGCATTGCTTTGGCGTTTAGGGACTTCCGACTTAGACGCAACTTTCCGTCCGAGCATGACACGAAACCTAGCGCCACTCTACCTTCCGGTGTACCCTTGGATCTGTACTCGAGCAACGTCCGGGCTAATCGCCACCTGCTTGCCTTCGTCTTCTCACCCTCACCCTCGCCCTGCACATAGACACGACAGTTCGCATTATCGCGATAGATACGCTTAATGCTTTCAATTCTATAATACGCATTTAATTCTTTTCGGATGGAACATCGCCTCGGATCAAGGACTTGACCGCAGGACGTCTGGTGGTGATGTTTACCAGGTTGTCCTTGGGGACTTTTGATATGAAGAGATGCGATCATATTAATATGACGACCACATGCATTTGAGCCCTCCCCATTCTATTCGATTGTTCATTCTATATACCCGGTGTGTTAGCAAAGGTGTTTGGAGTGGATGTTATCGGGGAGGGCCATTGTTATGTAATTACTTCTTAAGGAGGAGAGCCGCGCAAGACTGGACTGGAGCTGGAAAACGCATATGATGCTACCTATATGGCTACTAGACGAGCAAGGAGGTGAGGGGGGGGAATTCTGATAATATCTTCAGTGGTATGGTACGAAGAGCCTTAGCCTAGATACTTGGCATAATGATGTTACTGAGGCTCGTCCTAGTCAGTATCGTAAGCCTACCATCTCGATTATCGAATATAGAAATCTTTCCCGACGATGAGTTTTTCTGCGTATCACTAGTAATAGTAATTATATGCTCGAGTGAATAATAAGAATCTGTAGAGGTTTGAATTTTTATTACTAAGGTGCCTTGGAGGTTTTGCCAAGGTATGTAGGTATGTAGTACCATTTTGGGCTATGCATCAAGTTAGGGTCCACTCTAGCTCCCCAAGCATCGGTGACTGCAGGTAGTCCCTACCGACCTAGGGAACCTACCAGCTCCCACTCTCACCCCAACCATTGCCGTCATTAACGATCACGCAGCCTCGCTAGTTTGCCTCGTGAGTTGTCGACGTGATTATCTCATCTCTCAACAGGATTCTTCAGAGGAAAAAAAAAAATACCTGCATTATAATTTTTGTCTTTTTTTCTTTTCTTTTTACGGCAGAGAAGATATCAAATCCATTGACATCATCACCATTACCATCGATATATCTTGTGGAAACCCTCGAAGATGGTCAACCCATTTCGTCTTACAAACTTAGCTAGGTAGCACCATCACATGTTTGCGTGATGGGTAACAGCTACTCCCTCGCTACGCCGTACGCCGGCTCTGCTGGCATCGACATACCAGAGTTAGCCGACCTGGTACACGAAAGATCGATCGGTAGTGCCCGGTTTATGAAGAGTATCCGTGCCCGCCATAACGATGGTGTCGTTTTGGCAAAGGTCACAGTGAAGCCATATACCCCGCTATCTCTACGAGAATATGGCGACAAGATATTGCGTCAGTCATGATTGCTCCCCGTCGTATACCGCCTAGGCTAACTAGCTCCCAAGAGGAAAGGGATAAGCTGAGAGATGTCCCCAACGCCCTGGGCTTCGAACGTGCCTTTGAAACCGAGGGAAATGCCTACCTCGTGCGACAATATATATACAGCTCCCTTTACGACCGCATGTCGACGCGGCCTTTCCTCGAAGATATAGAAAAGAAATGGCTTGCATTCCAGCTGCTATGCGCACTGCGAGATTGTCACAGCCGGGACATATATCATGGTGATTTGAAAACAGAGAATATCATGGTGACATCTTGGAACTGGCTTTACCTGACCGACTTTACCGGCTCCTTTAAGCCTACCATGCTACCCGACGACAATCCCATGTTTTACTCGTATTTCTTCGACTTGTCTGGCCGGCGTACATGTTACATTGCGCCGGAGAGGTTCGTCGAACACATCGAAAACCCACAGGCACAACTCCAAGGCCATAAGCTTACTTGGTCTATGGACATATTCAGTGCGGGCTGTGTGATCGCTGAACTGTTCCTCGAGACCCCCATATTTAGCCTTAGTCAAATGTTCAAGTATCGTCGTGGCGAGTATGACCCGGTGATCTCGCATCTTAGTAGGATACCGGATCAGGGCTTAAGAGAGATGCTCTCTAGTATGATTGCGCTTGACCCCGAGAAAAGATACTCTGCTGAGCAATATTTGGATTTCTACAAAACCAAGGTCTTCCCCGAATACTTTTATAACTTCCTCCATCAGTATATGGAACTTATTACAGACCCGAGTTCAGGCAGAGCTCTGGTTTCAGGGTCCGTGAAGAACTTAGGCGAGGCCGATGATCGTATAGACCGGGTTTTCTACGACTTTGATAAAATATCATATTTCTTAGGCTATCGGGACGACAAGGAGCCGTCTCAGTTCACTCACTTTACACCTCGCCTGGGCCTAGGTCTTTTCCCTGTACGACTAAATATACCCAACAATGAGCATTTCACGTCTGCGGGAAAGCAACCTCCTACCGACGATGGTACTCTAATATTCCTCACCCTTGTCGCCGCCTCCCTTAGAAATACAGCCCGAGCAGCTTCGAAGGTTAGAGCTTGTGATATATTATTAGCTTTCTCAGAAAGGCTATCCGACGAAGCAAAGCTCGACAGGGTTCTACCATATCTGATGACTCTGCTGAATGATGATGTTGATCTGGTTGCTATCGCAGCTCTCAGATCTGTCACTCAACTTTTGGCTCTCGTGACGGTGGTTACGCCGGTTAATGCCCACGTTTTCCCCGAGTATATTATGCCCAGGATGCAGGTGTTTCTGTCAGGAGCTTCTAGACAGCCTATCATGGGAAAGGAACGCAGGGAACCGAGTGCCTTGGTTCGAGCTACATACGCATCCTGTTTAGGTAGTCTTGCGACAACTGCCTCGAGATTCTTGGAGTTGACAGCCATCCTGAGAGCAGAAGGATCGATCAGTACCGCTGATCCGGAAGTCGAAGCTGGCAGCGACCCTGATTCTGCGTTTGATGGACTTTTCGATAACGCTCAAAGCGAGCTTGTTGAGCTATTCGAGACGCATGCGAAAGCTTTGGTTGAAGATTCAGATGCTTCCGTGCGTCGAGCATTTCTTACATCTGTCCCTGAACTTTGCATGTTTTTCGGCAGTGCAGAGTCCAACGATATTATCCTTACCCATTTGAACACGTACCTCAACGACAGAGACTGGATGCTGAAGTGTGCTTTCTTTGACACGATCGTGGGAATTGCTGCTTTTCTGGGTAGCACTAGTCTGGAGGAATTTAGTCTTCCCCTGATGATACAAGCCGTAACCGATCCGGAAGAACATGTGGTACAGGCTGCATTGCACTCTTTGGCCGAGTTAGCAAGTTTAGGTCTACTATCAAAAACAAAAACTTGGGAACTCATAGATGTGGTTGGTCGCTTCACGATGCATCCGAATCTGTGGATCCGAGAGTCTGCAGCGGAATATATTTCCAGTGCTGCAAAGCTACTGTCCCCCGCGGATCTCAGATGCATCGTCCTGCCTCTTATCAGGCCATTCTTAAAGCCAGCAATCATTCCCGACTTTTCCGAACTCCATTTGCTGGACTCTCTGAAGAAACCGCTATCGAGGACAGTCTTCGACTTGGCCTTATCTTGGGCACAGAAAACCGATAAAGGGCTATTTTGGAAAGCTGTCAAGCAACAAAAGCAGTCTACATTTACCATTGCTTCTACAGCATTGGCAATCCGTTCACCTCGGGAAGCACAGCCGCAAACACTCAACAAAGTTCAACGGAATGAGGAGGATGAACAATGGCTTACCCGACTGCGGAATATGGGGATGACGCCTGAAGATGAATTCAAGCTGCTTGCTCTCAGGGAATTCATCTGGCGCTTAAGTCAAATGAGGAACCGCGATTTGCTCGCACAGGATAATATTACCACGTCCTTGAACAACATTATCCCTCTGAGGAGTTTAAATGTCAAATTACAGACGATCATGTTTGACGAAGCTTCCGCAGAAGATGATCCTACGTGGCAACAGCAGCGAATTTCAGGCTCAGATAAAGGACGCTATACTATTGCCGATGCTCTTCTAGACGCTTCAATGACGATAGACGAGCCTGTCGGGAAGCGGCGTCGTGCTGCTATGAACAATCACCGCTCACGTTTAAGCAGTCGCGGAGGAGCAATATCACCAAGGACGAAAGATGGACGTGCATTATCGCCAATGGAGTCCCGGGCGTCTTCTCCAGTTAATGGCACAGGCCTTAACGAGTCACGTCGTGCTTCCTCTACAACACGCGGGCCAACTTCCCAGGATGATGATGCCTCTATTTCAGATTCTCCATACTCCACTAGGAGGGCCATTCGGCATCAGTCAAGTGCCCTGGATCTTTTAAACCGGAAAGACAGCGGTAGATCTATTGCGGAGACAGGGACGACCGAAGCGAATGCATTCGGCCAGGTTGAAGGCCCTTTCGCACAGAATCCGCCACCGCAAATAGTTATTCCTGGTACTGCCACGGGGGATGGAATGCCAGGAGCTCGGCCGCGTGCCTCGCATACATACGAAGGCAATGACCCTAATATATTAAGAATGCTTGATAACATGTATGCCGATAACTACCCGCACGACATCGTCCAGTTTGGGCCACTTGTCCCACCAATTACGAGGAGAAAAGCAAGCAAAGCGACGGGACAAAGCGGCGAGGAGGCGTGGAAGCCGAGCGGTAGTCTCGTAGCTACCTTCTCGGAACATACGGGGGCGATCAACCGTGTTCTACCATCACCAGATCATCTCTTTTTTATAACAGGTAGTGACGATGGCAGTGTTAAGGTGTGGGATTCTTCTAGGTTGGAGCGCAATGTCACCCATCGTGCACGCCAGACACATAAACACGCTCCAGGCGCGAAGGTTATTTCCCTCTGTTTCATAGAGAACACGCATACGTTCGTCAGCTGCGCCAGTGACGGTAGCGTTCATATCGTTAAGGTGGACACAGCAATGACCAGCGGATCTACTAAGTATATCCGATTGCGGCTACTTCGCGAATATCAGCTTCCGGCAGATGAGTATGCTGTTTGGTGTGAGCACTTCAAGCAGGAGCTGAATTCCGTGCTGATGCTTGCAACCAACCGGTCTCGAGTCTTGGGTATCGACCTTCGTACAATGACACTTTTGTATGTTCTCGAAAATCCAGTACACCACGGGACCCCCACTTGTTTCTGCATTGATCGGAAGCGTAACTGGTTGCTACTTGGCACATCGCACGGCGTCTTGGACCTATGGGACCTGCGATTCAAGATGAGGTTAAAAGGTTGGGGATTACCAGGAAAATCAGCCATCTACCGCCTTAGCCTCCATCCGGCTAAAGGTCGTGGGAAGTGGGTGTGCGTGGCAGGCGGTACTAGTCTCGGCGAAGTCACCGTCTGGGATCTGGAGAAGACGCAGTGCAGGGAAATTTATCGGGCAGGCGGATCGAAAGATGGGCCTAAAGAATATAAACCATGGGACGTCGATGAGGACAGACCAGAAGGGATGCTCGACCGTTTCGCAACAAACATCGAGCCTACGGCTAGTGGCAGTGGTGATCGCGGTGTCCGGGCTATGGTTGTTGGTGCGGGTGCTATGGAAGACCAACGCGAAGTACGGTACGGATATATCTTAACAGGCGGATCAGACAAAAAACTACGCTTCTGGGACCTGATGCGCATCGAAAACTCATGCGTATTTAGTGGGCTCCACAGCGAAGATGCGAAACCAGTTTTCGCGACGGTCAGTACGCCGAACCAGCCTGGCCTTACTCTCACCGTGGAAAGATTACCTAAAGGAGGTAATGCCACGGGTGCGGACCAGAAGGGTGGTAAGAGCAGCAAAGCAACAAGTAGTAGAGAGAAGCCACCAAGGCACACAGTCATATCGGCCGAGCAGGGACAGCTGCTCAGAAGCCATTTAGATTCGATCCTGGACGTGGCGGTGTTGGAAATGCCTTACACGATGACTATTAGCGTTGACAGGTCAGGGGTGATCTTTGTGTTCCAGTAAACGCGATAGATATTGTTATGGGTCGGCGTTCTCGGTATGGCTTCGATTAAGGCAGGATAACCTACTTACCGTCTAGGTACTGGAGGCTGATTAAACTACGGGGCGTAATTACGGGTCGAACGGCTCTGGAAGCGATAGGGGTCATGTGCTTATGAAAAGCGAGTATTATCTAGAGGAATAACGACAACGTTGATTTTCAGCTTGGTGATATGATGGTGCGTATGCTTGAGATGATGGTATACTATTTATTATATTATCTAGGTACCTAATATTCTAGTATACATTACTGACTGTATAGGTGTGACTATATTAGCCTATCGGGAACTAATGCAAGATGTGGTTACACCACCGATAGGGGGAAAACTGCGGGGATGAGAAGAGAAACAAACAAGATGTACATGTACATGTATGACGTTGCGCTCCTGCATATAAATACTACCTCGCTTGCTGCGACAAGCCTGTAGTAGAATTTCAAATACACCATTGACAGAACCTTAGGGAATTTTAAGTGTAACCTTATTAGAGGTACTAATAAATTATACAAGGAAAAGACAGATGGATGGCATATAAAGTAAACTCTTGAAAATGCCACCACAGAAAACCCTACAGGCTTTCTTAGCTACGGCCCGAGCTGCCTTAACCGCACCGCTGTCCAAACGCTCGACTCCTTTACACTTTGTTATCGGCAACGAATCAGCTGGTACGTATTTCTACTTATATTTATCCATTTAATGTATAGGTATATTAGGTGCTTTAGATACCCATAGATTATACTGTGTATTTTATACTTTTCGATATATTGAAATGCTCAGAAGCCAACAAGAGATATAACTAGATCTCGACTCGCTATGCTCTACGCTACTCTTGGCGTATATCAGAAGTCACTCACCGCCGCATACTCTGCATATTCCGCTATGTTATTTACCTCGTGACGACCTTTCGTTGCGGCCGGAATTCGCCGCCGTGTTGAAATATGCCGCCGTTACTACCGACGACGTACTGACGCTAAGTGAGCTTCCCGGCGACGACAATAGACTAAAGCCAGAGGACACACGCTGGCTACTCGTCGACCACAATGTCATGACAGGTTTGCTAGGCCAGACTTATGGTACCAGGGTCATCGGATGTATCGACCACCACGATGACGAAGGCAAAGTCCCAACTGACGCCAACCCCCGCGTCATCCAAAAGTGTGGCAGCTGCATGAGCCTCGTCGTGGAGCAGTGTAGCGAGGCATGGGAAGCGCTCGCGAAACGCGACAGCGACAGCAATAAAGAAGCCGTGCGACTCGCGTATCTCGCGCTCGCGCCCATCCTCATCGACACCGCGAACCTAGGCAACAGGGACAAGACGACGGCGCACGACGAGCGCGCCGTGGAGACGGCCGAGGCCTACGTCCGCACTAGCGGTAGTGGTGGCGGTAACGCATACGACCGTGACGCGTTCTTCGCGCTGGTGGCGGCCCTTAAGGAGGACGTCTCCTACATGTCGTTCCGCGATATCTTCCGCAAGGACTACAAGGAGTGGGACGAGGGCGACGTGAAGCTGGGCACTTCGTCCGCGCCGCGCGCCTTCGCGTTCCTGGCCCGTAAGGCGGGCGGCGAGGAACCGTTTGCGGAAGAGCTGGATAAGTGGTGCGGGGAGAAGGGCGTTGATGTCATGGTCGTGCTGACGACGGCGAAGGACGACGGGGTGTTTAGGCGGGAGTTGTTGGTCTGGGCGCGGGGTGGGAGGGGGGTTGTTGATGCTGTAAAGGGGTTTGCGGAGAAGCATGGGATGGATAAGTTGGGCCTGGACACGTGGGGAGACGGGAAGTTGGATTTGGATGAGGGGAGAAAGGCTGGAGACGATGCTGGACGCAGGACAGGGTTGAATATAGTCGTAAGCAGATTGCACCTATGCTGAGAGAGGCACTGAAAGGGGTTAAGAAGGAATAGGGGAATAAAGGGAGATCTCGAAAAGACGTGCATCGGGTAGGTCAACAGGGACGATTTCCTTGGCATTAGCATTCAATAGGAATCTTAACGATTAGAACCCAGTTTCATTTTCTTTATTTTCCTCTTCCCATATCACCAATAACTCCAGCCACCGTACTCTTCCTCCTATATGACACTTACACGACGAATCTATCAAATTTCAGCAACGATGGCGTCGAGCCACTTCGCAAGTCGATACCCCTGCTTCGCTATCTGCAGGTCAACTACCGGCTGCGCGGTCGTAGTATATTTCCCGCTGAGATCCTTATTCTCAACAGCGCTAATACCATCTGGCAGCACCGTCGAGCACACGTATGCGTTGCTCTCCGTAGCCCATTTTAGCGCCGTCGCCGTCTGCTTGTCTGCCGAAGCCACGCTGAGACCACTAATCCAGCCTGCTGCTTGGGATTTGTAGGAACCGGAGTCGATTTCTGATGGGGTCTGTCAATCCGGTTGTAATGAATAGGGGAAACAAGAAAGGGGGAGGCTACCCTTAATCAGATCAGAAGCCCATGATTTCGCGAACGACTGCGAGGACCCGCCCGAGATGGACTCGGGGATGTTACTGTCCCAGGCCGCGTGCAGATTGGTGTCGTCGCCGTCGTACTTCACGTCGATGTCGTTGCCGCCAATTTCTAAGGCCTCGCAGTGCAGGGGTTGTCCTATGTCGCCAGCAAGCTGCCCTATTGTGTTAATTCCTTTGTCTCAGTGCTCTGCTTCTTCGTCTGGACGTCCCTTGATAGTTGCTTACGTGGATGACCATCTATAAGTGCACTGGTTAGTACTACTCCATTCAACCATGTACCCAGGTATACTCGTCCAGACAAGATAGTCCTAGATTAGGTAGTTAAACAGAGTAGTAAACATGCTCACCTTCGCCGCAATTTGCAGATCCGCACCACTCGCCTCCTGGCCGATCAGAATAGTCGTATAATTCTGTAGAGCGTGCACAACGCAGCCCTCGGCGCCGCAGTCGCGGTCTAGGTCGACGCCGCAGCTCGACGGCGGATCGTCGTTGGCGTCGATATAGTGGAATGGCGCCGTGAATTTGCCCGCAGTCGTGTACCGGTAGCTGTCGGCCCACGCCGCCACGCCCGCTAGGTAGTCCGCCGACTTGTCGCCCAGCAAGTCCTGGAAGAAGGACTTGGTCGATGAGCTGACGTAGTTACTCGCGATGTAGGCGACTGTCTCGTGGCCCATGGCGCCCCAGGCCATGGCGCCGGGGAGAGCAGCGGAGGATAGAAGGGCGAGAGATGCGATGCGCGTCATGGTCGGAGGTTTCTTTCTTGTTACTTACTCGAGGACCTTCCTATGGTAACAGATAAAACAGCAGCAAGAAATTGGGTTGCCAAGATATGAGGTGAAGATATTATTTATACTTGTACATATTCTCTATCTACCTAATCCTAATCCCCAACTTCACTTGTTTATACACGGGTATATACACCGAGGTAGTAAGGTACGTGGAGCGATCATTATCAATGCGATTTAACAAAACCCATCCTGAGCAAGCCAATTGGTCTTCCTCACCCCCAGTTAATGACGAGATAACGGAGATATAGCATATACTCAGCAGCGGTTTTCGAATCTAGCGTCGAACGACGCGAAGTTTACAGAAGGTGGTTGTTCTGATCGCCACTCAGCTGCGTCGTAGATAGATTCAGGGTAGCATCGAGCCGGGATTGGTACCCTTATCTCGGGGGGCACGTCCAATCAAGCAAGGCACGTTGGCCAGGAACCGGTTCTCCTTGGCATTTTGCTGAACGAACACTCTCCGCGATGGTGGTTGGCCCGCGCCATATGATAGCTTGCCCTTGTAGTCCAGGCCCCGCTGCCGCTGACCTGCCTTGATTGGAACTTCGGTGAAGTGTAGACCCGTGTTTTAATCCTCCCGCAAATCGGTTAGGACTGCCTTGGTGCCCGCTGGTCGAGGAAAACCGGCTTGGGACATCTCGGTAGTTGATCTTGGCAAAGGCTCATATATAGCTGATAGCAATTTATAGTTGCGTCTAGGTCAGCTGTAGGTTGACTGAATCTTGGTATTATCATGTCTAACGATGTATGATGCGCCAGCTGACCCGTATACTTACAATGCAGTAAGTTCCGGAAAAAAATAATAATTATACGACTTTACACAAAGCAAGAGAAGTTCATAGGCTTAAGACGGACAGCTAGTTATTTTCACATAGACGATACATTGAATTCATCGCGAAGACACGTAGATAGGCCTAAAGATATATATGGAGGAGGCGAGTATGCTAACGTCCACGTTGAGACTTCGCACGACGTGTAGCTAGTCCATATGTGGGTTATATCCGTCCTTAAGATCCTTTTCCACGGAGGAGTATAAAATGAATGCTTTGCAAGAGCTTGACAAATTCTTTTTGCGGTTTCTTATGCGTAATTTCGTTGGGATTTTTCAGGCCGAGCTCAAAGATTCTTATGGCATGCTCGTCGGCTATACGGATGCACCTTTTAATAGCATCCAGTACCTCACCCATAGGTAGCACAGGCACATCCTCTGAGAGCATCTCCTGGAAGAACCTTCTGAGCACCTCCGTACAAAACGACTCTGAACCCGTATCGGCCGCCAGATTATAAGCATGGGTATACATAGCTGCTGAGCGCGGACGTAAGTACCTCGGAGGTATGCGCCATGCGTTCTGGAATCCTTTCCAATCACGTATGTCAGCGTATGCTTTCATGAGTCTCATGATATGCGGCTCGTCTAGTTGTGATAAATCCGTTTGTAGTAAAACGGTTTCCAGTCGCTGCATAAGTTTTTCACATTCTCCGGGGGCCGACCGATGATAATACCGGGCTGCTGCTTCGATGATAGTGACAATAATATCACTAGCGAGGACTTGCTCCCCACGTTGCTGGACCGTTTTCAAAACTTTCAGAGCCAACTCGGTTTTTTCATCTAATCCGCCTATATCAGAGGTGTAGATGCGCGTTAAAAGGTGCAAACACTGCTGTCGCGTGACAATAATGCCATGTATACACATCTCTTCGACCAATTCCTGCACGTTGATGGATAGCTGATTAATATTAGCTACGCGAAGTTCACACGCCTTCGTGTAAACAGCGAGGCGAAACCCCCAGGTTTGAGATGGGGAAAGACTTCGGCACGCAAGCTGGTATAATCGAATGAAGGAGTCCTGGAAGGAGGGTATCCCATTTGAAGAAAAAATGACCATTGGATCATCAAGCTTGGCTTCTAATAGTGATAGCACATTGAATTTCTGACTAGCATTATATTTGAGATCTTGTTCCAGTTCATATGGTGATGTGATGTTAAATAGTGGATTTACCGCAGGTGTTTCGTCTTCGATCTTGGGTAATGCCGAATAGAACCGAGTCTGTTCAAATGGAGTTCTCCTCGATGCAATGCTGAAAGGACTGTTTCCAGAAGTTGTGTGCCGTTGCGAACTGGCTAGAATGGCCTTCTCCAAAGGGTGGAGGTCTTCCATACCTCTCACCTCTGCCTTTGGCCGCTTATGCTGCGGCTTCACGGGCCTATCTGTCGAATCCGCGGGCTTGTGATGCGACTCAATGGTATTGTCGACAGGTTGACCGGCTTTTTTCTTCCATAAAGTTTCAAGACCCATTTCGATTCTTCGGGATTCTGTCATGACCTGAACGACAATTGTAGATCCAGTTTGAGCGGCACCGAAGCCAGCAATACGCCCATCTTCCGCAACAACTGCGGATTCCTCCTTGCGAGAGCTTATGGTACCTAAATTAACACATATCCAACCAGTTTTAAGGCCGTCGTCAGTGTCCTCAACACCTCCCAGCAGCTTCGCCCGCTTGGCCTTCCGGCGCAACTTAGTTTTGCGCTCGTTTGGTCCGAGCAAGCCATCAGCATGAGCCCAGACATGATGCTTAGCTCGCAGCCATCGTAGCAGACGGCCAGAGGATACGTTGAGATGGCGCTCACTCCGCGCCGTACCAAACAGCATGAAAAGGTTCGGACCTAGTGCTGCCGGAGGGTTTAGCTCCCTAAGATCTAATAAGGAAAGCTCATCAAGACCTAACTCCTCGGAGACATATTTTAATAAAGAGTCGAGAATCTCTGGAGAGCCTGAAGGAACTTCGGGTAATGGTGGAGGCTCAATAGTAGCCACATGCCTTGGAGGCTCAACTTGAAGATACCAAGGGGTAGTACTTAGACCCGTCTCCCCTTGGGTGGACTCGTGAGCCTGGTTGTCTAGTGTGTCATCCTTTGCTTGATCTGTCTCAATTGATACCGTAGTATTCGAGGTGTCATTTTGAGATGATGGAGATGAGAATGGTCGAATTGGTATCCTAGAAACCAGTCGCGGTTGATACTGTAAAGGGCCGGGTCTTACGATTGGAAAAGCATTCGTAGAACCAGCAAATAACTTCAGAGCAGCCAGACGGCAGTGAGAGCAGGCCGCTGTAGTTACTGCACGTCGAGTTACCATTTCCTCGACTGAACTGTGTCGGAATAAGACGTTTTGTTGTCTTTTCCTTTTCTTTTCCTTTTCTTATTTTTTACCCCCTTCTTTAACACTCAGTTAACAAATTCGCCTTGCCTCGATTGATGAGTTAAGATATCAAAAAAACGGGTATTGTAATGAAGACTTCCAATGGATCTCATGGAATTTGCTTAAGGTAGGTAGGTAATAGTCCAGAATAAAATTAAGTCCGTACCTTGAAGACATCCGGGTTAAATAGGTACCTAGGTGGGCTCTCCGAGGTTCTGAGGTGCAGCTTCAACGGAGGCGGATTCATTAAGTGGAGCATATGTAAATTTTAGACCAATTGGAAGTTGACGATCAAGATATCTAGTTATCAATTCTTATCGTATTTTATCAAACCTATCTTGGTAAGCCTAACTGAGGGGGGGACTAAAAAAAAAATACGTTCGCGATGGCAAAAATTTTGGAGCTGGACCCTCACGAAGCTCGCCTCCCAAATACCTACTTAATCAACCCATTGAAAATTAACCTCGAATCGGGGTTCTCTTCTTCCTACATAGGTCGGGGGTTTTACGTGTAGAATCGTTTCGTCGATTTTAACCTATTCCTTCGAACTTCATGTTTTTATAATTAATTATTCACAAAGATTCTCAGCAGCTTTTGAAAAAGAGCTTGTTGAGAATAGTCTTTTTTCTTTCTCCCCTCCTTCGAGATACCCCATACCCATATCCATATCCATATCCATATCCATATCCATATCCATATCCATATCCAAACCCTCAAATACAAACCTTTCGCGATGTTTGTGCGACCTCTTCCGGCTCGAAAGAGCCTTTCAATATCTCGACTCAATGCAGTGAGGCGACCACAATTAGTTGCTAGACATCCTACTCTCCATTCATTTCATGTATCGAGCAGTAGACTTTTAACTACCCAAGTCGGACTTCTTCCGAGAAGGAGAAAAACTCGCAAGACACTCACGGATCAATCTTTCAGAGATCTTTAGCCACAGCTATTGGCGACCCTATACAGAATGATGAAATTTCTTTTGATCATCTTCAGTCGCATCTTCCTAACAATTACATGCATCCACCATCTCCTCGCTTATACGACATACGACCCTTCGACCCTACTTCACCATTACTCCTCAGAGCACCAGATGATCCTTTCCCCCGCTCTAGGATAAATACCCATGGCATACCTGGTGGTGTCGACGAGATGCTTTCGGTCTTTGAAGCCTGCATACAGGTCGGCAAGGTAGATAGAGCGGCTCTTGTCATTAATCGCCTTTGTGATAGCGGCGCTCTACAAGGTCATGCTTTGACCGACCTTCATATCCAATACCTTCGCGCATCTATTGACCAAGCTTTCGAACAGCCAGGCCCTGGATGGGCGCAGTCTTTACACCAATGGTACGAGTTGCAAATTAGGGGTAAAAATATTCCCCAGACACCCGAGCTCGTCGCTTGCATGTTGAAGATTTCCCTCTTATCGACCCAAGGACCACGGTTGGAACGACTTGTTTCACGGTACATGGAATTGATGCCAGGAGATGCAATTTATCAAGTCTTATTAGAAGAGGATATTTTAACTCAGCAAGACGTCGGCATCATCGCTAGCATCTATCAGCCCGCTTCGGATCTCCTAGAAGACTGGGAGCCCTCACCAGAGGACGAGGAAGCGCAGCCATTAGACGCAGAAGTTAGCTCTACTGAACCGGTAGACCTTCCCGAACCCGAGGTGAAGGTAGGCAGTACGCCCGAAGTTTTGGCCGTACATCAAAAAGGATTAGGTCTTAAGACACTACGCAATGTCTTGGCCTTCTTTTCCAAGGTTGAGGGCCGAGATATTTCGAAATTGCCGTACGCAGAGCGCCGGGAAATTCAAGCCCAATTAGAGCATGATTGTGTCGATTCTGCTATCGCACGATGGAGAGAAGAAAATGACGCCCTCAAGAAAATGGGTTTAAACACAGCATTGTCCACAAGCGCTTTAAACTCTCAACTATACGAATGGCAGTGTGCTATAGAAAGCAAATTAGAGGAGGAGTTCAAGTTATTTGAAGTGTCGGAAACCCGTGAAAAAAAGAACGACGAGGACCAGGATCGCTGCGTATATGCCCCTTTTCTGAGACAATCAACACCACCGAGGCTGGCCGCAGTCACAATTATAAGCGTCTTAAACGCCATGTCATCCGTAGGCGTTGACGGGGGCGTTCAGTTAAACAGTATGCTCACATATATCTCCAAGGCAGTAGAGGAGGATATCAGGCACCTGATACGGCAGAAGCGCTTTGAAGAAGCCAAACGTAAGGTCAAGGCTCGCAAGCTGAGTGAGAAACAGAAGAGTGCAATTACCTCATCGATGGCTCAGCCGCCGGCCGAGACAACTGAGTCGACGGCGGAATCGAACATCATAGAGACATCTATGTACGAGGTTAAGTCGTGGCCCACACTAATCAGGACCAAGGTCAGTGTTGTTTTACTATCTACTCTGATAGATTGTGCGAAAATCAATGTTGTCCGAGAGCATCCCGAAACCAAAGTCCTCGTTAGTCAACGGCAACCCGCTCTGGCTCATACCACGATATTTAGAAAGGGCAAGAAGATTGGGCTGATAATGCCAAACAAATTTCTGGTTGAGCTTATGAAGCGAGAGCCTCCTGCCGATTTCCTCGCTAGGCACCTGCCTATGCTTGTTGAACCGGAACCCTGGACAAAATTTGACAAAGGGGGTTTCGTTGAATATCCCGCCCAACTTGTGCGAATTAAGAACGGCGAGAGGGACCAAAGAGTGTATGCCGAAGCAGCCGTGCAGAGGGGAGATATGGAGCAAGTTAGCAAGGGTTTGGATGTCCTTGGTCGGACAGGATGGCGAATCAATAGGCCTGTCTTCGACGTGATGCTTGAAGCATGGAACAGCGGCAAGGAGATAGCGAATATCCCTCCTTTGGACCCCGAAATTCCCTTACCTCCGGAACCAGAAGCGTCCGATAATCCCGTACTACGTCGACAGTGGCTGAAGACTGTGAAGGCTGCAGAGAACGAAAAGTCGGGTTTGCACTCGCAACGTTGTTTTATGAATTTCCAACTTGAGATTGCCAGAGCTTTCAAGGACCAGACCTTCTATTTCCCGCATAACATGGACTTCCGAGGGAGAGCCTATCCGATCCCAGCCTATCTCAACCATATGGGTGCAGACCACATGCGAGGATTGCTTCGTTTCGCAAAGGGGAAGGAGCTTGGTGAGGGTGGGTTGCGATGGCTTAAGATTCATCTGGCAAATGTGTTTGGTTACGATAAGGCAAGCTTGAAGGAACGAGAGTCGTTCGTGACAGATCATCTTGACGACATAAACGACTCTGTCGCCAATCCTCTAACCGGGAACCGGTGGTGGCTCCAGGCTGAGGATCCATGGCAATGTCTAGCGACCTGTTTCGAACTAAAGGCGGCCCTTGACTCTCCCGATCCTACCAAATTCGTGTCTCACCTTCCCGTCCACCAAGACGGCACATGCAACGGACTACAGCATTATGCGGCTCTCGGAGGTGATAAATGGGGTGCCCAACAAGTAAACCTGGAACCTGGAGACCGGCCGGCAGATGTGTACTCTGCTGTGGCGGAATTAGTAAAGCAGGATATCGTGAAGGATCTCGAAAATCCCGACAATATTATCGCGAAGGCAGTTGATGGGAAGATAACGAGAAAAGTGGTGAAGCAAACCGTTATGACCAATGTGTATGGCGTTACCTTCATTGGTGCCAAGGCTCAAGTACAGAAACAACTTGATGCGGCTTATCCTACTTTGGAAAAAGACACAGGCATACCGCTGACTATCGTCGCTTCTTACGTTGCTACGAAGGTGTTTGGAGCTCTATCTACTATGTTTCGCGGAGCTCACGATATTCAGTACTGGCTGGGGGAATGCGCTGGTCGAATCTGTCGTGCGCTCACCCCAGAGCAGATGACCCGAATTGCCAATGGAGAAAAGGTCCCGCCCAAGACAAATAGGTCGAAGACACCAAAGCCAAAGACGAGTGCCGATGAGATTCTTAGTCAATTCAGATCAACAGTGGTCTGG
The DNA here is from genome assembly GCA_902805475.1 of Entonaema liquescens. Lineage (NCBI taxonomy): Eukaryota > Fungi > Ascomycota > Sordariomycetes > Xylariales > Xylariaceae > Entonaema > Entonaema liquescens. Next base: position 1,497,038 of record CADCSX010000006.1, read on the forward strand.
ACCACTCCTCTCCGTATGCCCATCGTCCAACCGTACCGTAAAAATGGTACCCGCATTATCAATACCTCGATGCAGGATCTCAACTTGCAGATTCCTGAGCGTTCAGATCCCGTCAATCGACGGAAGCAATTGCAGGCTTTCCCTCCCAACTTCATCCACTCTTTAGATGCTAGCCACATGTTGCTGTCGGCACTACAATGTGACGAACTTGGTCTCTCGTTTGCGGCCGTGCACGATTCCTTCTGGACGCATGCTTCTGACGTTGATACTATGAACCGCGTGCTTCGGGACTCCTTTATTCGTATACACAGCGAAGATGTCGTCAAGCGTCTTGCATCAGAATTTGCGACCCGGTACAAAGGGTCGCTCTATCTAGCTAAGGTCGAGAAAGGTAGCAAGATTGCAACCCAGATATTGGAACTCCGCAAGGGAAGAAGAAGAATGAACCTAAAAGAGGAACTTCTGGAGGAGCGAGAGAGGCTACGATTATTGGCATCCTCAGACCCTAAGGAAGTTAAGAAAGGTCGGGCAATGCATACGGCCGCCAGCATTTTCGAAGAGCTGTCAGCCCCTCAGCCCTTATCAAGTGCGGAGGAGATGGAAGCAATGACATTGGGTAGCATTCCTGATGAAAGCACGATACTAGCCGATGCATTGCAAGGGATTGAGGAAAATGACGAAGACGATTTCGCACCGCCTTTAGAACCCATCAACCGGGCTACCGAACTGGAGGACCCTTCCGAGACGGCAGAGGCGATCAAGCACCTCCAAGCCGGGTTAGGTGTTAGCTATTTCGAGTCAGAGCTCAATGGAGTCCCCAAAGCATCAGTTGTGAGAGCCAAAGCCAAAGCGAAGGCCAAGAGCCAAGGCGCAGTCACGGTTTGGCTCCCGCTTACTTTCCCTGAGGTTCCTAAAAAGGTCAGTCACCCCAACACCCAATCCAATACGTCGACATCAGGCTAAATAGTAATTTCAGGGTGATTTCGATGTCTCACGACTTAGAGATAGTCAGTACTTCTTTTCATGAGCCTGGCGAAAAACCGGTCGCCTCTACGATAGCTTTGGGAGTTGATGGCGTTATGATCGTATTTTATTAGTTGTGAGCGAGTGCATGATGCGGCGTTTGGTGATAAAAAGTGCTTAGTGGCGCATGGCGGATGATCTAGACATAAAGGCATTATAGTGTATATACGAGTTTCTTGTACCAATCTGTATATTACACGAGAAGTGGTGGTTCAGAAGAATAGACCACGGAACAAATCAGACAAGGATGGGAAGAAGAAGAAGAAGAGAGCCATCCACTCCGATCATGTATAAATTTAGCACCAGGCAGTTTGAAAAATCTTGGAAATTCTAAAGATTGACAGGCCAAGCCATAGCGGGTTTAGGACAGAACCCAAGACTTCTATTCCCGTGGGTATAGCCGTGTCTTATGATGATAACAAGGTCATAAGTCGTTCCAGATGTGCCCTACTCCGCGGCTTGTGGATCGAATCGTGTATTGACGCTATAGCGGCTGCAAGCTTATGCGCAAATACATGAATCTAGAGTCTACCGTACGCCGAGCACAAGAGCTAAATCAAGTCAGCAGCCCTTCTCATACCCCCGATCTCAACAGAGGACGCAATGTAACATCAGAGAGGTGAGAGAATACTTGTTGAGGCTATTTGCTGCGCATGTATTACCTACCTTGCAAGACCAAAGGTAAGAGCTAGACCATAGGTTCGACCTATAGGATGACCACGGAGGGATTCCAGAATGCCGGAAGAAAGCTAGGATTACTATCCGGGGTCGCGTAAGCCATGTATTTTTAGGGTTTACGTCGCATCCGATATGTAAAGTTTAAGCACCTAGTTAGTCTTCTTGTTATTGCGGGGAAGAAGGGGAAAGAAAAATGAGGAGATTCGCGAAGAACGAGAGCTTTAGATTTAAGGGAGTTGTGTGAGAGTGTGTGTGGTGACTATGCGCTCACTTCCCCCTCAATAACCGGCCCAGCATGGTCCAGGCGTGACCGTCTTGAGATCTTCATCTAATAGCCACTGTAGGAAGAAGTACATATCGAGAACGCCCGATGGGCTTTTGAGGGGAGGGGAAGGGAGAGGAGGACAAATACGATACGGTCGATCCGCTTCGATGCAGACCAGGAAATGAGGAGAGCTGGGAAAGCGGCAGCTGGGATGTAGCCGTTCCCCACGTTCTCATTCGCTGATGCCCCAGACCGGACCGAGATGCGGTGAGCTCATACGAGGTAGGGCTGAGGTGAGGCGGTTCAGCCATCGCAGAATTATGCTTCTTCCGGATTTTTTTGGTATTTCTTCTTCATCGTGATTTGCTTTTTCTCCATAGGTCGTGTGGGTCTATCCAGGCATATTATAGGTATACATTAGGTACCTGGCTTAGGCTTAAACTTCAACGGACTTACACAAATAATACATGATTACATAAAAGGGGGCGAACCACGGTAGGGGGAAAGCAGGATCTCCCCGTGCGACGGGAGATGAAAGTACAAGCAGCCCCCAGCTTCCTCCCATTCGAGAGAAAGCGAGGAAATCGGAAAGGACTAACGGAGTCCTAATTCCCTTTTATGTCAGCCCCCTCCCAAGCCTCCTTGGCTGGCTAGATCTTGTGATTTACTTTTTTTTTTTCTCTCATCTTTTTTTCTATTCGGCTCTCTTATTATTATTAAGTACCTCTCTTGGCAATACGGATAGGAGAAGGAAAGTGACGTCGAGGGCCCGTGTTTTATAGATCGATGTATAGATGTACACACTTATATATAAAGAGGAAGCTCGGCTCCTCGCCTCTCAGTAATACGCGGAATTGATCAAGTTGAACTACCTCATCAAACTAAATTCACCTATATAATCACATATTCACACATACTCACAATGTTATTCTCAACCCATTCTCTCCTCTCCGGGACTGCCACACTGCTGGCTTTCTGGTAAGTTATCACTCTACTATCTCTGCCCCCTACCTAAACGGTAACATGCATTAACCCAGACATCACAGCAACGTAGCAGTAGCATCTCCCGTAGCAGAAACACCTAGCCCAACTATTCCCGGGCACTGCTCAACCACAATCGACGATTTCGAGCACACCACTGCTTGGGTCAAGACTCACGAGTGCTATACTTACACCAGAACGATCCAGTCATGTAAGTTCCTCTTTACCCCCTTAGCATTTTTACAAGTTTATGTACTGATTACATACCTAGCTACCTGCCCGACTCTATCATGCGCATCCAAGCCAACAGATGTAATCTGCCCGCTCTACATCAAGGTCTCGAGCGTCACCGTGCCATGCTCTACTGACTGCTGCCCGACGACATCGACGTCGTATGTAGCCAACGGCGCGTGTCCAACTTGCGACCCTTGCCCTATTCCCACCGAATGGATTACTTATACGACCGGATGTCCTAACACGCCTACTATCACATCCGTCACCATTGAGACTCCGCCATGGAATACGCCCGATTCCACTGGGAATTAGTATGCGAGGGAAGATACAAGGGACTGACGGGGACCAAAAAGAAAGAAGGTATCTGTGGCTCTTCGATGTAGCTTAATTTTTTTTGATCTCTAGACCGCTATGTAAATTTAGCGATTTATCGTACTGTGGCCCCCTTTAAGCTCGGGACTGTGCACACGCCCCCGCTGGCCGTAGTTAGCTTGCCAATTTCTTCCTTACCCGCCTCCTTAACTAGATGGCCGTCAAATACGACCTCTAGGCTATCCGTCGTAGTGAATCCTGGCTGGAAAGTCTCCCAAACCTTTTTCTTAGGGTTAAGCACGCCCTCGGGCTCGCCCCTCCATCCGTCAAAGCAGACTCGCTCGCCGGTTTTCGCATCAGGGGGCGGAGTAACCAGTTCAACAGGTCCCTTGTGGTCATCTACCTCTCCCTCCTTCAGCTTCGGCGACGCGGCCAAGACCATGGCGCATGACTTGATTCCCCGCATCTTGACAGGCTTCAGGTTAGCCACTACGACGACCTTGCGGTTCTGCATCTCTTCTAGAGGAATCAGGCCGTTCAAGCCGGAGCAGACGGTTCGGCAGACCTGGCCTTCGTACTCGGTGGTATCCTCAGTGCCGGGCTTGTCGCCCATGGCAATCGTGGAAACGTAGAGACTGTCGGCTTCTGGGTGCTTGATAGCCTTCAGGATGTGACCCACTCGGAGGTCGATTAGATGAGGCGACGGGGGCGTAGTAACGGCGGGAGCCTTTTGCGGTTTGGGGGCCTTCTCCTTTTTCTCTTTCTTGGGCTTCTCAGTGGCTACACCTACCGCGGCGGCGGCCTTGCTTCCAGCTTCCACAGCTGCGTCCTTGACGGCCTCGGCCGCGGCCTTCGTTCGGTCAACTAGCGTCGCAGTAGCTCCACCAGCTTCGCCATTACCACCAGCGGCGGCGGCAGCAGCAGCCTTCTCCTTCTTTAGACGCTCCTTCTCGGCCTTGGCGTCGACAGGCGGCTTGACGTAGAGGACCTCCTCGGGGTCGACCTTGACTTTGTCCGCGTCGTTGACGTTAAGATCAAAGACGCCTGAGTTCTGGACGAAGTCGAGATGCCGGACGATATGCGGGTGACCCCTTTCACCCGTGCGCTGCTCAGGGGTCCACGACTTGACGGTGGGGGCCAGAGACTCGTAGATAGCGACGTCAGCCTTGGAGGGCTTGGTGCCGAGAAGCGTAGTTCGGGAAGTCAGATGGGAATTAAGCTTCTCCAAGATCGACGTATCGGACGGAGAGCTCTTAAGCCTCTCAGAAGTGGTGATCCATTGTTGGACCTCAGTCTCCTCGGTGGAGGTAAGCTTCTGGGAATCAAGAGCGGCCATGGTGAAGGTTCGGAAAGAGATACCTCGTGAAAGAGGGCGGAAAAGGCGAAGTAGTGACAGCTTGGTGGCTTTGTACCTAGCTGCGACTCAGATTGGGGTCGCAGAGAAATACAATTAGTTAAAGAGGTAGGATTTTGACGTCAAGTGACAATGGAGGGGTTCGATGAAATTTCTTGAAGCTTTAGAAGTTGAAGTGTGTCCCTCCATTCGAATTGACTCATTTACATAAGGTGGGGTGGTAATTGATCACGTAAAGTAAACTGTTAATTGAATGAGAAATCACCTTTCTTCTAAATGCATACATGAGTGCCAAGAAGACGGGTGGAAGGTTGGTTTTTCGGAGCTTAGGTCGGGCCGGGATCCACCTGACTTCCAACCGGACGCTGCCAGGGATGTAACGGGCTGCGCGGCTGCAACCCCAAAGCTCTCCAAGCTCGCAGGAAAGGGCAGCCTACTAAACGCTGTACTAAACGTCAATCGCGACTTTACCTTTTAACATTTATCAGCTCCCCTGAGCTGTTGCCGACAACCCTCCATCGACAATCACCCCATAACTATTAAAAACTCACTCATATCCGCCACTTCGACTAAATATGGGCGCTTTAACATATGGCGCTGGAGGTCTATCCTCTTTCTTAACAGTTGTTGGATTGTGTATGTGAAACATTCGCGCTGGGAGAGCGTAAGATTGAAGATGCTGACTTGTTTATAGACATGCTCTTTACCGGTAGTGGTGAATCCTTTAATGTTCGTTCTCGATAACACGCAATAAATAATTACATCGCATCCTAATTATCATCCAGGTCGGAGCTTTCCTCGAGACGGTATCGCCGTATGTATGGGCGGATCTAGGTATTGCGCTTTGCATTGGTCTATCAGTTGTCGGCGCGGCATGGTACGGCACATTCCTCCCAGCTCAAGCAATCATTCTAATCGAACATACCACCATTAACAAGTATCTAGGGGTATCTTTATCACGGGTTCTTCCATCCTCGGCGGTGGTGTTAAGGCCCCTCGAATCCGAACCAAGAACTTAATCTCCATCATCTTCTGCGAAGTCGTCGCCATCTACGGTGTCATCATGGCCATCGTATTCTCTGCGAAAGTCAACTACACGGGCCCTGACGAAGTATTCGACCCCAACAGTTACTATACCGGTTTCGCCTTGTTTTGGGCTGGTGTGACGGTAGGAGGATGTAACCTAGTTTGCGGTGTTGCTGTTGGTATCAACGGCAGTGGTGCTGCTCTAGCGGATGCTGCTGATCCTTCCCTGTATGTTTCGACTCTACCCCACCGGTGCGTGTAGCAAGCTAACAGGACCTATCAGTTTCGTCAAGATTCTCGTCATCGAAATCTTCAGTTCCGTCCTAGGTCTCTTCGGTTTGATCGTCGGTCTCCTCGTATCCAGCAAAGCAAACGATTTTGGCGAAATCTAAATCTCGAATATGTGTTGACGGGATACAGTGTAAGAAGAGATGCATTCACAATCGATCAAGGATTGTTGGCGTTCGGAAAGACGGTTTCAAATTGGGGATAGCCACGGGTTTGTCCATTTGTGAACTATTGTATGTACTATTATGACAACCAGGCGTGATCACAGTTCATCCGGGGGCTGCTGGAATAGACCCCTCCTACACGAAACCCGGCAAGAAGGTAGAGCCTTGAGTAGACTGAGCCGGCACTTGCCAATTGCCAATCCATATCAGGGTATGCTGGAGTGGAATCAAATCCGGCTACTGGTTCACTAGAAGCTGTAATAATCTAAAGAGAAGTACTATATACCTACATATAAAATGTTGAGATACGCCCAATATTTATTTAGAGTGCGTTCCCGTTAAGACTTCATGCGATATGTAACCGAAGGTATTCACCACGTATTTATACATATCTTTATTAACTAGGTAACACCCTTCCTTATTATTCCTACTATTATAATTGCCTATACAAGGAGATCTAACTCTAGCCCCTAAGACACCAACATGATAGAGTAATGTCTACCTTAATTACCCCCCAATAAGACATAGAAAGAGGTATGTCTTACAACAACAAGCTATTATATAAGGTAGTTTAAAATAGCAAGCTTAGTGATTGCTACACAAACCGTCCTGCCGTGCAACACCATCCGCGCCGACAAGTAGGCTATTCATGTATGAAGGCGCCAGAAGCACACGAGTAGACCGGGAGAAGGGTCTCGTGAATACTTGGCGTAGGTTTAATTACCGGTCGTCCTCTCTCTATCCAGGATATTCGGTACCACCATGTAAAAGAATGCTATATTTTCTATATTAGGTACTCGAGTTGTATTTGAGTCAAGCTCATATGCAGGTGATTGGCGGTCAATAAAAAAAAATCTCTTATTTTCTCCGTACCACCGTGCTGACGAGAGAGATAAGGCTCAAGACTGGAGATCTACCGACGGCATAGAAAGAGAGACAGTTCCGACGTATATCCCCTTCGTCCGTTTCAATGAATGAATCCCATATGCAAGATATGGCACCGTAGGAAATAAGCAAGTTTCCCAAGTACTGAAAGTCTGTATAAGCATACTGACACCACCCAACAGTAGTAGTGTTGACATATCCGCTACATATTGGACAATACGTTATATTCTAAACAATACGAAACGCTTCGGCGAGAGGGGAGGTTTCGGTAATGCGTCTCTGCTCGGCCTCGGTAAACGCTTGTGGACGGCCTTGTTGGGTAAGTGTCTTGTCCATGAACACGAATGGGCCCTTATGGTGTTGGAATATCTCGTCCATGTCCTCTAGTGTTCGAAGAGAGGTCTCTGGATAGAAGAGAAATACGATAGGGAGGTATGACCAACAAAATCCTGCAAAGACTATTTGGGACGCAACGTTAAATCATGCCATGTTATCCAATAGAGACGAGCCCTTACGAAGGTAGAACCCCCACCCGAGGTTATCCACGCCAACCTTTGTGAACTGTACTATGGCGAAACCGCTTATCCAGTTCGTCGCTGTAGCGGCAGCAGCTCCTCTGGTCCGCCATCCGAGACTGTTTATTTCGGAATTGTAGACCCAAGGGACTTTGGCAAAGCTAGTACCATAGCAGAAGTAGTAAAGAAAGAACATAGCAACTGTTACTTTGCCAAGGTCAGACTTTTTTTCAGGGTGAATACTTGCCTCTCGTAGTGTCATGGATGCAACGAAATAACAAGACCCGGTTGTAATAGAACCGTACATCATAAGTCTATGGAACCGTAAGCATTTATGCTTGTCGGTAAGGCAGAGAAATGTGCATGCTAGGGGTTTTACCTGCGTCTCCCGATCAGGTCGACTAGTACTAGACATAGAAAAGCGGCGCCTAAGTAGAGGCTCGAATTTGCTCCGGCCAATAATCTTGCATATGAACTAGAAACTCCTACTGACTCAATCAAGAGAGTGGGAAGGTAGTAGCCCAACGCATTAACGCCACTGAACTGTTGCATTAGCTGCGTCCCGCAGCTTCAAAATGTCAGCACCATGACAGATTAGCCCTTTGTATCTGTAAGGCGACTTGCCTCAGCACTAAACGACGAACGTTCTGCAGTGGATCTCTACCGAGTATAGCGTCTCTAATAGGCACACGAACCTCGTGCTCTTTGTCGAGAGCATTCTGGATGGAACTAAGATCGTCCTTTAAGTTCTTATCGTCAAGGTCATGTAATACTCCTCGGAGCTGAGCGAGAGCTCCTCGAGCCTCTTCGAATCTTCCTCGTAGTAATAGCCAACGGGGTGACTCAACTGTAAGTGATAGGAACATTACTACAACGACCGGAAATACGAGCTGGAAAGCTAAGGGGAACCTCCATTGGAATGCTTCACTATTATCAAATAATGCGTAGCTCATCCAGTTTGCTATGCAGAATCCTACCGTGGTGCACAACGAACCTAGCACGACAAGCTTGCCCCTGATGTTAGTAGGCGAGGCCTCCGCAACGAATACAGGACAAGTTGATGAGGTGATCCCCACTAGACTAAGGGGTCAGCATATACGGTATGGCAAGTAGTTGGCCGGGGCTGTATGCAATGGGGTAGAATTTTAAGTAGATTCTCGAGCAAATGGGAGGTTTCCAAGTAAGCAAACTTAGAAGAGGACGACACTCGAGTTTCTAGGGGTCAACCTACTGCCAAATCCGTTGATGATGCGGCCTACAATCATCTGAGGCAAATGGTAAGCTGCAATCTGCAAGACTACTCCAATAACGTTGACCGCGAGCCCAGCATAGACTGACTTCTTCCTCCCCAGCCTATCACCAAGTAAGAATAATGCAAGACAGCCGAAGAAAGCACCGAGCTCATGCAATGGTCAGCATCCGTGATTAGCTATGTCAGGTGTCACGACCCACTGAGAAGCAACTAGACGTAATACCCGAGATAGCTGGATCCTTGGTTTCTGGGAATGTCTTGACAAAATCTGCCGATATGAGGGCACCAGCAAAGATCCCCTGGAATTGGCTGTGAGTTAATCGTTAAGTACGGGGAACGCGGGTGGTAACAACCTGGTCGTAGCCGAAGTGTGCCATTGAGACTGCCATAGGTTACTCGTTGTATTAACAACATAGCGGTGAACAGTATATACCAGAGTTAGTTAATGTTAAGCAAGCGAGCTGCCACTTTCCGCTTGGTGAAGTCCAATAAGCCATATTATTGGAACACGGGTATGAGGGTCAACGTAAGACTAGCCGGAGACGATACCCGAAAATTCGATGGAGTACAATTGATAATAAAGTTGAGAGTGAAGCAGTCACTGTATTCTTGCCGACAAGATACCGTGAGATTCCCCCCTTTTCCGTGCTTTCGAACCGGTCGTCGATAGGACCTTGGTTCCATGTATGTCTGAAAGGTCCGTTAGCGATTGCCTTGTATTGTATAGTCACTGTAGCCACCCTAAACCATAATCAGCATCTTGTTCATCCAGCCGTTAACCAACTCTGATGGTTCTCGATGACATTGAGAGGCATATCCGCGTATTCTATATCCGGATGGCTCAGCGGAATCAAGGGCACGCCTAACCATCATGTAAAATCTTCTCTTGCTTATACCTAGGCAACTTTGAATGGCGAACAGGGCCCTGGGCGGCTTTTCCGACAGTGAAGCAAATATAGTTCCATCAGGGTCAACCTAGTGGCTCGTCTTCAGCCACCCCAAGTATGCCGCTGTGACGTGTCCACTATAGTGATATCCTATCGGCTGACTTCAGGGGTTTCCTCACGAGCGACCAAAGGTAGGATTTTGACAACCATGACTGAGCCCGTTCGGAATCAACATTATCCCGGAAGCCAATAGGTTGGAGATAAATACACCATACGCAGGAGTACGATACGCCATTTAGTTTCGTTTGATATTTCAAAGTAATCGTATGATGAAACTGGTTAACGGCAGTAAAGTAACCGGACATAGACAGCCGAGCTTCTAATAGGAGCGTACGGGAAAGCGAGATTGAACTAGCTTAAGGCCGGACATTATAATGTAGTCATGGAAGTTCAATTCGCCGGTCAAGTTCAAATACGCCGTTTACTTTCTAACTCCCAGCTCTTGACGCCAAGGGGGGTAGCACATATTGTTTGTGACTATCCAGTGAAATTTAACTAGATGAAATCGAGATAAAAACTCACCAAACAAGTAGATATATCCATACACCTCGAAGAAATATGAAAAAGGCATCAAGACAATTGTAAGGGTGAGTGTGAAAGATAGTTAAAATAATATCTAGATTTTAGGGGGGAGGAGTCTTCAGTTAAAAGCTACCCTGTCGGTCTCCCGGCATTGTCGGCTATCAGGGTAGCGGAGTTCGTTATTCCGAATCCCCCAAGGTATAGCGTTCGGCTGTATAGAGATATCGCGTCGCGGTTCACGGCGTCAGCGATACCGAATGATACCGGATCTACGGCGATTGGAATTTTAGAGGTTGTTAATGCATAGGAGATAGGAGGAATAGTTCGGAAGGATTGGGTTCATGAAGAAGTGGGTCGGTTTCGGGGTTTGTGACTACTATGTAGAATACCCGCGTACCTAGAGAGCTACGAGTAGGTAGCCGCTTCCCGGGCTTTACAAAGCATTACCTAGCATTGATTTACCTAACCTAAGGTACTTACGTTATACATGTAGGTAACATCTATTGGTGTTGGGTTTACGTTAAGCTGCAGGAATAAGCTGCAGGCGTAACATAATCTGTGGCACATGTCACAAATCGAGTTAGGCATTTACTTGTTACCTATAACATCCTATTGCTATTATTATTACCTGATGTTGACTCTTTCTTCCCGAACTTTCGAGACTTTTTTAAAATGGGTTATTCTTTTAAGTCTACCCCGAATCGATCACTGACGTATAGGGGTATATCCAATAGGTAATCATTTGCGATCTGTGTATCTTTACCCTGCATGTAGGACACATGATACTGATTACGAGTCTTCAAATTTGGCTACTTTCACATCCCTTTCTATCCCTACGGCATCTGTCATTTGCAGCCACATGCGCGTACCATACCTTTTTACCATGCATTCACGTAATTCAATAGAATTTGGTCACGTACCAAGGCAATGGGATATGTATGTCAGAATATGACGAACCAATCGACATGTATACTTTAGCATATCCTAGTTAGAACTACTACGCAACGGTCAAGCTTGTATCTAACATCGAGCTCTCAAACCGGTCTACCTGCCGAGGTCCGTCCGTCATTTTAATCCAAGTCCCGGCATTGGGGTTTGAAAGAGTAGGTCAGACGTGAACTGGAGATGCATCGCAGATAGGTCACTTGATACATTTAATATTTATGGACTCGGTGTAAACTTGGGTTTTGCGGTTAAGTTGTGTTGATGATACTTTTCCTTAGCCAGTAAGTTTATATTCCAAAGAACTTAGAACAACCCCCCGCGCCCCGCTGTTACCCGCCGCTACCTAAGGCTCAAATGGATCATATAGCGCTAACATCTATAAGTTTACAGGTATATAGGTACCTACTTAATAATTGAGCGGGCAGGTCCTCAGTACTTCCTATGTACAATACAAAAACACAGCCACGGCCTAGGTACGTATCCGTATACATCTACAGCTGGACTTACTGCATTATTATCCTCAACCCTAAGAATAACCCCAAGGGGTAACTTTTTGCCCTATTCAGCCCTACCTCTATATTTGACAAAAACCTTCCATAACATTGGCGTATTTATAATACACTTGACCAGCCTTAATGACGTATTGTTCAAATAAGCTAGTTAGCTTCTGTCAAGTATGAGTCTTTCTGTAACCACCAATTTCCTATTTGGGGTATCGGTCGTGTTGACCTACCATTAAGAAGATTTTTCTTACTTCTATTCTTACAACCCGGTAGTAACTAGTCAAATCTGGAAGACGAAGGTGAGGCGTAGGTATAGTGGATAGTTTCCCAATGTTCCATTTGCCCCATAAGGGATAAGGGGGGCTTAACCATCTTTAATAACATACGGTCCTTCCCATGTAGTTATTATGCAGCTCTCTGTCTTCGGGCCAGCTATAATACGCTTGTTAGGCCTGCGGAAGTGCCTGATATGTCTTGAGGTGCCGTGCTTTCAACATCCCGTCAATATCTGGGTATAGGAGCGTCTTGTTGGTTAGGATCAGCGACTAGACCATCAGCATTATTGGTCCGCATTAGCCCCCGTGGCGGTCAGAAGAAACTCGCTACTACTCATCGATGAAAGAAGTCGACGAGTGGCAGTGTGACATTAGCTACCCAATATCCAGTATTCACCCCCGGCAAGGTCCAAGGGATTTTATACTAGGTAACGTTTCCGGTTATTGGATCGACTACAGCAGAGGCAAACGTGGTCAGCCTCTCGAGCCTAGGGTATTGGGTATTTCAACGGGAAGCAGCCGCCTTTACGCGCTCGACTACCAGGCCATATTATCTTAGTTAATGCTTACCCTCGCCTGGACGATAAGAAGTTAAGTTAGGGGGTATATCTCCATCTTAGCTAGCTCTTCGGATTTGCCACATGAATTACACAAGGAAGCGTATGTTACCCATTCATTCCCCGATATATTGTTAGCCTATTGACTTACTAACTTTGCCGAGGATCAGGCGCGCTCCTTGCTTGCGACTTCTGCAGGTACTTACTCCCTCCGGTTATTCAAATCCCTTTCAACCTAACATAGAGCAGGCATCGTAAGCGGCGATGCGATGGGAAGAAACCGTGTTCTACCTGCAGGGATTCAAATGCCGACTGCGTATACAAGGAGCTACCATTTGAAAGGTATCCTCCCTATAGCTTTCCTCTAGACCAAAGCGGCGCCCATGCTAACCCTAAATCCTAGAGTGGAAGACTCAAGTCCTACTGCAGTCGTCGATCGACTTGCCCGAATAGAATCGTTGCTCGAACACCAAAGCCAGCAGATAAACCAGCTCAGTACCCGTTCTAGCCCCCTTTCGTACCCTCCGAGCCAGGCCGATTATTTCGCCGTGTACCAACAGCACTCGGACTACTTACCTTCCACTTCTACTGGAATAGACCCTCAGCTGGATTCGCCGCAATTCTTGATCCCAAAAGGGCATGCTACTCTAACGACCACGCTCCTTTCGCTACCCCAGGTGCGTGACCTACTCGGAGATTATCCAAGAGAATATTTCTTTGAAATCGAAGAAAAGTTCCCCTTGCCAGGACTACTCGGGAGTCTCTATGATAGCCCATTGGCCTGGCCATCTTTTGATCTCGATGGCCTTAACGTGTTAGCCGAGAATTATTTTCGAAATGTCCACCCTCATCACCCTCTCTTTACACCGAATACGTTCAAATCTTGGCAGGATCATCTTATTCAGGAAAGGAATCTGGAAGATGTTGGGACGTCAATATGCTTTTGCGTCTATGCTTTGGGCACGATAAGTTTAGATCGAGGGGGAAACTATGAAGATGATGAAGCACTAGGACTTCGATTTTTTCAACCGGCATTACGAATAATATTGCATAGATTGGTGTGGGATTTTCGACCGAGTATAGCGCTCTGTCAGGCCTTATTGCTAGCCGCCTCATATTTTTCTCACTTAGGAAGGCCCCTTCACAGCTGGAGAATGGCACAGTTCGCATCCCGATTATTCCTAAATCTAGTTGAGAGGTAATGAGCACCCCCCTGAAAGATCATGACGGCCAGGGCTAACTTATGGAAGTCGAAAACATAATCTGTCGAATGCAGTCTTTGAAGAGGCAGAGCTAAGGACATTCTGGCAGTGTTTTACAGTTGAATGGTAGGATATCTATGAATCACAAGTAAACTCTTTGCTTACTTCTATTATCCAGTGATCGAATCGCCGAACTTGACGTTCCTCGGAGCGGGATAGAGCCTTTAGGAGATAAAATGCGGCTCCCTCACAATACAGACCCCTCTGATAACGAGAATATTATTTATTTCATCGCCGAGCATGCCATTCGCCGACTCTTAAACCGTATACACAACTCGCTGTATGGTCCCGAAATTGCAGAAACCAGTTTCACTGGTCCAAACCAAGCATGGCAGAGCATAGGTCTTCAGAAACTCCTGGCGCTTAGTACGGAGCTTAACAGACAGTTAGAGGAATGGTACATCTCTATACCGGACTACCTAAGGCCACAGAAAGGGACAGTTCCACTACCGAACGATCGTGCCCGGGTCCTCAGGCTTCGGTACTGCGCTGCGAGACACATAATTCACCAGCCATTCCTACTTCAGATGGTCTGTCGACAGCAGGAAGTCCAGTCCCCAACAGGCTCTGCTGCTCTTAGCCCTGACCCATATAGCGAGTCCCCTGTCTTCTTGGAAAAATGCGAGGCCTGCATTGATTCTTGCGTCACCTACCTTTACAATGCACTGGATATGATTGATAAGCGCTCCCCATATCTATGGACCGTCTCCCAGAGTTGTTTGGCATGTCTCGTTATGTTATGGCTGGCGGATAATTCACCCGCGTTGCATACCTACGTTCCTCATATGCAAGCAATTCAGGACATGGTGCTCACAAAAATACGTAAATGGGCACCTGATGATTCCAGCCTAGCTGCCGAGGCACAAATTATCGAACAGCTTGTCTTTTCTGATTCGATGGAAGCCTAAGTGGTTCTTTGGTACGATTTTACAAGTCTTGGAGCTTCTCTATAATCCTCAGGTTTGGATAATATAGAGAAGCTTTAAGGCAGCCTTAAAGATTAGCCATTAAATTCAACACGACATTGACTCTCAACCTTAACAAGGGCCCAGCAGGGGAGTACAGCAAAAGGGGTTTCAACATGATACTGATGGAAAAGACTCGGTAGTCAAGTAGTCGAGGTCAGAAAATAGATGAAAATAGATGAAAATAGCATTAGAATTGTAGATAGACGAATACAATCACTTTCATTCTCATTGGATCCCGTAGCTATGCCGAAGTGTGGTTGCCAGTGCATCGATAACGCATGAACATGCACCCTCCTGCTCTATCTTTGATTCCTTCAGGTTACATAATGCATGGAATTTAGCAAGAATGTTCTCCCTTGGGGAAACCTTGTGGACCTTGGCTGATTTGGTAATACCTATGTAGGAGGTATTGCCCGATAATTGTACCCAATAATTGTCAGCACGATAGATGAAAATTCCCCAAAAACCCCTACAAATCGGGATGACATCATCCCCGCTCGCCCGATAGGTCCCTATACCATAGCCCCGGGACCACGCTAAAAATCTACTTGCATTAGGTAATTACTTAGGTACTTAATGCACCTACGATTGAAATTTAGCGATGAGGATTACTTTAGCAAACGGGAAGGTCCGAACTTCATCCCGTCCCCGAAAGAAAACATCTCCCAATTCATAATAAACGGAAGGATTCGGGATCGGCCGTAATACATCCAGGGCTAAAAATGCGATTTCGCAACGAAGGTAGTATTCTATATGAACCAGTTTTCTTTCACTTCTACGTAAACAATTTCCAAAATTAGATAAGCCCCGAACCCGAAAGACGGGATTCAATCCGATAATCCCCGAGCGTGTGACTTCTTATTGACGCGCCAACGCGAGCTGTCCGACGACACATGATCCCACCGGCGTCTGGGTTCCGGCTACTCGGTGTTCCCGGATCGAAACACCAGGAACCAGGTTCAAGATGTTTAATTCCAAATACCTCTCTTGTTCGCGTGCATTCCAGCATGCACCGAATACAACTTTAAGATGCAGCCAAGTGTTCTCGTGTCCCATCTTCATCCTCACCGCCTGATGGGAGCCATTATTTCCCATTCTTGATTACTTCCCGTTCTTGTACACAATACTCGAAGAATACCTGAGCTAGTAGGCAGCAACCGGGACGACGGGCTTCAACAACAACATGCTGACCACTTTGCCGTCTCACCCACGCGACGGGTGCAGCGGCAGGACCCTGCTCCCATGCGTTCTGACCCTACCATCTCAGCCCTAAACTGAAAGACTATTGCCACACGCCTGCTGACTGCATCTACTAACTAGTATCGCCTAGTATCTTACCTTGCATTGGAAATGTTGGGACAGGTGCATGTAATCACTTAATGTCGAGCTCGGTCATATATGCGGACATGCAACGACAAGATATCGCCACTGAACGTTCGAGACCATCGAGCTATTTTGCCTCATCGAGTATGTCTTGCCGTCTAGCCAGTAGCCTTGCATGATGATCAATATCTCACTCAAGATCACGATATCAAAGACAAAAATATGGGCGTTGAAATATTACACCTGCTACTAATATTGTCAACTACCAAGCAAGAATGTAGGATCCGCAATGGATCATCATTATACCAAGCCTTGTTGGATATAGCCCCACGAACCTGCCCCGGGATATAATTCCCCCTCGAATAATTCACCTATTAGAATCGCAACACCAGCCGTGGCTATCATATACGCCGTCCGCGGATCCGTGGCGCTGTTCATCGAGATTTGTAAACATCGCCAAATTAAAGAGCCAAGTTTGTTCGTTATGGATATGATGTTTGCCGAACAGTCAGACTGAACATCCCTTCACCCTGATCGGATATCCTAGATTGCTAGACGATAAGAGCTGCGATTGCTATTGCTACGGCGAGCGCGGCGGTCGAAAGGCCGGCTCCTGTAGCCACCGATTTACTATCAGCCGACGTCGCAAAGCTCCCTTCCGGCATGATAGCGTTAACACATCTAGGCATATGCCTGTGTGCTGTGAGCTGGGTCGCATGCTTGAGGACCAATTTTTTGGCATGTATGTGCTGGATACTGTTGCCGGGGTGCTCTGTGAGGTATTAGCAGATGCTGTGCTTGAATGAGTCCTGAAAGCTACCCAAGACACCTAAGCATGGAAAGGGGGCAATGACTCACCGCGAGACTCTGACACCGAATTATTGTCGCCACTCGGGACGGACGCATGAGGTTGCGAGGTGATTGCAGAGCTCTGAGCCTCGAGAGGCAACGCAGCTGCATTGCAGACAGCAAACGCGAGTGCGAATATTAAAGGCCGCATGATGTCGAGAAGGAGATCCAAGTGTATCCGAGTCCGAATTATGTTTGTGGCGATGGGCGGGATGCGAGGTTCTGGACGAAAATATTGGTGAAGGATGGTAGACGAGCGTAAGTCAAGGGATATCAAACATGACTGAGAAGCGTCACTGAACTACTAGTACCTAGACTGTTTGATTAAATGGTCATAAGTTATAAACCTAAGGGAAACCAGGTGAGCAACAGAGAGATAAACTTCAACTAGTGACACACGATTCGCTCTTTGACGGCATCCGTGCTATCGATCCCTACGCATGCTCCGAAGACTCGGCACCTACCCCAACACCTCTGGAATCTGTTTGTATACTATGTTATTCGATTTTAGGTCATGGTGATCACACCACAATGAACCCCTTCAGGGACGACCGTTTACTAGATTAGGTACCTGACGATTCAAAGAGGGACGGCTTCATAGTAGTCACATCGATATCTACCTGAGTTCACAACTACGAATCTATTGAAACTTTATTACTATTCTATGAGAGAAGTCTGAAATATGAAATGACCAACGTGACGATAAAAAGCTTTGCTATTTGAAGAATACACGTAGAGAACACTCTACAAGCCACTATAAACTCTATGTATGTGTTTAGTCTCCACTGCAGTCGCAGCGTATAAACTATAGGCGTAGCCCAGCCATAGTCACAGAACTAAGTTGAAAACATAGGGAACGAGCATTGGAGTATATATAAAAGACCAATATGATCTATGACCTGGTATTGTAAAAACTTCCAACATCATTGTGCCTTTACTGATACCCAAATATTAACTATTGGATCTTGGCTTATAACACGAACGGGAGGAGACAGGTAAACCATCCACTGCACCTGAGTTATCCGAACCTAAAAGAGAAAATATAAGAATAAATACATTAGCATAAGTAATCTTGCTGAAGCTGAAGACTACATAAGGTTCTGAGCGGCGGAGTTCTAGATGACCTGAAATAAGCTATGATGTCTTAGGATTGGATGGGTGAGAACTAATAAAAGTGCCCTAACCCATCAGCATTGAACATGCATCGTTATCCTTCCGCGCTTAAAAGTGGCCCGAGTGAATATCTCACAGGCTGGACCTATGGCACAGCAAGACAACAGTGGCACAGAGGGCGGCTACGTTTCCGAGGCGGCTGCGTGCTTAAAAAGAGTTCAAAATGCTTGGCGTGAGAAAAGCTAAGATATGGCTATGATGTCGACTGTTAGACCCAACGTAAACATACCTAGACACAAAGGTATATTAAGTACGCAATTCAGCTCACATGATAATAGAGTTCATTTATTAAAAGAGATGTGAAGATAAAAACGAGGTTCGTCAATTACATAAGTGAATGTATTAAGGTTGCAGCACATGCAGTAAATAATTAAATAATTTGTTGGATAGACGAATTGGATGGTTAAATAGATGGCGTGCATAGCTCCGAGATGAAACAAGCAACAAGGACTAAGTTGCATGCAGCCGACCAATTATATTTGAAGGCTGTTTCAAATTGGGAGCTGTTCCTGACGATCTCCTTAGGTAATCTTCAATTTATCTTCAATTTATCTTCAATTTATCTTCAATGTACTATGTAAGGTACCGCCCAGATATGTATTTAGGTTTAGCGTCTTCCCCTTAACACCCATTCCCCCTGCTTCAAGTTTGTATTCCCCCGCTTCCCGATTTTACTTCTTTTCCGTCCTCCTTCCTGAGAAGAACTGTAGCTAGCCAGGTTGAATCTGTTCATCCACTTAATCCGCTACAATGCTAAGCCCGGATGGAAAAAGGCTTGGCTGTCTTCACCTTATTCTAGCTACTTGACGGTTACTGGTTATTGCTTATTCGTCTATTATTAGCCCAGACACCTCGGGTGTGCCCCGTGTTAGCAACATGGTATTGAACGCGCTTGTTCGGAAAATTATAATCCTGTTAGTCACCTATGAATCAATTCAACTGCCCAGGCGTACTAGGTCGGCATAAGTTGTTAGCGTTTTTCAGATCTCAAAAGTGGGTTAAATGTTATGGGCCAAGTCTATACCAAATCGAAAAAGGAGGATATGAGAGGAGCAAGCTAACTGCTGTCAATCTGTTGGCGAATATGATCTGTGTGGTTCATCCCAAGTAACCCTGTCACGATCATTTATGCGCCCGCGCCTAATCACCCATCTTTGCGCTACCCGGCAGGGCCAACGTAGGTACATTACCTGGTATTACGACATGGTTCGAGTTTTTGGCAGGTACCATAGGCTTGATAGGTTATTTGGGTAAGTATCCAGGTAGGTATCCTCCATTGGGGTCGCGCCAGGTGGTACCTATATGCAGCTAATGGGCTACCGATTTAAATAACCAAGGATGATCGCCCTGTCATTTTACCTTGATGATACAGGAAGCAACACACCGAGCTTGTCTTTTTTTTTTCTTTTCTTTTTCCATTATATCTTCTGACGATCTCCGCTGCTTTCTCCGCCGCTTCCCTTTTAGGTTATTCTTTCTTTCGTTTTCCGACTTCTATCCTGACGGCCCGGGCCTGCTTTACTTGTTTGATACCTCTTTCTATCAAGCATTCATTCATTCATTATATTATTCATTCACTACAGCCCTGGCGAGCGTACACTCACTTATTTCATCCTAACCGGAGTCGATCATTAGCACTAGGAAAAGCAGTAGCTTTATTTATACCTCCTAGCCTTCATACAACCTAAGAAACCTAAGATCTTTAAGCATCACTTTACGGAAAATCACCATGCTATTCAGTACGATATCTTCTCTCGCCATTGCGGCCCTTGCTGGCCAGGCTATTGCTGAGCCTATACGCCAACCGTATAAGCCTAAGCTCGCCCATATGTCGCCTAGAGCTCTATTCGGTCTCGATCGTCGCGCAAATGGTGGATACGCGCCCGAGCAGCAGTTTTGTGATGATGGCGATACCTGTGCCGAAGCGTGCGGTAAAGGTTTCGAACAATGCGCTTCTAAGGACAACGTTGTACACTGCTTCAACAAGGCCGCTAAGCAAACCTGCTGCCCCGGTAAAACCGGAGGTAAGATCTAATAGAATAAAAGCATATACATATATGAGACTAAGCTGACTTGTATATAGAGTCTTGCGATAAAGGTTACTTTTGCACAGCAGACGATAAGGGCGCTACTTGGTGCTGCCCTGACAATATGACGTTGGAGCAGTGCGCAGATGCTTATAACCTTCCTGGATCTCTTGTGCCGCAGACCAGCACGTCTACCGCTAAACCTAAGTCGTTGCAGACGTCTACGACCCACGCTTCTACTACTACTAAGGGTACTAGTACTAAGGGTGCGAGTACGACTGCTAAGGCCGCTACAAACACTTCAAGTACTAAAAGTACTGCGAGTCCTACAAGTACCGCCAGCCCTGCAAGCACTTCTACCTCTTCGGTCAACGAGACGTCCGCTTCGGTTACCCCTACGAGCAGCGCCCCTACCGATCCCCAAACCACAGCTTTCTCGGCCACTCCTTCTACTACAGCCCCTGTAAATAGCATCGCCACAGCTGGAAGTGATAGTAGTTATGGCTCGATAAACGGTATAATGCTTCTCGCTGCGGCCGCTTTTGTTGCTCTCCTCTAAACCAATTCGCAATAAGATGAGGAAAAATGCATTGACAAGAGCGAACTATACGACGGGATGAGCTACGATCATCGAAATCTTTCTTTGCTTCGATCTAGGATTTTGTTCCTCGGTTTACCATATTTTTTTTATTCCGCTGCACTATCGATACCCATAGAATGTCGTCCGGACCGTTAAGATCGACCGACATAGGTTTTGGTGCGTTGAGTTGTTGGGTTTTTAGGAGTTGTTTGTTTGCGCCCTCGATCGTTGACCGGTTATATATAATTAAGACTCGGTGAGCTATTTAGAAGCTTCCTTGTCCTTGGGCCGCGAAGACGGTATTTACATAAAAAGCAACCATCTCTAGATGCGGATGGTTTGCTGGGTTAGAGGATTGGTGGATTACCTCAATGGTATCATGGAGATATCCCGACTTACCTATTACCTATACATATCTAGGATAGTATTTTATTCTTGAAATAAGAACCTACGAAGATAATACCGTTTCGATTCACTACCCAGTCACCTTTTCCAGCTCCTAGTGATATGGCTTGTGACTTGAACTAAATATAGTCAATAGGATATAAGATAAGTGGCAGAAGAGTTATCATATTAAAGATACTGAGTTCTCTATATTGGGTACCTTAAGATTACGTGGTAGGTAGGTGGTATTTCATGTCCTAGATATTGCAATTGGGTGAAGGTTAGAGACGTAAAATGAAAACTGCATATGTATCTAATAGTTGTTAAACAATAGGCTGGTCTTTTTTTCTTTTTTTTTTTCATCATAACTATAAAGTGAATTGAATAAAATATTGAGAGAAAAAAAATCATGGTGAAATCGAAATTTCCTACACTGTGAAACCCGCCTCCTCCCATTCCCCGTCCCATCGCCAAACCCCCAGATGCAATCCCTAATATTTAACAACCTGCTTGTTTTTTCCCAACCTGCATTTTTTCACAGTGTATTTTTTTTCCCCGGTTCCCCACCATTGCCGCCCCCGGCACTCGACCCCGACCCCGTAAGGTTGCGAGTGTTGGTGCTTTTGTCTGTTACCCATTCAAATACGCCACCCGGGGGACGGCGAATGAGGGGTGTGTTCTTAGGACTTATGAGGGTTTCTTTTGGTGGGTGGTTTGTCTGCTCGTGACTGTGCTTGTTTGCCAGGTGCCCGTTTCATTTGGTGCAGTTACCACGGTGAATTTAAAGGGGTCAGTACCTATCTATGCACATTAGAGCTACTACTTTTAATCTTGCCATGCTAATTTATCCTCAAAGGCGATTTGACTTCTTGCAATATGGCTTTTCACGGACATTCAAAGTAAATCATATGATATAAAATCAATACTGTGCTTATTATAAGAAACCTAGGCTTTGGCCACAAGAAGTATAAATACCTATGTGATCAAAACATAACCTGTTATAACCAAGCCACCTCAATAGGTGATGCTATATAACTTGGCTAACTTCTAGGTATGTACGGAAGTTCATTATGTACAGCGAACTCTAGCAGAGAACAATATTACGCCTAATCGTAGAATCGAACGATATCTCGGCGATTCACAAATAGGCCAGGTGTCTAAATACCACCGTCATCCATATCGTCAACATCTTCCCCGTCCTGTACAGGTAGGATCCCATCAGTGGGCTCGCCCTCCACAGGTTTACCGCTCTCATACGTAATGCGTCGCCAGCCGCAAGGTTCTAAGCCATCCTTGATCCACTCCACTGTCGGGAAATAGTGTTCGTTCTTCTTCATGGTGATAACCCATGGTTGGTTATCAAACGTCATGGCCTTCAATCGGAAATCTAAGGGCATGTTAGCTAATACTGTACGACTAAGCAAGTGATATGGGACAAAGGGGTCTTACAGGTATTATCCGGGATCTTAACAACATTCTCCAGGAAAGTCTTAAGATCCGGTGTTGGCTTGCCATTGACGTGCGTGATGAAGTTAGTCGGTGCAAGCCCATATTGGTATGCAGGTGAACCTCTGCTCCTGGCAGACACGTACACCTCACTTGCGAGCTTACTGATCTGCTGCCTAACAGCAAGATGGGGGACATGAAGGATAGCTCCACAGAATGAAATTGCATGGTTAGTTTCCACGTTGTCAGCCGGCGATGTTGGGACTTGGAGATTCATCTCTCGACTTTCCCGGACAATAACAGCCTCGAGAACCTCGTGCGAGTACATGACATCCAGCTCAGATACACGAGTGATGATCTTCCCATTGAGGGTTAGAATTATATCACCCTCAAGTAAGACAGCAGGACGATTATCACGCTCGAAGGTACATTTGGAAACCATGAAGAGCTGATGGCTGTGTTTGTTGGCTGAGAAGACTTTGTGTATCCAATCTTCAGAAACACCCATGACACGAGCTTGAGACATGGCAACGGGTCGGAACTCCATGGGCAGCATACGTAGTTTCGGAACTTGGTCTTGCTGAATCTGTGAGATAACAGGTAGTAGAGTTGGCGTAGCAAGCCCCAAGTGATACTCTTCGTCACGAGACCCAGAAGACCTTTCGCCTAGGTAAGTCAACCATAAGGCTTGTACAATCCCGTCCTTATCAACAAGTACACCGCTTCCACACTGGCCACTAAGATTTGTGTCTACGGTGATTGCGTCAACATTGGTAGCCCGATACCTTGGTGCGCCTGAGTTAGCAGGAATGGCCACCGTAGTTATCTCAGTGACAGTCGTAGCAGCGTGCACGATCCGGCCACTCCTGTTATATCCGATGAAAGTCGTCGACGCTCCCTGCGTGATGCTATCTTTGCTGAACTTCGCACTTAACACCGGTGCGTCAACAAGCGCTGGGTCGTACTTGATAATGGCGTAATTTTGGAGTGGATGCATGAAGACAACCTTTCCCTCAACAACTATAGAGTCGGCAATCGTGATCCAAATATCGCATAAGTCGTAAGGAATAACTGCTCTCGAGATAATCACCAACCCCTTCTCCGCGTCGATGACTAGACCCATTCCCCACTTCCTATTCCTAGGAATCCATCCAGCTTAAGAGGCATTGTGCAACCTACACGTACAAAGCTGCGTACTAAATCAGCTACAGCCGGGTGTGAAGTGTGCTCCAGCTGAATAAAAGCACCCTTGCGTCTTACTGGAGGTACGGGGGGTAGAGCATCAGCAATATCCTTAAAGTCCCATAAACCAGTTACATCGTTCCGTGTCGCCTGCCGCATCTTAGCCGACCAGTGCCGGTCGACATTAATGATTGTGGTATTGAGGGTATGTAGATCCCTAAGGTGTTTGTATGTAACTACAACACGCCTCTTGTCCGGAATCTGCTTCACGACGTCGATAAACGCCTCTAAGTTGGGCGTCTTCTTCTGGTCAACACTTTGGATCATCCAGCCGTTATCTGCACTATCGAACCGGAAAGAACCAGTCGATTCACAAACGAAGACACCGCCGCCCTCGATAGCTACTCCGTAGAGCCGTGCCTGTTGGTAGGATAGGTTATGGACGCTAGCCCCAGAGACAGTCACAAAACGGTCTGGTGTGATGGCATGAAGATCTCCAACTGGGATATCAATATCGATGTCCTCACCTCCTCGTTGCAGAGTCACCCGGATGGTTTTACCAACGTTCGAGTCTAGAATGTCGTCTAATCGAATAAATTGGGTGATCATCTCGCCATTCACCTTCAGGAGCACGTCTCCTTCTTCGATCTTATTGTGAGAGGGTCCCTCGGGAAGGACAATCTCAGCGACAAGCATGTTGGTTTCCTTAGGAAATGCCTCGCGAATAGCCTTCTCCCAATTCGGCGTAAGACCAAGCCTACGACACTCGTCAAATGGCTTCATAATAAACTGGCACTGAATGGTGCCTCGCTCAACTGGTCGACTTTCTTGTATACAGTGGAGGGCTCTTAATGGCCTATCGAGGGGTAGGAAATAGTCAGTCGATGCACCATCAGATCTCCCACCGGCTTGCAGTGCTATGGCAAATCCATCAATGTTCACGACAGGACTACCGGAGCTACCACCACTGGCAGCAGCATTAGCTTGGTAATAGTTGGTGTTGAAATCGCTGTAACCCTCGCCGTATTCAGGGGCATTGCGGTCTAACCGGCTGATGACACCTGAGAGAATACTGAGCTTTTCGCCGGCATCGTTTCCGACAACTCTTATTTCCACACCAACTAAAAACAATGAGGATTAGCAATTTATACATAACCAGGTTTGAGACAATATAGCATACCTTTTGCTAGGTCTGGGCGGATAGGGAGGGCTGTAACAGGCATGTATTTGATCGCTTTGGGGTCGAAGCGTAGAATACCGAAATCATGTACGGGGTCTCGGTAGACGGGGTACGCATCGACCTCTTCGTGGTTATCAAAAACAACATAACCCCAGAACGGCCCTGCTCCGACAACATGTCTATTTGTCAGGATATATCTATTGAGGTATTAGCGGAGGGAAAACCAGCAAGACTTGATTGGTTAAGACCCTACCCTTTCTCAGCATCAACAACAAATCCGGTGGCTTCGCTGGCGCATGCAGCGTCCGTGTCGAAGGAACAAGTCTGACAAAAACGAATAGAGACCACATTTCTAACGACCTTCTCTATAGTAGCCTGCCATTCTGCCGTATCAGGTGCAGCTTGGGGAGGGTAGAGGAGCGCTAATTCTTCGTCCGTGGCCATATCGCTTTCGATAAAACTCGGCAACTCAGTGTCTGGTGTATTTTCGCTCGGAGATAGTTTTCGGTTTGTGGGTCGAAGGTGTTTATGAGGACGACCGTGCTCATCGGGGGAGAAGGGAGCTTTGCGCTTAGAGCGCGAGTTTGGACTTGTTCCATTCATGGCTGTAGAAGTCGATTGGTAACGAGGACGTGTCTCCGTAGTGAATGGGCGTGTAAGACAGATGATGTGTCTGGGTGAACTGTCGGGTATAGTTGCGGACTGTGGCGACGACGTAGGTTGAGAGAACCCTGATGACGAGCGAAGTAGCCGAGCGAGGCCTGACTCAGCAATGCGCAAAGGCAAAAGGTGCCTCATCCAGCGCCAAAACCTCCCGAATTTTAGTCTCACTCATCAATTTGAGAGTCGTAGTGGATACTTTTTTTGTATCAGGATAGCGACTTGGTTAATGATGAGGATGGCGAAAGGTGACGAGGGTGACGATGGTGACGCGGACCGTACCACCGAAACGAAATTATGGGCTAATAATTATCAGATCTCGAAATGAATCCGATAGTTATACGTATATCCCCGTAATACCTATTGAATACCGAATTAACAATCTCAAAGGTCGGTCCAATTTAAGATTATGTCCTTGATACAATATAATGAGGACTGTGCGATCCGGGATGAAGGAAGCTTCGTGATAGCTTTTTACCCTACAACCCTTCCCGGTTGGTTGGTAAATACGTAGATGTAGGTGAACAGCCTGCAGCTCTAGGTACTTACAGATTAAGTTTTGCTGGATGATATGGACGGCAAGGGTCTAGGGTGCGATAACGATTCGTTATCTTAGTGTCGGGGTCCATGAACGGGAGGTCGGGATTAGCTAATCGGAATGTGTGTACTTGGGATCCGCTACAATGGAAATGCTACTTTAGACGGACTTGTTTGCACGTGAATAATAGAAGCAGTTTTAATGGGGTACGAGTATTGGACGCCTCTATCTATATTTCTATAAGAATTAGGTACCCAATTCATAATTAATATGTACCTAGATAAAGGCCATGTTAACCTATTATTATTATTCTAAGATTTTAAGATTCTAAGATTCTAAGATATGAACTTAGTATGAAAAGAATTATTTTGAAGAAATCGAACTAGCTTCTTAACGAGACAATAGGGAGTTTTCTTTATCAAGTAAACAAAGCAATTGCTTTGGCCACGTTCTAATTGAACATTGTATCATCGATGAGAAGATGAACCTCATAACATATAACATAGTCTTGGCTCTGATGGATGCTTTTTGACCCCACGTTACGGACACCGTCCAAGCGTCATCGTTTAGACCTCCCCTTTCGACTAAAAACCCCCATATGCCTAGATACAAAAGCTGTCAGTAGCAGGTAACCAAAAAGTGGTTGTGACTTGTCATTCACAGATCGTGTTCCTCAGCGTTATACTTACCATATTCCGTCGAGTATCACAATCCCATCACAGTTGCTTAGTCCTAAGACTGAATAATGGCAACACCTTATACCTTTACTTTTTCCCACGGGTTGACACCATTTAACCTCTTCTATTTCCACACCTAGCCTTATTCACAAGAAACTACGCCATGCCCACGAAATTATGATAAGAGAAAATATGATCCGTCATCAGAAATGTGATATACCCTGGTATTACTCACTGCAGTAGGCTCCAAGAAGGTTGAGTAAATTGCGTAGCTGCTTATTTATTAAGCATTTATACCGGGCAGAAGCGTAAGGAAACCGAAGTAACGGATGCAGGCACGGTAATGGCAACTGCCTTCTATAGTGTGCCAATAGGTCAGGTCCGCTGGCAGGATTTTAAATATTTTCTATAAAGTTCCATTACATCCTCTGCCGAAACAGTTTCTATCAGCGTGCAACCGGCTTCCCAACTCCAAACACCATCACCAGTTCATAACCTGCAGCCAACTTCAACATACTAAAAACACCAGTATTCAGGTACGCTAGAAACTCTCAGTACTTTCCCGTCTATCCCCTGGAGTTGCACTACCTTGCCAAAGTATTTCCCTTCTACGCTGCTATACATCCAGCTCGAATCAGGCACATCCTCTTACCTCCTCACAAGATATCCGCCTGTTACTTTATTCACAACACAACGCTGCTGCCTATAAATTCCTTATAACCCGTACCTACCATACCAAACCCACCATATACCGCTCGTCTACCCAGCAATATCATTCCTTCCCATTTAAAAAATTCACATTATCAACATTCTTTTCCATCCCACCATCTACCTACCTAACACGTCCCACTAACCAAAATCTCAAGAACAACCTTTTCTCGCTTACAAAAACACTCTTCACGTCAATCAATACACCGTCTAACGCCATGTCGAGCGGCAAAGGCGGTAAAGTTTGGACTCCACAGGAGAAGGTATGCAGACCATGATATAGTTTACAGTGAGCAATCATTAATGGCATATGTCCCAACAGCTTGACCTCCTTATTCAGGTCGTTGACCATCTCACCCCATCCGGCGGGGGTATTCCCTTTGACAAGCTTAACATGCCTGGACGCACGCCCAAGAGCTTACGACACACCTGGTCTCACCTTCGTGCCGAGGCAGCTGCCTACCGTAACGGCAACGACAACGGTGAAGCCGAGACCGCTACTGCCACCAACGGGGGTCGTGGCAAGAAGACTCCTACCAAGGCTAAAGGACCTCACGCTACAGAAAGTATGTTATTGCAAGTGCCCAACTAACTTAGTGATCTTTTCCTATCTTAAGACATCCCATCCCTTAGGTAGATACTGACATTATGCATCATTACAGCTCCCCGCCGCGGTTCCCGCCAGAGAACCCAGAAGAGATCCTACTCTGAGTATGCTAGTGACGACGGTACGTAGTTTGACCTGAGCCTTGCCCTCACATCCCCTTCCATTCCATACCTACTCCTTCCTCTTATTTTATAAGTACTAACATTTCCATATCAGAGGAGGACAAGGACTCTATCAAGAAGTTCCGCCTCTCATCCGACGAGGAAAAGGAAATCAAAGATTCCGGAGATGACACTGGTATGTGACTGTCTATTTTACTATCTCCATCATATTTTCCCCTTTTCGCTTTTAGCTATTCAATCACTTGCTAACATGCATGCCATATAGTTACTGTCACCAAAGACAAGCCTGTCCACTCCGCTGGTGGTGCTAAGAACGGAGAACCCAAGGTCAAGCTCGAGGATCCCGTGGATGGTGATCACGCCGAAGATGATGGTGAGGCGTAAATTCGCCATATTATTCACCGAGATTAGTACTGATGCCTAATCTTCCACGGTCTCCTATCTCAACTGGCAGGTGCATGGTTTACTTCCGGAACCAACTCGACTCTAAAACCTGAGTTTTAAGCCACCATTACACCTCTCGCTTAGAGTAGCAAACACAAATTGATTGCCAGTCCTTCGCAATATCTCCTTCCGTGCTTTGCGTTGCGCACTTCACTCATTCCGCACATAAAAAAAAAAAGTTCGTTTGCTTTTCGTAACAGGACTTGCAATAGGGAGAAAAGCTCCATGGAGTTTCGGTCTTCGCGATGTCTTATGCTCAGGGGAGGGACAACCAGATAGTGACAGAATCCAATTTCGGCAGTCATACGCACAGGTGGAATAGTCTAGCTCAGGTACTGATCATTTTCACATGAATTTAAAACGTGAAGTTTCTCATAAAATGTTCGCCATTGGCGAAGGGCCCTGCTTACCTGTTGCGTTATCCGATGTGTTCTCCCTTTACACATGGATCCGCGAATTGGATTTAGTGTTAATCACGCTGAATACCTATCATCCAGGAATTGAACACATCCACCCTTATTCAATCCAATAGATTCTTCCTAGTAAAATAGTGGTATTGCAAACTTCTCCCAAGGGTGTGTTTAAGAATGACGGCTCATCACATGCGCATTATAGGCTTAAGGGAATACCGCAACCCCCCCTACCCTCCCATTCGAGTTACTCATAATTAAGCTACTCTAAATAAACCAACATGACAAAGGAAATAATTCAGTATTAACGAAGATAAAGGCTATTTAGTGTTTATTTTTCACGTTTAGGGGAAGTAGAAATTAGATATTCGATAACCACCATAGAAACGAAGCCCCACTTATTCCCCCTTTCCAGCGCAGGCGACGAGGACGTTGGATATATATATGCCACTAAACAAGTAAACTATCACGTACGACCATAGGATCTAGAGAACTCGGGATCCCGTCCGCTCTCCCTTAGATAAACTCGATACCGCCGGATTAGTAATTGGGTCGGTGACGACCAGTGAATCCCCGGTGTTGTACGTTTTGCTCCTTTTTTCAACTTTTTATTTTTCTATATAGTCTCTACCTAGTGTCTATATTCTTCTTTCCATTCTGAGATTTACCATCGTGGCAATGTCGCAATGTTATAATGGCCAAAGGTTATGGGTATGTGGTTGTCTCCAGGGAGCTTCGTGTTAGGGGTCTCACTTGCGAACCCTTAGAACCAAGTACATGTTTTGTATGTATAGTTAGAGGAGTTAGAGTTCCTTACGGAACGACGAAGCCATTTCCTTACCTCTCCCTGCACCTCGTGAGACTTCGGCTTTTTACACCAATCTCGACTCAACCCATAGCCTCGCTCGGGGTAAGAGCAGACAGAGGCTATGTTTTAAATGCAACCCTGTAGGTAGCCTTACGTTATCCCACTCAAAGATCGAGGTAAATATTTACGATATTAATTTGTGTTAGATCGAACACGAGGTAAAGACTTACACTTTCAAGTCGAACGCATATTTTCCGGGCATAAGTCTGCGTGTAAGGCACGTAGGGCAGCAAGCTAGATGCTGAGGCCTCTCAAACCCAGTCCATCTAGTTGGAGCCTCCATATGATAACGATATTGACTACAATGTCTGCCGCAGCTGTAATTCTGGTACATCTAAATCTTATTTTAGCGGGTTAGCACACTTGTATTAGTCCATCGTGTATGTATCCAAGCTGGAACCCTCCTCAAATGCCCCTATGCCTGTTAGCATCGTATTACTACTTGTCACTTGAATCGGTTAAATACAGCTTCCAGAGGCTATTCTCAAAACCTTTAATAAATTATCAACGATAGTAGTTCAGTTTTAATACGCCTTGGGTAATCTGGAAGCCCTAAGTTGAAATGATAGGAAATAACTCCGTGCTGGGTCTTTAACGTCAGAAGAAGTGAATGTAATTATCCAATCTCATTATTCACCCAATATCCTTTTTTCCCACCCATAGACAGTGACGGATCGGTCACGCTTCTTCGTCCCATTACTAGGCATATGGGACGACACTGCTCTAAAGCTTGAGTGGGCCTATTTTCAATGTCCTTCTCAAGGGTTTGCCGTATCCGGTTCAGCAGGCATGTTGGAAAATGTAGCCTGGTTCTGAGTCTGGCAATCCCAGAGCTCTGGATTATACCCATTATGGAGGAGCAGATCGCTCTTGGCAGCCAAGCGTTGTGGGACTTTTCCTGTCACATCAGGGTTATATACTATAAAAAGGTGTCCTTCGTATTCATAAGATGCGTCGCTTCCACTCATGTAAACCGTCAGGTGCGGATCCGTCCGGACTAGCCGACGGCCGCCCCGTGTGCGAGTTCGAGTAGTGTCGTGGTCGACATGGCTAGAAACTTGTCAGATATTCAGCGGCTTGGAAGTTTAAGGGGTAAATGATATACCGCAACCAAACAAATTTACTACTGGTAATACCGCAGGCCTCCTTGCAAACATGTTCACAACCAGTAGTTCTGTCTGGATTTGAAGTTACAGAACATGTCCACATGATCTAGAACCCCAGAAGTTAGCCATTATATGAAACTGTATTCCAATATTAGGTAGGTAGGAACACACCATTGGGTCATCGTTGCTGGAACCAGTTCCAGTAACGCGGTTGTAAGACATATTTACAACAAGCCCGAGGCTTAGGGGAATACAAACTATAGTAGTAAAGGGCGATATTAGATAAAGTAGGACAACTTGGTTATGATTAGGGGAAGAGGAACGAGTAGAGCTCGAGTGTCTGGATCATAGGGGCGGTTTAGCTGTTAAATATTCATCTTAGAGCCGCGTTCCTAACTGTTCATGAGATCAATGTGCAGCCAAAATGTACTCCGCTGACTGACCTCAGCCGCAAAGAACGGCATCGCATACTCTGATTCTATAGCCCCTATTACGTAGGAATAATCCATCTTGTGTCACGTAAGATACGTGGTCCAATATTCCCCAATATACCCCTCTTTTTACTAATATAAATATTGCACTTTCTTATCCATGTACTAGGCAGAGCGTTCTGATTTGCTCTTTATTTTTCGAAATATGATATATTGAAGCCGCTAATGTTGCATTCTCTGGACAGCTATAACTAGAGAGCATGTTGGTATTCAATATGATTAGCTAAGTCTCTTGTTTAGGGGAATCCTAATAGGCCAATTGGTATCTAAGCGGCTAACGAGTTTTCCACCGACACAAGCCGTCGGTTAACAAACACAGCAGTTGAGATGCAACCCGTGTTCCGACTGCTTTTAACTACTGGGCAAAAGCACCTATACAAAACGCCCCTTTCAAAGAACGGTAATTCTAACCAACTCATACGTTTTCTCACCAAGTCTACTTTTCGCAGGCTTGTTGCCGCGAACATGTCCGAAGCTAAGTCAATCCTTCCATCGGCCAAGGGAGAGGTCGCGGGAAATGGCTTAACAGTTGAGCGTGCCCCGTTTGGCCTTGAGAAAATCTATGACTACGAAGAAGGAGGCCATCACCCCATCCACTTGGGCGACGTTCTCCATTCTCGCTACAAGGTAATCCACAAGCTAGGAAGCGGCGGCTACTCAAACGTCTGGCTCTGTCGTGATACCTCTAGTGATACATTTAAGTATGTAGCGCTTAAGATCATTATGGCAGAAGGGTCCACGAAAGACTGCCCCGAGCTACGGATAAATCGACTCCTAGACAGTGGTTTCGGAGACCTTGAAACTTCGGATTATTTCTGTCTTCCATTGGACCAATTTGAGATCGAAGGTCCCAATGGTACGCACCTCGCTTTCGTCTACCCCGTTTTAGGGCCCCGAGTATCAAGGCTACCCAGCGTCATCGAGTCCGGCGATCCGGGAGAGCCGTTAAGAAAGATCTGCTTGCAGGTGACCCGGGCCATGGCTGATCTCCATAGGCGGGGCATTTGCCACGGTGGTATGTACCTAATGCTTCCCATCTTCGATAATTTCATCCCTAATAAATCCCTACGAAGACTTCCGGCCGGCCAATATCTTGGCCCGGATCTCTGGTTTGGATGGCCTTTCAGAAGACGACGTGCTAGCAACCCTCGGGAAACCTGTCACAGCAAAGGTAGTCACATACTCAGGTAACGATCACGATTTGCCAACAGCCCCTCGCTACCTAGTCTACCCCGTAGATTGGAACTTAATAGCGACGAATACAACCCTGCTACATCTCATCTCTGGCAAGGCTTGTATTGTTGATTTCGGCGAGAGCTATGATATAGCCTCCCCGGTAACAGAGTTGGGAATCCCGCAAGTTTACTGCTCTCCAGAGTACGCATTGGAAGGCAAAGTAGGCATCGGATGCGATTTATGGGCCCTTGGATGCACGCTGTTCGAGATCCGCACGGGGAGGAAGCTATTTGACACGTTCGACGACGATGTCGACGAGTATCTGTGCAAGGTTGCCAATATCCTCGGAAAATTCCCGGAGCCTTGGTGGTCAGAAACTTGGAGTGAACGTAGGCATTATTTCAAGGATGAGGTGGATGAGAAGGGTCGCGTGGTATCGGTACATAGTGGCTCTGATGATAAGAGTCCGGGACCTGAAAACATAGGCGCCTTGGTCTCGCAAAAACCAGAGCCGCGGTCTATACACGAGACGTTAGCTGAAGGCTTGTTTTATGAGAATACCCGTGGCCCAGGGGGTATTCGGCGAGACATTCGTCGGGAGGAAATCGATATCTTTTCCGACCTTCTCCTGAAGTTACTCAGGTATCCACCGGAGGATCGCCCTTCGGCGAGCTCTCTGGTGGAACATGAGTGGTTCAAGTTTTCAAAACCCGAAGTTTCTTAAGAATTATTAGTTATAGACTTACTAGGGGTCCACTGGTCGTCGCTAGCCTACCTGCCTAACATATGATACTATTGTTACTCTACCATAACTCAGTAGGATGTTATCTTGATCATGGAACGTATTATACAGGGCCACTCGGGAAATCACTGCAAGGACAGCAACGTAGTATAGTATCTATACGACAACTAGACCCGGCCTTTCTGTAGCCGGTGCTCCTTCTCTATATTCACAATGCAAATGGGTATCAGATGCTCCAGCACAACATTAGCAACGTTCAAAGACCCTATAAAGCCCCTTGAGGCTTGCCAACTCAAGCACACCACCCTTCATGAATGATTTGGTCGCTACCAATCTTGCCTTGAACGCCGGAAAGAATATATGTTCCACTGCGTGACGGATCTGTTCTCTTCTCGCTTTGATCTCATCAGGGATATCTTCTTCGGTTTCACTGTTACTAGGCAGCGTGGGAAGCTGCTCCGGAACATAGAATGTTGCCAGCTCCTTGAGGAATGTTTCGAAACACAGCTTCTCGTCCGTCCAATTCACGTGAGGGCCAAGACGGAGAAGAAATTGAGGTAATTTCGCCATGGATGGCGTGTAACCTTTTAGGAGAAGTGGTATGCTCAATAGCTCGCCAGCTGGAGATATGTCAAAGCTGAAATACTCCAGCAACATTTCCCTTCTCTCGATCAGTTGTTCTGCTACCGTATCCACGACTTCGCCTACATCAAATTCATCTTCGTCTGTAGCAGCAGCTTTCTCGTGTTCGGCTGCAATCTTGAGAACTTCACGTAGGTCAAGCGCGGGTTGGAAGTTTATGACACCGAAATTACCAAAGTCGGTAAGCCCAACCTGGTAGAAGTACTCGAAACACGCTCGGCCGTAGTCCACAAGAAAGAGTTTGACACCTCCTTGAATAGTAGCTAGCCGGCGTCTCTCGTCCACGATGCCCACAAAGGTGTGATTAGCAAATATCTCGGTGAGCTCGTGATGCATATCATCTCTAACAGCCGAGCGGAGTTCGCGCACACTGGTCAGTCGACAGAGGATTGGCTCGCGGTCAGTTGTTTCGTAAAGTGGTTCTTGAGCTGTGCCGGGCGTGGCATTACTCGATTGACGATTTGCTACCGATGACGGGGCAGCAGGGAACATGCTAGTGATTTTGCGTAGTGAAGCATCTGTTCTGACCATGTTGCGATCATCTCGTACAGGCGTTTTTCGCGGGCCACCCTGTCCTTTTATAGGAGAGCCATTTCCGTCTGGTTGAGAGGTATCAGACAGCATGGAACCAGGGAGCAGAGTCTGTGTGTAGAAAGTGCGGCTCGTATCAACTGCTGCAAGTTTATCCCGGATATTTTCACAGATTGATTGAATGATCTCATCCTCATTCAGAAAGTTAACTTCTTTCTTTGTCGGGTGGACATTGACATCAACTCGTTGAGGGTCAATTTCAAGGCTCAGGTAAACGAATGGATGTCCATTTTTAGGAAGGAAGGCGGAGTACGTCTGTTCCACCGCTTTCTTGATGTTGGATGAATCAACACTGCGATGATTGATAAACAGAAGGAGTGTCGTTTTCTTAATATGGTAGTTCGCATTCGTTGCCCATCCTGAAGCCTTGAAACCCCAGCGGTCATCGGACGCGGTGAATTCTATCAGCTCATTCGCAACGGCACTGCCATGAATCTGACGAATACGGTCTATTGTAGAGGCATGTTGCTGTACTGTGATCGATGTACCTGAATCGCCATGTTTCTTACAAGAAAAGGCGACACCAGCACAGTGAATAGCATAACGTCCCACCATGTCAATTATTTTATTATACTCATCGGAAGCGGACCTAAAAGCTCTGCGTCGCGTTGGGACATTGTAAAACAAATCTTCAACTGATATCTGTGTGCCAATACGCCCGGCAATAGGTTTAGGATCGGGTGATTGCCCGGGCTTTGCGGGTGACAGTTTGCCCCCGTCGAAATGTGCTCGCCATGAACATTTCGAGTCTTTAGTTCTCGTGGTTACTGTTAAGTGAGCAATGTGGCTGATACTGGCGAGGGCTTCGCCCCGGAAGCCATAGGTACATATATGACTTAAGTCCTCAAATTTCTTAAGCTTAGATGTGGTGAATCTCTCACATAAGATCGGTAAGTCCTCTTTCTGTTATGCATTGTAAGAAAGGGGTGCATGAGAGGGTTAGGACTAAGAGAAACTTACATTGATTCCGTGGCCATTATCGGTAATCTGTAATAACTTCAGGCCGCCGTCTCTAACGAGCACTTCCAAAGAGGTTGATCCTGCATCAACCGCGTTTTCAATTAATTCTTTTAAAGCGTGTACTGGGGCTACGATGATCTCGCCAGCGGCAATCTTGTTCACGACATCGGGATCTAGTGCCTAAATACATGGGGTCGATAATCAGCCCTATGTTCCTGAAGCGGATTGAAGATGAGCACTAGCCTTGATTCGGCGGGGAGTGTATTCGTCAAGAGAAGATGGCTCCTTTCGTTTGGTGCCTCTCGGCTCATCAAGCTCCATGGGGTCAGACATCTCGATATTATTGAAGGTGATATTACTGCCTGGTTGGCCAATACGACGAAGACTTTCTGTTAAGTCTTATATACGCATTTTCGGCTTTCCTTTGGCCTTCTAGTTACCTAGGTAGGCTTGCCTAGATTAAATGTTTATCACAACCAATGAAGAAGTGTTATGGCGAGATGAGTTAAATTTCCATCTCCTTTATCGCAAATTCAATTGTGGTAACAATTGTGATAGAGATTACGTTTTCGTCGGCGAGCGGCGAGTGTGATAAGTTACTTAAGGTAATGTTGTAGTTTATTATTTCATTAGATCGAGCCTTCTGAATAGGACGTAAGTTTGAAATACGCGTGCACTTGGAAGCAGCAACTCGAAATCCAAAAGTTGTACTGTAAAGCACAGGGAGAAAGTCGCGTATCCAATCAAAGCTCGTCATATCCACAGAATTCGTATCGATAGGGAAATTAAACTGTGTCTTATACTGTGTTCGCCCATGCGCTTGGACCTCCTTTTTTGATCTCAGAGCTACC
The DNA here is from genome assembly GCA_902805475.1 of Entonaema liquescens. Taxonomy (NCBI): domain Eukaryota; kingdom Fungi; phylum Ascomycota; class Sordariomycetes; order Xylariales; family Xylariaceae; genus Entonaema; species Entonaema liquescens. The sequence continues at coordinate 1,533,731 of CADCSX010000006.1, forward strand.
GATAATTAACAAACGGCCATTGGTTCATATTAACATAGCGCTTGTTGTTTTTGTAAGATTACTAGCAGCAACACAAGAAAGATGCTGCTGATGGACTTACAACTCTGAAAACCGGCCCAGTTCATCTTGCTTCTACCTACCTAGATGTTCCTAGCTGCATCAGACATCTTCCATATTCGAAAAAAAATTCAGACTTAAGTTTTACAATATATGTCGATCATTTCATAAGCTTAAGCGAGACGGCTCCTAAGGATTATTACGCTCAAAGCTGCCACAATATCATATGTGATGAGATACATTAGCGTGAACTGGGCGGCTTACGTACATAATATTCATAATATGGCTCTTCTATAGCCTTTGCCTATTCAAGGCATAATCGTAGATTCATGTCAAGCGATGTTCAATGTCAGACCGCCTCCGAGAAAGCCGACTCGAAGTTGAATCCTCCTGGAAGGCAAAGTATGTGATGGACCCGAAAATTGGAGGTGTTCTGGGCTTCACGAAAATATAGGTAAATATCACATTATCGGAATGCGGAATGCGGAATACGGAAAGAGGACCGAAGTTTATAAGTAGCACGAGTGTCCAGCCGGATAATCATGGTTTTCCGCAATCAGTAATATTGGGTTCTCCCCTTGCATGCTACCGTAATTCCGGCATCATGTAACTTACATGCTATCTCACAGGTCACAGGCAAAGAGCCCCCGATTCCCGGTTTACGCTCGGTAACGGATTTCCGAGTTGGGAGTTGAAGTGATCACTTGCCAGATGATTAGTCCAGAACTTCAATCTCCGGGCCGTTGCTTTAAGGCCAAGACATATATCTACGTCCTTGTCAATGCGATGCTGACTAGAGCTAATCGGCTTTAGTCGTATCCTTATTGAGGAAACGCTTCACTGGAACACATACGATAGGAGCGATATGTTCGGAGAGACTAATGAAATAAGGAAGTAATAAGTCATATCAAATTGGATTTTGTTGAGAAGGCTTAGGTTACAGTGAAGAATTAGTAGGATATCTAGCCTATGTTGTTCTAGGCCTATTCTGTTGGTAAGAACTTATGTAGTTGAGGACGTGGGTGTAGTTTTACGCAGTAAGGGCCGGTAATCATACCCTTGCTTAGGCTAAGGCGGCACTAAAACGTACTCAAGATGCCAACAAAAAGAGCGATCCCGATCTTATTTCAGGAAGCGAAGTCAGATGGCTTTATGATCAGTTCGAATTGCTCTCATCGAGGATATGACTTTCTAGCTGCTGGTATGTCTTCATAGCATAAGGTTACCCATATACCAGGGGTCTCTCGGTTTACCCCTTGTATATTCATGCATCATCTCGACGTCACTTTCACTTTTATGGTTATCTTCATTCAAGTGTCTAAATATGGTAGGGTTACGCTTCCTTCTAAGACCATAAACTCATCTCCCCCCTAGTGAGTTTAACCGCCTACTCGGAACTACCTAATTCGCGGCACGGCCACTTCTTTAGGGGGTAACAAACTAAAAAACACAGCAAATTAAGAAAGTAGGGAGAAACTCCCTAAGCGTGATGATTCAACATATATCACATATAATGATGTTGAAAGAGAGGCACGCGCGATATTTCAATTTTGGGTCGGAGAGATTTATTACTAACCCCAAGAATAAACTCCGGCTTCGAGGGCCAACGGCGTGGACATCGGTGTGCATGTGTTGATGCGTGCTGTATGAGTGATCGCTTCCGCAATGACAGGCATCATTGCCTCTCGGACAAGGGTTATTCGAAAAGACCAAGAAGAGAGGAACCAGTCGGGAGTTTTTATTTCCTCCCTCTCTCTTATTAGCGTCAGTTTATTAGACACTACTACCCTACCCGTGCTAGATGTGCAGATGTGCATCTCGTAGGCTCGTACGGTACCGTAGTCCCGTAACACTGCGCGCACGCTGCAACGGCTCGGACAATTTTACCCACTGACTTACCCCTGTAGACAGGCCACATAAGATAATCTCATGTATGTACGTAGTAGGCCACCGGTAGGTAATCTCAACTGCGTGCTGCTCCAAAGAGCGTAGGCACCCCCCTTCGCAGTTTGATGACTAGATGGCTAGCGAACCAACCACGGCACTGATTCCCGCCTCTATCAAGGTTAAGCTTGTCTACATTTTGCCTGCACAGGCATGGACCCTTCTTGCGAGGGTGGTACGTGCATGCTTTTCTTGTTTATCTTGCGGTGTGCTTCGGCTGGCCGAGGTGATGCAAGATGCAAGTTTGCAAGGGCGTCACGGTAACTGTATGTGCAGAGATCGGAGCTAGGAAGATCGAAGCCTTAGCAAGGAATACCTAGGTTAGCAGGGTATTGTGGTAGAAAAAAGAGGGGAAGAGAACAAGAAGCATCCGAGCAACAGTAGTAAGAATTGGTTCGTTTCAAGTGCTCGTTTATGCGTAAGAGTCGGTGTATATATAGAAATGCGAGCGCTGGTACGCGTGCGGTATCTTCATCCCGCTAACTCTGCTTTACGTCTATGTGGATGACAAGTATATGAGCATCTTGTATAAGTAATGAGAATGTACGGTCTGGATGGTGCCTTTGTTGATGTGTACTGTCGTAATGTTCGGAAATGAAAACAACTTTCCCGGCACAAAACATTATATTATAGACCTCGATGACATATCAAACCACAACAATAAACCCAGCAACTAACCCAGCACTGACCTCTTACTGGTTACCACTTACGCCAACCCAACAACATAATTGTAGATTTAAGAGGAGGGTCCCAAGGAAAGATCTGGAGAAGAGCAAGACGGGGGGTTGACGGGTAGGACGGGCCGAATCCTTAGGATTAGTTGAGGCGGAATATAAGCTCGCTTCCCGGGTTGTATTGACGGGCCTGGATGGATCTGATGGATGGATAGGATTTGATCAGCCTGTCTCCGAACCGAAAATTTCCTGAGCGTCGCGGTAAACATGCCCGTTTCTTGTTTTCTCGCGCTTGTTTCATTTCTCGACCCGATTTTCCTTCTTCTCCCGACGGAAAATGTTTCGTTTCATTGATATATCCATCCCAATCTCTGTAAATTCTACCTTTTTACTCTGCTCTCCCCCGCCCTTGTTTCGCGTTTGGCTAGATAACCTACAACCTTCTACTCGCTACCCTCCTCTTCTTCGTTATTTCCAACCTATCACAACATCCTCTTCTTAGGACTATCATCTTATTACACGATCTTGCTCCATAGAGCCTTATCCTCTCGCTTTCCTTGGCCGATATTGCTGGCTAGATACAAGACAGGATAGAGATCAGAAATTGGGAAAAAAAAGTATACACAAGATTAGAACAATGACGGCGAGAAATCCCGAACTCGAAAGACCCCGCTCCCCCTATCTGGTACCACTGGGTTTGCCATCAAACAGTCTGGCACGGGGCGAGCTGAGCGAGTCTGGCCTTATCACCAGGCCACCGCCTCCCCATTCACGTTACAAAAACAGAGCCCCAAAGTTCGACATAATATATAGTACATGAAGATGCAGCTGACCTTCCGGGGAAAAAAAGACTCCTCTCATTATGTTGCGCTCTCCTCTTCTCCCCTCGTGCTGCCGCCTCCCGGCGTCACACAAGCTCCCTGTTTGTGGCGAAACAAGAGCCGCAAACGCCGTACGTGAGGAAAAAAAAAAAAAAAGACAATTCGATATGCGATTGGAAACATGATTTACCCAGCTCAACCAAAGTGACGGGGTCGGTAAAGAGCAAACTTAAACCCGGACGGTTCGATTAAGGTGACAAAACGGTCAAGTGGGATCATGCTGATTATTAAAAAACGGTTCTGGGAAGCAGATGCCGTGTAATAGCGGGAGTATGATATGTAGATGGAAAGATGCATTATGTTGTACATGGTATCTCCTGCGTGACTGAAAACGACGGGTGCGCGATATGGGTATAGTTTACAATTCGAGTGCGAATGGGGGTGTAGTATCAAACATTAACCTAGCGGATAGGTGCCAAAGGCATTCAGCCTATAAGGGAGACCGGAACTACTCAGAGACGATATCATGAGTGGATTTATGACGTCCTAGTATCAATCAACCGCTACCGACCTCGTCGCGACGGGTCAGGCTTTTCTATTAGTCCTCCGATATCGACGCGGCTTGAACGATCATCTCGTTGCCAGCCGGACGGTTCTCCTGGGGGGCCAGCTTGACTCTGACCACGGATAGGAGGTAGTTGGTATTCGACTTGCTGGGGAGGCCTGACACCAGGAAGCTCGCTCCTTGGAATATGATGAGAAGGGCCAGCGGGGGCTCCATTCGCGAGGGACCAGACGCAGAATAAGAGGGAACGTTCGGGTTGATGCCAGGGTAAGACCGGAGGTTATGGGTGCGGGTGTTGGTGGTTGTCGCGGCGTATAGGCGCCCTCGCGAGACGATTCCCCATATCGAGGCCGTCCAGAGTCGAAGGAACCCGAGACCGGGGTCAATTGAGCATACGGTTGTTGGAAAGAGTATTGGAAATCCCGGGCGCGTGGAGAAGGAGATGGGTGAGGGAACGGCTGGGCTGGGCGGGTTACTAGAAGCAATACGACGAAGTATATCGAGTCCTCCTTCGCTAATCCGACGCGGATCGGATAGGGCCGTAACTGTTGATCTCCTCCGACGAAGTTGAAGAAATCATGGCGATCGAGTTGGAACCTCGATATCGAGTCTGGACTAAATGGCAACGCCTGTATCACCCTCGCGGCCTCTTCCTTTCCAAAAATCGGTGGCAGATAATTTGGTTCCTTCTTCCCCTGTTCGTCCTGCAGCGACCTCTGGAGCGCAAAGACTCTATCACGCTCCCCTTGACTGACGATATCCAACAGCCTTCGACCCATGACTGATCGAATACCCACTGCTTCCATGAAAGTACCCGACGCCCCCATGATCTCCAAATCTGTCGTCAAAAAAGCCACTGGCTCCTGTGCACGAGGGGGTATGGAAATAGGCGCGGGGAAGATATTCGCATCTGAAGTTGACCCACGCTCGATAAACCTAGGCGTAACAGGATCACTGGGCTGTGATTTCAACACCCTATAGGAATTGTTTCTTCGAAGAGGGTCTTCGTACGAAGCAGAGACTGCGCTAATCGGCGAATATAAAGAGACTGGTCGTCGTATTGCCGGATCACCTGGGTGGGAGAATCTTCCTGTATCGAAACGGGGTTGGTTATCATCGCGTAATCGAGGTCGGCCGCGCTTCTTATGTTGGACATCAACACACGAGTCTTCTTTGCCGTTGCTCAGGCACCGCGAACATGGTCGCTGGGCTATTATAAGCACGTATGGTCAGCTTTACACCTGATTCCACGATATATAGGCATATGAAAAGAAATGAGATTCCCCTGGACCCGGATTGGAACATAGGAGATATGTCCCCCACGGACAATCCACTATGCCTTTCTGACTAACGAATGGGAAGTGGCTTGATATGCGCGTTTAAACGCATGATCAGGTCGGAAAATCTGTTTTGGAGTTTCATCGTCATGGTGGGTAACATCATGATCCTAGGGGTTTGGCGATATACAATTCCTCAGGATAGGAGTTATTTCGTGCCCCTGTTATTGCGCCCCAGTTGTCTCGACTCCTTTGCCATCTACGCCATTTTTAATGCTGAACTTCGATGGTCCCGATATGAAGTTGGATTTCTGGTCATTCTGCTGACGCCCCAACACCACCACTTCCATTGGAAAAAGGTAAAAATCCAGATATTAAGGCAGGAATTCGGGTTTCCCTCTGGGCCAAGACCCTGTTTGTCTGCGGTTGCAAAGGATCCCTCATACCTCAGCATCCAAAGGATGGCTTTAGCTGGTCCATAACATGTTCACCGCACTCATCCCCATGGCATTTCCCAGGGGCCAGCTCGAGCACAAAACTCACAACAGAAAGATAATGAGAAGAATAAAGCTCAATACATACCATCACACCTAATAAAAGTTAGTATATATAAAATCTTTTAAAACCAGGGGGATAAAATTCTCAACAGTACCTTAAATGTGCTCTTTTGCAGGGCACGCAAGCCGAAGCCACATGACCCTTAGTTTTCCGCTGGGATTTCGGAGAGGCGTAAGGCGGATTCTCGGCGCCTTGTGGGTTGCTCGGCATCGGATAGGACGATGGTCCTATATTTGGTCCAACCACGGGAGGAAGCGAATACTGAGGTTGGGGAACTAACGGGCCTGGCTGCTGCGTGTAGGAAATAGGTCTTCCCATCGTGTCTTCGGGACGGTGATATGGATATGGCATTCGTTCCGGGCCTTCCTGGGGGTATGGTCTAGCGGCACTGGTTGTAGGGGGTAATAAGGACGGTTGCACTGCTGCTGCTCGATACTCGCCTCCTGGAACCGTTGAGCTTGGACGATACGCATCATGACTAGCAGGCTGGAAGCTTCCCTGACCTCGATCACCGACCTCTGGGTATGGTTTGGGCGGGAGTGGTGGTGGAGACCCTGACATGGGCGGAGAGGGATACGCCCTTGTGCTGCTAAGAGCACAATCCGTCTCTGCTCTGGCCCAGGACAGGTCTAGAGAGAAGTTCGCCAGATTCAAGAAGCCTCGGCGCTGGCCGAGCGGGTGGTTTGACTGCTCAGGACGATAAATAAGAGTTTGCATGGATGCAGCCGGGGGGGAGTATACGATAGGACCGTGAGCCCCAAACGTCTTCCTCTCCTTCCAAGCGGCGGCCCGGCACCTTCGCTGGGAGTATAGCAATAAGGTTCAGATGTGGTTCCGGCGATTCTCGGGAAATAGCTTGCCCTGGGGTTACTCGCAAATTCGATGGTGTTTCTTCAAAAGTCACTTCTTAGTCCACGGACCGCACCAGATGGATGGTAAGCAACGCTTTTCTTCCAAGTCCGTGAATGGTAATCCAGTTTTGAAATCGTTCAAGAATTAGAAGAGTCGTTCTCAGCTCAGTTCTTTCCACTTCCTCAGGGAGTTTATCAGCTGGGAAGTTATACGTCCAAAGCACGTCGAAGACCAGTTAGTAATGGTGACTCAGTCCTGACTCGTCCTGACTCGATGGCGCAAGTTAAAAGACAGCGTTGGACAAGCAAAATCGCCTGTAGTACTGGCTAAGTCAAGGTTAGAGAATCCAGTGATACGGCGCGCTGCGAAGTTGGTGGAAACCTGGGAGATGGGATGACGGGGAGCTGCAGCACAAGACACACGACCGGTCTCCTTGTAGCACCGTGAAGATAGCTCTTGGGTCTTGGAGGCCTAGGGAAGCAACGTGCCGGCAGCAGCTGGGACGGACAGAGCTTGATGATGCCGACTTTGTCGTCTTGAGATGGAGAAGCTCGACAACTTTTGGGTCTGGATAAGGTCGCGGGAGGCTTTGTGCGACTTTAATATTAGAGATTGGGACAATTTAGGTACGAACCAGGGTACAAGCTCTTTTGGGGCGACATACGAAAGTACAAGGCCAGTTAGCTACAGACGCGCCAGGCCTACTTGGCGGTTCTTCGTTAAGAAGCACTGGCAATGCGCTGGCACGAGCGCTGGGTTTTGGGCTGGGCTGTCTGGGCTGTATGGGCTGTACTGTACTAGGGGTGTATTTTTCTATGACAGGGAGTGGACATGGAGAAAGAGTGAGAGAGAGAGAGGGTAGTAGAGAGACACACTTGAGAGATCCCTGGAGCGTGTCGATGTGACGAGGCGAGTATGCAAGAGGCTAATAATAAGATACTATGTATGTTCTCTCTCTCTTTCTGTCTCTACAGAACAGCGATGACAACGAGAAGGGGCATATGTACAGGATAGGATGTACAGGATGTACAAGAAGTATTGTACCCAAGTCGCTGTACAAGTACTAACCGGCTAATAAATGTGCTGAGAGTAAGGATGAGGATGGGTAGTAGTGCTAGATAGAGGTGGACCTGGCCATGATTGTAACATCCTAGTACTTGTCCAGGGTCCCATGGGCGCTGTGGACCTGTCAGGGTAGACCCCTGGCCTCAACGGGGAAGCATTGGCTGCTAATCATTGATCAGGGTTTTCCAAGGGTAGCGGAGAGAGGGTTAGAAGGGTTTAGCAGGCTACCTGGGATACCTGGGATACCTGGGATACCTGGGATACCTGGCTACCTGCAACGGCCATGAACAAGCCATGAACAATGAACAATGAACAAGCCATGAACATAGCCATGAACATAGCCATGAAGGAAAATCCCCTATGTTCATCTTGTAACATCCCACGATGCTATACCACAGACCATGGCCATGCGATACTATGTACAGTATAATTTATTGTGCTTCTTACCTCCCCTGTCTGTCTTTCCGGCTTTTCCTTTCTTTTTGTTGTCTTAACCCTGGCGATCTGAGAATTCCCCGCGCGAAAAAGGCCATGATGTGACTCCCGTCTGAGCGCTCTTTTGAGATTGCTAAGAAATGCGCAACGGAAATAATGAGACAGATTTTCCAAACATGAGTTTTTAATTGGCTAGGATTTATCGAGATTCGAAGGGACTAGGAGACGAAGGGGTAGAAGTTCTACATAGAGTACCCTTAGAAGGGGGAGAAGGGGGGGGGGGGTGTATTGTTCAACGGCTTTTAGGAGGGGGTGTGCGTGTCTGATTGCCGGCCCACGACCTGCCAGGCCGACCTGACTGCTACTATCTCTGACCTCATACAGCTCCTAACAAGGGGGAAAAAAACGAACGGTACGTTAATAAGTCTCGCTGAATCTGCTTTTGAGAGGGTGGGAGCGGGATGCAAGAGAAGCAGTTTAAGAAAAATGCCCGGTTATGCAGTATTGCGCAGATATGTAAGTTGGTATGCACGTAACTTTAATACACTGCAAGGGACTTTGATGACCATTTTGAGAAGCTATCGTAAGGTTATTGTTTTTATTATGTTGTGAAAAAGAATAAGTGAGGAATAAGTTGAGTGTGAGACAAGATGTTTCTTGTCTAAGCCGTAGATCTAACAAAAGTAGCAAAAGTAACAAAATAATTTTGAAAGTGGTTGAGAAAAGGTACGTATATGTTATGTTACTCTCTCTCACTCTCTCTCTCTCCTACTTTTGCCAATTGAAGGTCAACGTATGAATGGGTGGGAAAATTATACGGCAGCCAACCAGTAAAAGAAGGTAGAAAAAAAGAACGGAATAAAAAAAAATAAATACTGACCAAATCGGCTCCCGGCGTCAAATGGCGAGCCAACTATTGGCCGGACGTTAATTCTGATTGGAGGAATACGAGTCCAGAAGGTCTAACGTCCAAGGCCTCAGCTCAATTAAATAGATTGACGAGTAACATCTTACACGTGTATTATATGAAGATGATGTAATCCGTAAAAAGAGGATAATAATAAATATCAGCGGAAGATTCGACATCAGTTATTCCTACTCGAAGACAACCAAGGAAGTTTATTTTTTTTATTAGTCCGCACGAAGAAGATACCTACGATGTCTACTTCTACCTACATACCTAAAGAGGTATATATATATGTGTGTGTAAGATGAGATGATGTGTGATAATGAGGTAATACACCAACAACTACCTAGGTATATGAATAGAGAGCTAGTAACCCATTAGACCATTTAGACCATCCTATAATCTATAATCTATAATAGGTATTACTAACGTCTTCCCATGAGGCTCTACTTTTAGACAAGCTAGCTGGCTAGTTAACAATTGTTCCCGGAAAGAAGCCATAACGTAAAGAGGTGGTATCCCGAACTTTTAGTACGTAACCGTTACCGACTAAGACTTGGCCTTCGTGGAGCGAGCTAGAGAAAAGTAGATGAAAAGTCAGATTCGTAAATATAGTCACTATTAACCTGAACCTCACCGACCTCGACTTTTTTTTCTTTACTTTCCAACTCCCACCTACATATTAGGTCCCGGAGTACGCGATAGAAGAGGAATTACGGTGTACGAGAGAATATCCCACTACCACATCACTTCCTCCTGCTCCGTACGGAAATGTGTGAGTCTTGAATTTTCAATGGTGGATAATCTACGGCCGCAAAATAAAAAATAAAAACTCCCCGTGAGTAGTGTACAGTAGCATGGCAGCATGGGTCCGAATAATAGGGAGGCTTGAGCGGAACCGGACTTTGAAGGGACTTGGCCGCGTGCCTAGCCGGCGGCAGTTCCTTAGCGGCGGCTCTGAGATCATTGTCGCATCTAAGGTGGATGAATCTTATTTGAGAGATGTGATGAAGCCAAAAATTTTGATTGTATTTCATTTCACCTCGTATAGTAGGCACATTTCTTATAGATAATCAACTGGCAATCGACATGGGGATATCTTGCAGGTACTACATAACCCAATTCTGGGTTTCGATCAAGTCTGCATGGACCAAGCCAGGGATTGGTTGAGGGGGACAAGGAAGGCCTGCCGAGTTCATGCATCGACATTTCAAAGTATTGAAAAAATAAAAAATAAAAATAAAATAAAATAAAAAGTTTGTATATACCTGCATAAGCAGTACAGTACATACGATGATGCTCCATTTATTCTTAGCCTTGCATGGTGGTGTTATTGTTCATTCTACACTGCATACGACTATGCCTGAATAGAGTGAGATGACAAGACGTATATACTACGAATATACTACATTCCTATACTATTAGATGTCTACTACTGGGTGTGCCTAGTCAAGCTGTTGGTTCAGGGATGCTCCTCGTCCACGCCAACCGTAATATCGTGTCCTTTAACTTCTTCTTATCCAGACTTTCTAGAGTCGTTCCCCTCTCACCCCTGCCCAGCAATGACGAACGTCAGAGCAGGGGTAGAGAAAAAGAGGACTATCGATCATGGTACATATGTATGTATATACGTACGGCGCGATGCGAGGATCGACAGTCACATCGTCCGAGCTTTCAATGCCTTAGGATGTAGGTGTTAGATGCTAACATGACGCCTCATTTCCCCAGAAGGACCTCGATGAAGAAGAGCTAAGCATTCAAACTAAGAAAGCCCAGCCTTGAAAAAAAGGATTTAAGACCTGCGGTGATCGGCGTGGGGTTATGTGCGAGGTCACATCAATTTGGGATTAGTTTTTACTGTACCCAGACTTAGTGACATGTGCATGCTAAATAGAACCGGGTAAGCGTGTTGACGCATGATCCCGAAAGGGTAAAGAATACGGACTCCATCGGCGACCTGGTACTTACACATAGTAGGAAAGTAGATGTAGTAGTCTATCTACGGGTGGCTTTTCCTGACCTTGCCGCTAATAGTACTTACTATGTAAATCAAGGTGGCTTTTTCTCCAGAGTGTTCCGCATTACGCAATTGGGCAGAACCCAGTATTTTACCTCGATCGGTGTGCCCAACAGGTTCGACGATAAAGGCTCTTTCTCGAAGAAGACTGTAGTAGTATGTTAGTTACTATGGTAAGAGAGGGGGAGGGCTGGCATCACTCTCAAGCCTCCAGTCGTAATACATAATCAATATAAATCTGGTCTAGAAATACCAAATGTGACGGTGTGATCCCGCTAACGACGACTATTGCGGTAGTTCCCTACCATGTAACGCATAACACATGGCAGATATGTACTATATACCACGGGCCTCATAATACCTATCCTCGTTTTCGTACTAGACCAAGCGGGTAGCATCTAGCATAGCATCTAGCATTGGCATTTTTCTCATATACGGATGAGCGGTGATAACTGTTAGTCTACTCATATCTTAAGATAGGGCTGCTAATGAGATACTTGCCGTCTGCGTACCAGATTCTGTACTAAGTGGGTTGTGGCTAGGATGCGGCTGCTCAGATCCGGGTCTGCCATGTGGTCATACAACGGTCTCTTATATTGTGGCTCATCACCTGTTGTACACCTAGGAGCACTGGGCAGTTTGCCCAGACGGTTAGTTAATAAACTACAGATTACACGCTAACCGCGTTTCTGACGAGTTTGGATGCGTTTTGGATGCGTTGCCAACCAGTCAACTTGGCTATCACGTTATCTCACCTGTCCTGCTCTTTAATTTGACCTCTCCTAAACTATGGTCAACATTTACGGTCAACATTGGGAAAACATGGAACATGTAGGTCGAAAAGTCGCGACCCTAAATAGACCACTGCTACATTAATGATCATCATCAATGCGCCCATCAATAGAGTTGCACTTTCATATCGCGTCCATTCTCCGGGGACCAGACTAACATAATGATAATTTGGCCCATTATGCCGGTCTATGCCTGTCCTTGCATCCCAGCCTGCCGTCCAGACGCGGTTGAGCTAATAGCTCATCAGCACTTTATGTATGTATCAGGCGTAGACATCATAGCCCACCGCCTTATTTCAACAAGAGCCAAGCATTTATACATGGGTACTTACAAGGTCCATACGAAATAACCTGACGCGGTTGTCTGCCTACTATGTACAGAGTTGTAGGCAAATCTGTAGGCAAAATCTGTAGCAACCGGGGTTCTTTCGGTCCCGCAAAGGTCCAGGGTTGAACTTCGTCAATGATACAAGAAAAAGCTGAGCAGTTTGTAAAATCTATTACGATTCATTTTCTTGGTCTTGGTCTACATAGTCTACTACATACAATAGTACTTTAGTTTAGGGATTAAAGCTTCCGGCCGATCCCCGCTATTGGTTTAAGCCCATCTTATAAGCGCCAGCGGATCTTTTACTCGAACGCCCGCGCCCACCAATCTTTAGGCCATTGTCTCAGATGTGGACGAAGCGTTGAGACGCCACCGGAACCATTGTACGCGGAGGAATATGGCGCTTCGTGGGCGCTCTGGACGCTCTGGCGCTCCCCGTCAACAAGGTGTGCTCTTTACCCAGTTCGTCATAGTTTAGACTCGTCGTAGTTAAGACACTGAGGGGGAAGAAGTGGCATCTGAGGCCTCAAACTTGATACGGTTACCCCCGCAAAACCCCATCGAGCCTTGGAGATGGAGCTCTCTCAATCTGGACCGAGATCTGCCTAGGCGTTCTCCTGCCGTGTAGCGTCTCGTGTCTCGTGTCCCGAGTCCAATAGTCCAATAGTACAAATCCTCACTCCTGAGGCCACCAAGGAAATGAACCACTAGCCTTCCATCTCATGCTTGAAGATTCACCACTGACCGGACAAGAACCAATCGTGATTCTAGATCCGTTTGGCCGTCTGTGGTTCGATAGCTGTCTTTATTGCGCATATGTAGTACGGGGGGATAGCTGGAAGATACTAGAGCATACAGTGCAGCTGGAAATGGAAAACCCCATTCTAATCACCTAACAGACCGGGGCATGTGGATTTATAATTTTGAGAGAGGTCAAATCCATGGAACAAGCTTAAAATAACCATCACCGCTCTCGCGTTCGAATAGCCACTAATCACAGCCGTTCAAATTACAGCCGTTTTCAGCGCCAACCAGCGCCAACACCTCAACGTCGTGTGCTTCGTTTTCGATAATATGTACACCCGTTACTTTGTACACCGCAAATTTTCACCCGAGATCAGCTGGACTTAAGATTACTGCCATGATCTCCACATGGGATGGGACTCTAATGCATGATGCGTTCCGGCATGTGCAGAAGTCTCTCTCCCAATGTTGAGTCTGTAAGTACGTAGATATGTATCTTTCTCTCTCTCTCTCTCCTGGTCCTCTCGCTACCCAACGCTGTTGCGGCTTGGGTGACCGTGGATCAATGAACCTTATAAACCCAGTACGGGGACGTCGACAAAGTATCGTCATCAAATTATACATATGTAATCCGTGCGATCCGTACATATATACGTACATATACATGCATACACATATGTATGTACCTAGCGAGCGATGACACCGGGGGGCTTACTATTGACAGGGAGCAGCCGAATAATAAAACGTGGGAGCATAAGATGCGAGCCGACTTATGCGCAAGCCTTGTCTACATATAGATACTATAGTAATGGATTTAAATGATAAGAGCATGCTACTTGAAGATCTGAGCCGGAACTTCGGAGATTTTTCTTTTCAAGCAAAGGCGCCTTTCCCCAGTGTCTCTCTGCAATATTTGATCATATCGAGCGATCTTAGAGCAATTTAGGCCGAACACTCCCGTAAGCCACATGCGTCTTACCCGCACCAGCATTTGGACTGAACACAGCTGAAGAGCCGGAAAAATCAAAGCCGATCTCCCGTAAAGAGACGTGCGCGACGCGTCCATCCGCGGGTATAGCTGCGCAACTAATAAAAGTAGATAATTTAATGTCCGGGTTGGGGTATGAGGCTATCGCATGGCTCACTCATTTGAATATAAAACGTCTGTGTACTAGATAATTAGGTAGGTAGTATAGTTATAGTATAGTTATAATAACTATAGTTAATACTAGTTATAGTTAATAAAAGAAACCTCTCTAAAGGAAATATATAAATCCCATACGTAACGTTGCTGTTAATGACTTCCGGTATTTCGATTTTGTATAGTTCTATATTTTAAGTATGTAATAGAAGATGTAAAAATGAAAAATGTCAGGTTGATTTTCCGCTCCCGGAACGCCTCACTCTTCCCGTGGTGGGCTGGATGGAAGCTACGGTTGTGGCAGAAGCCAATGCACCTTCCCGAATAATCCATACTTTAGGTAGGGTACTTTCCCTACCCGCCTACCTACCTGCAAGCTGCACCTACCTTATGTACAATATGTACAATAGAATATCTATTTGTGTAACCTTTACGTCTCTTCCCTGTCTTAATGGAAATTCTTCACTTTTACAACCTTTTTTTTTTTTTCTTCGTCTTGCGTCATCATCATTGAATTATTCCAAGCAGGACATAGCACATGGCACATGGCAACCCTACTTGTGCCCGGGCTCTGTCTCATCCCTATCCACTTCGGGGTGTATTGACCTCCTATTCTAAGTGGACCTAGTTCCTAAGAAGTCCAAGTCATACCCCCTTCAAATCATTACCTTTTGAACAAGGGCTTTCTTCCGGACCCCAACCAGATCAGATCGTGTGGGAAAGATGTCGCTACCATGTACACAACGTACATACAGCAGAGGCTCTTGTTCGCCAAGGTTATCAACCGAGATTCTCAACACACCCACATACACATTTACGGCTGACATCCTTGTCCCTATCCTTGCCATAATGAGCTGTTCAATATCAATAATTGCAGTCCGAGTCCAACGCTTCAAAGAGACGTGTAAGGGGTTGCTTCCAAAGGCGGTCAAAATTTAATCATCCAAGCTGTTAACTGTGGATATATCTGGACTGGGGTTTCATTTGCTCACATCCGCATCAGTCGATATTCTCAATACTTACACTCCAAGTCTTGGAGAGAGAACTGAAGTATAGTTACGCAAACACTTTTTTAACTCTGCCGAGTCGGGGACCACTCCGCGGCCATTGTCCGGCGTGCGGTGTTGCCGCACGAGTCTGAATAAAAGGCCAGCTTGTGAGAACACATCAGACCCGAAGACGTTATTTACCTGGTGGGGCTCTGATCAAGCTCAACTATAAAAGTGCCCTCTCCTGAGAGCATTGGGCGGTCTGTGGCGGCTAAGTACCGGCGCAGCTAGTGTTCCCGCCCGGAAGGTAGATCATTCACGTTTAAGCTCTCTATCATTGCCCAGACGAACTCTTGGACCGTCCCAGTGGGAAAGGCACAGACCATCATCATCATACATTAGACAGTCAAGCATCCACTTGGTCGAGTTCATGAAATCCGTCATCTTACAAACCGAACTAGCGATCCCGTCCTAATATTAGGCATCATCTAAGCTTGCTGGAATACATAATTGCACGTAAGCGACTATAGATGGCAGTATGGGGTAACACTATTACAGACATCACTCGAAGCAACTGGATCTATCACTATTAGGTACACCTCTCTTTTTGGTCCTGTCTGTTTTCGGTATTGGGTAAGTACCGAAGTGTGTATATCTAGTTATGCCAACTTTCTACCAACCCTTCGCAAGCTATTTTCAACCGTTGCTTTTCTTTACAAAAGCCGAGGCAAAGGTATTAACCGTACTCGTATCACCGTACCCACAAGATGTAACCGAGATGCATAGTAACCCTAGTACATTCCAGTCCGAACTAAGCTATTGTCAGATGTGCTACTAGTGGAGATGAGGGTAGGACGGGACAATTAAAAGTCGATTGACCTATACGCTAACATTTGCTAGTCGGCAGTGTATATACGATCAAATGGTGTCGAGCCCGGGATAACTCCGAAATACCTTCACGTTAATGTGATGACGATATATAAAGGATGTCATCTATAGAAGAACAGTATAATTCATCTCGCCTAGTCGGAATATTTTTATGCGCCTGGATCAAAATGTGATCCTTGGACGATTCTGTCGCACGCGATCAATCCGTAATTACAAGATTTATGCGTAAAATGCCGCCGGACTAATATGCCAACCAGACGGAGATTTTCTTCAGCAGGGACCAATTTCGTCCGTCACCCCCGATGGGATCTGGACCTTGACTTCCCCGGCTGAGAACAAAAAGCGTAGTCTGCAGCAAACCCATCCCGAATAATGGTTTAAGACGGCTAAGAATATTGCTCTCAAGAAGGTCATGATGATTACAGACCCAAAATACATGCGGCAAGCATCTGGGTCTTTTGAAATTGAGAGATCCATAGCTGTTGGGACGGCAACTGGTACCACCCGGGCGGTACAAGAATAAAAGGGGCTTAGATAGGAGGTCCGGGGCGGCCCTTCGATTCCACTTGGCCCTAAGAAGATCGGCGTGGCATGAGCAGGGAAGGCTACGCTAGGACTACCAACCAGACTTCCGCCGGTGAATTAATACCTAAGCTAAAGACCAGGAAATATATTGACTGGCTCACGCCGCCAAGCGACGTGGGGAGTTACGTACTGTACCAGGAATTTGCTCCTTACACTTACTACAGTGGAACAAGTTACCCTGAAAGGCCTCTTCTCCGTCCATGGCCGTAGCTACAAGAGAGGTTTTGGGTGGATTGGAACACGAGGCGGCTGTCAGGCGCGTTCCATCGTCCCAGCACCTACTTCTTCGTGGTTCAGGAGTCCCAAGCAGGAAGCACGTTGAGATTCTCGCGAATGAATTGCCAGAACTGGTGAAGCAGCCGATAAACCGCCGACGTCGAACATTCTATGCACATTCTTTGGATGCGCTATCTTCACGTTGCTTGCACTGCACGTCTGAACGTCCGTCTGAGTCGCTGCGGGTTTGGCGTTACCTGACTGTTACAAGCCGTGTCACTGTCGAACCAAAGGCTGGAGAATACTCTGCGACTAACCTAAGCCCACACAGATGCAATATATGTACTGTGACATCGTGTGTTCCGAACTGATTCTGGAGCTCATCCCCGGTTCTATAATATAGTTGCCTGGTCTATATCAGAAGCGCACCGTCCTCGGAGTCGCGCCGAACTCCCCACACTCTGGAACATTTATTCCCAAACGTATGGTTACCCGTTCTCCTCTAGCGGATAAAGGTTTAGCACGATCTCTGTACCGTGGTCTCTTGTGCAGCGTTGCATTCGGCGTCCATCCAAACCCAGCGAGACGTCGAACCCTGAAACAGATTAAAGGAGCAGCACCGAACCACGTTTTGTCCCAGAACATTTTCGATCTTGTCTCACATTTTATTCTTACTCAGTATCTCCCCGATCCAGTAGTATTGGGGGCTTATTCCATTTGAAGTGCATCTTGCAACAGCAAAACCACCGCTCAATACGCCTCGAGCCCCTCAAATGAAATGTTCCGTCGTGCAGAGTTGGCATCAAGGCAGTTAGGGTTTGATTGGGCGTCAAATCCATCTAGGCCGTTGATGCAGGGTGAGTCGAATTGCTTCTTCCGAGCTCGAGCCAGGAAGGTGACCTACCTAGGTAGCGTTCCCACATGTGGTATAGCCTAAGGCGTCTTAACCCAGTTCGTGTCTACGAAGCTGACTTCCCCGGTATTCAGCCGGTCTCGCAATACCCCTAGGCTTAGAGCGCAGACCGGGGTTTACTCATTTTGCTGTTCTTAACGATATTCGGCGGTAGCGTCGACTTCTAGCTATTTGCAAGCGAATCACCCGTTGCGGCCGAATTACTATTACGACGAGATGGATAGGCATATGTTATGATTTAAATCGTCATCTACTTAATTACCCTTAGCTTGTAGCATGTACGAGACGGCAGCTAGTGCAAGCCGCACCAAACAGCAGCTAATATAGTCCACCGCATGTGGCGTCGCTGCAAGCGGAGTCGTATTTTGTCCTAGTTCTACTTCCTGATTCAGCTTAGAACCATTGTCAGCTAGCGTCATCAATTGTAGCAATTGTAGTTGAGACTCCTGTGGGCTTGAAGGAAGATGCCGTAAATTATTACACGGTGGAGCATGTAGCTGTTAGTATCGCCTTTGAGCAGGTTGTCTCTATCAGAGTTAGCACAGACTTTCTCTAGGCGTTGGTGATGATCTCGGCAAGGCTTAAGCGTATGCAAGTAGTGACAGATCCGGCATCTTGGGGTCATTCACCACGCGGCGCCGCGAGCAGCGGGACGTTATTCCGGACTTTGTATCCGGTTTAGATAGCAGCTTAAGACGGGTCCCTCGTCCAAGTCGGTTAGTCCATCCACTCCAATACCGCTAGAGCAACTACCTAGCTACGCCACGAGGAGTTGCGATGACCTCCGCGTCCTTGCGTACGTAGCCAGAGTTAGCCAGCGCGCTGCGTGGGCTCTGAAACGACCTGCGCACATTAGTCTGTTAAACCCGGCAGTTTGGCTCCCTATACCAAATTACACTATCGCGACAACGGTCCACGAAGCCGAGGATGGATCTAACCTGCTCGCCGACTCTACTGCAATCTAAGCTTAGACCAGTGGGACTTACTCTATTACTACATGTATCCCGTCGGTGTCATATGGATATTTGCTCCCGGATGAGAAGATGAGGAGCGTCAGACACGTAGCCTCATAGCGGCCCACCCGAGAAATATGCCCGTTCCCCATTGCCGGGTTCGACAAGCCTCGGGTCGTCGACTAGCGCCGGTAGCATGTTAATAAGTTCCTTTAATCACTTTCACCATTACCAACTAGCTTCGAGAAGCGTCCCTTATACCGGGGAAAACCCGAAAATTTGGTTAAGACAGCGATCTTTAAAGTCTTGTGACCTCCTCGGGCTTTGCTTCCAGGACGTAATATTACCAATTAGTTAGCTAGTAGCCACTATGTAGATCTAAAACGATAACCGTGATATTATAAGGTATTAAGTTAAATCACCTAGCTTAGACTAATACGATTTATATTAGCTCTCTTTTCCGCTTTTCCTGCAAGGGTATTTATTACGTATAAACTCACATGTGAGAACATCATGTGCTTAGCCATAGTGCCGTCTGTGGGCATTAATCAGATATGTACCTAGTAATTATCGGAGAAGTTATTCTTAGTAGTAATGGGAAGGTATTCATAATATGTAAGTGGATGACAAGTATTCATTACTGAGCTACCTAGATACCTACCTTTCTGAATTATGTGGATAGTTCATGCCTGTATAGCCGTACTAATTCAATAATAAAGAGAAAATACTAATCCTGTAGTAAACCAACCGAGTCCTTCGTAGTCTTGATAATGCAATTTCAGAGTTTACCCCGTCTAAAGTGTGAACACTAATCTCTGAAAGTCTTCTGTATGAGGACTTACATGGCGGTCACCTTCAGGGCCTACGTGTTAATACGTAATGCCGAAAATGCTTGTTGACTATACAACTTCTAATAAGTATAGATATTATATATTTACACGCCACGGAGGCATCATAGCAAAACCAGAACAATGCCACCCGCGAGGCAAGACAGCTCACAGGTACCCAAAAACGCCTCAACACCCAGCTCCCTGGTAACCAGACAAGCTGAAACTTCTGGACGGCTGTTATTCACTGCCAAGGGTCACATGTGTATGTGTGTATGTGCACGCGTTGTTTCTCCCAGCTCGCCGGGAGACCCGGGGCACCGGCACGGCAAATCAGATCATGCAAGATAAGCAAAGGCGCAAGAACCCAAGGCAGGCAAGGGGGGGAAAAGGAGAAAAAACCACAAAAGGGGCGAGAGAGAGAGAGAAAGAGAGAGAGGAAGAGAGTCTGCTGGTCCCCACGCATGCAGGCACCCGCGATCCTGCCGATCGGAGTCGACGAGAGACATGAGGGACACCCCCGTGTCTCACGATGCGGCTGGTGAAGAGAGCACGGATTTTGGGGGGAGGGGCGGGCGCAAGGGGAGGGAGAGACGGGCGGGAAGACGGGATGGTGGAAACGGGCATAGGAGAATTCTTTTGAGCGCCAGAGACATGAATCGTGATTCAGGCCGTTGCTGGTAAGTTGGTATGATGGTATGATGGTATGAATGCCGTCCCGCACGCTTCCATATGTCCGCCCGCTCCCCCCGTCTTCCATCTCGCTGGGACCTCGGACAGACTACACGGTGCACGCAGTGAGGTTATCGTATACGTCGTATGGGTAGAATATAAAGAAACGGCTTAATATCGAAGTCACTAACTGCTGGACGGACTACAAGTGGCTGAGTAGGTAAAGATAGTATCGTACAAGCTAGGAATACATACATAGGAGTAGTACTGATAATAACAATTATTACTACTACACCCTACTAGGTTAATAATAATAGTGAAAGAACCTCAATGTCGCTTGCAACTGATCTCCCACGAACGAACGAACCCTCGTCCATTTCGTAACCTCAACCTGAAACGGCGCGTCGCTGCACAGAGATTCGCAACACAAAGGTGCGCACAAGGAGGGAACCGATACACAGCACATCACAGCATCGCACAGAACAGGTAGCCAGATACCGCGAACAGAAGGGGTAAGGATAGAGATATGTCCATAGACAGGCAGATCGCGCGCGCGCGCGTGCGTTCGACAAGTCGTCGGTATGACGTCCATCGTATAACCTGCCTAAGCCAGCCAGCGAGTGAGTGAGTGAGTGAGTGAGTGAGTGCCTAAGAGGTTGTTTGCGTCTCTTTCCAATCTTCGACCTTCGATCATGGGATCCCGGGCCAGACATCCATCCTAGACTCTTGTCTGCTCTCTCGCCTGGTCTTCCCCCAAGAGTTCGTGTTCACAAGTAGACCGAACCGTCCCTCGGTGAAGCTAATAATAATAATAATAGTAATAATAATACCAATAATAATAACCAAGGCATGCGTGGCGTGCGCGGTACGCCAAAAACCCATATTGGATTCTCTTTTCCCTTCTCTTCCTCCTTATCCTCCCTTCTCGTTTTCGCTCTGCCGTCGCACACATCGGCTAACCGACATCTGGTCCGCTGGCGCGGATTTCCCAGGTCTTCGGTAACCGCGCAGCCAGGCCTAGGCTGTGGCCTGGCCCATCTACCCAGTAAGCAGCAGTAGGTAGCAGCACCCAGGTAAGCAAGTACTGTACCTAACCCTATCCAGGGGACCGGGCGGTTCGTTCGTTCGTTCGGTCTCTCCCTCCCAGACCCAACCCTATAATCTCCTTTTCCTTACGGCCGTGTGTGGTGATTTCCGCTCTGGTGCGTACGTATCTAAGGCAAGGTACTCTCTGTACCTTGGGACCCCAAAGCAAGTAAGTACCGTACCTAAACCTAACGTACATAACCCCCAAAGAGGGCGCAGACGCGCCAGGGACGCGGGTTCGAGCGGGTGCTCGCTTGCTTGGGACCGGGAATTTAATTCTTTTTCGCTTTTTCCCTTATTCGCTCCTTTCCTTACTACTACCTAACTCTCCTCCCTGCCCATTTATTTACCGGGTAGGAGAGAAAAAACAGGAGGGAAAAAGAAAGAAAAAGAATTAGGCGAGTTGTCTCGGGATCAGGCCTGTCATGACATGATATGACAAATTCCAATGCGTCGACAAATATCCAGAGCCTCGTAGCCCATACCATCCCTGTCGTGATGACGGAATGCCCGTGTCCCATCTGCTATGTATATGTGTATTCCATGTCTCGAATTGGAACAGAGGTAGGTTACGAAAGAAGGTTCTTAGGGTTTTTTTTTTTTTTTTTTTTTTTTTTTTGAGAATATAGATAGAGATGAACGATGTTTTACACGGTATTAAAACCTCGAGCTTCACCAGAACCGAACCCTTTTGGCCGATGAGATCACACGTATGACTCGAGTCGGGGTCATTGCAATGGGTATATCCTGTTCTGCGCACTTACACAAAGGCCCCCAATGCTAAGACATGCAAGTCTTACCGAGCCCGTCTTATCTGGACGTCTACCTGCGTCTCTCCGCATTTATCTTCCGACAGATGGGGATTCCATTCATTGCCCTTACCGGGAGATCTGTACATATCCGGCCTATCCATCTCCGCGGTATGTGTCGAAGGCTCTACGTAATAGTGGTGCCAGAGATATGGAATAAAAAGCAGAGACCCAGCAGGCCCTGGCGACGGTCAATCTCCTGGGATGGGCTAGGATAACAGCACGAAACGTATTGTCTCACACGGGCATATAATCTCGTGCGCCCCAGCTTTGGGGATAGAACGTCGAGAATGTTTGTGGCGAGCTATCTACTCGCTTCTTCCGGCGAAGGGGTTATGCCGTGTAAGGTAGGACAGCGATCTGGTGGCCCTGGTGGCCCGATGCGGCGGAGGACGACAGGAAACGTCCTGCGACGTTAATTTGCGCCTGGGCCGCCCATGGTATAGCGCTACATGTGCCGATACTCGTCCGGTACGATCGTGGCAAGGCAATAAATAAATAAATAAGACGAAAACCCGCGCTGAATAGGCAATCTGCGCTTAATGAAGGGGGGAGGGCGCTAACGTCGTGGAACTTTGCAACTTTGCAGATGATGCATCTATTAACCGTACCTAGAAGTATACTATTTTCGACGCCCCTGAGGTGAGATGGTTCTCACAAAATGTAATGCTACCTAACGCCATACTATGACATACATGCTAGAGGTATAAACAAGAGACTGAAGAGTATAAACGACTATAGGCGAGATTGCACTGGCGGATGACTGCTCTCTTCTGGCCATTGTACGTCAGGCCAGATATGACGAATGGCTTCCCAAATGTGACTGAAGAAACTTTAGTTAGCTATATGAAAATATAGATGAGGATTGAGTTGGTGAATAGTATAGGGGATATATACCTGACGTAGACGATTTTCAGTCCATCCTTTACTTCTGACGGCACTTCTCTCGCGTCCTTCTCGTTCTGTGCCGGTAATAGCACTGTCTTAACACCAGCGCGGTATGCTCCGATTAGCTTCTCCTTTATTCCGCCGACTCTCTTTACGTGACCGGAGAGTTGGAATTCACCCTAGCATAAGTATTAGTATCTCATGAATGGACGTATAGAAATTCTGTTTGACTTACAGTCATGGCCATTGTTGGAGGGACAGGTCGTCCGGAAAGGAGTGATATAAGTGCAATTGCCTGAGCCATTCCGCTTGACGGGCCATCCTTCGGTACGGCTCCAGATGGGCAATGAACGTGCAAGCTGCGTTTCATCATGATGTTTTCCGTAGGGTCCTGAGTTAGCCCTAACTCGTAAGCGTGGTTGCGAACCCAACTCCTTGCAACTTTGACGCTTTCTTTCAGAACGTCTCCAAGATTTCCCGTAAGCTCCACGCTGCCATCGCCAGGCATATCGAGGACTTCAATGAACAGGATACCCCCGTTTCCTCCAGAGCTATAAGCAACAAGTCCCGTAACTATACCTGGCTGGGTGGTTTTCTCCGCTATCTCATCTTCGAACTTCTCTATGCCTAGAATAGATTCGAGATCCTCAAGCGTAACCTCTGGACGGTATGTCTCCGGTTTGCCACGGTCGTTGGCTTCCACAAATTCGACAGCCTTCGCGCGACAGACGGAGCCAATCTCTCGCTCGAGGTTACGGACTCCCGCCTCGCGAGTGTATGATTCGATGATCTTTGATATCACCTCTTCGCTGAAGCGCACTTGGTCTTCTGTGAGTCCATTTACCTTGATTTGCTTCGGCACTAGGTGCCGTAATGCGATATGTCGCTTTTCGAGTGTGGTATAACCGGAGAATTCCAGGGTTTCCATACGATCTAGCAATGGGCCAGGAATGGTATCAAGCGTATTCGCGGTGGCAATAAAAAGCACCTTGCTCAGGTCGATTGGAGTGTTGACATAATGATCATGAAATGCATGGTTTTGTTCGGGATCGAGCACTTCGAGCATCGCCGCAGCAGGGTCGCCGTTATGGTTGGACATGCCCAGCTTGTCTATCTCGTCCAACAGGAAAACTGGGTTGGACACACCAACTTTCCTTAAGCCTTGCACAATTAGACCTGGCATCGCGGCAACATACGTCCTCCGGTGTCCTCGGATTTCTGCTTCATCCCGGACGCCACCAAGCGAGATGCGGTGAAATTTACGACCAAGAGCCGCAGCAATAGATTTGGCTATGCTAGTCTTGCCGACACCAGGGGGTCCAACCAAGAGTAAGATAGGTGCTTTCTCAACATGTCTCTTATTCCTCAGCATCTGAACCTTGAGGCCGCTAGCCTTTATTTTCTCCTCCAATTCGGGATCGATGGTCGCGGCGTCCGTTACGTTTTCTTTGCTAGCCTCCAGGTCGGCCACTTCCTGTTCTGCTTGCTTGATTTGATGCTCTACTGTTGCATTGGCTGATTGCATCAGTCTTACAATTGTAAGGTATGATAACAAGCGCTTCTTCACCTTTTCAATTCCGTAATGGTCGTTGTCAAGCTGCTTTCTTGCAGCCTCCAATGTGCCAGCTCCAATTGGATCGTCCGAGACGACAGACCATGGTATTTCGGCTAACGTTTCGAGATACGTTCTGACAACCTGATACTCGGCCTGCGCAGGATTCATCTGCTTTAACCGCTTCAACTCGCGTTCGGCCACCGTCGCGGCGTCGGGTGGAAGCTTGGCATCCTCGATCTTCTTCTCGAGGTCCTGTAAGTCGTCCGCATCTTGTTGATCGCCTGGTCCGCCACCAAACATGCCAAACGGCGCTCCACCGGTGAGACCAAGACCAGCTGGAGGTTTAAGCCCTGGTAGAGGTAATTTGGTATTTCGTCGGTTTCTTATCTTCTCTATGTCTTCCTGGCCGATGCGGATAGGAATAGCCCCGCTACTAATAGTAGTAACACTGATGTTACCCTTTAGGTCCTCCACGTGGCGGGCAAGTATCTCAATAACCTTCCGCATGCGGGTCGCAACATCAAGGGCAGCAAGGACTTGAAGCTTCTCCTCGTAAGTAGTATCTACCACATTCATCATAAAGTCGGCTAAAGAGCCTCCTTCGCTAGGATTTTTCCTAGCAATGAGCTGCTCGAGCCTCCGTGTCAGAAGAGGATTCAGCCCTCCGGTACCGCTAGATAGTAGAAAAGCCGATACGCGGAGGTAGGATACTAGTTCCCGCGATAATCGCTTCAGAGTACCGAAGAGCTCTTGGTAAGAAGGTTTCTTAAGTTCGTCGGCATCGAGCTGGTCCGTGTGAGGAAACACCTTTGCCTCAAAGAAAGGACGTTCTTGGGTGACCTTCTCGATAGAAACGCGTGAGACTCCTTGCACGAGCAAGTTGAACTCGGCGCCACTCTGTCCTTGAATCGCATTGATTCTCCCCGATACTCCATAGGCGAATAACCGTTCCTTCTTGATGTTGCTCTTATTTGCATTAATAAGCTCCTCGTACTCGGCAGGTTTCTCCTCTAGAAGTGCCTGACCGCGAGAGTTCAACAGGGGCGAGTTAAGGGGCACGCAGATGACAGGGATTTGGTCAACCCGACTCGAGTTCTTGGAAGCGCGGGCATAAACGTTCGAAAGTAAGGCGGGTATATCGGAGCGGTCGGTAGGTACAGGCACTCGAATGATAGAGCCGGGGAAAAGAACGTTATTCTTACCCAAGGGGATCACAGGCATAGCCGTCGATTGAGCCATGTTGACGTGTCGCCCCTTTGGGGGTTGCGCTTAATTGGCCAAGGGGAAAAGGAACAATTTAACTTTCAAATGTCAAAGGTGGGAGTCGTCGTGTTACTGCTACGTCGTACAAAGAAGTAGATGAGACGGCGAATTAGTCGCTGGCTCGTAGTTTTGATGGAGGGAAGTTTCAGTTTGATTTCGGGATCGGTTGGCGTCGTATGTAGGTACAAATGAATACAATAAAAAAAAAAGGTGCATGTGGAAATCATTAACCGTTAAATGTTGATGTCAGAATGGTAGAAGGTTCCTCATGCGCTGTAACTAACCCTGTAGGCTACGTAGCTCGGGCTGCAGCACAAGCTAGCTTAGCTGCTTTAGGTATCTGATTCAGGGGTGGCGTGCCGGTCCTTCCAGAAGCTGCGGGCAGAGCTACATCCCAGAATAACACTTACCGAGGTCCATGCTTCCTCTGAAGCCAACGCCCCGGATATCATCCGTATCGAAAGCCGAGGACTCCACATCACAAGATTCTACGGTTCGATGGCATTGTGATAATGCGTGATAGCCTCATTTTGATTCATTTATTACCTATTCGTGCGTTAGCTTTACTAAATACTTCAAACTTCGCTGTATGGTGTATTATCGTCAAGTCATAGAAACTTGATTAGGTACAGTTATAAGTACATAATATATGTACCTAAAGTACCGGGTAGATTGGGTACATAGGTACCTTACATATCTAGATGTACTTAGGCCGTCCGACCATTACACGACACAAGCCACAGCAGACTACGCCCAGCTACCCCGCGATTTAGAGTACCTAACTGGTGTGTGTTAAAGATAAGGAAAATCAATTAAAAAGTCCCAAGTCGCGTAATCCGACATTTTGACCTTTTCACACCATCACCACCACCACCTCTACCAAATAACCTCAGACAATGACTAGTACGTATACCCAGTGAAATCTCCGTTAATATATCTATCTATATAATATATGTACACATCTACATATATACGTCGTATTAACTTCCCCACGCAGGCTACGGCGGATACACAGGCAACGACGGCGGCGGGTTCTTCGGAGGCTCGCAGGTGAGCGGGAGCCAGTCGGGGAACGCGGTGAGCGAGGACTCGCTGCGGCCGGTAACAGTCAAGCAGATCATCGACGCGGAGCAGTCGTTCAACCGGGAGAACAGCTTCCGGATCGACGGCGCGGACGTGTCGCAGGTCACCTTCGTCGGCATGGTGCGCCAGATCAGCCCGCAGACCACCAACATCACGTACCGCCTCGACGACGGCACCGGCATCATCGAGGTCAAGCAGTGGCTCGACGCCGACCGCCAGGACGACGCCTCCCACGCCCCCTTCCACGAGGAGCAGTACGTCCGCGTCTGGGGCCGCCTTCGCAGCTTCGGCAATAAACGACACGTCGGCGTTCATGTTATCAAGCCTGTTACCGACTTTAACGAGGTCAACTACCACCTGCTCGAGGCTACCTACGTACATCTGTACTTCACCCGGGGCGTGTTAAGCGCCGGCGGTGGCGGTGGTGATGGAAATGCTGCCGAGGACGACAGCATGTTTGTGGAGAATAACGATTCTGTGTTCCTACAAGGCGCATCGGCTAGGGCGCGAAAGATGTACCAGTACCTCTACCAGTCGAAGAGCGCGGAAGGCACCAACATGCACATCATAGCCAAGGAGGCCAATATGACGGTCCAGGACGTTATGGCTGCTGCCGAAGAGCTGTTGGGTCACGGCAAGATCTACACTACTCTCGACGACGAGACGTTTGCCGTTCTGGAAGGATTCTAAAAACTTGGTCTCAATAGCGAGTTGCTATCGAAATAAAATTTTGCTGCATGTCACGTTACGGCGTTGTTGGCACGATAGAGAGATTATAAGGCATAAGGCGAACATCAATCACCTGGATTTGGCTGAGAATGGGACCAACATGTATGAATGCTTTCTAGTGTGAATTATCTACCTAGATACGAAGGATTGACTAATGATACCTAAAAATGAGGAACCAAAATTTAAGATAATATGCAACCCCCATCTTCCCCAAGAAGTGAATAACGACGTACCAATCCGAGACGAAACTGGCCGGGCCAAAAAGAACCCGTAACCGCAACGCGAGCAGCGCCGGAAGGCCTAGTAAGGCGGAAAAGTTATTGATGCTAGAAAGTAAGGATTCCGTAACACTTAATCGTCGAGAAAAGAGAGTAAGAAAGTAAAAACCGGGGCAGTCTACTACCCCGTGAGGACCCTAGAAGCAATGAGTAGAAGAGTAAGTAAAATCAAGAAGCAAACGGAAATTCAGACTTTCAGCAAATCGAGCAATTTCACATCGGCAAGCTAGATCGGAACTCATCGACTCCTATCAACTTCAGTAACAACAACAGCAGCAATAATAGACAGCAACGGCGGGCGGTGGCAACAGAAGCAGCCTCATCTTTCGATCCTTACATCTTCTTGAACCCGGGGTTAAGCTTGATGGGAATCGATTTCGACAGCTTCTGCGGCTCGCGGACCATGATGCTCAGACGGACTGGCGACTTGCAATCGATGCCGAGGTAGATGTCCTTCTTGAACTCGAACCCGAACTTCTTGTAGTATGCCGTGTTCTTCTCCGAGCTGGACTCGAGGTACATGGCTCGGCCTTCGGCGTCAGCCTATACAGAATCAGCACATAAACACACAAGTACGGTGAAGGGTTACAAGGTCGAGTCGTGGGGATGGGTCCTGTTATTTTCCCATCTTGGTCGCATCACATTATAGCACGTACCTTAGCAGCCATCTGCTCGATGAGCTTCCTTGCGTAACCCCTACGCTGGCCGCTGGGCTTGGTGCCCAGGTATACGAGGTAGTAGCAGTCTTTATCCCTGTCACCCATGACTTCGGCTTTGGTGTCGTGGAGCACCGGCATGAGTTCCTGGTAGTAGCGCTTGCGGCCTTCGGCAGACAGTTGATAGTAGAGTCTCCACATACCACTGCGGACGATGGTCAGAAAATCGTCCATCTCCTTGCCCGGCGGCATCCTGTTCATCGCGAAAAGTCACGTGTTAGTTGACAGTTATGTGCATTTACTTCTTTGCTTTTACCAAGGTAAGCCCCCGGGAAGCAAGTAAAACCCGAGTCGAGGCTACGTATCGTTGGTTCGTAGCATGCGCATACGTAGCCCTAGAGCCCTTGTTTTCTTTTCCCCGGTCGCCCCTCTTGATCTGATGGCAGACTCACCAGAGCGCCACGCCCTCGTAGTCCGGCCCGATGGTCGTTACGACACCTTTGTAGCAGTGGGCTGCCACGATGTAGTTGAAGATATCAACGTGGAGCCGCCACTTGGTCTCGTCGTCGTAACCGACCATATCGTCCGTATCAAGGACGTACTGTGCCAGTTCATCAGTAGCAAAGGCCTGCGCCAGAGATAGCGCTGCTTCCTTATACTCCGATATCCCAATAGCACGGACTTGACCCTCCCATTTTTGTGGAATGAGAGATCGCTTCTTCAACTCAACAAGCGAAACACTGTTGCTTACGTGCTCCATGTTGGGCAGCTTTTCTACTCGGACCTGTTCGGTAGCTGAGAATAACAAAGACGGGGTTAGTGGCAATGCTATGATGTTTGAAACTTGAAGCAAATACGACCAACCTACCTTAAATATTATTATTTGATATATTTTGTATGCTATCTCCTGTGTGAACTCTCGACAACTGAGTTCTTGAGATAGGCATAAATCTCGCGGGATGAGCTAGGCAATTGAGGCTCGTACGGAGGTCAACAGACATCAATGTTGAGTTGACGAGGGTATCGATTATGAAACTGCGATACTTTAATTCAAACAAGCGACGTCACTGGGAATAGAGACGAAGAACCCCAGAGTCGGACAGCCGAAAGAATTGAAAGTTTGAGATTTGGATTGAAGCGATGAGGTAGGTATAGCTAGTGACAAAGAACTGAGACTTGAAAGTACTAATCCCGTGTGAAGGGATAGTGTGCTAAAGCAAGATCAATCAGTGTAGCTTATGTCTATTCCGCCTCGAAAGTGATTTGTTGTAACCAAGTATAGTGTCCCGGGTTTGAGTAAGAGAAGTGGAGGAAGAAGGAATCGAAGCTTTCCGGGAATCTGGGGGCCTTAAAGAGTGGCAAGTCGGAGCACAAAGCACAGTGTACAATGGTTGGGTGAGGCGAAGGGCCAAGGGAGAGATGCGTGGGATAAGATGCAGAGAGCCTGAATAGTAGATGGTAAGCTGAGGGAGCCGCAGACGGCATAGCAACACAAGCGACCAACCAGCCGCTAGGGAATGGATGTATGACACTATCCATCCCTATCCATGTCCTATCCATAACCCTCGTGGACTACTACGTACATAGTAGTACGTAGTAATAAGACAAAGAGTCACATATCAGCTCGGTCCATTGGTCGGTCGGCACGTAGCGGATCACGGCAACGACCGGCTAGGCACTATATCTGGGCGTATCTGGGCACTATACATATGTGTGCCGCTCCCTACTTTAGTAGTCACAGTGCGTCAGACCCAACACATTGGGATCTCCAGTTGCTAGACCTGTCTGCATACATTGTACGCCAGTCTCGTGCGCGGGAGTTGGTGTGTGGGAGGGCTTGGGAACTTGCCCATTGGTACGGAGCAGACATATTTGCTAAGATGTGGTAAAGGTGGGATGCTCATTGGGTACGAATGCCGTATCGCTTCGGCTTGGATAACACCCTCGCATACCTCGCTCTAGACAGTGTTGCAGGACGCTGATCCTACGTTATTACACGCATCCTCCACTACAAGTTTATTCGGGGCATCCACCCCGGGGGCACGGAATGCAGCTTACCTACCTTGGTAGGTATACTACTATAGCGAATGCTATAGCGACTATTTCGGCGATCACCTGATGGTTGACTCTCGACTTCGGTTTGGTCCTGGAAGGATAGCAGTTCGGAGGCACGAAGCTACCACCTATGCTTAGTTACACGAGCGCTTGAGGCGGCCGGTCCAGAGTTAAGGTCTGACAGCCATCCGGTTTAACTATCGTACAAGTGTTCCATTGCATGCGTGTGGGAGCCCTAGACGGGCAGACGGGGCGTGGGGTTGCGGTGTTTATCCCGGAAGGGCGTCATTCTTAGACCCTTGACCCTTGGACCCTTGACCTTAGAACCAAGGTTTGGTTGCTAATCTGGCGGTTTATCGTTTATCAATTGGATACGTCTTTGCTTTCTGTGAACCTATAGGCGTGAAACCTATAGATGTAAACTTACGGAATGGCGCACTGGGTTACCTATCTGCTTTACACAGTAGTGTAGATAGTAGATAACGCAGCTGCCCAGATAGCCTAGGCCCACCCGGATCGGCCGGGGTTGTTATACGGCTGCGGAGTCGGTGATACCCTTTTATGCTTTGATGCTCCGATATCTTAAAAGGTTAATCTCTTACACCAGGATATTACATAGTAGGTGTAGTATGTGATTGGTTGTGATATTAACGGGGTCTTTGCATTTTTGAAACAATTGAAAAGCAAAACCCCTCGCTTTAAAATACGGCATAGGGTCATAAGGGCATAGGGGATATCTATGGAAATATGCAGTTCGCCGTTGGGCGTAGAAATAGTGTGTGCTCTAGATAAGGCTCTTCCATCCTTTTTTGAGGCGAGTTTGTTTGTTTGTTTGTTTGTTTTTTTTTTAAAAAAAAAAAATCAAACCGTAAAATATGATTCAGTTTTTCTTTTCTCTCTCTCTCTTCAACCAGTTTAAACCCTGCTTCACAT
The DNA here is from genome assembly GCA_902805475.1 of Entonaema liquescens. Taxonomy (NCBI): domain Eukaryota; kingdom Fungi; phylum Ascomycota; class Sordariomycetes; order Xylariales; family Xylariaceae; genus Entonaema; species Entonaema liquescens. Next base: position 1,565,285 of record CADCSX010000006.1, read on the forward strand.
GCGCCTGATCCCTTGCTCGTTGATGTACTTCTCAAGTCCGGAATCGAGACTCTCCCACCATTCGAAAAGCATCGACTCGCATATGAGCTTGAACCAAGGAGTGAACTTTAGTTTGGGGTCCTTAAATAGGGACTTCAGCTCTTCGGCAGTGACATATTTAGTATCCTGCACCTCGTTAGGGTTGATATTAAGATCAACGTTCGCCTTAATGAAAAGGATATAGTCAACTAGTGGTAATTATTAGCATTCTATCGTTATCTTGGCATTAAACCCCGCTCTCTTACTCTCGTGTTCGCCCCATTTACCATCGCTAGGAGCTTTATAATGGATTCGAGTTAGGAAGTGGAAATCCTCGAATGGCACCTGTTCCTTCTTAATTCCCAGCTCATGGTCGAGTTTTCGCTGCGCAGCACGCTTGACACCATCGACCGAGTCTGGAAGGTTAGAGCCAGTCTCGCCAGGAATTCCCAAGGGGTGAGAGCAGCAAGTATTCGTCCACATATCAGGGAATGTGATCTTCTCTGACGCACGCTGCTGGAGGAGCAGCCGGTTCTTATCATCAAAGAGGAAGCAGGAGAAGGCTCGGTGTAGTAAACCCTTGTCGATGTTCGTCATCAGATGGCCTATGGAAATTAGCTGATGTTTTTCTTTTTCTCCTGTAGCGCCACTACATACAGAGCTTTTGCTGGCCGTTCCAATTGGGTTGTCATCGTTATCGAGAACAATGCATACTTCGTCCATAAGTCGAATTTGTTCGGCATCGTGCCCTTCCAATTCGGCAGAACTGGTGTCTATATCTGGGAAAAGACGAAGAAGAGTTTCCGCCGTTGGAATACTCTGTGTAACTGTCGTTGTAGTAGACATCATAAACGAGTTATCAGTAGTGTATTGAAATATTCTGTTCGTTTTCTGGGAAACGGTGAGGCGTGAGAAGCGTAAGAGGCGTAAAAGGCGTGGCAGGTGTAACGCTTTTGCGAAATTACCTTACAATTGGGAAACTGCATATCGATAGTGAAATGCAGCTATTCCAATTCAGGGTATAATAATTCAGCTTCTGACGGGGCCTCGGGACCCCGCCACTCGGGTTTTACATGGGCTGAACTTCAGGGGTCCCCCATTGTCCAGGTACCTACGGTACCTATACAATGCACAGACTAGTGACTAGCACAGACCTTTATGCATAATCTGAATTAGTAGTACTTCTTCGTACACATACTGTGTAGGTAGGTATTTTAATATGTCCATCTCCTATCAATACCTGGACTTATCAGCCTCACTCATGCAATCTACCCGCCTCATCGTCCAATCAATATAGTCTGGGCTGATTTAAGGTTAAACAGCTTGTTTAAAATACGTATATTGTGCAGTTCGATTTGTTTCACGATTTAGCAAACAGTGTGTACGAAGGTCTAGACAGAGACGTACCGCATGTATTACCTCACCAGGCAGAGTTGAGGTACGTATAGTGGTGGTAGCTTAGCTGTCTCACTGTAACATGGAAGTGTTCAGCAGCAAACCACCAAATCCAAGTTGACCAGTTGGTTTTCTAGACATTTTCCATGCCGGTTGATTTAGATTTGAAGATCTTCGCATTTATTATACTATATCGATAAATCATACACAATTACATTTTACCCCTTACTTAACACACGTTATATGCACAAAGCAGACCTACATACCTTATTACCATTCCCTAATCGTCATTTTTATTATATTCTCGTTTAACCAGCTGCATTTCTGTTCTCGGCATCTCGCGCTGACTGTTCCCAGTCCGAGACATACGTGTACCAAAATTCAACTGCGGCAACACTATCATTTGGGATTAGCAACTTTTTCGGATGCGGGATTTTCTAGAGGCTTATGCGAATGAACTTACAGAGCCAATCCTATCGTAGTTCCCAGCCACAAGCCTATAAGCTTCCAATCGAGTGCGAAAGCGGTGGCAAATGAGATGGGCATAGCGAGAAGGTAGTAGATCGACAGGTTTGCGTAACCACCAAATGACTGCTTCCCGATGCCACGAAGTAAACCGTGGGCAACAGCTGCGAGGCCGTCGAAAACCTGCATAACCGCCACAAGCGGCATGACTTCTGCTACTATAGCAATTACCTCTTCATCTCGAGTAAAGAGGAGGGGAAGCTGATAACGGAGACCAGCGAGTAAGCACAAATTGAACAAACCAATAACACAACCCGCTACGAATGCCTTGGATCCGTTAGTCCGTATGACTCAAAGCTTGAGCAATACCAAAAATTAACTTACAACTTTGGCTGATGTTCTAGCAGCATTGATCAGCCGAGCCCCTATCAAGTTGGCTACCCGCGTAGAAGCGGCGATAGAAACGGGGAAAGGAATATTAAACGTCGTTGATGTCAGAGTTATCAAAATGCTCTGGGCTGCTAGGTAAGATGTTCCAAATTGACTTGTTGCCAAGGTAAGGATCTCGAATGCGAGCCATTCGGCCATCACCATCACCATTCCAGGAAGGGCGAGCCAAACCATGGGACCTACGGTACGTTAGTGATGAGCCTGCAGTTGTATCGTATCAAAAACTCACCCCAATTGTTGAGAGCGCGGCGGGTGAAACCTCCCCAACACTGTGACCCGTCTACGAAGTATACATAGGCAAGTAGTAGGAACGGCATTAATGTCTGCGTTATCGCAACGGAAATAGGGGCACCAACGAACCCAAACTCGAAATGCCAAACAAAAAGCCAGTTCATAAAGATGTTGAGGGGGGCCGCGATTAGCAAGACGTAAGTCGTTGCGATAAATAGGCCTTGCGACAATACAAATCGCTTACCCCCCTCAAACGCAACAAACCCGGGCACTCCGACGATAATGACACGAAGGTAGAGGCCCGCAAGCTCGGCAGACCGCGGGTCAGGAACAATATGGAGGAGTATGTCCTCAGCGTAGTAGAACAGCACAGCGACGGGAATAACAAGCGACCACAGAAAGTAGACCATTCGCTGGAGCTGTAATCCCACTAACTGTTTGTGACCGGACCCGTACGCCTGAGCACAGAGAGTATCCAGGCTTGTTGCTAACCCTTGCATTGGAGCATAGCAGCAGATATTCGCTGTCATAGTGGCCACTGCAATTTTCATTAGCGATGATTCGGCAACAAGCAAGACTTTCCAACTTACAGCTTACTGCGCCTAGCTCAACCTTTCCGATCCGTCCGACGGCGAAGATACTGGTGATGTTGATGCTATATTGCAACAGAAATGTCAAGACCAACGACCGCGAGTAAGTTGCAATCGTCTTAGCCTCCCTCTGCCAGGTAGTCTCTATCATCCCAGAGGCTACCGCAGCATCCCACTGCTCATCTAGGTGTTCATGATGTAAGTCGGCCGAGTCGGCGGCGCCGCCAAGTAAAGGTGAAGTTTCAGAGTGCCGAACCTCGATCCTAGGAACTTCCTCATCCTCTGGTAATTTGCGAACCTTGGTGCTGAACATGGTCTTATACAATCTCGAGAATATCCCGTGCTGTGGTTCCGGGATGTGTTTAGGCGGGATGATGTGGTTATCTCTTAATAAGCTGCGTTCAGCATCACGAGATTGCCTTTTTTCGACTCTGGTGAGAACGGGCTCGTTAATATGGTTAGTTACAAGACTTGGTCGTCTATATCCAAAGGCCATTCCAGTAGGCTGCGTGTACAAGACAGGTCCACTTTCAGTCTCAGATCCGGACTCGGGCCCATCCTCGAAGGCATCCTCAATTGCCTCGCCCTCAGAGCATTCAGCCAGATCACTGGCTAGTATTTCTTGGGCTATTGGCGAACCAGACCTGAAAGACGAAGCCATGTCCAGCCCCATTTTCTTCTTCTGGGGAATTGGTTTGGAATTCGGCATCTTGCCGTCTTATAAGCGCCTAAGTTAAAGGAGGGTAAGGTTGTTTAATAATTAAACACAAAAAAAGGGCAAAGAGACCCGATCCAGCTGCATCTAATATAAGATGCCTAGAAACGTGAAACAATATCTGAGGGGAAGCTTATCAAGTTCTAAGTACGAAGTTATCCTTTCTTCTGGTAGTTAAGAAGATTCTAGTTTAACAATATGGTCTGAGAGTCTGATTTATATATATTAAGATGGTGTTTATAAAAAAAGCACAATAAATCGGTATGATAAATTACCATCTAACCTAGTAGATTTACCATAACTTAAGACCTAGGTTGACTCAACGGGTATGATATTCAGTCGTCTACAACGGTCACCAATCTGGACAGGCAATCGAAATTTGCGGCCGGCCTGGGCTCCCCCGCTTGATTGGCCGCCACCGGAGCTCGTCTTAGGCTTGCCGTCATATATTTGGCTCATCTCGGCTTAGTACAGGCGGATAGATGCGTATTGGCGTTGCTTAAGTGGGCTGTGTTGCCTACATATCGGGAACGGGGGTGAGACAGCGTTGTACGTAAGTTGAACGCCCATGGCGCGAACTATTTAGATTCTGGGCTTCTGTAAACTAGATTAAAGAGAACTATGGTATACGACTACATATGACCCCGCTTTCCTATTGGCTCGTGCGCAAAAACGTTCCCCGGACTCACCGTTTTAAGCCTCTGATCCATTTCAATATCCATCGCCAATCATAGCGTCCTTTACTTATAAGCTAACAATCCCCAGCTGAAACGCTGATATCATCTACCATTTACATTTACATACGCTTATATTTATTTACTTATTTAGACGCCGAATTACATAATTTATCAATACTCGGTGAAATTAGCAATGCCTTCGCTTCAACCCGACCTCGAAGACCCCCCTGCATTATGTTCCTGCTGCGGCAGTCTCTCATTCTCGGAGCTGAGCCGCCCCATCGAGGTAGGCAGCTCGTCGTCCGGCAATATGTTTTGGAAGTGGCCAATTCTCGGCCCGTTGCTTGTCGAGAATGAGAGCAGCGACACGCGTGATCATTGTGCCAATGAGCGAAGTTAGTTTTTCTTTATAGGTACCTATTAACTGAGCAAAAAAGCAAACAAAAAAGCCAAGTCGATACCGTATGAATAAGAAACGCTGACAATCCCTCCCTGGGATATGTAGCCTTCCTCTCGTATCTGAGGCTGTCCGTATACATGGCCATTGTCGCCGTCGCCATTGTGTTGTCCTTCCACCTCAAATCGCAACCATCAGATCTCGAGTTGCGCATGGCCCAACCGCTCGGCATTGTCTTCTGGCTCCTATCTCTGGCTTGCTTAGTTCTAGGGCTCGGCAATTATATTAGTTCGTTTCTTCTCGTCCTCAATGAAAACTGCCAAAATCGCTAATAAGCGGCTGTGAGTAGAAACTCTAGACAAATATAGCAGGAAAGTCGCTATAGTCCAGACGGGTTGGAGGACACAATCGGTAAGTCCTTGTATAATATGGCCACTGTGCAGCTTGTCTGAGCTAACACGGTTCAAAGATCATGTCGCTTATCTCATTGTCTATCGTGGGCACTTGCGTCATACTATTGGTAATTACTAAAGCGCAGGTAGAGGAATAACCATGCTCTTATCAACTCCAGCTGTTAGCATGTTTATTTAAATTCTGGAGTTATATACGTGAACTGATTTCATGAATTTGTTGATATATATAACCTGCATCCCGGGCCGAGTACGCCAAACACCATGATCAAATGCCAGGTCCCGCAGTTTCAATAATTCCAACTACATATAGCCTTCCAGAGTTATAAAGACTAGTTGGATATCTACCTTTTTTGTTACGGCACCATTCATTCCCCTATGCAGAATAGATCCTGTGCCGATGAACGCTCCTTCTCTTTCAACTTCCCTGCGGGTTCTGTCTTACAGTTACCGACTTTCTCTTTGAATTCTGCTGAGTACTTCGCGGCGAGAGAATTCAATTTTTCGAAATCCGTCTCCTGGCCATCCCACGCTAATATGGGCAAATCACCAAATGGGCGCAGGCTTCCTTGATTAGGAAGGCTATCAAGTAAGGATATTGGGGCAAGGGTAATCTCTGATCCTGCTCGGATACTCTGTCTAACCTTCTCGATCTCTTCCTCGCTTGCGTCATCTGCTAAGAGTGGTTTTGAGGTTTCTTGATTGTCATACTCCTCCGGTACATGCTTTAGTTCTCTGTGAACAGTGGCCAGGTTCCTAGCGGTATCGACACCGGGATATAACGTCCAATAACCACGTACTCGGGCTAGCCTTAAGGCATGTTCCAGCCAAGACGGATGTTGTGTGTTCACGGCTTTTTCTGATAGGAGTGCTGGAATAGGATCCGAACCCTGCTTAGCCTCCAATGACCTGGAAACGAAATCATGTAGTTCCGCCCATTTATCGCCTAGGAAAAGCACGGCATTACTGGAAGGTGCTTGCCATAGAAACGAGGTCGAAATTCCATTCCGTGGGGCTTCGGTAGATTCTGGGCTTTTCAGAATCGAAGGCGGAGAAAATTCACTTTTCCCGTCTAGAAGTTGAAGTGGCTGTTCGAGACTGATACCAAAAAGTCGGCGGTCCCAATGCTGGTGGGTAGAAATGGAAGAGTATTTATATTCCAACAGAGAGTATTTCAAGTCTATAAGGATTTAGTTAAAAGTATGCTCATGTAATAGGGGCGTGATGCTTACAATGGAAGAAATCAGGTGACAATTCAGCTTGCGGAGAAAGCACCAAAATGTGTGAGAAATCTGGCTGGGCCGGCCAGAAAGATTCAAGAAAACGGACAGAACTCTGTTCCTCGTTCATCTTCTGACGGGGTATGCGATGGCGGAGAGAAAGATGTCGCGCATTAGTTGGATTAGGTACATGGGCGGGTGGCCAGGCGAAGGTTTCGAGAAAGTGTTTAGTTGAATAGTCAATGTCATGAGGGAGCTCTATAGTGAGATGAGGAACTGCACTGGAAGTATAATCTGCAGCACCGAGTGATCTAAGCAGTCTGATTAGACTTCCCGAAGTCCCTGGTACTGCATGAATGAGAATATCAATATGAACTTTGTTCCACACTGTATCATACGGTTAGTGTTGCTAGGTACCCAATGGTCAGGTAATGGATGATCTTACTGCGCAAAGCCTGACTATCGAGCTTTGTTAACCACTGTAGTCTCTTCCCTGACCCGCGTGGTAGCTCGATCAAGGTGTTCTTTTGACATTGACATGCTGCTGTACGCCTCGTAGGAAGAATGAATCTTCATCACTTGAACCGTCTACAAAAATAGCTTGAGGATGCATGTAATGGAAAATATGATCTGAAATATATATAAGCAAGTGTCAATCTTGAGGGAGAAATACTACGCACGTAAAGCTCGAAACACGGCGTTTTCCATCCTATCCTCTGTCGATATTTGAGCATCGTCAGGGCGTGCATCTTATACTTAAGTCAGTAGGTATTCGCATCATTCTAATCCCCATGGGCATCGTACCATGGAATATGATATGACAAGACTCGTCAATGCCATTGAGCTTCCGCAAGTCTCGTAGATCGATATCGCTTCGACCCATCAGGGCAAAATGCACATAGTTCTGTAGCTCAGTTCCCATCTGACAGGCGATCGGCAGTAACGTCGTTGCGCTCTTAAGGCTCGAGGCCGCAAATAGAACATTCCTATTAATCACCATGGTCCCTCTTGTGCCACCGATAGCGTGCAACGTCTGCGCCAGTTCGAGGAACTTGACAGGTCCATTGAAACTACGTTCGGGCGAGTTCTGTGGGCGTGTACGCGGTCTAGTTGGGGGAGGCTTAGGTCGATCGTAAGAAGGGTTCTTGGGAGTGGTAGCATCGGGGTCTATATAAGTGTAGCTAGGACGACGCATCTGTACATTAGGGCCGAGGTCGGGTATATTCCTGATGAAGAGGTAAATGAGGGCAGCTACTATAAGCGCGATAGCTACACGTTTAAGCGATCGTCGCGGAGGGACTCTAGCAGGATGCCAATTAGACTGTCGCAAGCCAGTGCCATTCTTAGAGGGTTTATGGTCGTCATCCTTCTTTCCCAGCTCTTCATCGCTAAGGAAGAATCCTCGCATCTTCTCCCACACAGACATACCCAAGCTTTAACACGGGTACTTCAGCGCAAGCGGAAGATAGATGAGCTAGACGGATATCACAGCGCGGTCCTCAAAGGTGATAGAAGCGTCGGAAACTGCATCTCAAAATTGCGAATTACGAATTACGAATTGCGACTTCGAGATTGAGTAAGGGTTTAGTAGAGAATAGAGAGTAGAGAATAGAGAATAGAGAATAGAGAAAGCTAGTGTTAAGCTGATGTCCAACAATGGAAATTTGGGTCTGAGCAAGGATGAAGCTCTTTGCGAGTGACGATCCCCTTACTCTTTAAGGATCCTAGCTCAGTTCAGTTTTGGATTCCCCTTCGAACCAGCGGGACGATCTGGAAAAAGTCATGGGTACCTACGTATCATGTACGAACGTATAATACATTGAATATTTGAAAGAAAACGTGTTATGTTATGTTGTTATGTTACATGGGCATTTATATAGGTTATATTTATATAAGTTATATTTATATAAGTTATATTTATATAAATTATATTTATATAAGTTATATTTATATAAATTATATTTATATAAGTTATATTTATATAAATTATATTTATATAAGTTATAACTATATAAAATGTACCTTAACTTTATTATTATTACCGTTACTTAAAGGTTAGATTTACATAACGGGACTTGCTTCGGACTGTCCCTCAAAAAATAGAGCTCCGTCAGTGCGATAAGCCCCACGATAGAAGCTTGGCAGATAGACCCCACATAAAAAACTACATGCATTTTATATCATCCCGTATTGCTAGGTTTAGGTACATAGTAAAGTTCAATGGTGGGGTACGTTGAGCCTTAACGCAGTCTTCCATGTATACAAGCTGTTGGAAATTTTTCTAGCTAGAAAATTAAAATTCGGCTTCACGTATAAGTGCCCATCTTTCAATACGTTAAAGCCTCTAACATCTGGTGAACCCCCTTTTTTCATCACCACAAATATTAGTTTGAGCAAATATCTAAAATCTTATTACCTTTTTCACCATGGCTAAATCCCGCCGGAACAGGGCGAAGGGTGGCCAACGGTCCGATCCGATTGCTAAACCAGTAAAGCCACCCTCAGACCCAGAATTAGCAGCAATAAGAGAGAAAAGCATCTTGCCTGTCTTGAAAGACCTCCAGAGTACTGAGTCAAAATCTAGGACTGCCGCCGCTGGAGCTATCGCCAACATAGTTCAAGATGCCAAGTGCCGTAAATTACTTCTGCGGGAGAAGATCGTTCATATTCTTCTCAGTGAGACCCTAACCGACGCAAGTCTAGAAAGTCGGGCAGCAGGATGGGAAATTCTCCGCATCCTCACAGCTGAAGAAGAAGCTGACTTCTGTATTCACCTGTATCGGGTTGATGTTCTAACTGCTATTCAGCATGCCTGCTCAAAGGTGAGTTCTACATATTCCAATAATATAACTATATATAAAGTCATAACCCATTAACAATCACATAGATAACAAGTAGTCTTACGTCAACAAGCCCTGCTTTCATCAAAACCACCAAAGCTGAGCAGAACTTTACCTGGAGCATTGCAGAGTCACTTACTGCTATATTATCAGCCCTAGCTGAAGCGCAAGACGAAGCTCTGGATGCTGCCACGCGCAATGAAAAGATACTTCGGTTTCTCTTTACCCTCGTCGCCATAGACTTCACAACCACATCAGTCTTGAACAGTGCCCTCTCATGCATGATAACCCTTTCAGAGGATAACAAACAGTTCGCGGAAGCGCTGCTTGCTGATAAGACCACCAAGTGTTATGACCGGCTCATCGCATTCAAGAATGGCAATGGTTATAAGGCGGTTTTGGCTTGCGGTGTATTGCACAACGTATTCTCTATGGTGCCATGGAATGACAACAGTCCTGGCAAGGATGATGCTTGTGATGCTGTCCTCGTCCCTACGCTTTCCCAGACACTCGAGCACACTCAACTTAACGGACAAATGTCAAATGGCGATAGCTCAACAAGCCCGGTTGAGATTTTACAGCTAGCCCTTGGGATTTTAGCATCTATCGGTACCACCCTACAACAGACCCTTGAATCGGGGAGTAAGACAGAAAGACGGGAGGAGAAAGCAGATGCCATGGAGGCTGATATTGACGAGGACCTTCTCGACCATGAATCCGACGAAGAAGAGAATGAAGAGAATGGGGAAGACGAAGAGATGGATCAGGATGAAATGGAGGCAGACATGGAAATGGTTACTGGAGCAGGTGATGACGAGGAGCTCCAGGGCATTGACGACTTGCCTACGCTGAAAGAGCTTATCCAGAAGGCAGTGCCACAAGTTGTCAACCTGGTTCGTGCTAATGGCGGTGATGATGAGGCCTCAGAGTTGATTCGCGGCCACGCTCTGACGACGTTGAACAATATCTCTTGGACGGTAAGTTGTATCGACTTCGCCGAGAAATCGAATGCCGCCATATTACGCGCTTGGACACCGGCTGCACGCATGATCTGGGAGCAGATAATAGCGCCGGTACTTGCAAGCAATACATCTGACGTCGAGCTTGCGACGATTGTGACGAGCCTCGCATGGGCTATCACAAGAACTCTACATGAGCAGGCGTTCCTCAGCGGAGACGAGCAAAAGAAGTTCATTTCGCTATACCACGCATCCAAGAACCTCAATTCGAACCAGGAGGACCCATTTCAAGGCCTTGGTGTCAAATGCATTGGAGTGCTCGGACAACTCGCTCTCGTCGAGCCGATCGAATTAAATCGGGAGATAGGCATCTTCCTTCTCACCGTAGTGAAAGGACTGCCCGAGACACCGGCTGCGGACGCTGTGGAGGCCTTGAACCAACTGTTCGATATCTACGGCGATGAGCATAAGGCATGGGATAAAGAAGTCTTCTGGAATGACAACTTCCTGCAGCATCTGGAGGAGGCTGCCCCAAAGGTGAAGGCTATGGTAAAAACGATTGATAGGAGGAAATCGGCCGAGCTACGCGTGCGTGCTGAAGAAGCGAACTTGAATCTTTCCAGGTTCATTCGGTATAAGCAGAAGCATAGACCTTGAACTGGGTGGGTTAGTAGTAAGGTGAAAACTACATTGAGGTTCTGGCAACTAAAATAGTAAGGGACGTGAATCTACGAAGCCGAAATAACCGATTTTGAGAAGATTGGTTATTGCATATAGATTTTACGTCAAAATGCAAGGAGATCGGGGTAGTTAATACCTATTTGCCCCTTATTCGTCCTAGGATTAATGAGATCAGAGATACCGACCTCACTTTCGGGCTCCGCTACTAGGTCTGTTGTGTGTAGTCATCGCAAGTCCCGGAAACGCATAGAAGCACATACAAACTCACCTTTGGTATCCTATTGCTGTTCCGGCATAGCGGCGCGTGGTGCTAAATGAAGGATGCCAGAGCCATGATAGAAACGAAAAACTCGATCTCAATGTCACTAAGGGAGTTAGGCTCAAGTATATTTCGGTCTATCAATAGAACTCACGTAGTAACCCATAACGTATGTAGTTGTTCATTACCGATCCGTCGGGCCCCAGTGTCGGCGGGCATGCGATTCCCGTGTAAGCAAACATATATGCAACAACGTACTTCCACCATTCCTAGACATATCCGCGCACTTAACCAATCGGCTTCAGCTTCTTTTTCTTCTTCTTGTCGTCGCCGGACTTGCCCTTTTGGAACTGGCGCCAGCTATCAATGCGCTGGTCTCGGGTGCTCTCCCAGTCCTGCTCGTGCTGCCTCTTTCGCTTGCGGTCCTCCAGCTCCTGGTCGACCTTGCGCTGTTCGCGACCTTCCTCCTGCATCTGCGCCTTCATTTGACGCTTTCGCCTCAACTCGTTGTCGATGAGGACCTCACGTGTCTTCTCGCGCCACTTCTTGGCGAAGTCTTCCGTCTTGAGTTCCGGGCTGTCGACCGTCCACTTGTTCTCGCGGATCAGCAGCATGCGCGCGTCTGCGATAGCCTCGTCTAGCCGCTCTCGGTGCTTCTCGTCCATCAGTTCGGTCTGCGCCTTCTTTAACCGGTCGAAGGCTTCTGGCGCCTGGGGGTTCTTCGTCTTATCCGGATGGATAAGTAGCGACTTCTTGCGGTAGGCTAGCTTGATATCGGATTCCGGAACACCGGGATTCAGATCCAGAACTGCGTAGCTATAATAGATATTAGGACTATCCTTTCTCGTAGTAAGGATCCATCAAAATGACTTACGCATCTAAACGGAAGGCTTTCAGAATACGGTCAATCTCAGCATCCTAAAACCAATTATTTATGTTAGTCAATATGCGACGAACGTACGCCGGATTTAACTTGCCTTGTCGAACTCTTTAGATTCCGCTTCGAGCGCGTCAAGTGCATCCTTATCCTCAACAGGACTCTCGTCCTTGTCTTTAGACGCCATTCTGACTATGATGAAACGACCCCGTGAATAAGTGCCAGTCTAATGAACCGATAATTAGATATAACGTATGTGTAAGTTAGAATTTCAAATGTACTGTTGAAGGTTTGTAAGTCAAATGGAAGTATAGGAAGGCTCGGGGCTGGAGGCAACGAGATAAGGAATGGAAGTTACGATATGGCAGTACCTCTTTGTACAACTTAGGTATACGGGGTACATCACATGCATGAGGCATGAAGTGGGACCGGATGCTTATCAGACATTAGTGCGTATCGATAACGTTAGCAAGGGTCCTACAACTTCGAAAAAAGTTCTTGAGCCGCCCCACGACAGCTTCAAACTGAGATTGTACACTCTATTTTCAATCGATTAGTCTTACTTTCGGTGCTATATTGTGGTCACTTGTACATATATGTAGACTACATATTGGCATATCACTCCGTTAGCAATATGCCGTCGCGCGCGGTGTCACCGACGCCGTCCGAAAACGAAGTCGATATTCTAGGATCTCTACTCACAGACAACATTGGCGCATCGAGTGGAAACAGTAAAAAAGATGATGCGCAGAACGATTTAGACTTCGACTTTTTAGATGGAGGCGACGATGAGGAAGATGATGGTGATGAGGCCTTCATTGCCCTTAAACAAGCCGCTTCTTTTAGAAAAGCCGGTAACTTGAAGGGAAAGTCTGTTAAGAAAGGCGGCGGTTTTCAGGCCATGGGTTCGTACATCCTGTCCCACGATATGTAGTATACTCTATATGGCTCTATCTAACAGTATGAATAATTATAGGTCTCAATGCCAATCTACTAAGAGCCATTACACGAAAGGGATTCTCGGTTCCTACCCCTGTTCAGAGAAAAGCTATACCATTAATCATGCAGAGGAAAGATGTCGTTGGCATGGCGAGAACAGGTTCTGGTAAAACAGCTGCATTCGTTATTCCCATGATAGAACGTCTGAGAGCCCACAGCGCTACAGTCGGTGCAAGGGCACTTATCCTCTCACCGTCTCGAGAACTGGCTATTCAGACCCTAAAGGTTGTCAAAGAATTCAGCCGCGGAACGAACCTGAAATGCGTGCTTCTTGTTGGTGGTGATAGTTTGGAGGAACAGTTCAGTGCCATGACTACAAACCCCGATATCGTCATCTGTACTCCCGGTCGATTCCTACATCTCAAGGTCGAAATGTCTCTCGATTTATCTTCGATACAGTATGTTGTTTTTGACGAGGCGGATAGACTGTTCGAAATGGGTTTCGCTGCGCAACTAACCGAGATCCTATACGCTCTACCCCCCTCGAGGCAGACCTTACTCTTTTCCGCCACCCTACCTGCTTCGTTAGTCGAATTCGCCCGCGCAGGCTTACAGGATCCTAGCCTGGTTCGGCTGGATGCAGAAACAAAGATCTCCCCGGACCTTCAATCGGCATTCTTCAGTGTTAAGAGTGCAGAGAAAGAAGGCGCCCTTCTCCACATTCTCCACGATGTTATCAAAATGCCCACGGGGTTGCCAGAGGGTATTCAAGCGGAGCAGGAGAGGCATTCAAAAAAGAGAAAGCGGGAATCCGATGCGCCAAGGGGAAAGGAAAAGCCAACGGAGCACTCGACTATTGTATTCGCTGCTACGAAACATCACGTCGAGTATTTGCAGTCTCTACTTATCCAATCGGGATTCGCAGTCTCGTATGTATACGGCTCACTGGACCAGACGGCCAGAAAAGAGCAGGTCGAAAACTTCAGACGTGGCCGTTCCAATATTCTGGTAGTGACAGACGTGGCCGCGCGAGGTATCGATATTCCTATTCTTGCCAATGTCATCAACTACGACTTCCCTCCTCAACCTAAGGTCTTTATACATCGTGTCGGTCGTACAGCGAGAGCGGGGCAGAGAGGTTGGAGTTATAGTCTCGTAAGAGACACGGATGCACCATATCTACTAGATCTACAACTATTCCTGGGCAAGAAGCTTGTCCTTGGTAAAGAAGGCAAAAATGCTACAAATTTCGCAGAAGATATTGCAGTTGGAGCTCCCATTCGAAGCAAGGTGGAAACCAACGTGGAGTGGCTTAATAAGGTCTTAGGGGAGAGCGAAGACATCAGCGCTCTCCGTAGAGTAGCAGCGAAAGCCGAGAAGCTCTACCTGAGGACGCGCAATTCGGCTTCCAGCCAGAGCGCCCGACGTGCGAAAGAAATTGTTACATCCAAAGGCTGGATGCAACTCCATCCTATTTTTGGTGACGAATTAGGAGAAGCTGAGGATGCTCGCGCGGAGATGCTCGCAAAGATCAGCGGGTTCAAGCCGCAAGAAACAATCTTTGAAATCGGCAGATCAGCTAAAGCGGGAAAGAATGAGGCGGCCGAGGTGATGAAGACCATTCGCGAACGCTTCGGTCCCCGTAAATCCGGCAAAGACGAAGATAACGAGGAGTCCAATGAGGCCGAGGAAATGGACGGTATAGATGGCTTCGACGACGAGGAAGACGAAGAAATGGCAGACCCCGCCATAGAATCCGACGCGGAACCCGATAACATCGAAAACGAAGACGAAGATTCCGACCTCGAAGTCACCATATCCAACCACGCCAACACCACCAAATCCTCTTCCTCCAAAGACCCACTCTCCTCCTTCCAAGACTCCGAGATCTTCATGTCCTACACGCCCCGCACCATCAACGCCGCCGAGGAGCGCGGCTACGGCGTCCACTCGGGTTCCAACTCGCAAGGTGCCGCCAGCAGCACCACGGCTAACTTCGTCGCCGCCGCCCGCGACCTCACCATGGACCTAACCAACGACGAAGGCGCCAAGAACTTCGGCGCCCCGGCCCGCGCCCGCATGCGCTGGGACAAGAAAGCCTCCAAGTACGTCGCCCGGGATAACGACGATGACGGCTCCCGCGCCCAGTCCGGTGGTGGGAAGAGATTGGTCCGCGGCGAGAGCGGCGTCAAGATCGCCGCGAGCTTCCAGAGCGGCCGCTTCGATAAGTGGCGCCGCGCTCAGCGCCTCGGCAAGCTGCCCCGCGTCGGCGAGTTCGAGAAGAGACTCCCGCGCCTCGGCGCACCCGGTGGTCCGGGTGGAGACGAAGGCGGTGCCCGGTATAAGCACAAGCAGGAGAAGGCTCCCAAGGAGGCTGATAAGTACCGCGACGACTACCACGTGCGCAAGAAGCGTGTGGCTGAGGCGCGCGAGAAACGTGTGGGTCGTTTCAAGGATGGCATGGGTAGTAAGAAGGAGATTAAGAGCGCGGATGATATCCGCAAGGCGCGTGTCATTAAGGAGAAAAAGAAAGCGAAGAACGCAAGGCCATCAAGGAAATAAAGTAAAGGTGTTTGCTTGCTAGGTAGGGTATACCTCAAGTGCCTATCTACGCGCATAGATTAATACTTCAAAGAGTCACGTCTACATAAAGCAGTATAATAGAAATCAAGTAGGTAATCATGTTCATTACCAACGATATAACGTCGAACCCAGACCTAAGGTCTTGGAGCCGTTTCCACCATATATCTAATGCGTGAGACCAAGTGATGTCGCGCTCTAAACTTGCGATACTTGGAAGTGCATTATGTGGTTTTTTAATAGTACATTTTTTCATCCTTTGGCTAGTCTAGAGTCCCGATCGAACATGGCGTGCTCCAGATTGGAGTTCAGGCCGATCGTCCCTTTTTGACATTGCTTTTAGGTCGACCGGACCCGCTCTACTTTCCATCTTCCCAGTCAGGATTCTAGTGGGATGTCAGTATAAGGTGCTTCTAAATAAATCAACGGCGCCGGGGAGGAGAATTTGGTCTTACCTTGCGAAGGATGACGAGGCCTTCTAATGTGCTGCTGAGACTAATATATTGTTCATCCTCCAACTCCGCCCGCTCGCCGTACGCCAAAAGTACAGGGGTGCTCTGCGTTTGCCATCCAGTGATCGTCTTGGGTCGACCTGCCTGGCCGACAACATCGACAGCCTGACCCACACGGACGTTGACTGTCAGAGGCTTGAGGTCCTCGTCCAGTGTGACCAAGAAGCGGGGATGCATAGCTGTGATGAGGTAGTATAAGAGATAATGAGAATTGGATGTGACAAATTGTTTGGCATCAATCATAGCAACAAGAGTAGCGAGCAGACCGGATGTCGCCACTCTTGAGAGGATTTGTCGATCAGTGTGGAAAGGGTTAAGCGTCATGGTACCTTTGCCCATGTGCAGAAGACCCTGTGCGATACGGACCATAAATAGGGATTCTTGATCCCGGTGGTAGTAGCTAGCCAATTGTCGCAGAAGTTGAGCTAATCTTGCGTTGTTTGTGCCAGCACCGAGTAATCCCATTGCGAAGATTGCGTTTATCGCGACATCGTTGTCGTTATCGTGGCTGTACCGGGATAGTGTATCATACACCTTCATTTGCGGGTTGCTAGGACTGATCAAGGCCATAGCCAGCGGCACGACGCGCCGAATGTTGGCCTCGCCGTAATGCATAAGATGTCCAAACTGCCGCAGTACCATTTCTTGCCCGACGTCTTCGCCCATCGCTACCAACGCAATTCCAAGTACCGCATACATTTGCAGTAGCTCCTCGCACCCCTTATCCCCGGAGTCGGAATCAAAATGCTCATTACATATATGCAGCAGCTCCTGGATTTTGAGTACAGCTCCAGTACCGGCCCAAGCGCAGACCTCACATAATATCGCTGTTGGCCGAGCCATGGGGTGAGATACTGCCTTAAGAGTCTCCAAAATGACATCGACCTCCTCTTGGCGGCCGAAAAAGAGAAGTCCAAGACCAAGAGCTAGGAATCTAAACCACTTGTCTGAGAAAACGTTTCCGCGCTCGTCATCCAGCAAAACACCCATAATCTCTTCTATCGCTAGAGGGTTCGCGGAACCAACACAGACAAGACCACAAGATAGAGCCGCCATAGCAACTATCTGCATGTCATTATCGGGATTAGTGATAATAGGAATTAGAAGTTCTAGAACCTCTTCTTTATGGGATCCAGCGTAGGAAAGTCCAAGACCCATGATGGCAGTGATTCGGATAAGTCGATGCTTACTCTCAAGCTTCTCCGCGTCACCTAGCAGCGCCAGACCCGGTTCGCTATCTATGCGTACACCTGAGGTCATAATGCCGATAGCTAACATAGAACCAGCTACTATCAAGGGTTCAGTCGAATAGGTGAACTTATCAATCTTGTCCAGACCTGTCTCGACGTCCCACATGAGGAGGGTTCCGAGGGAGGCGACGGTGGACACCATACCCTCGTCCTTAGTTTTCCATACCCACGATTCCTTGTCCTGGTCAACAAGCATCATCTTATCATTGCCGAAGCCTGCATTGACAAAGGCGTTGACAAAAGCGGCGGCAAGGTTATGCCTTGCAGAGTCGAGGTTTGTCATACCAGCGACCCGGCTGCTTTCCAGATGGCTCTTGTAAATATCTTCAGTGGTCTTGGGCTCCAGAATGTTCAGTTCTTTGCCTAGAGTCTTGAAGTACTCGGCCAACTTAACATTGCTTACGGCATCCTCCATCTCCATCGCATCTTTCTGGGACTCTTCGTCCCTCTCAACATTGACCCAGCTCTTCTGACGGCCAATCAAGAAAGCCATCTGCTTCTTCAATGCGGGGTCCGTGGTCGAAGTGAAGACGCTATTGATAAGATCTAAGTCATTAAGCCGGATCGCGATTACCATAGCTTGAGTGTATTCCTTGTAGGAGCTATAGATGGTATAGGCAGTCCGGAGGAATTGCTCGTTTTCTGGGTATGTTAGGAGATTGACCATGCTGACAAGGTATAAGCAGACACGAGAATAAGTGTTCTCATCGACGAACTTGGGGAGGTCTTCGATAATCTCGAGTTCGCTCATGAGATCAACAGCATCAGCCTCCGCGTTGCTCTTCAAGAACAGCGGCACGAGGATCAACGCAAGATCCACCAAATCCTTGACAGACTCCTCTGCAGTGATTCGTTTCGCATAAACTTCGCCAATCTCCAAAGCCAAGTGACGGACGTATTCGTGGCCCCACGATCCTATGTCTTGTGTTGGTGATAATAAGCGGTACTTTAGGGTATCTTGGCGGTCCTCATCCGAGAACGTCATTCCTATAACCGACAGAACGTCCGCCAGAGACGATTTGTCCTCTCCCTCCGGCCACTCATCATAGAGTTTTGTCATGGTTTCATAATGTGGTCTTAGGAATTTCAATGGCTTCGGTACTGCCGTCATCGAGGATGTCGAGGTCTTAATGGACGTCTTCATAGCCTCTAAGGCCGGCTTGTAGAGGGACGCATCGGATTCCTACAAACAGAGTTAGCACTTCCAGACGACGAACGAGCCAGGGACCGCCGTAATCATACAGTTAATCGATCTACCAGCATGTCAAGCTCACTCTTGAGCTGCTGATCTTCCTCACTCAAATCTTCCGCAGCTATAGGACTGTTAGTATAGGATGATGACGCAGTAGATGGAGAATAGACGCACAATCGACCTTGTCCTCGTCCTTCTTCCCATTAGCTGAAGGCTGGGCATCTTTCGCCTTCTTGCTATCACCAGGCTGGCTTTCGACAGCCTTGCCTTTTCCCTTATCGGCCGACGTGGGCGGGTTACTGCTCGGCGCCATGGTCGTAAGGGCGGCGAAATGTGGCAGCTACTATAAAACTATGAATGGATAATATTCCAGTCGCCGACCCACGATAAAGTATTTCAGTATGGATTAGACAACTGAGAGATATTAATATGAACCCTATGAACGGGTACTATGAAAAGAGAAAGACGTTTTGTTTCGGTAAAGGTTGTTTGTGGGTTGCTGTTGTGGTGGATGTGATAGTTGCAGATTGCGGGTTGCGGGTTACGGATAAGCTTTCCCAACATGAAAGCTCTTGGTCAGGTCAGGTCGAAGCTCCAAGGCAAGGCGGAAAGGCCTTGCTAGGTATTACGCGACTGCTCTGCCGCCTATTGCTTAGTGATTAAGATGTGGTCAGTGCGCTGAAAGTACCATAAGAGCCTTTCCATTTATTGACGTCAAACAGACCAATCAAAATTCGATAAGCTAGTGCATTTACATCCAATGAAAATGTCGAAGGCCTGTACATCAGGGTACTTGAGGCTATATCTTATCGGAGATTAGATAGAGGGTCCCCTTGTAATTTTTATTGGAATTGGTGGGGGTTTATAGTTTCCATCTCATGTACCTAACCTATACTCATCTATTATCATCATTCAACCTAAACCTCACGAACATTGTTTTACTTCTCTAATTTCTTTTCTCTTCGTCGCGAAGTGCTCGGTCGTAGGCATCTTCCAACGAAAGCCTTATTATAACAGTAACCAACTTATAGTGTCTCTATAGAACGAGGGTCACCCACCATGAAGCTCGACACCAAGGCCATGCGCCACCTCACAGCAGAGGACTGGCGAGTCCTAACAGCTGTACGACCCCTCCTCCTCTTCTTCTTCTTCCTCTTCCTGTCTTGAAAATGCCCGCTCCCTCCTCGACTGACCGAAAATTGGGCAGGTCGAGATCGGCAGCAGAAACCATGAAATCATCCCCACCCCTCTTATAGAGTCCCTGTCCAAGCTGCGCGGCGGCAGCAGCCGCGTGCACAAGTCCATCTCGGCTCTGGCCAAGGTCGGCCTTATCGCGCGGCTCAAGGAGGCAAAGTACGACGGGTACCGGCTCACGTACGGCGGCTTGGACTACCTAGCACTACATACGTACGCGAGCCGGCGGGAGGTGTACAGTGTGGGGAACCGGATCGGCGTCGGCAAGGAGAGTGACATCTTAGTCGTAGCAGACGAGTCGGGCACGCAGCGCGTGCTCAAGATCCACCGATTAGGCCGTATTTCCTTTCGTACTGTCAAATCCAACCGTGACTACCTCCGAAAGCGCCAGGGCGGCAGTTGGATGTATCTGTCGCGGCTAGCCGCCGAAAAGGAGTTCGCCTTCATGCGCGCCCTAAAAGAAGAAGGATTTCCTGTGCCAGAGCCCATATCCCAGAGCCGCCACACTATTCTCATGCACTTCATTGATGCCTTTCCCCTACGCCAGATCTCCGAAGTCCCTGACCCCGCGGCCTTGTACGCAGAGTTAATATCCATGATCCTGCGACTAGCCAAGCACGGTCTAATCCACGGTGACTTTAACGAGTTCAATATTTTAATCAAAGAAGAGCGAGGGAATCCAAATACATCCCCTAAGGGCAAGGAAGTCGAAAGCACGACAGATGAGAGCAAGGAGAATTTCACAGTGACACCCATCCTTATTGATTTTCCCCAGATGGTATCTATGGACCATCAAAACGCCGAGATGTATTTTGACCGAGATGTCAATTGCGTGAAGCGATTCTTCGAGAGACGTTTCCACTTCATCAGCACCCAGCCAGGACCCTTCTTCAAGGATGCCAAAAAGACGGTCGGCAAGGATGGGGCTAGGAGACTTGACGCCGCAGTTGAAGCGTCGGGCTTTTCAAAGAAAGCTCTCAAAGACCTAGAAGCTGCTATTA
Source organism: Entonaema liquescens (assembly GCA_902805475.1). Taxonomy (NCBI): domain Eukaryota; kingdom Fungi; phylum Ascomycota; class Sordariomycetes; order Xylariales; family Xylariaceae; genus Entonaema; species Entonaema liquescens. The sequence continues at coordinate 1,586,137 of CADCSX010000006.1, forward strand.
GAGAGCAGCAAGCGACAAGAGGGGAAGAAGCCGGTTCAGGAGATGAGTATGATGCAGTGTCCACAGATGAAGACGAGGAAGAGGAAGAGGACGGGGAAGATTCAGAAACGGACGAATCAGACGCTGGTAAACATGATCAGGGAGTAGATGTCGAGAAGATAGAGATTGGGAAGCTTTCGATTGAAACTAGGACGTGAATGAGCGAATAGTTATACTGGAATAAGAGCAATTGATACCCCTTTTATCTCAAATTCAGCTATTATGGAGTTCTTGAAGACAGTATACAGCTGAACCATACCTTGTAATTGGGAAATTATTACTTCTTCTCGAAAACTTATTTATATGTGCAAATTTTGTATTAATGCTGCACTAATGTTCTGCAACCGCCAAAAAGAGTTCTGCCATCATCATCGAATAAAACGAGAGCCAGGACGACATTAAAAGAATTATCATAAAATAAACAGGACCAAGCACCCACGCCCACACGTTTCGACGTATCATCCTCCAATTATCATCATGATGATGAATAATAACGTATTGTCTCGCCCCTAAAATTCAGCAAAGAACTCGAGTTGCGTAACAAGAAGCCGGAAAAGAAACTCAACAGAAAACCATAATTAGGACTGATGAACAGATTGCGCATGCCAGTAACAATATTATGGCAGCAAAATATCTGCCGTGATGCCGAAAACCATGATAAAAAACAAGACCAGATTGGCGGTAACAACACTAACAACACCGGATATTATCATACGGCTGCTTACTCTTTCTCCTGTTTTACGGGAGACGACTGGCTGCTGCCATGCGCAACTAACGGGGACTCGACACGGATTTCGACACCATCGCTGGGTCTATTATATTCAAGTTAGCGCCTCTTCGAATGACCACGGGATTTTCGGCATGAGGGCCTATACCCAGGTCCAAAACTGCCCGAGCCATCCTGAGGAGCACCGCTAGAAGAGAAAAAAAAAAAAATACTAGTTAGCAAAAGTGTGAAGGCCAATCGACATAGCTAGTGGCATACCTGGAACCATACGTGTTGTTTCGATAAAGAACACGAGCTGGGCTCATGCCTACAAGGGTAGTACCATAGGCACTGACGTTGTATTCGTTGGTGCGGTACTGGCGGCGCTTAGCAGTCACCCGCTTGAGCTCCTTCTGGGCGGGTGTGTCCGCATAGCGGATCTGCAGCGGAAGACGTTCACGGCTAATGAGTTTGCCTGTAAACTCGGCGATGATCTCGTCACAGATATCGCGTGACTCGAAACTATAGGTATCTAGCATTAGAGGTTTGCAAACTTATAACTATGTTGTTCGTATATCAACTCACCGTGCAAATCCAACACCACGGCTGTTGCCCAAACTGTCTCGAAGGACTTTGCTGGACAAGATGGTGTAGCCTTCAAAAATGAGATTGATTTCCTATCCCCGTTAGATGATTTAAATCATATCAGCAATTTATGGTGATCTTACAGTCTCTGTGTAGTTCTTTGGGAGATTAGAAAGATAAAGGTTGGTTGAGCTTTCATCACCCTCAGCTCGTAGTCGCGAGTTGAACGACTCCTAGTTCCAAGGGTTAGTTAAAAATCATTCTGAGAGGCGATGGGGATTCAGTACCCTTGCAAACCCAACTTCATAGCCTCGACGATAGAACCCGCGAATACAATTCTCAGAATGGCGAACATCGACAAATTTGGCAAAGCCAAATCTAGAGATTGTGTTAATTAAAGCGTCTCAGACGCGACCGTAGGTTGGAAGATGACTCACCCCTTACAAGCACCAGTGTTCGAATCGATAATGGCCTTAGAGGTCTCCACAGGGCCAAAGCGCTCGGCATACTTCAGCAGAAGAGCGTCGTCAGTAGTGGGATGAAGACCGCGAATGTACACGTTTCTGTTACCCGGAATAGGGTTAACAAGGCTCTGTTCAAGCGTCTTCATATTCTCAGGAGGGGTGAAGACAGCTGGGACTGCGAACGGAATCTTTGGGTCGCGATCGAGTAGAGGAGACTTCGGCTCCTGAGGAGCTTCGGCAGCAACGATCTGATGAGGCGAGGGAGTTGTGTAAGTGGATCGGTCGAACACAGTCACACGAGCACCCTGGTCTCGAGCCGTCATGCTTCCCAGAAAAGGCGTTGCCGGGGTGGACTCATTGGTCGAGTAAGATGAACGGCGAATGTCCAGACCTGGAACATCCCGAGAGCTGGCGTCGGTATGCTCTCGCGCGCTATTGGTGCGCGCCGGAGTGTAAGGCGAAAGTGCAAGCATAGGGTGGTGCTGAAAACCTCCATGAGCATAGTAGGGGCCGCCATAAGGGCCCGGGTAAGCCTCAGGTTGGGTGGATGGATAACCAAAGGTAGGAATGCCAGATGTCTGGACTCCGGGAGCCGAGACCGCATGAGACGGATAGTTAGTAGCAACATGCACAATGCGGCCGTCAGGGGTCGCCATAGGGATCATTCCCGGAATAGGGGGAAGGCCGTTAATACCAAGGCCACTAAACTGGTGGAGAATAGCGTTCATATTAGCATCAACAATTGTGTGGCTCTGGGAACCGTGGGTGTTGGCACAGTCGTGAGCTCCAGTAGCCTGGGCGGTCGTGTGAACGCCGGAGGTCGACTCCTCGGGAGTGTTGACGCGGACGGGCGCACCGTCCTCGTGACGCATGATGCCGACAGTAGAATAACTTGATAGACTTCTAGAGAAATAAACGTTATTAGTATAACTCTGCGAAAGTGACAGGAAAATTAAGAAGAAAACTAATTGTTAAGTAAAGGGAGATTGTGTTCAAGTTTGCAAAGCTAGGAAACTTCGAGGCAGGTTTTTTTCAGAAAAGGTAAGGAGTAGGATGGGTTTGGGTCGGATGAATAATGTGTGATATTGGCAGATGTGTAAGTTATTCATTGTATAAACACGAGTGAGTGACTCGATATTGCAAGGGCGTGAGACATACCTTGTACAAGAATTGACTCAACCAAGTCTGATGGTAAGAACAGTTAAAATCTATCAAGAATAGTAGTCAGAATCAAGGCAAGCCAGAAAAGACAAATTCAAATCCGAAACTTTCACCCTGCGATGGTAGTGGTGGAGCAGAAAAGGAAAGGGGGCATAGTGTAGAAAACACGATAACACGATAACATCGACCCAGCCAAAAGGGAAAACGCCAAAAAGGTATTGAACGGGAAATATTGGATAGGTAGGTTATGGGGTTGTCGATAGCTATAGAGCATATCAATATGGTAAATATTTCTCTGGTAAACGATAGCGTCACGTTGTTTTTTCGCCGCATCGTGTCGTCAAATGCTAAGAGGAGGTAGGGCGAGATGATGTGAAAGCTGTGGTCAAAAATAGGTAGCTGATTCGAAGCAGCACAAGCAGAACTAACCTTGGGAAGTCTGGCTGGTAATGCCAATACTGTTAGTACCAAGAGGATTGTGATGAAGCGAGCGGGTCCGAGTAAAATGAAGTAGCTAGAGAGCAAGATGGAAGAACGAAGAGATTGTGGTGATGTGCGTGTTTGGATGGGTGGATGTTATGCTGTGGAACCAAATGAAGAAGAGAAGAGAAAGTAAACACATGACAGACAAAAAGTGACGGCTCGAGTAAACAGAGGAAAAGAAGCTAGTTGTACTTACCTGCTTGGTTTCCAGATCAGAAGGTCAGGAATGAACCGTAAGGTTTAAGCTACTCGAAGGTAGTTGCAAGGGTCGTAAGGGCTTCAGAGTATAGTAGGGAAGGTGTAATAATGCAAGGACCTAAAAGTATACTCAAGTACCCAGGTAGGTGGATCTGTATGATGAAGGTACGATGCTCCGAAAGGGATAGTCGAGGATGTAAAATTATGTACCTTAGGTAAGTAAGGATGCGATGTAAGGATATGCCAACTAGAAATAACAATCTAAAAATGATTGTGAAAGGTAGATGGGAGTTGGGAGTTGGGAGTTGGGAAGAAGACAGAAGGGACAACGTATAATAATATTATGGTTGTGCCTGTGTGTGATGTTATTACTCTCGCATCTCGGAAGACCGGTGCAGCTGTACTAATTGTTGTCGAAGTTGAATAAAAGGGATAGTCCAGATCGTGAGTTGAAGTAAATTGAAGTTAAATAGGCTACCTAGGTACCTAGGCACCTAGAGATGTGAAGTATGTTGCTAGGTTTGTTGCTAGGTTTGTTGCCGGGCGCGTTGCTACTGACCAGATCAGCCTCACGCTTCCCTGAGACGGTGAATAAATACATGTACACACAATAGTAACCAAATCTCAGAGTTGAGTATCAAATCTGGGTGCGTATACGGATAACGATTCACAGTTGTGTTGTGTGTACACTTCTCGATATCAATATAGATATGCACCCTTGATTTACCAACTTTTATTTATATGTACGCATACACACAAATTCCCTTGGCTTCGTTGTCGCTGGTTTTATCTAGGCGTTAACAATGTTTGCAGATGCCAACAACTAAGATACACATACGTAACTGACTTACGGCCACGCATGCGCCGGTATAGGCTGCTATTAGTATTAAATCTGCTCATGTCTCTACTAAACTACTCAAATTATCAAACTCTATTATGTAATGTCCATTTGGACTTGGTTGTTACATGACAGCAGCGCCTTCTGACTTAGATGGGCAGGTGTCGACTTACATATAATTACCTAACCCAGGTACTCAGCTACGTGCTGCTTCTTAGCCCTCGGATGTGTTGCCGTCTTTCTTAGGGACTGCACTTTCCTCCAACAGTATTTCTAAGAAGGAAAAAGGAGAGCCCGGTCCAAAGACAAAAGCTACATGTACTATACGTAAAAGCCATACATCTTAATTGCACACCTCCAGGTATCTCGAATTGTAGGACGATTTACGATGTGACTGTTACCCACCAGGGAGTTACCCAGCTGTGTACCTAGCTGACTATTAATCATCTACTCTGTCGAAGCATTGTTCTACTCGGTGTTCTCTAGTTTCCCCTGCATGTTATCTGACAAGAATGCGACGCACACGGGCACAAGTTTTATCAATGAGTGTAACGTAAGATTAGAGTCTAGGCGCCTTGGATATGGTTGGAGACAACAAATTTGACAAATCGCCATTGTGTCCGCCAGTAGTCCTAATGGTAGATATGAGTATTAGAGAATTAAAATTGAAAGGGTGCTTATAGGTGATAGGTTCTGTTGTATGATAGATCTTTACCTCGTATCGATAATATTTTTTATAAGTCCCATAGCTTGTTGTTGTTGCTTGTAAGCACCATTCAGAACGAACTAGACAACAGCAACCGAATTCGGCGTTGAGAGGAGCTTCTAGGATTCTATTGTTAAATATAAAGGGATGAGAATGCGTTAAGATAGGATATACTAGAGCTAGGTACAAGGTAATATTTCAGTTAGACTTTGAGCCAACCTCCAATATGCAAATATGGTTACTAGATTAACATTCTGTATAATTAAACTTATTTCTAAAGATAAACACTAGGTTCTATCTATTTATTTTCAAATAACGTGTCGAAAGAAAGCATTATCTAGATTTAATTATACTATTTATCAATGCACGTGAATGATAGTCTTACCTTAGTGCCATATAAAATTCAAACGAATAATAAGGCAGTTTCGTGACTGGTGTTGCAAACTGACGGTTTTAGCCCAACATTGTCGTCTTATAGTGCAAGTTTATATAAACCTCGAAGTTCATCCAAACACTGAGAAATACCTATAATTATTCTGTGCTGCTAAGAAGGAATACACACGGAGGTTTCTCAGGTTTGACTTAGTTTGCCATTATTTCCAAAATACAAATACCAATCTATTACACATTGATATCGAGGATAACGGATTAGGAAGTATCACGAGGTGGAACGAAAACGTTGCAATAACTTCATAGTTCTGCAAGGAGCCCTAACCTAACTATAAAAATCAAGAGTAATACATATTAAAGGTATAATATCTTGTTCTAGATGTCTCGTCTGTAATCCCAACGTATCTATTACGGGATATCGGAGTTGCCAGGAATAAGACAATTAGTAAAGCTCTATAATATTATTATCGATCCTAAGTTATGCAAAGGTTTATAATACGACCCGTGTTCTATTTTTATAAATATCAATGTTACTGTTAATCATTTGTAGCCCTCAGCTTAGCAAGGCACTTTTGTAATCCCCAATAATCACTGCCGAGGAGAGCTGGAGTAGGAGAGGGGTAGAAATGGGGCGGCATTGGGAGTATGTTTAGACCATCTCGGCACATAGAATGTAGTTCTTACCTACCCACGTACGTTCCAAGAGTATATGTCTCTTGACGTTATTGCCGAGGCTGAAGACAATTCATTATTGGTCAATCACTTACCATACCCCATGCGTACCCAATATTGGTTGGCTAATTGGTCTAGACCTGGCTGGATAGAGAACTTGGAAGGGACCGGGGTTTCACATGCCACATCTATGTACCTAAGATAGTTTGAAAAAATATGTTTCGAATTAATGACATGGGACCGAAATTGAGGAGCGAAGGGGGTGGGCTTGCTGTATACTATGAAGTTATACTCCGACCCCTCTGATTAAGAGGTAGGCAAATAGAATTCTGATAACCACGCTAATAAGGCTTACTTGAGATGCCTGAATAAAATCACCGCCGTTGTTTAAACCAATCTAGAAAGAACCATTTTACAGGGGCACTGAAATTCCCTACAGCGGTCAAAGTTCACTGTAAAGATTTAACTCAATCTATTGAAATCATTACACAGCTTCCAATATATATACGAACAGAACGCGCGGAACTACATTAGGACGCGTGTTGATACCGAACCGAGATAGTGTCAGCGTGTAACCCAATCCAATAAAAGTTGCCTCTCCCTGACTCCAAGATGAGGCTAGCTGTGAACCTCTTCTATGCAAATCCATCTATCCCGCGACGCTCACCCCGTCATGCATTAAAAAGCACATTACGTCTCCACCAGTCCTTACGACCATACATCCTCCTGTAACCATAGTTAGTATTATGGACAATAAGTATTGACGATATGAGGGAAAGGGGTATGAATGCTAGACCAAAAGCTGAGAGCATCTTGGTTGTCATAAGGGGTATGATAGTATGACGTACCTGGTATTGGTTCGTTGCTCTCATATTCTTGACGATCTCCTCTGCTTTCGTTTCAGGGATACCGCGTTGCTCTGAAATAATTTGGGCCAACACTGTATTGACTTCACGAGCCATATTTGCTGCGTCACCACACACGTAGAGATAGGCTTTCTTCTCGAGTAATTCGTTGACTTCCTGGGCTCTCTCCTTTAGTCGATGTTGCACGTATACCTTCTTGGGCCCTTCTCGTGAGAAAGCGGTAATAAGCTCGAAACTGTCACCGAGGGCGTTCTTGTAATCCTACTAAAGTGTGAGCTAGGGTTGATATTAGCATTGGCATTATACATACCTCCCATTCGGACTTGTACATGAAGTCTTCGTTCTGCTTTCGGCAACCGAAGAAAAGCAGCGTTCGACCAACATTCTCTCCAGACTGGGCTTGCTTTGCGCGTTCCTGGACAAATCCACGGAAGGGTGCAACACCAGTACCAGGTCCGATAAGAATGATGGGCTTCGATGGGTCAGAGGGTAGTTTAAAGTTGGAGTGGCGGACGTGTACAGGTACGTGGATACCGTCGTACTTGTTCCTTGGACCGTTGAGTTCATAGGTGAGTCCGAACGCCTCAGGGTGAGGGTCACCGTTTTGCTTCTGTTTGAGAGCGAGCAGGTAATTGGTAGCCACACCCTTGAAGGGATCGGCACGACCAGGGATTAACTGGTTTTCGACAACAGCGGTAATGGATATCTTCTTAGGTTGAACGAGCGAGGACGACGAGATAGAGTAGTACCGGGGTTGAAGCTTAGTGAGACCTTCAATAAAAGCCGAGAATGGAACATTGGTCCACTTTTGCCCGTTACTGACGACGCTCAAGGTCCTGGCAATGTTGTAGTGATTCTTGCTGATTTTGTCCTGGAAGTAGTCCTTATCGCTACCGAGCTTGGCCATTTCTGCTTTAGTGGCATCGTCAGGAGCGAATGCAGCCAACGTGCCTAAGAATTGACGAGAAACAGGTGCGCAGATTTCAAGATGGTATCGGATAATAGCGTCGTAAGTCGTAGGGGTAGGGAATGGTACTTTAGCAGTGGGTTCAAGGGCCTTGACGCTAATAACGGTATCCTTCTTACCGTCCAGTCCTAGAATGTCAAGGAATTGATCAACCTCCTGGCCGGCATTGGTGGGCCAGATGGCAATATGGTCACCGGTTTGGTATGACAGGTTAGATCCACTGATATCGACTTCCAGGTGCAGGCAGTTCCTATCCTTTACAGAGAACAACTCCTTGGATTCGGCAATAGGCGCAATATACGGGTTGTGAGCGTTGAAGGGACCTTTAGCACTTCCTTCGAGGTGCATTTTGTTGGGCTCGCCCAAGTAGACCTCGTGGGAATCCTTGGTAAGACCCTCGCGCTCGACGATGCCGAAGATGGGTTCGTAGACAGCTTCACGCTCTTCAAGACCCATCTTCTCTGCTAACGCGGCCCACATGGGGTCCTTCCATGCCAAGAAATCTTCTTCCATTGTACCAGCACCGTCATCACCTTCTCCGGCTTCACCAATTCTATGGGCGCCCAGTTTCTCCAGAGCCTTGTTGACGTTGCGAACCATAGAGTTGTAATGTTCGTAGGTGTTATTTCCTAGCCCGAAGGCGACATAGTTAAGATTTTCTAGAGGGGGGTCTGAGCTTTGGGAGAAGGCCACATCATCGCCAGTTATGAACTCGTAGAAATCGACGGCGTTGTCAGTAGGCTCTCCTTCACCATAGGTAGCTAGAACAAACATAACGACCTTGTCGGAGGGGATCTCATCGAGGTTGTCGAAATCATAATCCTCGAGATCGGCAACCATAGTTTCTAGACCAAAGCGACTCTTACCCTCCTTCGCCAATCGGGAGGCGTAATCCTCGGCGGTACCAGTCTGAGAACCGTAGAAGATGACACAGTTTTTACCGGACTCGTCCATCTTCTCCACAATGTTCCTCGTCTTTCCGGCTCTGAGGCCATTTGCGTTGGAGAATGAATTGGCATACGGATCTTTGGTAACACCCCAGTATTTGCCTTTTGTAAAATATGCGGCCGTGCCAACCAGGATGGCGGCGAGGACGACTATGTCCAAGGTGTCTAGTTGAGCCATCTTGACAACTTCTCGGAGCGGTGCGGAAAACAGGAGAACGGAACCAATACGGCGGAGGTTGTTCTAGGGCATGCGACTGGAACACCGATTTAAGACTTTCCCTACGAGGCGCTGTAGCGGTTTAGCGGTTTAGCGGTGCAGCAGTGCAACGTGTCCGGGTGTATCGTCGGCCGAAGGAAAGGAACGGCAAATTTGGGGAACTCCTGGGAAATTCCTAGGTCCTAGGAATTTCTTAGGAATTTCTCAGCTCGAGAAAAGCCACGCCAGATTCTATGTAAGACGGAACGGAGCCGCAGCTCTAGAAATAAATACTTAAAGGACAGAAACCCCTGTTAACGGCTGCAGTAAGGTACGAACACGACGGGAATCATACGATTACGCTAAGAAGAAAAGAGAGGGAGCAAAGCCCTGACTTCAAATTGTGTGCGTGGCAAGGCCTTGGGGGTAGTTGGTGAGAAACCGGAGGAAATGGGTGACCTGTTGTTTGTGGTGGGATTCTTTTCAAAATAAGCATAAGCGCGGCTACTTGCGTAGGTGCCACTATATACATGGAATTAGTAGTGACTAACGTAGCGAACTGTCTCCATTAGTTTGTACCTAGCTAAGTACCGGAATTTTTAGCGTAGAAGTTATCCATGTGTTAGCTTCTTGAACCCTCCGAAATTACCTACCTGGATAACACACGGATTAGGTACCCTAAGCAAAACCCTTACATAACTATTTGACGTACCTAAGTATATGTAAGTAAGTACCCTAGTTGCCTAAAGATCTACAGATCTTTAGGTGGTAACCACCTACCCAGGTACCTACCTATGTAGATAGGTACTGTAGGTAAGTTCTATGCATACCTTAGGTACATGTAGGTATATAACACTTTCTGTCTCGTTCAACTAGATCTACTAAACTCCGAGATTCGAATGTTCCGTTTGTGCTACTACGACATGCTTCATATTATTTTAACTATCGATGGTTTCTCATTACCGCGACATAACATGTTTTATAGCCCGAATAATGATGGTTGCATGAATAAGTCTTCCCCGAGAACCCGACGCGTGAAAAAAGCAACCCCTTGAGGTGCGCCGAGCCCCGAATCTCTCACTGGGCTTCAGATCATCCAATCGGCTACCGCATGTGCAATTGTTCTCAAGTTCGGCAATTCGCAGCTTGCACTAAACACCGTGTTGCTATAGCCTTCTGGGATGTTCTATGCATACCTCTCTTAACTCAACATTCTTTTTATGGCTTTTCGGCTAGTCTCTCATCCGATGGGACGCAATTCAAGTTCGGCATCTGTCTGACTCCTTTTGGGACCGTTTGACTCGACTCCTTTTGGTACGAGTCATCTTAACTTATAAGCTCGACCCAATACCTAGTTTTTTTTTCTTTCTTTCTTATTGATTAGCTACTTCTTTTCTATAATTCGTTTGGTTGAGAAGCGGTCTGCATGGTATGACCGTAAGCCCTAACCATTCAGCTCTGTAGGATCAAATGCTTTGCCTCGTAGATGCCTGATTACTTTATATCGGCGATTAGAAATTGAGTATACGATATCCGAATACATAATAGATAGGCGTCTCTAATAGAGGCTTTTGGTAGAGTATAAAGAGAAACGTGGCCTGTGACACTTTACACACCGCCGAGTCACAACTGAATGAGTTCCGTGGTGACCGGAGCGGTGGGCCCGTACATCGTCCGGCCTATCCGAAGGAAAGCGGTGTCTTAATCGGTGGATCTATACCGTACCTTCTTTATTGTTTCATCCCGTCCGGGTTAATCGGGAAAGAATAAATTAGTTCTATGGTCCGCGGCTGCGTAGTTGCATAGTAACTTATGGTGTGTGGGGTTCGGATTGTTATTTTTGTCTTTCGGGCCATCAAGTCCTTACTATAGGTATCAGCCCTACCTAAAGTTCCTCGACTCCCTAAACATCCATTGCTATGCACATCCGCTCGTCGCGCCAATCAGTACGTCGTATATTTCAAATTTATAGGAAGAGTAATTAATTTCTCCTTGCGAGGCTGAGGTAATCCCATCCCATCCTATTCCTACTGGATAGGTGTTCAACCAATAATGCAAGCATTGGTGGTGCCTTTCTCAAATCTCGGCCGATACCGTGCTCAGATCGATCACTCCTACAGTCATTAAGTTGATGTTAATATCCTACGGAACGTACTATGTAACGGAAGTTACTTGGAAATATATTAACAAACATCTTATAGTTCTAAGTCGCTTTATACAATTTACTGCCCGGAATTAGCTAGGTTAGTTCCTATGGGAGCTTCTTACTGTAATACTAGAACACCTTATGATGATAAGGGAACTATGCCGGAGATTTGACTATAAGAGCTTTTCTTTTTGATGTCCACCTCCGTATTAAGGATGACTTGTTTACCAGCTATAGACGACCTTCGTCGTGACTAACCTATTTCGCGCCTTGCTTTTTATCCTGCTAGAATCTCATGCTGAGAATATTGATACCACTGAACGTAAGCGGACCCGCACGCGACGGGCAGCAAAAGCCATGCTGGCCGATGTGAGTACCTACTTTGCAATACCAAGCTTTTGAAAGAGCGGGAGGGGAGTTCCGATCGGGGTAATATACGTGTGGCGCATACTACGTATGATAATATTGCCCAGTGACAGCAAACAAGTCGGTATTATGTATGATCTAAATAAGTCATTGGTACGGGTGTTCCTTACCTAACTAAGGTCTGCTTTGAATATATTTTATCTCTAATGATATTTGAGCTACCTTTGCGACTGAGACCTGGAGATCCTTACAAAATTTGTTGTTCTTTGCCCTGTCATATTGGGCGCAACTACAAAACTTAAACGCAAGAAATGGGTGATGGGCGATGAGAAACATTGATAGAGTACTCTTTTCCTTACTTACATAAAATATCATATATCGTAAGACCCGGATACGCTTACATAGTACAGGGATGACCTAACTGTTAAGAGGGTTGGTATTGCACCATATGACATAACATCGATATTGTATGCATTTAAAAGGCTCATACGCCACGTGGTACGCTCATACAGTACGTGAAATTTCTATCGGTAGTACGGGGCTGTACCTGAAGTCCCTTGAACCAGCCAGCCAACCTCCCGCTGGCGGCTCGGGTGGATCTTTATAGGACATGGCCCTTGCAGAAAGACCCTTGCCATGCATAGAGGGACGAGCTAAAAGGACTGTGATTGACCCAAGGTCTTTAGGGTGGGACTTCAGGAGAGGGATACAGTATGTACAGTATCAACAGCTAATTGGTGATCGAGAATGATAGCCGAACAAAAGAAGAAAAAAGACTTCAGGTCGATGATTTTATCTGGCTATGCTAGCTCCACGATACAAACAAGCCAGCCAGTAAAACCAGAAACTGGAGTTGACTACCAGGGCATTGTTGGATGAGATTAAATCGCGTCGATTTCAGAGATGCCCATTCGCATTATGCAGTGACTTGCGGTATGGGATATCCTGCATCACAATTCTAGGCCATCATAACTCTACCATCGAATAGTACTACATAGTACTACGTAAGGTCAGAAATAAGGACCTGGAGGGAAAGTCGGGAAGAAGAGAGGGAGACCGGAGGCATTGTTCATGGTCCCCTAAAAAAAAGAAAAGAAAAAAATACTACCATCATAATATCATCAAGCCTTTCTCTTTCGTTTAACAGCATCACCAAATCCCCACCAGACCGTATTATTGGGGTCTGCGAATCCTACGGTATCTTACTATCTTCTCATATAATGGGCATCGAGGCTCAACAATGGGTGAGTGGATTCTTATGTTCCATCCCGGAAGATATTATCATCGAGTATGTCGCGGCCAACGAATATGCGATATATTGGAATGTTAGCTAGGGTGTATATGACGCTTAACGCTTGTTCACTTAACGCTTGTTCACTTAACGCTTGACGCTTGACGCTTGACGCTTGATAAATGTTCCCACTTTCGGGATTTTGTTTCACAGTTTCACAAGGCGAAGGGGGCTCCAACATATTTCAGATCCCTTACGCACTGATGATTGTCTGTTTTATTATCTGTTTTGCCTTTACTGACTACAGACGTTGTCGCACCACTTAGCTCCGTCCCAGACGCTGCCGGAACACTTCCACGATCAGTTAAAGTTTTCTACGCGACCAACCCCTCCACGATCTAATAATACTCACGACGACAACATTGATGACGATGACGATAATGATGGTTGGGATAATACTCTTAAACCAATAGCCCTCGATTCCTCCACTTCCCGTGCCATTGCGCATTCGCGCGAGTCTTCCCTCGAGAAATTACAGTCAGGTGGTGCACTCGCCGGCATCCCTGAATCGCCCCAATCAATATCATCCCCTACCACCTCCCCTGGAGTACGTGCGGCCGCGTCGCGGTCTGGCCCAGGCGGCATATTCGAGCGCCTCGTTGATCCGAAGGGTGTATCGTACGGACACCATCGTCAAACCTCTATTGTTCATGGCATTCAACATTCGAGGAATGGGAGTCTCGCAAGCTCGTCTTCGAGTCCTCTCAGTCCGCAAATGATAGCAGCAGCAGGTGCTGGAATTCTGCCAGAACGGCCAGACATGCCACCAATGACCAGGCTAGACTCGGAAATGTCGACAGCGTCGCTACCAACGATGGCCTCACGGCCGCCGACTGCTTTGTCGGGAACTACCGCCAACGCATCCATTCATTCAGAAAGAACACAATCTGGCCAGGAGAATAATATCGGCGGTACTATTACCCAGAAAAAGCTTGAGCGGAAGCATAGCAAAAGTCGGCGCGATCATACACATCACCACTCGCACTCGTCGAGACATCACAGGGATGAACCGAGGACTGTGGGGGAATATGCTATGCATGTATTGTTTACATCAGTTAGTGGCGAGTGGTACCTGATATTCATATAATACTTGCTAACATGGGTTAAGTTTATTGCTATGGCCGAAGACAAGCTGCAGGAATGTATAACAGTGCCTTTCGATCCCGAACCATCAATTGAGCAGGTATGCGGTCCTGGTGCTGATCCGGCATTTGATCGCTTTATTGAGGCTCTCGGACATATTGCAAGCCAAAAACCAAGACCACTAATCGATTCCATAATGCTTTGGCGGAAACATAAAAGTGAGGCGGCTAATGAAGCACGTAGCCAGCTTCACCAGATGAAGTCTAACCTCCCCGCGGCGTCTCTCGTTAGGCGCAATACTGAACCATTGCAACTCATCACCGGAAACCCTGGAGATGCAACGTCTGGCGTACCGCATGCTCTCGCGGAGAAGCAGAACGAAGCAGCCCATGCTGAGCGTCGATCTATTGTTTCTATTTACATATTGTGCCGGGTTCTCCTGGAAGTTATCACCCAGAGCAGTCTCAGTTCCATTACTCCGGAGATGGAGGATAAGCTCGAGGCTATTATATTTGGCCAGTTAAAGATTGCTGATGTAGAGCAGCTCTATATATCCCCTCTCAAGCTGGCTAATTGGAACCTCTTTGCTCAGCTGCTTGGCGCCATGAGCGTGATCAATTTTACCAGTGTCACAGACCGGTTTATTAACGATCTCGATCGCACCCTCCAGGACCTTACCGTGAGGAACTCGACATCTCAGAATAGGGATCCCGAGGGTCAGGTAGAGCTAGTACTAGGAGGTATGAAGCATCTGCATATCAAGATTGATACCGACGAAAGCTGGGATCAAGCCTGCGACTTTCTTGTGTCCCTGGCTAAACTATTTGCCCGGTCCCACGGCCAGAAGGTGAAGTCAGCATTTTGCCAAATATTAGACACGCTTCTCATTCCCATCGCTGCTAAGGCTACCAACAAACATTTCTCTTACCTAAAGTGGTCGGAGGTGCTCAGCAATATTAGCCCTCGTTTGGCATCAATGTTTGTTAAGCCTCGCCATTGGCAGTCTGCTTTTCCCCTAACAGCAACGATGCTCTGCGTGTCGTCTCCGGAGAATTTGAGTAATCAATGGCTACAGCTGATCCGAACAGTCCAGCCGAGACTGAAAGATCGCAATATGCGCTCTCTGTGTCTGCAAGTCATCTCACGATTAGTATGGGCTTATCTGTACCGGACTACTAATACTATTGCCGGAGCTGGGCGAAAATTAGACGAGGTAATGCAGCTCGTCTTGCCTGCTACCAAGCGTACATTTTCGACTGCAGATACCGCTTCCACGGGGCCCTTGATACAACTCATTAGAATCATTGGCTTTAAATATCCAGAGTATTGCTGTGATAGCATTATCTTTCCTTTAATTAATGCCGACCTTATTCAGAATAAGGACCTTAAAGTTGAACAGCTAGAACCGGACAAGATTGTCATCGGGATCCGGGCATTCCTAGCAGTCATGTCGGATTTGGAAAAGGGGGAGCGACCTCCATTTCCCCAGCATTACCCTCTCGTATCTGCCTCTGATCGGGCCCCCCCGAGTTCCCCAGCATCAGCCTCGACTTCCAGCATGGTGCCTGCAAGTCCGCTCATATACGACCGCGACGAATCTTTATCGCAGCCCGTACAATTAGGCGCCTTAAGTGACGGCGCAAAAGCCCGCTACAAACAGTTCTCGGAAGTCCTTGGCAAAATTACTATCATTTGCGATAATACTTTCGGAGGTCAAGCAGCACTTGATGAGAAGTTTAGTAGTCCAATAGGCCCAAAGACACCCATCTCGGAGACTTTTAACTTCTCACGACGCGATGACCATCCAAGCCCTGCTGACCAAAAGCAAGCGTTTTACGAACTTCTCCATGTTGCTGTACAGGCTCTGCCTCGTTGTTTTCCTGTCGATATACCCTTTAATTCACTTATTAATCTCCTCTGTACGGGCACGGCGCATGTTCAGCACAATATTGCTGAATCGTCTGCCCAGTCTCTCAAATCTATTGCCCGCCAATCATATGCACACCAGGTCACGGTAGGATTTGCTCGGTTTATCTTCAATTTTGATGATCGTTACTCTACGATGTCTGATGGTGGAATGCTTGGTCCTGGTCATATCGAGAGCACTCTACGGCTTTACGTCGAGTTGCTACAAATATGGAGGGACGAAATACGTCAGAAAACCAAAGATGCCACATCTGATGTTGGAGACCTTAATGGTACTGACAAACGAGGGATGAAGCTGGATTTGTCCAGCATTTGGGCTGAAGTCGAACATGTAGAAGCCCGCGGGTTGTTTTTCTTATGCTCGCAATCGCGTAGGGTACGACACTTTGCGATCACAGTCTTGCGGCTAATCGTCGAGTTCGATGCTGCTCTAGGCAAGGATAGTGCAGAAGAGAAGGACACCGTTCGGCTCATTGATATCCTAGAAAATGACTCGGTGCAAGTGATGAATTTCAAAGACGAACATCTATCTGTAGCAGAACGAAGCCGACTGCAAAGGGGTATGCAGAACAGCAACAACAAAGGGGCTCTAATTGAACTCTGCACCAGCGATGTTTCATATGACACGACACTCTGGTTTAAGATTTTCCCTAATTTTATACGGATTGCTTATGATCGATGTCCCTTCACCGTAACAATCGGCCGAGATCTAGTATGCAACCGAATATTACAGATGTACAAGGGCATAGTTGTTCTTTCGGAACCGACTCGAGGTCTCTATTACGGATCTGATCCTGGTAGTGCCAGATATACAGGGAGGACACCAACGACACAGCCTGATGTGCTCGTTGAACAATGGAAGCTGTACTTAACTTTTGCGTGTACGACATTGACAGATTCTGGTACCACCATAAATGGCGCGTCACAAAACAGTCAACATGCACGAAAAGTATCTAAAACTACCGACAAGATCGTGTCGGCTAGGACGCTCTTCAAGTATTTGATCCCACTGCTCCTAGCGTCTTCAGCCTCGGTCCGTGAGGCTGTCGTGCTTGCTATGGGCTCGATCAATATTAACATATATCGAACGTTGCTTGAGGAGCTACAGGGACAAGTATCTCAATGTAATAACGAGGCACGCCACCGAATACACCAGCGAACCAATAGCGGACCACGTAGAAACCGGAGAATGGACTTGTTATGGACGGAGCTCACTCACGTGTATAAGTTGACGTGCCACTTTCTAAAGGAGCCCGAGGTTTACCAAGATGATTGGATCCTCAATAATCTTTGTACGTACACAAAGGACCTCAAGCTCTTCCTCATGGATGGAGAGGTTCAGATGGACTGGGAGTTTCAAAAACTGAGGAGGCATTACTGTGGCCTAGTTGAAGGACTTTTTGAGGGAGTCAATCGTACAAAAGACCCATCTCGCTGGATGACGTTTGAGTCACGAAAGTCTTCTTTCACTCTGATGGAAGATTGGTGTGGATTCTCTCCAAACCAGATGCAGATCCGCCAAAGAGAAGATACGATGCGACAGTCATTGATTGACCAACAATCTCTCGGTGAAAGGGGCACTGTTACTGCAGCTATGGAAATAGAGAAGAGAAATTTAAAGACAGCAGCTCTGAGTGCTATGGCAAGTCTTTGTGCTGGCCCAGTCAGTGTAACGACTGAGAGCGGTGCTACACTTCATTTCGACATGAGACGGATGTTGAACTGGGTGGAATCGATTTTCAGTTCTGGAAGTGACCGTGTCAACGTTATTGGAAGAAGAGCTCTGAAGAACTTGATCGTTTATAACCAGGATCATCCTTACCTCCTGGAGCACTGCATTGCGCGGTGCTACCTCACTGAAGTACCGAAAGTGCTTGAAAGCTATTTTACAGTAATCACTGAGGTATTATTAGAGCATATTGACTACCAGTCGCCATTCTGGAAATTGTTAGGACTGTGTTTATTTACACTGGGAAGCGACCAAAGCGATATCCGATCCAAGTCAGCCCACGTTCTCAGCGCCTTGGAGGAGAGACAACAGGCCGCCCAGAGTTCTAAGATCCGAGACTTCGAGATCAGCATTGCAGATAAGACGAAGGCCGTCTACAAGTTGGCTCAATTCGAGATTTCGAAACGTCTTGCAAAGCAACATCCCGAACTCGCCTTTCACATCTTCTCTGAGGTTACACTTTATTTCAAGAATCTTCCCCAAGGCGCGCAGAGAAATGTTGTAGCCGTCATTTTACCCTGGATTCAAACTATTGAATTAAAGGTCGATCCAAATGGAGGGCCTACGGCTCAATCATACGTTCTCCTTGCCAATCTCCTTGAAGTTACGATCAAGTCCAGCGCCGCACTTCACAATGAGGTACAGGCGCTCTGGCAAGCACTTGCTACTGGCCCATTCCCTGGAAATGTCCGGCTTGTGCTTGATTTCATTATTTCTCTCTGCCTGGAACGGAGAGAACAGAACTTCGTCGAGTATGCCAAACAAATAGTAGTATTTTTATCAAGTACGCCTAGTACGCCGGGTATTAAAGTGGTCGAGTTTTTGTTGATGCAGATCACGCCTAAAGCCATGGTCCCTAACGAGAAAAGAGATGTCGTTCCGTCGCCTCCTGATCTTAGTCAACTACAACTACCTTACTGCGCCGATCTCTCAGAAGCTTTACCTGTTGGAACTAAGCAGGCAGGATTTTCCCTGGGGCAATTGTCCCTGATACTCTTGGTCGATTTGATGGTGTCGCCCGTACAGCTCAATACCGATAATCTAATAGTCTTGCTACAAGTTATCACAGTGCTTTGGGACCACTACACCCCCCTCGTCCAAGAGCAAGCTCGGGAAATGTTGGTCCACCTCATCCATGAGCTTGTTGTCTCAAAAATGGACGAGGACACCCCAATGGAAGCGAAGAAGTCCGTCGAAGACTTGATTGATGCAATTCGTCGACATGATCGTTCCGTGGTCTGGGGTTACGAAGAGAGTAACGGTAAAGTAGACGGTCGTGACAACAAAGTGCCGCAGAGTATGGAATATCTCACGGCTGAAGTTGTGAAGACTTTCGAAATTACTTTCCCGGGAATCAAGGAACAGTGGAGTCGTTTGTCACTAACTTGGGCAACCTCATGTCCAGTCAGACATCTTGCTTGCCGCTCATTCCAGATCTTCCGCTGCATTCTTACCTCTCTCGATCAGCTGATGCTTGGCGACATGCTTGCCCGGTTATCCAATACTATTGCAGACGAAGATACTGAGATCCAGACATTCTCCATGGAAATCCTAACGACTCTAAAAACCCTCATATCGAAGCTCGAACCGGAGAAACTCGTATCATTCCCCCAGTTATTCTGGACAACATGCGCGTGTCTAGACTCAATCAACGAGGTTGAATTCCTCGAGGCAATCGAAATGCTTGATGAGTTCTTGGAGAAACTTGACTTCCACTCCCCGAACGTTCGGAAGGCTCTTATGGATGGCCAGCCACCAAGGTGGGAAGGCTCATTCGAAGGCGTCCAACCTCTGCTCTATAAGGGTCTGAGATCGTCTCTTTGTTTGCAGCCCACGCTTGATATCTTAGATAAGCTTGTTCAGTTACCAAGCTGTGACCTCATCGGAAATGACAACAGGCTCTTCTTTTCTGTTATCGCCAACTTCCCTCGTTTCTTACAGGCTATGGAACATGGCTCTATCGATCAAGGAACTTTGCAAACTGCGGAGATTCTTTTTGCGGTAGCCGAAGCCCAGGGGCTATCCTCGATATGCGCAGCTCTAGGAGCTTTCATGGAATCAAGATACTCGACTGGTAGAGAATTCATGGTTCAGCTTCTTGCTGCACTTCGGGAAATCTTCCTGCCGCAACTTGATTTCCATATGTTAACAATGATACTGGGTTTCCTCACAAACAGCCTGCCTTGGATGAAGATCATGACCATGAGGCTACTTTGCGTTATCATTCCCGAGACTGAGATGCGCAAGGCCGAAATTGCTAGCCATGGCTCGGATTTGATTTCTCCGCTCCTACGACTTCTACAGACGGAGTACTGCATGGGGGCGTTGGAAGTACTCGACAATATTATGAACATGTCCGGTACTCCAATGGATAAACATTACATTCGCATGAGTATGACTAGCGCATCATCTAAAGACAGGAAGGACTATGAGACAACGCAAAGCCTATTTGGTATTCCAGAAGACTCTGGTTGGTCTATTCCAGTCCCGGCAAAGAAGACAGAAAATACGCGGGCCAATATACATGCTGCGTTCTACATGTGTCAGGCGAACCCCGAGGATGGTGCAGCCACAGATCCAACGCCAACACCAGAGGTCGAATTCCATGCTGATGATTACCGATATGGTTATTTCGAAATGCCCGACAGAACCGATACTATGATGTCCGACGACGTCCAGGGTGACGGCCAGATGGCCGACTTGGTAACCAAGCTAGACAGTCTAGACGACTTCTTCGACGACATGTCCCAGACGTCTCCCAGCGAGGGACGATCATCGCGGACCGTTACAGAATTCTCTCCCGAGAGTTACGAGTCCGGCGCCCGGCTCTACGACGACGTGCTCCCCATTCTCCACCAAGCCTCCACCAACACCTCGTTCCAGAACGGCTTCGTAGACCGGATGCCCATGTCGAAAGAAACCAAGTCCAACGCCATGAACCCGGGGGCCTTCAACCCCGCAACAGCAGCAACATTAGCAGCAGCGCGGCCAGGACTGCACTCGCGCTCCATCACCTCGCCCTCAGCCCCCGCGTCCTGGGCCCAACCCCAGCTCAGCGAGCTGACGTCGGACGACGAACTGACAGAAGACGTGTTCTCGGACGGCGACGACGACCGCCCGCTCAACGGCGCGCCGGAGAGCTCGTTCTTCTTGGAGAATATGATCAAGCCGATTGCGCAGACGACGCGCACGCATATGCGCCGACTCACAGGCGGTGGACGCCGCGACGCCGAGAGGCAGCGGGAATTGTTCCGCGCGCGGCAGCAGCAGATCTCGCCGCAGGTGCCCAAGGTGCCGAACTCGTTCCTGCCGCACAAGGCGAGCCCGTCGAATGGTGATATGTTGTAATTGATGGGATGGGATGAGATGAGATATATGCTAGGTTAGGAGGTTACCTAATGTGGGACGAGAGCACGAGTAAGAGTATGCATGAGTACGTTGGTGTATTGGTTACAGGCGCCAGGATATAGTTGGCATTTTACGAATAATGTAGCGAGCGAGTGGCCTGCTTTAGTAGGGGTGCGGAGGAGTAGAGTAGTATGATATCCTCCACCTTTGTGTGTGTGTGTGTGTGTGTGTGTATACGCGCGGAGAATTGTGTCTCTGGGAGCGTTGTATATCTACCATATGTAGAGTAGAGAAGAGATGATATTAGTGCTGTTGATTTGGATGATTTCGTGAAAATGCTCATATGTTGAGTGCGTACTTGGATATGAAGACTAGAAAAGATGAATTGAGGGAGACCAAGTGTGTGTTGGGGAATATTGGCTATGGGATAATCTTGACTAAATATGAAATTTATATATTATAAGTACTAAGTACTATACCGGTTATTAAGTATTATTTGTCGTTTATCTCTGGATTGAATATGTATATTCAACAGCATAATTAATATTAACTCTACCATATTCTATTAGCTCAATGCCAATAGTACATGTCTGATGAATATCATTATATTTTATCCTTGCTCACTACAGTTAACTGACCTAGTAGCAACCATTTGTAAGTTCAGCGTAGTCCAATTGTGCAATTCTCAAGCAATACACTCCCAGGCCTTGGACAAGACAATACCAATAGACTTACACGATATAAATATAATTAAACATGAGCTAACTTAGCCATTGATTGGATGCAAGGAGCCGGGGTTTGAACCTTATTAGAACGTGGTAGGCCCACTTAGTGCATATCGCAGCGGAACTTTCCAGCTGCTTATCGCATAAACTAAACCCGATCCGCCGTTGTGGGGGAGCGGTCAGAATCGGCAATTCAATTTATTTTCCTTCATGCAATCCGCGATTCCCAGGTGCGACATCTTGGACGAAAGAAATTTAGCTGAGAAGTTCCCATAATATTCGCCTGCGAATTAATTGTTAGGTATTTATTAGCGCATTATACTATAAATCTCTACAAGTGGTCTAGGCGCGTTTCTAGCTGTTTAGTTTGGTACGCTTCTGGCACTAAGTACCTGATAATTTTCTTGATCATGCCGTAGTCAAGCACAACTCTCCTGACACCACTTAGAAATGGCGAAGCGCAAGTCCTATGGAGGTGAAGGGGGTTATTCGGGGAAGAAGCAGAAGACTGCTCACGTCCATGATCCCCCTACTTCTGAAGATGTCTATAATGGAAGACAACTTCGTCAGCTCTTAGCTTTCGAACAGGACCTTCAGAAAGCTAGACACGGTATGTTGATTCAAATTCAACTGCAACCTTAGCTTTTACCCATTGATGCTAATAACTTCCACTCTCAGGCCTCCAATCGTTCAAAAACCTCCTCGATTGCATCGTCAACAACGAAGATAAGGACTCCGAGAAGCTTCAAATATTACAGGAATTTTTGGACTCTGTGAAGCCACGAGAACAGGATGACGAGGTCCCCGTGTACCTACCGGACATAATGGAATCATGGAGTATGGCAGCGCAGCTAAATAACGAAAATGTCATGTCCGCCGTTGCGGTCGTACTCGCGCTCCTTCTCAAAGTTCTCTCCGGGAAATTGAATATGGTGTCATACGGTCTAGGAATATGTCGCACGCTTCTACAGAAACGACAGCAAGAACTCATCGCAAAAACCTCTCGGCAGATAACGGCAAAGATTTTATAATATCACCTACATTAAGACTTCTCAAAGAAGCGGTATGCTTCGATGGTGGAGCGCTCGCAGCCCCGATATTCAGAGCTAGGAACAACACGTTTAAATCGCTTGCTAGGAATATGGGTCTTCGATACCTCGGAGAAGGCATAGAGGATCCTAAGCGGCCGTCTGTCAGAACTAACGCGATACGTTTTCTTCTAAGCAGCTTAAAGTTGCTCCATCTTGAAGCGAAACGCGATCTACTGTCCCAGAAGGATATTGTAGCTGCGCTCATGAGGCACATCAGAAAGGACCCCCTTCATTAATCTACGAAATATTAGATACTCTAAAAGCTTCCGTGATTTTAGACAAGAAGCTACCGAAGGAGATCAAAATCAGAATACTGAATGCGCATTCGCTTATCAGGATAGCAGAACTATATGGCTATCCTGAAGTCTCTACTGAGAGTGAAGATGAATCAGAGCGCGAGCGTCCGACGGTTGAAGCGTCAGCTCACGCTTTTCTGACCGCTGCTTGTACTAATTCCGACGCTGGAGTTCGTCGATCGGAACATGGTTACTATCCCGAGGGCGTAGATCCCAACGCAATACCATCAGCGGTCAACGATGATCAACCTGTGGATTTTGGTATCGATAGCATTCCGTGGATGGACAAATTTGAGAATGATGTACCCGTACGCAATTCGCTGTTGGCGGAGTTCATCCAGACATTACGGCCGTGGTCCAGCACGAAACAAAACGAGCTTCTGGTGTCGATTTTCGAAGCATCGCCGGAATTGGCTGCCAGCTATTTCTGTCAAAAGAAGTCATTCTCGTTTGATCCAAAGCTGACTGCTACCTGGATTGGCTACGCGACGTTACTTTATAATGTCGTTCAACTACCAATCCCCTCCTGGTTCGGGCACGCCAAAGGCTATGCAAGGATTCCACCTCCTACTTCAGTTGTGCTTGGGAACATAATTCCACTACCGATGACATTGAAAGCTTTATCAAGATGCTTTTCTATAAAATCCAAGCTGATTTCTTTCTATGCCATTCGCCTTCTAACGTTGGCTTTGCAGAAGCTGGGACGAGCTTTGGAGATGTATCGAGAGGCATCATCGTCATCAAATTCGCTTTGGGAAGAGGCAGCTCGACGGCTTCAGGATGAATTTTATCAAAGGATCCCAGACATCAAAGATATCATCAAATGTTATCTTGCCATGGAGCAAGACGATCTGCTTCAGCGGCAAGCAATAAGTCGCTTGCTATTACTCTATTACGAAGTTATCCCCCAGGTTGCACTAAGGGCTAGGTTCGATGTTTCGCCAATACTCTCATCCACTATCAAGAAAGTCGAGACATCTGACAGAACAGATGAAAATACAACGATGGCCCTATTAGAACTCCAAAACATATGTGCAATTGCAAAATATTCCCCAACTATGCGGTGGTTTGCTCGAACTTCTGATGCATCACACTCCCCATTTACAACTCTCTTGAGACTATCTATCGAAAAGACAACTGGGCTATCCAACGAGAGCTTAGATAGTGTCTTATATTGGGTTGCCAGTGAACACCAGCTGGTGGAAGATCGACCAAACTCTCCAGGATTATATCCTTTAATTGCAGCATTGAAAAGCTTTGAAGCCGTGGACCCCGCAATTTGGGCGTTCCTGGACAACTGCGCTGAGCGCTGTGCCAGAACACCAGTCAAATACCTCGAAATGATTGAAGAGCAGTTAGATAAAGCCAAGGTCTCTGAAGACGAAGACACGGCCACTTGTCCTCTCATGATGACAATTGCCGAGCAGATTCCCTTTTTCAATTCATCCTCTCCTAGCAAGGCCACACTTAAAGCATTTGTACAGTTCCTTTCGGAATATCTCGGATATTCGCTTGCCGCTGGTATAAACAAGCCATTCATAGATGCTTCGAAAGAGCTGTTTTCTACTGGCATCGTAGACCAGAAACTCAAAGAAAAGTTGGGAATACCAAAAAGGAAGAAACACATTCGGGGAGCTCGAGAAAACCACCTGGATCATAATGCTTTACTTCCCAATGGAAGCAGTGAAGAAGCAATCAAGGAAGGGAGCAGCGACTCAATCGCACAAATCTCTCCCCAGGACCTAGAACAGAGGCTGGCAGTACCGATCACAACGAGTAAAGATAATTCGTTATCTAAATGGACATCCAAAACGCCCGAAGAACTTGTCGAAGAGGGGTACGCATCTTCGTTGATTCGCCTGCTTTTGTCTGAGCACCCAAGCATCAGGAGAGAAGCACTGGTCAACATAGTCAAGGTGGCTGCGAAAATCAAGGATTCGACATACGAGAATAACGAACAAATCTGGCTTCTACTTATGGAACTTACCGAATCAGCACGAGACTCTCTTGCTGATGGACCTCTACCCAGTGTGATCGTTGCCTTCTCCTGCAAGGCTCTTGAAGTTCTAATAAATCCCTTGCATTGTCTCTATGAGAAGGTCAACCTATTCCTCACCAGTGGACCGGTATGGGCATTGGACAAGATACCCCTAATACAAAATATTCTCCAGGATGGTCCAACTGAAGACGGAGCATTCTACTCCGAAGTTAGTTGGCTTCTAGGTTTCCTACTCGAAAGCTTACGTACACCTGCGGATGTGGTCTTATTCCATAAGCGCAGGGTTCCTGAGAGGTTGTTCTCTTTAACCTCTAATCCTTTCATGGGTCCCAATTTGAGGGCACAAGTTTTGAGGATTGTTTACAGGATGTCGACTATTGAAGGGGGAAGCGATACTTTGATCACGAGGTTTGGGGCAATCAATTGGCTGCTGGCACAGAGAGATATAGCGACAGACGCGGTTGAGCGAGGAGTGTACAAAGCACTAATTAGAAGGTTATGGGATACTTGTGATCAAAAACGAATCTCAGCGTGGAGTAAAGGTGGTATAGAAAGACTTGTAGGACAATGATACTTGTATATATCATCATAGCATACCCATTTTCGATATATACAAGTTAATGCAAACTTACATACAACTTCGATATAAAATAGAAGTGATTTGATAATAGATGCTTGTATTGATTATATATATATAATATAATATTTAAATGTGTAATTGTACATGTTCTTATAGTCGACCCGATTTAGGCATCAAAAGCTTGCAGGTGTCGATCTACTCGGGCCAGCGTGACGCTAAATTAGCTGTACAATACATAGGTGTACTGCATAGTACGTCAGGCATGCTCTGTGCCTGCCACCTTGGTACATATATATACAAATCGTGGGGCTTTCGAGAATGCCTCATTCAAGGTTATGTATTGACATAGCTACGTACCTCAAAAGTACCCTACTCCGAAAGACGCACGGACATAGACCCACTCTATACAAAGTACATAATATTTCCCAGTTCTCATATCTTCAGGGCAGTAATAAACTTCTGGTGGCCTTCCCCAAGGAAATAATTTGGTATTTGGACAAATGTTTCGACGTTGGCTTACAACTTTACATGTAACATCTTCCGATCATACTTAAACTCTGATCATACAGCACTAAATACACATCCTCCTTCAGCCACCAGAAAGCCACTACGACATTACTTTTTAATTCGTGAAAACATCTGAATTTTTTTTTTATGCGTCCTTGAGATACCACCGCCACTTTCCCCTACACGTCGCTATTCTCCATTTGTGGTAGCTCATACCCTCGTCATCGGATTGATTGCCTTGCCAATTGACGCGCCTGGTCCTCCAATTCCAATCAGCATCACAAATTAGATCAATTCTTGATGAACGACATAGTTCCCTAAAAGGGACCAGAATACCTCGAAACCGACCGGTGTCGCCAACCAAGAAAAAAAAAAAAAAACCTCGTCACGCCTTCACCTACTCTTCCACCCCGCACACGACATACATCCCCCAAGAGGGCTCTTCGAAGAGAGCCTTGCTTAGCCAACACACGACAATCTATTCTATTATCCCTCCTACAACTGTATACCTTTTGACCGTGGACGATTCTCATCACTTCTTACCGCATATACATACAATTCAAATCCAATTACTCACTTAGTCTCAAATGATATGGCACTACGGTATACAGTAGACGCGCTCATATTCCTGCGCGAGTCGCCTTTGTGCGTCAAGCCAGGCGCGCTTCCTCCTGCGGAAGAATGGATGGGGTATGTTTACTACTAAAGAATCAAATTGACCTTCGTCGTCATGCTAATAGGTTATACAGCCCACCGCCCGAAACCTTCCGCAACAACCAAGGAAATAAACCTGGGACTGAGAGAAGAAGCAATGACAGCTCCCTATTAGACCCGTCTAGTAGACGAGTAGGCATTGACAGACACACGTCACGAAATGCAGGAGGTATGTTCGATATAATTCTCTTTATCTATCTAACTTCCTCTAACTTACTGTTCTAGCTTCTGAGGATATTATCCTTGGACCCCCTCGAACGACCTTCTCGTCAGCTACCATTACTAGGTCGAACAAACCATTCGATAACGATAAGACCTTGAAGGATACCGATACTCGAGATCGCTTCACCTTCCGCCCACGAAATGGTGATGCCGATAATTCTGAGCGCTTCCGCGACCGCGATCGTGATACTCGGAATGGATTCCGCCGGCGCGGTGATGCAGACCAAGACAGTGAGGGGTGGAGCACTGTCAAGCCCCGTAAGAGTTTTGGGCATGAGGGTGCTGAACGATTCCATGGTCGTATGGGTGATCGCCCTGAGCGCTTTGGACCAGATCGTCGACCGCGTGATCAAGACGACCACGACAATGGAGATCGACCCCGTCGCAACTTCGGCGAGTTTGCGAAGGACAAAGAAGGTGAAGACAGTGATAAACCCCGTAGAAACGGATTGAACCGGAACAGAACCGAGCAGCCTTGGCTAAGGGACAGTGATGCACCTGCGCCTCGGGAACGTTTTGATCGATCCAAGAGCTGGAGAGACAGAGCTGCAAATGATAATCAAGGTGATGGTCAGCAAGATAGGCCGAGGGAGCGGACATTCGAGCGAAGATGGGACCGAGACCGGGATCAGCGTCAGGAACGAGAACCGGAATGGCTTGATGAGCCCGTCGAGGAGCAGTCCCAAGCGCATACTCAAGAGGATTTCAAGAAGTTCATGGAAAGCATGAAGGCAGGGAAGAACCCGGCGAAAGCCGAACCAGCCCCTATGTTAACTGCTGAAACGCCAGCACTGAGTGAGAAGATTGAGGTTGAGAAGACAAAGGTCAAGTCGGCGCCTGCTATAGAGACTGGACCAGACAAATTTTTCGCAGCATTTGCACATAGTTCAACCATTGAAACGCCCGTTATTACTGGCGAAGTTGCCAAGGAGAATACCGTTCCTGCCATCAAACCAAAGACGGGCTCCCGTTTCCAGAAGCTCTTTTCGTCCCAAGAGGAATCCCGACGCCAGGTTGATCCCCCAACTCCTGCTGCTAGTGCTCCACCGGCTGGGGAGGTGAATCCCCTATTTGCTCTAGGTGGTGCGCAACCGCAAAATGACACAGCTGAGAAGGTTGCCTTCCAAGCATTGCTGCAGAAGCTGCAGAAACAAACCCTTCAGGCCACTACACCGCCTTCCGGTGGGTTTTCAGAACCTCCTGGCCATATACTTACTTCTCCCGGTCCTTATCAGCCTTATGTGCAAGAGCGTCGCGAGGAACCGCTCCCTCGTGGACCTCCTCAAGGCCAAGATATTCATACACCTAGGCCACAAGTACACCCACAATTTACTGCCGGTATGCGCTCAGAACAGCAGGTCTTGCATGACCTTATTGGCCAACGGCAGAGCGCAGGGCGTTCTGACCAACCACCAAGCAGAAATAGCAACAGTAATGCCGAGTTCCTCATGACTCTGATGCAGGGTGCTCGAGTAGCACCCGAACCTCAGCGAAATGAGCAGCTTACTGTGAGAATGCCACAGCCCTCTCGACCGGCGCAGATTCTTCCTACGCCGGATAGGGATATTGATTATCAGCATGACCGTATCACTGTGCCACATCAGGTTGGTCGTTCGACCAATTTGCCCAGCTTTTTTGATGAAGTTTCAATTCATCATAGAGAACCCGAAAGTCGCTCACAACAACCTACCCAGATTCTCCAGCGCCATGTTCCTCCGGGCTTGGATCAGATCCATCCAACTGCTTGGATGCAGAATAATGCGCAGCAATTGCCCCCCCCAGGTCGACCTATGATTCCTCCTCCTGGACTGGCTGGAAACCCACGCAACGGTCCCATCCCGGGAGCATTCCCCCCAGGAAACTTCCCCATGGGCGCATTTCCTCCCGAGGCGATAGTTGGCCCCCCACGCAACATGGCACCGCCTCCGGGCTTCTTTGGTGGCCCGCCACCACCAGGATTCATACCTCCAGGAATCCCTGGTTTTCAAGGGCCGGATAATGTAGCATTCGGTTTCGATCATCGTGGCATGCCTCCTCCTCCCGGTACTTTTCGTCGGAACTAGTAGTCTCCTATAACTGGCTATCATGTGTGAGCATTGCGCCACACTCAGTTCGCATGTAGACTTAGGACGACTATTGTGGCATAGTCCCAATACTTTCCTGTAGTAACTGGATTAAGCGGAGGCAGCGGGATGCTTGTGTGTACTGGTAGGAATAAGGCATGAAGTTGAGGGACGAAAGGGCAAGAGTCGAGGCGATTCCTTTTTTCTCTTTGGAAGTAAAAGGGACTTTAGCGCTGTACTATTGTAATAAACCCTCCTTTCTCGCCCCCAATGACAACAAATCAAAGCAAATTAGCTCAGAACCAAATATGGGTTTTGTACTGCCGACAATTCCATCCTCAGGGCTCCGTCTCCGCACCGAAGGAAATACAACTAGCTTCTGAGCAATAGTTTCTACAGTGTCCCGATAGTAATGCAGCAGTGAGCATGGATATAAAACTCTGTAGTTGAACAGATGATTCTGGAGTTTTCACCTCCGTCTTTTTATACTGATTACCCTCGTATTTACGTGACATGACCCGTATACTATATACATAACGCCTTCGGGCCCGAATCAGGACTTCCGGACAATTTCTGATCTGGAGGAAACGGAGTTCGGGTGAAGGGAAAAGAGAGGCTGGACAAGGGAAATCGAGAAAAGAGAAAGCGTTACTTAATCCTGCTATTTGCTTACCTACAGCATCAGGTGTACCTAGACCTGATATATACGTGATTTGTAGGGTATCTAACATAACGTAAGCAAATATAAATTGCGCATGTCTTGATAACGTATTAGAATAGGTAAAGAACGCGTATTCGGGGCCCCGGGGGTAGGAATGCCGACAAACGAATACCTGGGTATCTAGAGAGGAAGTTGGGTTATTACGCGTACGAGGGTTGGTATAAGTAGGACCACCAGACCACTATCAAGAGAGTAAAGAGTAACTAAGTAAATACCTATTAGAGGCCTCCCATCGTATTTGCCTCCCCTTTTCTCAATTTCATTACACATAAAGTCATTCGTCAAAGACTCAAGCACCAAGATGTGTACACAGCTGAGTTCTTGAATAGTAGGTAAAATAAATGTCTATGATTTGGATTATATTCGCGCGGCCATGTACACAAAAGCTGCATCGTATAACAGGTAAACCAACCCAATCTCCCCCCTTCCCTGACTACCTCCTTGCTATGCGGAATTCTATGCAGCAACGAAACGAAACGAAACGAAACGTAACGCTCGCTCTCAAGATGTCAACTCCTCAACGCCATGCATCCGTCGCCAAAGGTATGTGCATGCATGCTTACTATCGATCCATCCTCCTTCTATTTGATCTCTTATCTCCAAATACTCGGCGAACCTACTACCCAAGAACGGACCGAGTCTTACTTAGTACTAGTGGCATTGGTCTTTGGATGCTTTGCCTTATGTTTGTCCGCATATTGGAATATGTCTTTATGAAGCTATGCTCCTATATTCTCAGCTTTTCTTCATTCCGAAGATGTTACGCTTCTTCTTTTCCTTTTCTAATTTGTGCGGCTTGCCTCCGTTCGACGACGACGAAGGTCTCATATCACTCCCATTTGATGGTTTAGGAGCATGAAGTGACATATTGCCCATGGCTTGCGTAGGTGGAGTATGTACAGGTGGAGGATGAGGCTCGCCACCTATTCTTGGTCCGCCTGGTAGCCCACCAGGCCGAGGTGGTGCCCGTCCTGGGGGTAGACGTTGGCCACCCGGCGGCGCCGGTGGAGTGGTCATCGGTGGCGGAGCCGGTCGTTCAAATAAGTGTGCCGGTGCTCTTTGGGGTGGTCTCTCCATAGGTATATCAAGCCGTCTTTTGTCTACACCTAGATCGCCCACCTGTTTCACAAACAGCTGTGGTGTGAGCATATGACTGGTTGCTAGGAAAACGTCGCGGTTTAGAGCTGTGCTGACTTCGTAGCATGAGCGCGACTCGGAGAACGTTGCACCACCGGCCATAAAGACAATAATTCGTTGCCTATTATCTACAACACGTCTACCAGCACCAGCCCAACTAGGTTTCGCTGCTCGCAGAGAGCCTTGGCCGATGAGCGCGTCCTCGTTGGGATCAAGTGGTGGTTTGACATAAGGAAATGCTGTCTGATCCAAAGCCCCTCTACATAGGTGCTCTAGCATGGTTTTCACAGCAGGATTAAACCGTGACATATAACTATCCTCAGGAATCGGTACCTTTGTGTCAATGGGAAATAGGGGCTTTAAGTCCTTACGGATATCCTTCAGGCCATGTGTCGTACGGCCACCAAGTAATTCCAAATTTGATATGATCTCGGCGTCCTGGGGCGGTAAAGACGCATGCGCTAATAGCCTCTGGATATCTTCGGGGATAACTCCATCTCTGTAAAGGAGGTACATCATTATAAGGCGCAGACGATCCGACTGAGTAACAGCATCGTCGTCTAAGAGGCGGACAATCGCATCAAGAACGTTTTTCGGCTTTCGATTGTCTTCGTCAAGGCCTGTAGCCATATCCTGTTCTGTAGGGGACATTTCAGATAGCTTATGGTGTTGAAATATGTTCATACACTCTTGCGCCATGGTGAGATGGAGGGAATATGCTTCTTTCATCTCCTGAAATTGCGGCAACCCTGCCATCATATCCTTAATCGCATTCAGACTGGTCGTATTGCTATTGGAGTCGGTGAAGTGCGGATTTTGATCAAGGAACTTCTGGAAATCGCTCATCAACTTATCGATCGTATCCTTCATATGCCTATGCCGGTTTTCGACCCATACTTTGTCCTTTTCGGTGAGTTCCATATCTTTCTCTTCCGCATCTGGGGACCCTTCATTAACAACCATATGGAACGTTGTCTTATCCCCGTCCTTGATTGGCAGTAAATCGTGTGCCATTGCTTGATACGTAAATTCGTGGACCAAGGGAGCCATTAAATCCATCGATCTATCAGTCACTATGAGGACTCCCTGAGGACGGGAGCTTGGTGGCGGAAAGTTTGGATTCCATTGTGCGTATTCGTCGAGCTCCTCCGATATAAAACGAGCAAGATGCGACGATAATACACTAGCCTCATGTATTGGATTCTGCGGTCGGTAGTAGCGGACCTTGGGATATTCGCCGAGAGTTACGCATAAACCAGTAATCTATTATCATCCAAGTCAGACAATGAGTATAAATCAGCGTAATTTCGCAAACCTTCTGAGCCAAATCTTGCATGTGCTTCCTTATAAGTCCATTGCAAGCGGGATGGTATAGAATTGGAAAGCTCCAAGGATCTCGAAACGTAACAACGTGCGATTCGCGAGGATAATAGTCGATCGAGAGAGTCTCGAAGCCCGCAATCTGCTGCTTTGCTAAGGGAGAACCGTCTATCCGCCTCCTCAGCTGAGGATCGAGCACCGTAGTCCACACTAAAAAACATCTTCGATACCTCCGTCGGTCAATATCGGCCAAGAGGCAATCGACGATGTGCGGTTGCGGTGTTAATATGTATATGGCGTCCATACTCTGGTTCATATCTCTCCGGTCCTCAATCCGTTCGATATCTACAGCACTCCCTTCAGCCAATGCGCTACAGACGGGACGTGGTTGGGTAACATACTCGCAATATTATGATTAAGGATATCATCTTCCTTGACGACATTGTCAATTATTTTCTTGGAATCGCTGTCGATGACGAGAATTTTCCACTACTCGCAGTATCCTGTTAGTCTATTGACTTTCGCAATGGAAAAGGGGGTAGTATAGGGGCTATTAGCTTACATCGCCAGCGGTAATGTTTTTGACAGTACTTATGAGAACTGTACACGAGAGAATAGAGAATCCATAACGTTAGCGATGCTATAAACAGGCTTTTTGCTGACGAGAAAAAAAGTCGAGTTTCCAGCCTCGTGAAGGTACAGGGGTCTTCTTACCGTCGCGTTGCTCTTCAATTATAGATACCCCCATTTTGTCTCGTAGCCCGAAGGCGCTACAGAGATATTATGGCGACACGATGTTTCTATGAGATCTTGGAGGTGAAAAAACGGTGTGTTTTGTAGTTGGTGAGCTCGAATTGTGATTATAGGTAAGCTTCTAACAAAGTAACTATTAACCAACGAGGTCGCTGTTGACAATCGTCTCTACGTATTTTCGTACGAGTAACAAGTTCGGATGGGCGCGTATGGTGACAGAAGATCGACGTAAGAAGCTTTCAGCTGTATCACCGGAGTATATGCAAGTTGCTGGTATCGATGAACGCATTACACCTGGCAACGTGGTAAGAAGATTGAGTTTCAGAGAGACGGGACCGCGAGAATGTAACAATGTGGTAATGTGGTTCTTGGCCCTTGGCGGGGTTCGGTTTCAGGGCGCCAATCCGCTAATGCGACCGAGTTAGACATTGAAAAGCCCCACTCTACCAGTAGCGGACAACATTGTTGGTACCTGTGTATACCTTCAATACATTGGATAATTGGATGTACATAATGCCTATCATGCGGGCTTATGGTGTACTTTGGGACAAGGTTCTCTAGAGCAAATAACTAACTTTACTTATCTAAGCAGGTTAGAGTTGCGGGACGTCATACATAGCCTATAGGTAGGTAGTGTCGCACATTTAGCGGCCGTCAAGGTCCTATTAGTTGATGGAGATGTTCGGGCTACTAGTTAGTTACGGTTGGTATAGCCTAGTCACTTAATTCGTATTCTCTTTATATTGTTGTTAGGTAGTAAAAGTAAGAGCAATCAGACATAATCTATTGATAGTCTAGAAAAAGGGTATCTTAAATGATTAGATGGTCTCAGACCGTAACTTATAATACAACATGTACGTCATGATATAATGCTTGAATAAAAAAAACGTGCGGTGTGTTTTATCCGGACCCTAGGTATTTCTCCACATCCGAATTGCCGTAGAGTTGTCGCCGGAGTTTCTCATGGCGCTTTTTATCCTCTAAGGCCATCTTCCGTATCTTTTTGGCGTCATAAGTTTTCGCTTTCTCCTTTTTGGCTGGTAGATTCTTCGGCACCTCAACTCCTATCCCAAGGGTATCGTTCTTTGGCTTTACCTTGATGGGATATTGCATACCCTGCTGTTCAAAGCCTAGTCCCTTTCGTGAGTCTGGATCCCAGCCTTGAGACTGAAGAACATTCAAACCCATTCGCGATCGATCCAGCGCCGAGGGTGGATGAGAATGGGCTAAGCATACCTGATGCGCTATCGAAGCTTCATGTGGCCGAGAGCTCGTTTTCGCTTTCTGATCGGAATCGGAGTTATCCTTCAGGGGTTCCTCTAAAGGTAATTGACAGATTTCACAAGCTCGAGGGGTAGTAGTAGCGTCTACCGAGCTTGATTGACTAGCCTCTTTTTCCTTGGGCAATACAATACTCAAGTACAAATCGGCAACAGATTTGGAAGTTTTCGTAGATGTATTCTCTTCTGTAGTTGTGAGGTTGCCTGAAGAAGCTGGGACGAAAACAACCCGTTTTCGCTTTAGTCCTGATCCAAAGGGCCGCTTATCTTGGAGAGGGACGTCGTATTCAGGATCGCTTAACTCATCGGATACCATTTTGATGAATAGAGAAATGCAACCACCCGGGCCCAAGTTTGAGTTTCCAGGTCACCGAATCCTTTTGTATATCAATGTGCGTAGAACAAAATAAAGGAATTGTGAAGTCCGGTTTGTAAGCGGATTAATGTTGGAAGGGCTGAGAAATGATGAGGCGAAATCCAAAAATGCAGGGGTAGTGGACCTAAATATAAAAGTGGACCACAGCTATATAGGCGTGTTCAGCCTTGCATTTCCGATCTGTCACCCCCTGTCAGTGCTTTTAGTGGTAAGGATCTAAAAGGACAGAAAAAAAAGTTGTCGTCACAACCCCCTGTACACGCTGCATACACGCTACCTAATTCACCAACTGCTTAGAAATGGATGCTTCTGTCAGCTAGACTTTTCAACAACCACTTCTTCCCAAGTTTCTTCTCCAAAGTCTAAATCATCTCTACCCGGTAGTTATGCCAATTCCTTTCCTCTACAACACGTTGGAAAATGGTCCTCCGACTTGGGTGCCCGGGTGGGCGCGCGATCCGTGGATCTTGTTCCAAATCGGAGCCGTCGCCGGATTCCTCTACCTCATAAAGCGATACTTTAGCGGAACCGCGAGTATAGCAGAACGCAAAATGCACGGTCGTGTAGTCATGATAACTGGCGGAACATCAGGAATAGGCGCCGCTGTAACACGGAATTTAGCTGAACGAGGAGCGCAAATCGTACTACTTACACACCTACCGCCGTCGAACCCTTTCCTCGCGGATTATATCGGAGAGTTACGCCAACAAACAAACAACCAAATGATATATGCAGAACAAGTTGATCTCGCTTCTCTACATAGCATTCGCAAATTCGCTACGAAATGGATTGATAATGCACCGCCCCGTCGATTGGATATGTTGATTTTATGTGCTGCCACCGTAACACCACCAGGAGGGAAACGTTTGGAGACGGAGGAAGGAATTGAAGAGATGTGGATGGTCAATTATCTTGCCAATTTCCATCTATTGGGAATACTAAGCCCGGCCCTCCGAGCCCAACCTTTCGACCGGGACGTGCGAATAATCATTCCGACCTGTTCCTCTTACATTCGGTCCCCTTCGCTCAACAATGCCCTCGTGAAGAAGGAATGGACTCCTGGAAAAGCTTATGCTCGGAGCAAGTTGGCATTACTGGTATTTGGACAGGCGTATCAAAAACATCTCGATGTGTATAAGCGGCCAGATCAACTTCCAATGAACTCCCGAGTTATATTTGTTGACCCCGGCTTTACACGAACTCCTGGAATGCGGCGTTGGCTCACGCGGGGCTCACTCTGGGGGCTTGCTGTCTATTTGGTCTCCTATCTGGTGCCATGGTTCGTATTAAAAAGCCCAGAGATGGGTGCTCAGTCTATTCTTCACGCTGTAATGGATCCAAGGTTAGGAATGGGGCCAGGTGGCAAACTTATTAAAGAATGCTCTGAGGTTGATTTTGCAAGAATGGAAGTAAAGGATGAAGAGGTAGCGAAGAAACTATGGGAAGCTAGTGACAAGCTTATTGAGAAAACTGAGAAGGAACAGGCAGCGTTAAGAGTCTTGGAAAAGAAGAAGCAGGAGATAAAGGAGCAGGAGAAAAAGGAAGCAGAAAAGGCCGAGGAAATCGACTCCTTGATAAATACGATCAAGAAGGGGAAAGAGACCGAAAAGAAGACTTCGCGACGGAAGGGTAAGAAGACTTCATCATGAATAGACTTTATAGAACTAGTTTAATATTGAGGACATAAACGAACCAAGGCATATAGGCATCAAACATTCCACGGCTTAATATGCCTATTTCTCCAACAACTCACATGCAAGCAGCTTCCGGGGTGCATACAACTGATGCATCTAAAATAGTATTAATCTGCATTGGTCTAGCAGATCTAGCCTAATTCTATAGAAACATCCGCAATTCCCTGGATTCCCTCGGCTGTCATGGCCCCGAATTTAATCGCTTATTGACTCATCATCGTTGCATACATAAGGTAAGTTGATCCAGAGTTACGAGTATACACGTTAAGCGTTTCAATAGGTAAAGTAAAATGCATTGGAGTTCCACCATAGGGCAGC
The DNA here is from genome assembly GCA_902805475.1 of Entonaema liquescens. Classification (NCBI taxonomy): domain Eukaryota; kingdom Fungi; phylum Ascomycota; class Sordariomycetes; order Xylariales; family Xylariaceae; genus Entonaema; species Entonaema liquescens. The sequence continues at coordinate 1,623,040 of CADCSX010000006.1, forward strand.
ATTAGTTAATACTTTGAGAAACATCATTATAGGCCAAATGTCTACTCATTTCTAATTTATTTTATTTCTTCGATCGGACGGAATATATACAATGTTGCGGCACTCGGTTTCCCAAGTCTTCGGCTTAAAGCACCCTGCTTTATCCCCACGTGAGAATGACGACATTAAACGACAACCTCGGGTTAGTTTCAATTTCATAGCTACGATTTCGTCCTTATCTTTATTTACTAATTCTTCGTTTAGCCGCTCAACCCGACAACAAGTCAATTATCGACGCAGATACCACACCGCGAGCCTCGTAATATATCCCCAGATGTCCTATCTATAACTTTACCATCTCAGCCGTCCTACTCTCAAGAGCACATTGCAATGCCGATACCAACCCCGGTTCCGGTTCCGGTTCCGGTCCAGGCCGCTCAGCCATTACCGCTTTCCGGTCACATGTCACAAAATTTCACGGCGTCGATACCTGTTCCTTCAGCTCTGACAACTATGAGAATGGACGCATCTAGTATACACCCTGTCTTCTTCACTGAAAGATTGCGGAGGTCGCCGTTCGTGCTCGACACGACGAGAGTAATTAGCCCCGTCGCACATGGATACGCCTATCAAGAAACACAGCGGGGAACCGACGGGACTGTTCCTTCTATGCTATGATGAATATTTCTGTTACAAGAATAGGGGGAGGCAAGCATTATGCAACGATATCGTTTCCAATAATTCCTGGTGGTCGAATGCTCTCCGTAAACAATCTTTGGACTTGCCTACAAATTTCTTCTATTGTATCGCACAACAATTCATTTACTACAGATCCTCTATAATCACGAGAGCTGCTTTCAGCTCACCTACATTTGCTTAAAACAATTTACTTGCTAAAGAAATGGAGCTGTATGTACATAAATACAAACGCAGAATACACTTGGTATCCCAAAGCAATTCCTCGGGCTGAAGTACAGACGCCAACAAAGAGAATAAGACAGGGTTTTCTTCTTTTTCCCTAATTCATGAGCCCTTGATATCGGCTCAGTTCACGCCCTTTAGCTTGTCAGCATAGAAAAACGCCAGTACAAATACAACAAATTAGGAGGCTTTTTCGCGCTCTCGTCCCTAGTACAAATGACTCTCTGCTTGCCCACGCGTGGGTATCCCTTCATCTTTTAAAAGAACGTGTACATATGCGCTGTTGTGCTTTAGACTCATCCCGTAGCGTTCTTAATCGCAATCACGATAGCGACAATGATCAAGACGATCACGACAATGAGCAGCGCCATTAGCTTGACGTTCTTCCACCACATCTGCCTCTTGAGACCACGGCTGCGCACTCTGAACTCCCGCGCGCTGCCACCCAGGCGGTCCGTCTTATCGACGAGCAAGTCGATGCGCTCGCCCCTCTCAAGCAGGCCCTCGATATTTCGGGTCATGATGCCGCGAACGTCATCGATCTCGCGCTGAACATTAGTAATAGCGTCGTCGCGGCCGCCGCTCGTGGTGCCGAACTCGACCATCAGATTCTTGAGGTCGGCGTTGAAGCTGCCGGCGCCGTAGTTCGGCATGTCGGCGAAGTCGGCCGTCTCGGCGGAGAACTCGTCGAAGAAACGCTTGCGGATCTCGAACAGGAAGCCGAAGGGCACGCGACGACCCAGCGACGACTCCGCGATCACCAGGAACGTCAGGCCGCCGGCCGACGGGTTGCCCGGGTGCGCCGAGGGCGCTTCCGATATGTAGTGGATGTGGTGCGAGCCGTGCGTGTACGTGAGCTTCTGCGGGCTGTCATGGTTGATCTTGGGGAGGATGAGGGAGGCGAGCGACGAGGTTTGCGACGAGGCCGAGGTCGTGCATTCGGCTAGTATAGTGGTGTGATGGGCGATACATGAACTGCCTGCTTGTTAGCTACGCTAATTGGTCCCTTTTGATGAATAAGATGGATAAGATGAATCGGGACGTACTAGAGAAGTGGAGTTTGAGGTGTCGAAGAGGACGCCATCGTGAATGATGTACGGAGGCACCCGATCGATATAGATAGTAGCTGATTGTTCGAGATCTGATAATGATATTCGTCGGTTTTTGGTCTTGTATTATCCAGTAATTTAGGAGAGGAATATCCAGGAGGGAAGGGACTTTCGAATGTAGGGGATAGGGATAGGATTGGCAAAATTCCAGTCAGCAGTTCAGGCGTCTTGGGTATTTGGGGGCAAGGCAAGGCTAGGTAAACTCAAGATCCATGAATGACGATGGGGAATACGTTAAGCGATACGTTAGCCAATAGACAACCGAGCTTAAGAAACGGTAAGTCACAATAGGCAAGTATAATATGTACTCCGTGCGTAGCGAAAACACTGTGTACACTACGTCTGCCGGATACCTAAGCCACGGATTTGACCGATAAGAAAAATTTATGTACCTTATCGCGGCGCCCACTTACCAAAAGTTCTAGGGTCCAAAGTCTGCGATTTGCCTCCCATTTAAGTGCTTGAGGTCGTTAGCTTCAAGGTTGATGGCAAGTCATTTTTTAAGTGTGAAGGAATCAGATCTAACATGATTCCTAACCACTTCTTCACTCCTTATATGTGCAATGCGCTTCCCTCTTAGGACTGGACCGGCTAGTTCAAGCTATGCGTCTCACGCATATCATAGACTTGTCTTTAGACATGCTTTTACTACATTCAATGCTGCAGCGCGCGGGCAGCCAAAGCCTAAGCCAAAGCCAGCTTATAAGATGATAAAGGTGAGGATAAGAAGAATAGTATAAGGATATTTGATTGTATGTGTGATCACTAACAATACATAGCATCCATCACCAAATTTACCTCATGACTCAAGATTCCGAGATGCTCAAAACCGTTTGAGTAGACTGGGTGAAAATGGTGCCAATGGATCGAAGCACGCCCAGAGAGAAGCGACGAAGGCCTATGGCATATTCCGGAATCTCACTCTCGGTAGATATAATCTGATGATGGTTCATACGCACTCCTGGAAAGAAAAGCATGAAGTATATAAAGCATTTGGCGTCAACACCATACTTGATTTTGAGCGCGAGGCAAAGTTGTTCAAGCAGTCTATTGAGAGGGCTTGCGATCTTGCGAGCGAGAAGAATGCCATTTCCAAGACTGCAAATCCCTTGTTCTGGGGTTTGCGCAATGCTTTCATTGAGCAGGACGTGCCAGGCCTCAGTGAGGAATTATGGTATAGTTTCCAAAACTTTCTTATGCGATCGAGATTTCCCAATAATATCGCCTCAACGCATAAGAAGATCGCGGATTTTAGGTTCCCTTACGAATGGTTTCCTGCTACAAGGGCTTTACAACGCACGATTCATCTTCATGTCGGCCCGACGAACTCTGGGAAGACCTACAATGCCCTGAAGGCGCTTGAAAACTCCAACTCTGGTATCTATGCGGGCCCGCTTCGGCTACTGGCGCACGAAGTCTATACTCGCTTCACAGCTAAGGGCAAGAAATGCGCCTTAATCACTGGCGAAGAGCAGCGTATTCCTGAGGACGAAGACAATTATTTTAGAAGCTGCACTGTTGAAATGACTCCTCTTAATTTACCGGTGGATGTTGCAGTCATCGATGAGATCCAAATGATTGGAGATATCGACAGAGGATGGGCGTGGACGCAAGCAGTCCTGGGCGTACAGGCCAAGGAGGTCCATCTCTGTGGAGAAGAACGTGCCGTGGAACTAGTCCAGTCTCTGTGTGCCAGCACGGGCGACAAATGCATTGTATCTCGGTATAAAAGACTTAGCCCGTTGCAAACCATGGATCATAGCCTGGGCGATTACTCAAACCTACAAAAAGGGGACGCCGTTATCACGTTCTCTCGACTTGGCATCCACGCCATAAAGAACCAAGTCGAGAAGCTTACGGGACGTCGGTGTGCCATGGTGTACGGATCATTACCGCCCGAAACTCGCGCTCAGCAAGCCTCACTTTTCAATGATCCGGATAGCGATTATGATTTTATCGTCGCCAGTGACGCTATTGGCATGGGTCTCAACTTAGAAATCAGGCGGATTATCTTCGAGTCGACACACAAACGCATGAAGAATGGCTATCGGCAAATATCAACGTCCGAAATAAAGCAGATAGGAGGCAGAGCTGGCCGTTACAGAACGGCACGTCAGGCGACTCTATCAGAGTCGACAACAAACGCAAATGGAGACGAAGTAGTTGGAACCCCACCGCCAAAAAATGACCAGCCTGGTTTGGTGACGACCCTAGAACAAGATGACCTTCCTATTGTACAGAAGGCGTTTGCCTCCGAGCCGGAACCTTTACAATCAGCCGGTTTACAGCCTCCTCCGTCCGTCATTGAACGATTTTCGTCGTACTTCCCCCCCAATACTCCATTCAGCTATATATTAAACCGTCTGCGAGATATTGCTCGACTTTCTCCACGGTTCCACATGTGCGGTCTCAAAGAAATGCTGACGGTTGCTGATTTAATCCAACCTTATCCCATGTCAGTTTATGATCGATGCGTGTTCCTGAATGCGCCGGTTAACCTGGCTGATAAGAAGGGCCCTTCAATATTACAAGCTTTTGCGAGGTGTGTCTCTAATATGGAAGGAGGTGAGCTCCTTGACATACCAGAAGTCGAACTAGAGCTTCTCGACAAGGGCGAGGAGACGTTTCACAGCTCAGGAGATCTTTTGCGGCAGCTGGAAGGTCTTCACAGAACGATAACGCTGTACCTCTGGCTTAGTTATCGGTATTCTGGCGTGTTTAGAAGCCAGAACCTTGCATTCCACGTAAAGGAACTAGTGGAGACCCGAATCAACGCTCAGCTAGCTAAGGTCAGTGTCAACCTTGCTAAGCGCAGAGAGCAAATGGAAAAGATTCGGAAGGAGGCAACAAAATCAGAACGCAAGAAAGAAAGGGTTCTTGGTGGAGATGTTTCGATCGACGGGCCCAAACATGAATTAACTGGTGGCGAATGGAATGAGGAAGGGCACGAAGAGCCCCTGTACGAAAGTCCTGCGGAACTGGAACCCATCACTCGTCTAGCACCGCACTCTAAGCGTAAAGCGGCCAACCAAAACGCTCATGCGGGTACAGGTTAATGGCATTATACGAATACATTCGGAAATGTAAAACAATGTACAATATAACGACCGGCAGGGACTAATAAGTCCGCAGGATAACTCCAATCACATAAAGCCACATAAAGCCCTTCTATAGGCTTAGCCGCATACTAAAAGTTGGACATGGCCAATAATTTATGAAGTATGAATGTGTCCGTACGTATATATGTAGACCTTTAAATTGTACCTAATGTACCTATATGATTATACAACGCCCTAACCCAAGGCATCTGGGAGATCAGACTGCATGTAAGAGTACCAGGAAGGTGGATCTTTTGGCATACAAACAGCAAGGCAAGTGCTTTGTAAAGTATAGGGGTAACTACGTACATAAGGAGGTAACTAACCTTACGAAACCATACCTAGGCACCTACAACTCCTACGACACCGCTAAAAGTGAGATGGATATTACATGAAAGACCTTGACCGACTTCCACATTTCAATATTATTATCTCACCTATAAACCGCGCTTTATATAACCGAAATTCCTATATGAATAATGGATCTTTTGTCACCCGTACACGAAGTTTATTCCTTTAAGTGACGGAGCCTAATAAATCCTCTTATCCGTACCCATCCTTGAAGTACCTCAGTTCCTCGCTATGGAGGGTAACACTGGAGATAGAAGCTCGTCATCCGAATGGTCTCACCGGAGTACTGCCAGTCGATAGCGACCTCCCAGTATCTCCGGTATGGACGGGCCAACGGGTAAGATGCCATCATCATCAGTACCAATTATACGCCCAGCTGGACGGCAGATTATAAAAGAATCATACAAAAGCGCACCGGCCACCCCGAATACGTATATTGACCCGCCACGACCGGCCAGAGATGGGTGTGAATGGGTTTGGTTCCCGGCAGGCTACTGGGCCGAGCGCGAAGTTGCTGAGAGCCCCGGAAAGGCCATGAGGCATTTCAAATGGCGAAAGCGCTCTGGGAAGAGTAGCTCCGGCTGGGACACTCAAGATGGTATGGACCATTCAACCGGTGGCCTATGGGATCATATACCAAGAATCTCCCAGCCTCTATCTAGCCTCTTTACTAGCGAAGACGGTTATACCCAGGGGCAATCGTTCCGCCGTCACGGCACGAGTAGCGAGAGCGGCAAGTCCATGTTCCCGCTAAATCGAGCAACCCAATCGCCGCTACCCAGCCCTTACCTAACCGAAGAAGCTCACGTTCAATCTTTACAAAGGTCACCGCAAGGGTTCCGGAATAACCCTAACAATATTTCCTTTCCTGGACCAGCTAGAAAGGTACAGAGCTCGCCACTTACAATAATAAGCCACGACTCGGATTCAGCTACTCCCCTTGCAACCTTAATAAGCCAGCCGCCGACTATTTCGAGATCTTCATCTATCCTTCACTCGACCGCAAATATACCCGATGCTAAGCCCAGGAAATCATTTCTTTCAAGGCTCCTCCCAAATCATAGACCTGTAAGTTCAAGGAGTGTATTCAAGTTTCAACATACCCCCATTCCTCAATCTCGAGCATACCCCCGGCACTGACAAAAGCATTTTACGATTAATGTAGAAGTTCAAGAAGATACACAGCGACAACGATACATATGACTCTACGGCAACCACGATTGCGGATGTACAAATACAGCCCTTAATTCACCAGCGTAGTCATTCACCACCTATGCCACTCATGAGCCGAGTAGCATCACTACTCCGCGAGGAGGGAAAGAGACCGCGTTCCTTCAAGCTCTTCGGAAAGAGCCCCTGGTACCGTAAGGCTTCTGTCGGCTCTGAGGCGAGCACCTCGAGCTCCATCCGTGACGTACTCCGAGGCCGGACACCCATTACAAGCCCGGTTTCTTATATTGGTGTGTGTCTCCGAAGTCTCTATAATTCTTCAAATAATAGTCTGAATACGTACAAGACTACCTAGATAGCAGAGCGAATATCAACACGCTAGGTACCCTATAAGAGGCGAGTCAGCTAACGGATTGAGATAGAACCAGCGAACACATTTTGCATGCAGTTCCCAGGTGGTGTAAGTCTAATCGCTATAATGCTCTCGTATACATACACTGAATCCACTTACACAACGTTTAGGAGGCAACCCGTATACAAACACCGCCACTACGCGAGAGCGGCCACCATGCTACCCGACCACAGTCATTCTTCTTCGATATCTCAACCCCACCGGCTCACCGCGGAAGTAACAGTGAGCCTAGTCCTTGTCTTTACCCAGCACCCATTTCTCCTTCAACCGCCGAGCGCGATACCGGGTAGGACCGGGATAGGCAAGGCAGAGATAAGAGGGAAAATCGCTCGAGCAAGGAGTGGTGGGAGGTACCGGTAGCACTGCCCCGATACGAAGCTCTGTCTCACGGCCATTTCGAGTTTAACATGCCGGAACATCTACCGAATAGCCCCATGTGCCCGGCTAACAAGAGACACTCTTCTGGCGGCACGGGGGTCTGCGTGTATCATGGTAGAAGGAAGAGAAGCAGAGCTATGTCGGACAACGATAGGAGCGAGGATGGCGAAAACAACGGGGATAGATGGATGTAAAAAGGTCGTTAATTAGTAAGCCCGACTTATAGATAGAATATATTATGACAAAATGCCTTGTTACATCATGATGATATATTTCTTTTTTACATTGTTGTATTACATAGCAACTGAGAGGAACTTCTTAACAGATCCTCCTCCCAACCCCCATCAAAAAGGTCAAAGTGCCTGAAACAAGTTATAACGCAAAACAGTGCTCAAGTTGAGCTAGTCCTACCTCCAACTCCGAAACTAAGAGAATATCACCCTTCTATCTGATCCTGAGTGTCGCACCAAGCCATCTTATAAGGAGTCTAGTTGAATCCTTAACAGCGACTCTAGGAACCGGCACTTAGAACCCTCCAGGATACCGGTCCAACCACAACCACCATCGCGGCCGCGGAACCGGCACGGCGGAACATACGAAAGGCCTCTAGTCCTGGGTCTGGATCTTGTGATCGCCCTTGACGGCCTCGGCGTAGGTAGGCGGGGCGTGGCCCTCGTCGTGGTGGCCGTTCGACGGGCCAGCAGACGACGAAGAAGTGTTGTTGGTGTTGTTGTTACTGTTGCTAGTAGCGCCGTAGCTGGGGTGAGAGCCAGAGGCTGTTTTTGGCTGCGCCTGGGGACGGGGCTGCGGCTGCGGCTCCTGCACGAAGACGTAGGTGACGCGGGCGCCCTCGCTGTCCTGCGGCACGGCGTCGTACTCGTACGATTCGGGGAACTTGGAGATGATGTACCAGGCGTGTAAGAGGCCGGGGAGCTATGGCGTTTGTTAGGATATGGGAGTAGATAGATAGGCAGAGATGGAGAGTTGTCGATGTAGATAGATGCGCATATGTCTCGGGTCGTGGGGTTCTGGAGGTGGGACTTACGTAGCCTAGTACGCATAGCAGGATGTTAATGATGGAGTCGGCGGAGCAGAGACCGGTTTTGACCCAGACTATTAATTTATTTCATGTTAGCTATTGGATTCTCAGATATAATCGGCGGCGTTGATCGTGATACGCGGTTGGGGTTTGATGGACGTCGTGCGATACCTATCTACGCAAGGCAGACGAATAACGAGGCTCACGAGTGAGGGGCAAGTAAGAATCATTGAGGATGACGTACCCGGCAGAGGGGGAACAGAATGGCCAGAAGGCCGAGGAACAGGTCCGCGGAACACATATTTAGTCTGGTTTTTTTTTCGGATTTTGGTTTTCTCGGGAAGAATGGAAATAACAATAAGGAAATCCCGTATGATAAATTGCGGGGAGAGCTGTGTAGAGATATAAGAAGTATGAGGCTAGGTAGAAGCGTAGGTATCGTAAGGTTTGTAGGAAAGTTGACGATGAATGAATGGGGCAGTCATGCGAGCTGAGTCTGGGGGTGGATAAGAACAGTACGGGAAGATTACTTCATACTTTCCCTGTTGGGGAATCGGTTCAGGGTTTAGGCAGCTAAATCTTGCGCTAGGGACCAGTTGTTTCCATGGTGGATAATGTATGACGCTATATCACCGCACTGTATACATGGGTTAATGTGGCTTAAACCCCCTCTATGGCTAATAGATACCTAAAGACGAACGGCCTCTTATACAATGGCTTTTTAAACTAGAGAAATATAAATCATAATACTCTCTATATACATAATAATACTATACCGGATTTCATTCAACAAGACCTTCGAGAATATTACGAACGAAAAGAATACTATTCAAATTGAACGACGGGAGTTTGAACCTGTGTCCCATGTTCCCCTAAATCTTCTGTGCTCTCCGCTGTTGGCACTGCTGGTCCTGGATTAGTATTAGCATTGGCTAGAGATGTGTGTGTCTACCTAATGATACGGTTAATACTTACTACGCGCGACCGGTCTCTTCCCCTTGTCCATCTTCGAGTCGACATCCAATTGCTCAGAGCCCATTTGTCCTATTTCCTTCCGTTTGCTAACATGAATCGGCTTTACCGTAGCCTCCGAGGTGTTAGACCTGGTATCCTCTCCATTGAGAACCAACCAGTCTTCCTTGACCCCTGATTCCCTTTCATTGGAACTGGGTACCGGGAACCCTCCGTCTTTTAGAGGAAGGCGACGTCTCATATAAAACTTTTCATCAATTAGTCTTCGATTCGTACTGTCAAGTCCTTCGTAGATCTTGTCTGCCTTTTCCAGATCCCTCTTTACTATTGATTCATCGGTCTCTAGGGCGTGGTGTATCATCCAAAGCGCCCAGCCTTGTAAATGCCCTATGTAAGTGTGCAATAACGAATTAGAAAGCAATGCTGAAATCTCCGTTTTAAGGCTATCCCTTGAAGCCTCGGTATCGCATATTAGGTATTTCGAAATCAGGGTTTTTGTATAATTCAAGATGTCCCCTTGTGTTTTGTTTTGTAAGTTACCGAGCTGTTCAAACTCTTGAATCGGTTTAGCAGAGAACATGGTAAGCAATTGCAATGCCTTTGCTTCTGTTTGATAGTCACCAAGAGTTTGTAAGGTTTTGATTGCTGTTCTTACTGGTGTTTCGATGTCGGACGCCACCTGATCCAACTTCCAACCCGGGTTCTCCATCTCCAATGGGATATATCCAGGTAACGTATAATCCTTGCTATGAAAGACCATTCCCGGCGATGAGTAAAGAGACTCTAATTGAGGGCGTAGTTGCTCAGGACGTTTACTGTAAGACTTCGCCAGCATCCACCTCACGAAAGGCCGACTTCTCATGCTATCAGGGTCACTTTCCATAATTGATGTCGCAAGGCGTGTGGACTGATCAATTACATAATTAATGAGTTCATGAGCTTTCTCGTCGAAGTCTATTGACCTGTCCTGTATGTATGACACAAGAATACTGAGAAGCGCGAGTGTTGTTGACGTATCGTACCCTTTGATCGCGCTCGACCAATCCTTGATGAAATCCTGGACACGCCTTTGGGGAGATACATCGTCACTCCAGTCCCGACTGACATCGAGTTTTGGGATTGCCATTCTGGCCACGGAGATATCGCAGAGATCCCAGATTCTCCCGTGTCTGAGAAGGACTGCGTACAGGCTTCTGTAGAACTGTGAAGGGAACGAGTTTTTAAGGTACTCTTGAAAAAGAATAAGACGGTTAGCCATAGCAAGCATCTTGATCTAATCATCTTAGCAATATGCACATCAGTGTACCACATACCTACTTACCTCAGTTGAACTTATGTCTCTCTCTTCTGAGTCTATAGCAGACTTTATGATGTCGAGATTAGCGAAAGTTTCGATCATAATAGCATGATAGTCATGCGAGACGATTCCAGGCTTATGACAAGCGATAAAGACCTGTATTAGTTTCCAATAGGATCTGAGCAGGCGTCCATCGTCACTATCCCTATCATTTTCCGCCGCGTCGTATATCGTACTGCCATCAATTTCAGAGAGGGCATTGTAGTCGCCTTGTTCTAACAGCATCTCCGCAAACTCGATGAGGATATTAGGCTTATGTAAATAATCCTGTAAATTGTCCGTGAAGAACTTTCTCGCAGAGACAAAATCGCCTAGCCTCTGTAGACGACAAAACTCTTCCAGGATCTCGTCTAAATCCTCTTGCACGGACATCCTGAGATGGACCGTGACGTTGTCGGCCTCATAAGAGGGATGACAACGAAGATTGGGCTTTCTTTCAAAAGAAGGAACACCTGGGTAAAGCGCCTCACTGGCAGGGGGATATGCAAAGCGACGCCCTTCATTTTCGGGATTAGTGTCGCCGGTATCTCTTAGATGAGCTGTGTGGTGTTGAGGTCCAGTGTCAGTTGTATACCCCCCTCTCGGTACGATCTGCATCCCCTCGGCTCTATTTCGATCATTGCGTATCCTTGACAAAGGACTGGGTAGCCGTTGGCCTGGTGGTGGTAGCTGTTCGATATAAGGAGTATGATGCTTCATGATGCCCCCCTTCTAAGAAAATGATCATAATGCGCAATAGCCTGCTTAATATATTTTCTAAGGACAGGAATAATGATGTAGGTAGATTTGAAAAAAATTTACTTGGGGGCTATGGCAGGGCTCAGCCCCTCTATTGCTTTTCACTCATGTATGTAACTCTGCAGCCGACATGTTGCGTAAGAAGCCAGCTGAGAGCCTGCCTTATTAATCGGCTGATCGGAGGAGTTCATCTTTCTTCCAATACATTCCTTCATACATTCACAGTTTAAGACGATACCTAGCTCCTCCGAGTAATACGTTCTACCTAACAAATATTATGTCTAACCTTGATGCGAGACGTCATCCCGTGTACAGTGGCCTCGCATTGTCATGGAACAAGCGTTTCCAACCAGGTCGCAGATATGGGAAGTATGATTTTGAACGCTTTGAGCGTCTAAAGGGTTCGCCCCATTACCTCGGTACAGGGAAGGTTGGAGATGTAGAAGTTTCCTGCGAATTTTTATTCAGAGAGTCACGATGGGGCGTATTAAAGCCAGAAAAGAACCCAGGCGGTATAGTCTACTTAGACTTGACCTTTTCTGAGCCGCTGAACTGCCGCCTTAAAAACGCGATCGTCTCATTGACACTGGATGAAGAAGACGAAGACCTGCAACGTTATGGTAATTCATCAGCTAAAATTCCCGTTCATATAATCGAACATGGCCCGAAAAGCCTCCACGGAGAGCTGGATTCGGCTTCCAAGATCACAAAGCATTTCTTCAGTCCGAAAGTTGATATCGGGGGCGTGGCTGGAGCTGGTGGTGTTGGACGAGATTCAGTTAAGCAATATATACACCGAAGTCAATGGAAATTTTCGAGCTCGCCAACGCCTAACAGATCGGCAATACCTACAACCCTTAAGTGGCGTCTCCTCGAAAGCGATCTTGATAGTCAGCTAAGGCCAGATAATACGTTCCACACAGCATTCGCCTTCGAACATGATGGACAACCATTCTTCATGAGGGTTGAAGTCAGCGGGTGTCTCGAAGGAGTAGCTGCACATCTACAACACAGAATGACACATACATTCAAGAAATTCAAGTTTCCCGCTAAACCTCAATTCGCGACGACGATGATAGACTTTGGTGGTAGAGATAATCTTTTTCAGGACCCCCTTGACGAACTGGCTAAGAATATACCCTTCGAAATGTATGAAAAGAACGCCAAACTCGTCACTCAGGTTCCGAAAAGCCCTTCAAGTACTAATTTGCCCTACGAGATCCTGAGGGGAGGAGAACTAGAATACGGGCAAGAGAATGGCCAGTTCAATTACGATCCAGCGCCCATTTCACATAACGCAGGCCTGCCGGAGGCTATGCTTGTACAAGAACTTAAGAGAGAAACGCTGGCATTAATTTCCCCAAAGGGACCTATAATCAGGGGGTTTAGTTCAACTAGCACATTAGTACCGTCGCCGACCGATAATCAACGTCCAGAATTCACAACCAGCCAACCGTCACCTCTCAATGATGGAGTCAAAACATCAGTCAATTCAGGCACTCTTTTGATTCAGGAACAGGATAAAGTGAATAGAAGTGTAGCACCAATCGAGGCACATATAAGGCACGAGGAATTTAAAAAGCTTGTCAGAGACACCGCCCTACCGACAGTATTCCAGCTAATCATTCTATGGGTTCTTGCTGTCGGGCTGAGATTGTCTACCCCTCCGAGGAAGAACGTCTAGGTAAATAGGCGGAGAAAAGGCTCAAGGAACTCAAGCAATACGGATTTGACATTGTCTCGGTGGTAGTAAAATTGTAGATCACTGCAATTTTGTATATGTTATGCCTAAGAGACCAGGGGACGCTGTGGCCCTTTCTCCTTTAATAGGGAGTGACCCCTATTATTCATTCATATAGTACGGAAGTCACCAACTTAATTGGGTTACAAGTATCCATAGAACTGTCGTTACAAATAGAAATGAAGCCAGGTTGCTACCTTCTATGTCCTCTTTGTCGCCAAAATCATCACGATCGGTGTCTTGATTTTAACTTGCTTCCCTTCCAAAGCGCGCTCTAACTCATCCCAGATATCTTGCATTTCGGGTCCTTGAGCGTTTGGATCCCAGGTGGCAAAGTATGCTTTGAACCATGCTATGTCACACATAGCACACCAATCCTCGTCCTCGACCCAGATCCTCTCCTCGCTTTCCTTAACCCTACTTTCGCTTATCCTGTCGTCCAGTATGAAACCATCGATAGTCCCCTGAACATTGGTGTAGATTCTCTTCACAGCCTCCCAATCTTCTTCAGGAAACTCTACGCTTTCAAGTGCAGTATTAGCTATTTTAAAAGCCTTTTCTCCCAGCTCGTGTTGGATTCCCTTCGAAAAGGCATCCCAGAGGGCCTTCCACGCCCTTGTAGCTCCCTCATTTGCCTCGATGAGCGGACGGGCATAGTACGCGATCATGAGTGTCCCACCAGCTCTAAGCTGCCTCGAGAAATCCTTGATAGCAATTTCTGGTGTGGTCCAATGAATACACTCACAGGCAGCGATTAGATCGACGGTCCCTGACTCCACTGAACTCGCCTCGGCAGTTTCTTGGAGGAATCTAAATTTGGCCTCAGGGAGCAATGACTTTTCAACAAGGAGGCCTCGGGCAACCGTAGTATACCCGTCGTTAGGGTCCGAGACAATGACGTTTTCAAAACGATTAACAAGGACTGAAGATATAATCCCACAGCCGGCACCGACGTCATGGGCTACAGACCAAGCTGCACCGGCCTTTTGAGCGTGGTACTCGTAGATTCGATGGAAGAAAGAAGGCGGGTAAGTTGGGCGGTAGGCTAGATAGTCCAACCAGTCCGCGCCCTGGCGAGCAGAAAAGCCCAATTCTTTGGCTCTGATATCTGTGGTAGGCTTCGAGACTAGAGTAGTAGCCATGGTGATATACTGTGTAAAGCAGAAAATTTGATGGAAAACTTTGGATGCGACTTATAAGTAGACCCGTATTTATGAAGTTAGATTTATCAGCCGGCGGAATTGTGTCTGGGGCCGTGTCCGTCGGCAAGTATGCCTCCCTTTATACGCAAATCAGACCAAGTAGCATGGAGCGGGGATGAAACCAAGTCGTCGGTGGCGCTGGTTGGAGGGTGGCACTGCGCCAGGGCGCCGGGATAGATAAGACATCATACAGGTACATCCACATTGTCTTCGAAATATGGTACTGCTTCAAGGATCATTAAGAATAATAGAACCTATTAAGGATCCATCTCCGGAGGACGCGTTTCTTCCCCAACCAGTTCCAATAGTCGGAAATGGGCCCATAGCAATGGTGGATCGACGGCGTTGATAAATGCCGTACGGCGTGAATCGTATTATGTAGGTATACAATAAATAAAACAGATACCTAGAATTGTCTCAATGTACCCGGGTAAAATAGCTCATATAGTCCAGAGGAGAGAAGTGCCAAGTCACTAGTTAACTAAAAGTCAGACAGTGGCAGGAACCCCATTTCTACATAGATATTCTGTGTATCCGAGAAGAGAAGCTATATTTACTATGTAGGTAACGCCCGACAAAGGCTCCTTTTGAAAAACATGGATCAAGGGGAATCTAGTTGAGTGTTCTTCAAATCTAGCCTTAATGGCCAAGATAATAGTACTTATAGCATAGCAACCCTTTCGTTATTTTCTTTTCCAACGAGTGACGCCGTTAATACTTTCATTGCTACATACCACCACGAAAAGAATGTCTAATAACCCTAACTCATGCTCTTCTAGAATCGTTCTTCAAAGAATCGCCATTCTAGCTACCGCATTATCTCAGCCCCTATTAATAGGAGCATCTCATGGAGAGGAAGCCGTGGCCATAGTTAGAGGCGCAGTTACCGCTGTTATAAGCGATAGTCTGCGCAGCACCCTATAAAACTATTAGAAAATATTCTTTCTAGATATGGCGCTTTCCAGTCTGGTATAGACTAGATTTTCGGTCCCTACCTGGCACCCGGACTGGGCGTAGAAGGTGCAGTGGCAAGTACTGCCTCCTGAGGCATCACAGTTGGCAATGTTGGCACTGTTATCGCCAGTGTACGAGTAGTCATAGCAGCTGCCATCAGTAAAAGGGAAGATAGAGACGAGGTAAGCGGTGCAACCACCGTCCGTGTAGTAGTTAACCTTGTACCCGCTGTCTCGCGACTCTAGGTTTCCTGAGGCGACATCTCGTTCCGTGACCTGCTCAGGGGTTGCCAATGCTGCTACAAAGGCCTGGGCGGCAAAGGGGATAGCGAGAAGAGAGAAGCGCATGTTGATGGTTTGGTTATGGTAATTAAGGTATAGGAGTTTTTTTTTTTTTTTTCGGTAGTCGAGTTGCTTGGATAAGAGTTTGAGGGTGATATTTAGCTTCTAGATAAAAAAGGGGTGGATGAAAGGGGCCTATATATATTGATTTTACAGCTTCATGAACCCCTGAAACGTGATGGCATCCACGCATACCTAGGATTCGACGGGCGGAGGCTATCGGTCTATCCATCGACAGTTGCTGATACCATCGTGAGCATCGGATTACTGATCATGTTTGAAAGGGAAATGCACAGCCAATACCAGCTCATGTTCCAGGGCAACGATTTGAGTATGAGGTTATTATTGGATACTGGCAGTATCCCATTGTGCTTATACGAGCCAAAGAGATCTAGCTACTACTTACTGAGCACGTAAATCTATTTCTTAACCACATCACACTATCCCAATAGTTCCATATCCTGTCACACCACGTCTTCAGCATGTCGAATATTCCAAAAATCATTCGCTGGATTCAAAAGTACCCAAGGGTAAATATTTAGAAGTAGTTAATATTAACCTCTAGTTGAAGCATCTAGTTCTGAGAATTCCCTTTACGCCATTATTAATTAGCTATTATCCATTCGACGACCTGACTTTACTGATAGGTATTATTTAGTTTACGCTGTTTTGTGACTTGTGACATATAACAGTTACCACTGCAGCACATTGGATATAAACTGGAGTACGTAATAGATACAACATATTGCAACATATACGTCTCTTGTAACAGAGACATTTTATTGTCATGAAGTCTTCCGGAAACTATCCACCCTGGTTCCCGTCATATGCAATACCGGCTAATCCCCGATTCCCGATTCCTGGCCGTTGCAGCATGGCACGGTGGCATGCGCAACACCGCTACATCTCAGCTCAGGTCACGCTTGAAGTTGTTAAGTGGCTTGACTTTCCGGGTCATCGGTATTATTGGTTTATCTGCGGGCCTTTGACGAAGTAGTTATAATGGTGAGGGAGGGGAAGAAGTAATACTAGGTACATGGGCTCTGGATGCGTATCTTCCTGAGTACCTACCTAGGTGTAATATCAATCTATAACCTCATAATCGCTTCCGGTGTGCCGTTTTATTTCCGGCTGAGCGCGCATGCGCAATCAAAAGAGTAAAGACCCATAGGAGCATTTCGTCGGGTGTTTGAATATCCTGTAACTAACTTCGCTGACTTACGCTTATAGAAAGCTTTCGTCTGAGAGTTACTAAGCGATCATCACAATCTAGCGAAGGCAAGGACCAAGCCAATCATGAATTTCGGTTCTAAGAGGAAAGGGGGGCAAGCCTATGGCTCGAGTGACAGGTCAAATTTGCAGTGGACCGTTAATTAATTACCCATATGTATCCAATTGTGCATTCTGACTTGTCAGCTCATTCATCCTGAGCCTGGAACGCAATAGTTGCATAGAGCAAGCTCTTAGTTGTCGCCCCTATCGGAGTCTTTACCTACTAGCATGAACCATAAAGTTCGTATCTGCCATGCTTGAACCTATAATCTACTATAAAATATAAAGGTACCTATCTCTATTGAATCGTAGAACGACCCAAATACCACCCTAAGGCCCGGAAGTTGCATCAACTCTTGCTTGAAAATCAAACCACTAAGTATGTTAAAGTACCTTTTAAGCGAACTCGAGGTATCTACTAATATGATAGATATACTATCTTGAAGCTAATCTACCAGTTAAAATTATAACAGAATACAGGTCAACTTATAAACGCTGTCGAATCTTATCCTTAGTCATTTTCATCATTGTAAGTAAGTTGGTGTGGTACTGCTTTAACGTAGGTATGTAGAGGGGTGTGCAGTAGTACGGTGTGCATCGTGCGTTGATAGTGGTGCTGTTTAGGAGCCTCATTCTACCACCTTGATTAGAGTGGCCGCAGAGCCAAAGTTAGAATTAAGCGTACAGAGGTTCTTTTATGTAGATCCCGTAACTAATATATTTGGGTTCTACTCTCCTTGTTGTTTGCCGAGGGATAAGTTCATTCCTGTCTATGGCGTCGATTACTTGAGTTTTGTCTTGAGTTTAGCTAACTCTCGATATTTTAGGTAGGCAGGTATTAATTAATAGGGGTAACAGACGTCCTTACAACTGACTATTTCTGAAGCCAAGATATGCTAAGAACTCCAGGAAAAATAATAGCTTCAGATAGAGTAGACAGGCCCCCATGGTCCAAATAGCAGTGGAATAAAACCATTATCAGTTTTGTTTTGGCCTGTATGAGTCTACATACATGATGCTACTCTGTGCATCGTCCTCTACCTATTCCAAAATACCCTGGTGGATATCTCTGTAACCTAGGCATGGGCTGCAAGAAAACTCTTTCTCTAACTCACCAGTTGACTAACAACATTTGTAACGAGGTCTTGCAAGATCCCTGTTTGGTCTTTTATCCCAACATCTCAATTGCCACTCTTTCTTCTCTGAATTACTCATTTATATAGATATTATCTTTGGGAGTGGTTATTAGATGGTTATCTAATTTTCAGTAAAGTCATCTACTGTGTATTGGCCATTTATAGCACTATTGATATATCGTACCTACCTAGGAGGTGTCACCAAAGCAGGACTAGAATACATATAAGATAGGCAGTTTAAAATGTATAAGTGTTAAATTTACACACACTTAATGTAGCCGGTTTTCGTATAGTGGGGTCTATATCTAGGTTCTCATGAGGAATAGCTGAAAGGCAGTTATTCAGTCTTGGCGAATAGGGTCCTCGTAATCTGACAGTCAAATAATATGCCACCGTTAGGCCAAGAAATACCCCGATCAGGCTGCTCATTTCACATGGTGCTTACAATTCGTGCCTAGAATAATCACCTCTTATGAGTAGCGCTCGGCAATAACAAGCCAGGAAATTCTCATCGCGATGGAGCTTGCGGCTAGTATTGAACCTTTCCTCTCCCCCTTGGCCGCATTTCTAGACCCCAATGACAGTGATTTCTATCAGCTGTGCCAGACAGAGCACAATGAGCTCGCAAACGGGAACCAGTCAACTCTCCTCTGGGACTTGTCGGCCTGCAATCCATGCAACAGACTCAATTATTTCCCTTCTAAAGCAGATTATTCGTGGCGTGTAGATGGCAGTACCGCGATGGGCCGTCAACTATTTGTCACACCGGAGTTCCTGCTTCCAGAGCTGCCCGTCAAACGTATCGACCTCATCATACCATGTCAATCAAAGCATCCAGCTAGCATCCGACGAATGCTCCACTCCTCAGCACTGTATCATGTATCGAGCGCTTCAATTAGACAATTAGAAATTGTGAAATACCTTGAGCATATCCTTTCCCGATGGTCATCCGGGATCTCATATTTCGACGAGATCTACAAGGCTGTACCTTTCGGCTCAAAGATAATTATTGAAGAACTGGCCACCGATATCGAAAAGATCAAGGTCAGATTGATACCAAATAGGGGCTTTATGGAGAACCTTGCCCCGTTGGCTTATATTCATGACGTTTGGAAGTTGTCCGGGGATTTTTGGCCAGTTCCCGTTCCCCTGGAAGACTTGCGACATGTATCCTATTTGAACGGCAATGTTTCGGTGGTACAATTTCCGCTAAAACACGGATCAGAACTATTCATCTTCAAGACAAACTTGAGGGATCCTAACAGCATATACCATGAGCTCAAACTCCTGCTCACAATGGACCCGCATCTAAATATCATATCAAGACCTCGCTATGTAGTGACCGCTACAGATGATGGGGTAGCCTCTCCTAGGCTCTTGGGCTTTATCCTTAACTACTATAGGTCCGGAACCCTGCAAGGTGTACTGGAAGGACATTCACATCTGCCATTGCGTAAGAAGTTAGGTTGGGCGATGCAAATTGTGCGTACAATGAGTGCGATAATCCAAAGCCCAGCCCAGTTCTATTCGGATCTAAAGCCAGATAACCTCATGCTCTCGGAGGACGGCCTTGACTTGATCTTCATCGACTTTGAACAAGCCGGCAACTGGGACACGTTCTTGGCGCCTGAAATCTTATACTTATTATGGATGCAAAACCTGTCACGAAACTCATGTGTTCCACCAATCCAGCGCGAGAAATATGAAAAGATCCTTAAGATATTAAAGGGACATGGGTTAGTACAAGACGCGCCTAACCCTACTGAGGCATTTCGAAATTCATGGAAATGTTTACCGCCTCCACAAAGAGAACAGGCTATGGTTTTCGCGGTTGGCAAAATACTCTGGTGCATATTTGAAGAAGTCGCGCATACTCGTAACTCTACTGACGAAAAGTACGAGAAAGAAGTCCAAGTGGAATTCCCCGCTTTCTCTCGGACACCAGAAAGCCTAAGGCCGCTGATTCAACAATGTACGATGGGCGCGCCCGAGTGGTCATTGAAGGCAGAATACAACATCGTACGCAAGGACCTTAGGTTTATATCTGTGCTTACATCGGGTGAAATTGGTGCAACTAATGAATGTACACCAAAAGAAACCATGTATGCGGCGAAAAGAATGTGGGCAGATCGCGTGCAGCACATGGAAAACTATATGGAAGCCAGGGTCCGTTGGCTCACGGGAGATTCGGTCGAGGGAGACGACGTCATTCTCGGGTTCCTTGGAAGACCGTCGCTTGCCCAAATATTGTCATCGCTTGAGCTTGAAGATGAAGGAAAAGACGCAGAGGCTTGAGATGATGTTAGGGGATAAGTGAGCCAGGGGCTAAGGGGCTACGCCTACGAGATATGAAGGGAGTCCAGCACGCTCACTAGAGACTAGAACTCCAGGCATTACTATATCAATACACTTATCCTGGCGGACATCCTATGTGTGACTTCAATCCTAGGAAATATCTGACGGATAACTACATTTATTGTGTTACTACTGTTGCTAGATAACTCTGTTTTGTCAATCTTCACGCGAGGCTG
The DNA here is from genome assembly GCA_902805475.1 of Entonaema liquescens. Classification (NCBI taxonomy): domain Eukaryota; kingdom Fungi; phylum Ascomycota; class Sordariomycetes; order Xylariales; family Xylariaceae; genus Entonaema; species Entonaema liquescens. The sequence goes on from CADCSX010000006.1 coordinate 1,643,741, forward strand.
GCTGTGATATATATAGGAGAACTCAAAGACTTAGGTCAAAATGAATATCCGAGATGAAAGCGGTCGCTTAAGCTTGCATATACTTCGCTAGAGTTGTTTCATTCTTCCTTGTCAAATACGAAGGCCCGCACTTCGAAACTCTCCCGTCCATAGTCTTCAACTCCCTCGATCTTAAAAGACGAGTGCAGACAGACTAGTGAGATTGCATTAGTGATAAGAGTCCTAACTTTCGGAAGGAGTGTGGGAGGTAGTCATACATCTTACTTGAGCATCCAAGGACGAGTCATGTATCTTTAGCATTGTCACCTCGTCCGGTTCCTGGTTGGAGAGATAGTACCACTTATGGCCCGGGTTAAATCTTGAGTAGAATGTCTCTCCCACATACTTCCGCCGAACTAGATCTGTCGTGACGAGATCGTCTTCACGTACCGTATTCGTGTCACATATTGCCAGGGGCCAGTTGTTGACGGTTGAGAGTGGTTTCCAGACACTTGGCCATAAGTAAGCCATTGGACGATAGCCGTGGTTATGGACTGTCATTGCTTACTTTACAATTCTGAACCTTCTCTTCTTCAGGCGGTCAGCATCCTCAGGTAGGTGTACCTCGAGTCTAGTCATGGCGCCTTTGTAGCTCTGATCTACAGGAACTTAGTATATACTTGTATTATTAGAAAAGGGGGCGGGGTCACTTACCGACGTGAGGATGGGTTACCGGTATCATTCTATCCAAACCATTGTTCAAGTCCAACGTCCTCGAATAAAAGTTCTTCATATCGCGGCTCGATCTCAACTGTTATACGAAAGTAGTTGGCTGTTAGCACTAGTCACGAAGGAGTGATTAGGATAATGGAAGGCAGATTAATTAACTAACCTTATAGTCGAACACCTTGACAAAGTCGATTGGCTTACCATCTTGGCTTTCCAATGTTGATTTTATGAACTGCTCTACTTCTTTGATATAGCCATTTCGAATCCAATCATGGCCTCTACTTTGAACATCATCAGCATCAAGCCCAATCCAGTCTTTTGGGCCTTCCCATTTCTTCCAGCAGACGCTCTGCTTATCGAGGGAGAAGTCGTCTTCTCTACCCCTAACATCTTCAACAGTGGTAGTGCAGTCCTCAAAATCCTGGTTTGTGCGTCTAAAGGTTTTGGGGTCGTTCTCGATGGAAGGAAGGTTTATAAGGATTTCGAAAGGTTTCTCATGATCGTGGATCTTAGGATTCCACTTGAAATAGGAGAAGGTGCCATCTTGCGGCCCTGAGACCGCGTTTTGAAGTACTTGATTTGTTGAGTCAATCATCTTCGCGGTAGTGCGATTGAATGTGTTTGAAATCTTTTGGGGGGAACTTGAGTGCTTGTCTTGAATGTCAACGATACCTATTGCTCAACTGATCAGTCGCATACTCCCCCGCAACACAGGGGTCTGATTCTGCTAGACTAGGACTTCACATCAAGGAGATGAGGCTCTAGAAAGTGAACCGTTATTGGATGACAAAGAGTGTGATGTAGTGTACCATGGACAAGGATGGTTTGGTACTATACTGTGCAACGACAGAAAGCGCATTTTGCAAAATATCAGATCATATATGCAGAGACGTGGCATTGACGACACTCTTCTTATCAATGAGAAGGCCATTTGCAACGTGGCTGGCTAATATACCTTGAATTGCCCCGATTCTGCAGGTAATTATTGCAGTCTTGCTGACCGACTAAGGCGGGATGCTCGGGGTAGTAGCCCATATGTAGCGCGATGTCCTGGAAGTGCAAGCTATTCGCTGCCTTGTCTGGAAGCAATCAAGCACCCTGGTAGAAGAGGGTCTGGTGACGCGGCATTATAGCTAGGTAATGACGGGCTTAGGGGTTTGCACTTCTATTAAGAGCCTGTTGAGAGCAGGCTGCAAATGTACCTAACCCATAAGTGTCATAGCCGAGGATGGGGTAGAATAAGGGATCTAAACTGAGTGTGGGACGGCTACTCGTAAGTCACATTTTCTAGATACTAGCAAACAATGGTGGAGATGACGATGAAATCGTTTATACCCATAGGGTGTACAGAACTATCTAAGATAGTTCTGTACTTTAAAACTATTCAGCTAAACGAGGGTGTTTGTAATGATCGTAAAAGTCTCAATCTGTATACACAGCACGAAACATGACTATCAAACTACCTAAGATCCTTACTACATCATATTCGGTAAGTTGCTCATCCTAGCCATCGTAGTCCCAGCCGTTTGACAGATTGCCCCCGCCATGGTGAAAATCTTCAAGTGGTCTAGAAATGTTTTCAGTGGTCAATATGAATAGCATTAAAGCTTAGTGAAGCAATCTTAGGACTTACTAATAGTAGGGCAATCAGGGGTGTTTACTTAGCCAGACATTCCGTGGTCATTGAAACCCTCGTGGACTTTGAACAAGTCACCGTCAGGGTTGTTGGTCTTGCGATACTCCTCGGCTTCTTTTTCGATCTCGGCAAGGTGCTGCTTCCAAGGCTGAGCTCTAGAATCCTCACGCACCTTGTTCACAGTAGACTGAACCATGGACTGGGGTACAGTCGTCTCGGGAGTGGGTGTTGGAGTGACCTTGTCCATTGTGATTGGGGTGTTGTGGTTGGGTTGTTATGATCTTGTTATGAGTTGTTATATTTGGTAAGAGGTTTGAAGAACGAGTTGTCGACGGTGGAATAGAACTTGGATGAATACCAAGCCTATTTAATATTCGGCCCTAGATGAGGCTCTGGCTTGACTTAGTTGAGTCCCCACACCACCCCTATGCACAGTGATAATGCCGCCAGACCCATGGGGTAACTAGGAGACAGCATGTCATGGGGTTGCTGCTGAGGATTCCAACCCCTGTCTAGTGCTCACAGAATTGCATTTCTCCCCCATGCTCAGTGGTTAACCGATATAGTCGTATTAGGCGAATGGAGTCCCAGAAAGAATCTGTAGAAGTACGTGGTAGGTAATAAAACAGAACAGGCTACTATATATTATATGATACTACATAGTCTTAGCCTTCCGTGGCGTAATGAGCCGGCATTCCCAGTGGACCAAGTAATCATACAGGAGAGGCAAATTATCTCGATACTCTGATGATTTCCCAGATACATCCAACTTCAGAAGCTCTTCCAGCTCATCCTTAGCTTCTTTCTCTAGATCTGCACCAGAGGGGTCGTTGGGGTCAGTTTTCTTCAGGGTTTGTGATAAGTAATATTTCCCCCTGACCACGTTTTCAACAGGCCATAGACTGCCCTTGGACTTATTCAGCACTTTTCCAATGTGTTCTCTGTAATAAGTTAGCCATACGTTTTAGTCTTATTGTGAGTGATTGACGTATACGTACTTTGCGTCAGCATAATTCTCCAAGAAGTAGCACACTATCCCGATATTAAGTCGTACTTCTAAGGTTCGCACATTATCCTTTCCGCAGTCACGCTCGCAGAACTCCAGTAAGCCCCGAAGCATTTCAAGCGCCTGCAGCATGTCACCATGTTGGAACAGCACATTTGCGTAATCAAACTTGTACAGAGTCGCTATTTGTGTTCCTGGCGTGGCCTGTTCCACAAGCTCGTAGCCCCTTTTCGAATACTCGACAGCCTTTGCGCTATCATTCTCATAAAGTAAAACGTAGGCCATCTGGTTGAAGTACTTAGAGTACTCGTAAGGGATTTCGTCTTCGGTGCCCCATTGTTGGTATTGTTCGTAGCATAACTCTAGATTCTTCCGAGCGCCCTCGAAGTCATTTATTTGCTGTTGACTACACACTAGGTCTGTATAGCCGTTGTGTAGCCAGATTCTGTCCTCTGGTGTGACGTCTTTGATTTGTGCAAAGCATTTTTCACGGATCGTGACACACTCTTTACGAAGTTCAAGGCCCTCGTTCCGTTTGGTGAGGGCCATAAAATCGCTACACATGCCAATGATAGCTAGGGAATCAGCCACGAGCCGGCTAACTCGAGGGTAGCCTAAGTGGTTCAGAATCTTCTCCACCATCTTGTTGATTCTGTAAGCTTCCTCTATCCTACCCCGGTCATATAGATCCATGCCAGCGACATCTGATAGTAACTGAGCAAAGTAAAGATCACCTTCAATCTCTGGCCATGTTCGCTCGAAATAGTTGAACACTGTCATAAGATGGGGGAGCACTCGTGTGATGCGAGGCCAGACATGGGCTTCTGCAATCTGGAGCTTCATCATTACAGAAACAGAAACTTCCGAAAAGTTTTCCCGAAGCAAGTGGATCACTCTTCGGAAATGTAAGTCTCGTTGTTCTGGGTTGTGGCTGAGTTTTTGAATCATCGCTGCTTGTGTTGCGCGATGCATTCTAAGTCGGTAATGGGTGCCGGATGATGCTCTCTGTACAAGTCGACCTTCGCCTAGTTCTGCAATGAATGAAATATATCTGTCTTCCATTAGCTTCTGTACTGCGTTAGATGAGGAAGGGATGAAGTACCTGGGTTTGCTCTGCAAGAATTCCAAGTCCTGGGACTTCACATCCTCAAAAAGTCCTTCGCTTATATCATCTGGGTTCATGAAAGCAAACATGAAGAGAAGACTCGTAGCTCCGGACGACAGCTTCTCAAGAATCTTGTCGTGGGTTGTAGACGCAGCTCTCCCGTATCGCCATGTACTATTGCTTTTCATGTCCAATGTGCTGCCAGTTGTGCGGATGATGTCGAGATAGCCCCCGAGGGTGCTTCCGGACAGCGTCATGAATCCTTGTGCGTGTGTGAGATACAATGGAGATCCTCCTAACTCATCTGAAATTTCGCTAGCGAGGGTAAATGCATCGTTGCTGTTGAAGAGTTCGGGTACGGCCATCTGCTGTAGTAAGAACTTGGCACCGGCATCGCCGTCGAAGGGCTCCAGATCGAGTTGATGATCTGCCCAAGGAGTTGATCTTTGAGAAGTGACAATAATGGAACTAGGTTTGCGCGATTTAATAGGCTTGTATCGAGTAAGACTTTTCCAGTCCTCAACATTATCAAAGACGATAAGCCAGGACCGGTCTACACAAGTCAGTAAGCGATTTGCGGCGTGGGTAATAGATTTTACCTTGGTCTTGAAGCCAGTCCAATACGATTTCCACTTGTGGCTCACTTATTTCAGCGTTATCAAAGAGACCAAGTCTCCTCCCGATGTGACCAAAAGTCTTCAAAGTCTCTGTCTCTTTCTCTGGATCAGCAGGTATCCAAAGTATGATATCATACCTGAACAGTTTATGGCTTCTGTATGCAAGCTCTATAGCAGTCTCTGTCTTCCCAACCCCGCCAATGCCGTGGATGGTGATGGACAGCGGCCTCTCTTCCTTGTGTTCGCTAACCCACTTAGATAACTTTTTCAGTTCGTCGTCACGTCCAGTGAAGTTCTTGTTTTGGTCGATCATGATATGCTGAAAAGGATACTCTACCGTCGGACCAGGCTTTGGTGCATCTTTCAAGCCCATTGTTAGACGCAACAGTTGCGCTTGACCTTCTGTCATTATATCATTGGCTTGAATGGCTCGAGTCCGTTCGGCGAGATCAACAGCACGGTCGAAATCAGCAATGTCGCTCTTTAGTTTTTCTTTTGTCTTCTTTAACGTTCGCCTTAACGAGGATGAGATCAGGTTACGGAGTACAGCCCCTTTTTACCTTTGGGTCAGCATGTAGTCGCAATAGTATGGTTCAGGGGTACACACAAAACGGATTCTTGGCTAGGTGCCGGATGATAACCAAACAGAAATCGATATACGTCTCAAATATAGACTTCAAGCTGATCTCGAGCGACTTCTTGTTTGAATATAGGCTGAGGTCCTTCTCAAGATATGGTAGGAGGCCCTGAAGAGAGCCAAGTTGGCTCATGATCTCCTCTAATGATTCTGCGAAGACACAGGCACACTGTAGAGAGAAGGGAGTGTAAGCGCGTAATGGGTTGAAAAGGAATGCAACTTCTCTGCTTAACTTACCTCAATCACAATCAGGAGGATACCCCAAGTTAAAGATGCGACAGACTCGTACTGCGTCGCAGACGACATCCCGACAGAGAAAGATTTTACATGATCGAAGGTAGGATAGAGATATTTGGTGACCAATGTAGAGACTTTCCTGTTGGCAAATTGTCTGGCGAGAACGTCTATGGTAGTTTGGAAGCTATCAAAATCTTGGTTCTGAAATGCTTCGTCGAGGGTGATGACTGGCACCTGAGATGCGGAACCAAGCTTCTTCCCGCGTCGGCGTTCCAGTAAATCCAACAGTGCCTTTAGCTCCTCCTTCCTCCGCTCCATGCTATAAGACCAGATACGACTTGAAGCAGATGCCTGACTCATTGTTCTCTATTACTCGAGGTTCAGTAACTGAGTATTCTTTTGGAGGCGTCTTCAATACGATAACTTAGGTACTGATGGTCACAACTACAGCCAACTCGAAGCGACAGGGTCCGGTATTGCTACAGCTCTCAAAGTTTATGAATTACAACGCTTGGCTACCAACATATACATACATACATATCACTATGATCGATCGAGAATAACTAACAAAGGCGTACTAGAGCTGGGGGCTAGTCTCTCAACCAGACGTTCAGGGGTTTGTCAGCCCCGGCTACAAAATAGGTAGGTGAAGGATTCCCTCATATTGCCCTCTTCGTCACCTCCAAGTCATATCTTGCACGGAACTCTAGGCATACATTGCCTTCGATTTGTGCTATGAAGCTTGAATAGGCAAATCCTTGTCGGCGTTTGTCCTTATAGTGAGGCTCATAGGTATTAAGCCAGTTTTCAGCCCTCTCAACTTGAACGGACAACCCTTCACTAGCTCACCGGCGCTGTAAACCGTATGAGTTAAGTCATCAATCTCGGTGTATATTCTATAACAGGGTGGTTTGCGGTACTCCAACCTTGGATAAACCAAACTTCAGCAGCGATCATGTTTATATTGGAGTCCGTGCAATAAAGGGTCCTCCAATCGGGTTGTTACATTCTGAGCCGGAAATGTGACAAACACCGAGCCTTGAGTATTATGCAAATGCCAGCCACGTCCTTTTTCTTCTTTTCCTTATTCATGATAGTTTGCAGGGAGATACCTAGCCCATTAGAGGCACATTTTACGAGATCAGAATAGATATACTCAGTAACCGGGCGTTGAATGTTTTGGGGTAACATTCAAAAAAACGACTCTGTCAGCAGCTTTGTTCATTTTTGTCTAGCTGCCTAAATATAAATCCTATAATTCATTTATTGATCGGGCAACATACCACGCACGCATATCCATGCAGTCCTTCATACCCAGGAGCCTATAACTAAGAGCCTTATAACCAGGACCCTGTTAACGTGCTGTAAGTGTGATACATAATATTTACTCAGCCTGCTTCCAACTTACCCCAATCCATCCCCAGCTATTCACACACAGCCTGCTTCCAAGCAAGGTGCCTAATGCAGCCTGCCTTCCAGGTCTCTTCATGTGCGACCATGACGTGGCCGTGCGGCTGTATCTTCACTAAGAGCTCTCTCTCTCTCTTTAACCTACACACTTCCATCCGGCATCAATATCGTCTTTCCTCTTTCTCCTTCTTATCAAGAAGTCTAAGCTCAGCTGCATTTAGCAGATCATCGTTGAAACTATCCCACCCTGCATCCATCATACCTATCCCGCATGTGCCTGTCCAAAAAGTCCCTATTCGCTATAACCGCTTGTCTTATCATCGCAATAGCAATCAGGTTCGAATTGAGCACACTCAATCACCACTTACCAGGGCCGATGCCATGTACGTTTAATCGTAATTCACTACCTCCTCATATTTTATAAAGAATAAAACAACTTATCTTAGTCCTAGATAGGCCTCCAAACACCATGGCAGGCCTATCTTCTCGAATCGACGCTCTGCGCCCAAAAATTGAAGAGCTGATGCACATCGGCGGCACACCTGGCCTTTCTCTTGGTATTATGCACCAGGGAGAACGTGTCTACTATGCTAGCTATGGCTACCGCGATGTTGAGCAGGGTCTTCCGCCAACAGATGAGACCGTTCTCCCCGTCTGCTCTTTGACAAAGGCTGTTACCTCAGCAGCGCTAGGGATTCTTGTCGACGAGAAGAAGGCAACCTGGGACACATTGGTCAAGGACGCTCTGCCTTCATTTAACATCAACGATGAAATTCTGCAAGACCACATGACACTCGCTGATCTTCTCTGCCATCGATCAGGCATGTCGTGGGCCGATAACCTTGTTATCGGTACCGAGAACAATATACTCATAAGTGAAAAGGACTCCATGAAATATCTCAACAGCCTGACTCGCTTGCTCCCTTTTCGCGGACAATTTGCCTACAACAACATGGCTTATGAAGTCGCCGGCAAGGTCATTGAGTCATTAAGCCAGCAATCCTTCTTTGACTTTATCCAGAGTAGAATCTTCGATCCCCTGGATATGACCCGAACTTTCCTCAAGACCCCCCCTTCAGACCTGGACAACGTCGGGAAGTGCTACAACGCGCTCGGTGACGGAACCTCAGCACCTATCACTTGCGTTAAGACTGGGGATGATTGGTTCGGTGCACCGCACGCGGGAATGCGATCCTGCGTCAGTGACCTGATGAAGCTGTATAAGGCTTTCATGACGGGCTTCAATGACCAGATTACGTCTGGGGAGACGTCAACAGCTAAGGTGCCATTAAAGCAGGTCAACCAGCTGATGACGGCTAAGATGTTCATGGACCAGCCTTCCAGAAACGAGGCATCCTATGGTCTTGGCTGGGGCAGAGTTCAACTTCCCGGAAGAATGGGCCAAATAGGTATCAATCCCGATTTAATGCCAAATGGGATGCCCATCGTAGGGAAAGGAGTCACGCCAAGACTGGTCATTTTCCATCAAGGAAGTCTACCTGGCGCCCTCTGTATCAACCTCCTTCTCCCAGATACTAATAGCGCAATTGTCATCACTTCGAATGCTCTAGCTCTCAACGATGTTCCTGACTGGGTTGGACAGCTTGTTCTCGAAGAGTTCCTCGAGGTCCCAGAGTCACAGCGGAACGACTATATCGCAGCTTCTAAAATCTCATCGGCAGAAAACCTAAAGTGGTACCCTAACCTTGTCAAAGAACTTCAGCAAGCTCAGAAGAACGGAACATCTCCAAAAGATCTTGGGAGCTATGCTGGAACATACTGGGACTCTCTTCATATCGTCAAGGTTGTCGTCACTGTGGAGGATGGGAGACTCTACTGGGCTCTCCAGGGCCTGGAGTCGGAGAAGTTCAGTCTCGCACATTATGAAGATGATACTTTCACTTGGCTGCAGCCACGAGAGGAACTGTCTCGGCGTGGTAGATGGGTGGGTCCCGATCAAGGACCGGACTTCTGGAAGGTCGAGTTCAAGATAGGGGAAGATGGCAAGCCTGACCGTCTATACTGGGTGCATGATAATGGCGTCCCAGCAGTTGAGTATAGTAAAGAGTGACTAGATGGCAGTCACCCTGTCCGAACTACTTCCAAGGCCAAACTTAGAACTGGCTGTTTAGGAATCTTCACATCCCTAGCAAGGAGATTTTCCGCCCATGGTTAATCATGAAAGCCGATAGGCAGATAATAGATCTAAGATTGAATCCACTCAAAAGTTGACGATGTTGTGTTCATTTTGCACACCGTACCAGTATAATAGTAGCAGAACTTACTTATACCAATTCGAATTAATATTGCAATTAAGACTTACCCCGTAATAAGCATGTTAATGCTTCGTGTTTAAGTTGGACTATCTTGGGATAAAATAGCCGTTCTATTCCTATACAAGGCCAGGTGTACCTAGGTACTTGCTTTTGTCACCTAGTGGGATCAACAACGAGGGAGACAAGTTTATTATTCCACGGAGAATCACAATCTAGCTATTGGAGCCTATGATTATCCTTGATTCTGTAAGTCTTAGCTATAACTCTGACAAATCAGCACTTTTCGATGAAATGTATTTAAAGCCCCCCTATTGCAGTACCACAGGACAAACAGCCCATGGAACAGGTTCACACTAATCTTTGACAAATGCCAAGTTTGAAAGTGCCTTGCCTGGCCCAACCCCGCTGTGATCGATCCTATAATGAGGCGATCTCAGGCAGGCTCGAGCTTGGTGTCTTGGAGACGAAATTGACATGGAAGACCTGCCTCTACAAACTCAACGCCACGTCATCCATACGCCCTGACCTACGTTCTATTTATTCCCCATTGACTCTCTATCGAAGACTAGCTCATTAATCTCTTAGTTGTCAGCGTTGATCATAGCCGTCACTGCAGCTATTTCATCAAACCCCCACTTTCCACCCTTTCATTTGGTTGTTGCTACCACAAGCCTTGATCCTCCAACCTCCAAAACAGATTGACTATGTCGACTTCGCCTAATATTCGCTATATTGTGGTTACTGGAGCGGGGGTAAGTACACGTAAACCTACCCAGCCAGACTTCCAGATGCTAAATTCTCCACCGTACATCAGGGAGAGCCAGAAGGGAACCCATCCCCCGCTGTACGGGACTCTATTCCCTCAGAACTCTCTCTGGACGATGGAACCATCGTCAAAATACTAAAGTACCCGCGTGAAAGGACATGTTCTTTCCGCGAGATGCGAGAAACCAACGAGGAGATCTGGTCTGGTGACCCCTCTGTGTTCGGGGAGGCGGCAGCCTTTGATGGAGGCCGTCTACCTCGCATCGACTTGGTACTCCATATCGGCAAGTGCACGCAGAAGAAGCCCGGCTATTGGGTCGAAAGTGTTGCCAGACGCGACGTCTATAAGGGCGTTGATGACGAAGACCAGACTTTTCCGCCCGGACAAACGGGTCCTGGTGGAATATGGGAGGGCCTACCCGAGAGACTAAGTCCTTGTTTCGATGTTGATAAGGCCGTTGATATCATTGGTCGCGAGCACCCCGTGAGTAGTTTCCCTTCTTTCTTCCCCTAAATGATTTAGTGCGGATGGTTTATAATGATTAGGACGTAATATCTGGAAGATCCGATGACGCGGGGTCCTCATTCTGCGAATTCGAGTTGTTCTTGTCTCTTGCTGTCTGTGTGAAGAGAAGGGAGGCTCTTCGGGCGGCATTCTTCCACATACCGCCTGGACAACTACCGGAGGATATTGAAGCACATACTGCAGTGACAGTAACTCTCATTAAAGCATTAGCGGGTCTAATTTGAACTTTGTGTATCATTTCCTTACTGCCGCCGCTAGCTATTTAGTAAAGACAAGAGAAAGTTAAAAGGTTTCCAATGTCTTAGTTGTCTAGTCAGGTTCAACAGGAAACTCGTATATAGGAGGTATATACATGTCTTTAGCTATTGGCTTATTAAAACCATGAACTATGAACATCAGAAGTTAAAAAGAAGCAATAAATCCTAATATGTATCAACTTAGAGACACGATGCTCGTACCAGCACTCCTAAATCCATAGACATGCAATAGTCCACCCGGATAGTATCCTTGGGACTCAGAGTATCACGGGTTAGCAGTTATTTCTACCCACTCAGTGACAGAGCACTGTTAACGCAACTAAACCATATGCGTCTGAGCATCCAGTACCTCTCCCTAAATCCGCCCTACTTAACACCGGTTAAACACCAGTTTAAAGCAGCGGGTTGCCTACAACTCCGGGAGGGCAAGATTTGGCGAGCGTTACACTCAAACCTCGCAGCCTTATGTGAACGGTTTCGGTTTATTTGGAATTGCAACATACGTTGATGAAAAGTTGCCATTCCACTTATACTACGCACGCCATAGCTTATTCATGCCGTTACATTGAATCCACAACATGTTCGTACATATTAGTCAGAAGCTGACGCCAGCTGGAAGGGGGGCGGGCGCTGGCGACTGACCCTCACTACCGACCGCTCCTATAAGCAAGAGTCTCGAAAGATTAAACACATCATGAGATGGATCATAATGATTCCTTCCGCCTTTCCGCAGACTCGAAAGTTCATTGCCGATCTCCCGGCGGTGATTCCTCGGCTTCTAAAGGACTAAGAGGGACGGGTTTTAAGCAGTTACTTGGGTTTTAGCGATACGTCGAACCTGAGAAGGCAACGTCTAGCTTTACTCGCTACCCTAACTTCTCATGATGCCTAGACGCTCTATCTTAGCAGCTACGACTGGTATCTTGACAGCCTCAATTGCCTTAGCCCCGCCGGTCTTGGAAGTCGTTCAGATTGAAACAACTCCCAATGGCTTCACGAATTCACCAAGAGGATGGAACTCTTTCGGTATACAGGCCAACCCCGAAACCACACCCGACTTTTCACTCAACCAGACAGGAGTGATAAGCCAATGTGACGTGCTCGCGAAAACTACCGCACTTAAAGATGCTGGGTACCTATATTGTAGTCTCGATTCCGGATGGTCTGTAGGTGACAATGGCGATGAGTTCGGACGTATCATCTATGATTCATCTATCTTCAATATTCCGAGCTTGGCTAGTCACTTACACGCCGAAGGTCTACTCCTTGGTGTTTATGTCGTGCCCGGAGCTTTTATCGCTGACGAGGCGAAAACGATATTTGGGACGAGCGTCACCATCGGCTCAGTGTGCTCTGGTGACAATGGCCTAGCTCGCTGCGACTTTGATTATTCTCAACCAGCCGTACAAGAATGGCACAATTCCGTTGTGAATCAATTTGCTTCCTGGTGAGTTCCCAGATTGAAGGTGAAACACAGTTACTTGAAGCTAAGACGTCAACCAAAGGGGTGTCGACTTCATCAAGCTTGATTTCATAACACCGGGTTCCCCATCAAACGGCGTAAACTTACCCCCTGATTTGAGTGGCGAGGTTATTGCGTATCACAATGCTATTGCACGGTCGGGTCGAGAAATCCGTCTGGACATTTCGTGGAAGCTGGACCGTTCGCGGGAATATTTCGATATCTGGGAGACGAACGCCGACTCTATGCGCATCGACCAAGATATTAATAACGGCGGAGAGTCCACATTTGTCTCCTGGGAAGTCGTCCAGAGGGCCATTGACAACTACCGACAGTACATCACCACTGTAATGGAATATAACACCACTTTAACCATATACCCCGATATGGATAACCTATTTGTAGGCAATCCTGCCTCAATATCGGGCGTGACGGATGACAAGCGCCAGACCATTATGACACACTGGCTCGGAGCTGGTGCTAATCTTATTATCGGCTCTGATTTGACTAGCCTTGACGATTTCGGGCTCAATCTCTTGACGAACTCAGGCGCTATTGCAATTGCGGATTTCACCTCTCGATACCCGATGCAACCCCGCAACCCAGGGACCGGCTTGCCCAGCTCCCAACAGTTACAGGCTTGGATCGCTGGTCCCGACGCGTCAGGAGCAGCTGTGGTGGTGATAACTAACTACGGCCCAGACGAAGGTCAGGGTGGTTTTGGGATCTCGTTGTCAGGAGTGCAAACTGTTAGTGTGTCGTGGGATGATCTTGGAATCAGTGGTACGTTTGGAGTTCATGACGTATGGGCTAATAAGGACCTAGGGGCTGAGAGTTCGGGCCTGACGGTGCAGCTTGGGGAGGGGCAGAGTGTTCTATACAAACTGGCTCAAGCATAAACAATGAGAAACAATGGGAGCCATAAGATTCTTAGTCCCTTGACTTACGATGAATCAATCGTCTAAACACTTGTGACATGGCATGCATTTCGTGATACCAACGTAAATAGGAGGTTAATGCTTAGACAAAAGTCACGAGTAAAATTGTATTATTCTCTTAATGGAATAATTGGAAGTACTCGTATGAGAGGAAAGTCACGAGAATAATCTTTTCAGTGACAGTAATTAGAGCAAACAAGGCGGGTTAGTTCAACGCATGAAATAGGAGAAGCTTTAAGAATGGTATTCAATTATTATATAATACGCGGAAGAGGTGTTAAAGAGACTTGTTCCAGCCAATCAAACACCCTCAAACAGAGTTGGAGATTTGGAGGTCTCCAAGTTGATGTACATATGCTCCATAAAAATAATTGTTCGCTAGTGAGAATATTGCAATACGGGGTATTCCAGCGTTAAGGACACTTCCGAGACGAGAGGAAAAAATAGAAAAAAAAAATAGAAAAAATAGTAGCATCGAATTTACATATCAATTGATGATATTCTTCAAAAATCAACGGGCTCAACCGGGATTCGAACCCGGGACCACTCACATTCTCAAATCTCTTAAGAGAGATTGGGTGTAGAATGTATCTATCCCGAAGCGAGTATCTTACCACTGGACCATTGAGCCGCCATCTTTATGAATGCTTAATTCTGATTGGATAGAGCTATTCCTTTTTGTTTAAGCATATAACTGTACTACTCTAATGTGGGTCTATTTTATCTTGTTAAGTCCATCAATTACTTAAAACCTGCTATGCAACTAACTTGATATAGAGGTTAGGTACATGTAGTTTTGATCCACTACGGATTGGGGTAACATCCATCTGACCCCTTCTGCACGGGGACCTGGCTTGTGATAGTTTAGGTAAAGCGTAAGTACGAAAGGGTGGACTTTCCCCAAGATTGAGGCCATACGTAATATATGTATTTCTCTATGGTCATACTTCTTTGCCTTTACATTTTATCTAACGTGACTTTTTACTTCAGCTGCAAGTTGCACCACTTCCAAACCACTTTTCAGATCATATCATCCAACCAGCTGCGCCTCTCTCTTTAACCTTTATATTCTATTTTATATGACGCGCTTTCGTTGATCTTCTTCTATTGAACTCGCCCCTGTTGTTTAACACAGGGTCTCGAGTTCGTCAATAACAAATTTCCCAATTCATAAGCTGATACTACGTAACAAGGTCCCCGGTCATATTTTTTTTTTAATCCAGTTAAGACTCAACACTCATCTATTATAAACGACGATGCTTTTCTCGCTCGACTCGGTTTCCTTTGGTTCGACATAAAATGTTTCTCTCGAGCTTCCTCGGTACCTCATCCGGGAGGAGGGGCTCCTTTAAATCGAGCAGGTCAAAACCATCCAAACGTTCTCCGGATGTTTCCCCGTCACGCCCGCGAAACCTTACCTCCTCTTTTCCCGACTATCTTTTCGACGAGTCTCAACTCCAGCCCGCTGGTCAACCGCCACCGGATGTTCTCGATCTAAACGAGAACCTCGAAAGGCTCGCCGCCATATTTCCCGATATCCAAGTCGAAGTCTTTCGGGAGATGCTTGCATCCTTTTCCGAAGAGTCGCGGTTGTTCATCATCACGGATAAGTTGTTGAAGAACCCCGGCGAATTCGTTAAAGGGCGGCGGAGGGCTGGCGATTATACAGGCACCGACGCGAATACGCTAGTCGCACGAACTGAGGCAGTCAGAACGGCGGAATATAAGAAGGCGGTCCGTGCCCTGGCGGCGCATGAGTTTAAGGGGTTATTATCTAGATCTTCCATTAACGCCGTATTGTCTGAGTTCAATTATTCGTACCTCGACGCGCGACAGACCCTCGTGGATTTGTCTTCCAAGACGTGGAAGTTCACCATATCTTCCTTCCTTTTCGTCGCAAGCCTGTGACGTCTGCTGAAGCAGAAACGCATCCCCTGATTGTATGGAAGTCCGCCGATGATGGGTCGATGGTCCCAGCGATAAAGACGACAGGTAGTGCCGAATTGGACAGAGAGCTGTTTGAAGAGCTTATAATACCATTAAAAGACCGCGAGCAACGATTGAGAGCGGAAAAAGATCGCGCCATGGCCGTCTCGCTGCTTACGGAGGACGCTGAAGCGCATGAAGCAATGTTTGAGTGCAGCTGCTGCTATTCGGACGTAATTTTTGAAGAGATCACTACCTGTACTACCGAAGCGCATATAGTGTGCTTTAACTGCGTTCGGCATTCTATCACCGAGGCGGTTTTCGGGCAGGGATGGCAACGTAGCATTGAGAAGGAAACAGGCGCTCTTCGGTGCCCTGCCGTAGCATCGGTGGAGTGTCGAAGCTGCGTTTCGCCGGAGCACATCCGTCGAGCTATGCAAGCGGAGAAAAATGGAGATGAGATTATACGCAAACTTGACCAACGGCTGGCAGAGCACGGTTTATTGTCTAGTGGCTTACCTCTGATCCGATGCCCCTTCTGCACCTACGCCGAAGTCGACGATCTATACATGCCAGCCTGCGTGCGCAGACCCAAGATCCGCGCCAGCAATATACCAAACTTTATCTTCTTCTTTATTTTCTTAATCTTATCCCCCCTTTTAGTTCCCGCTCTCATACTAGCGGTGGCTTTCGCTATTCCATGCTTGAATCGTTCATTTAGGGACTATGTGTCCTGGCATTTAAGAGCAGCCATCATGAGGTATCAGCGTCGCCGTCGCGGGTTAAGATTCAACTGCCAGAACCCAACCTGCAAACGCTCATCTTGCTTGTCATGCTCGAAAGCATGGGTAGATATCCACGTCTGCCACGAATCATCTCTTGTCGCTCTGCGCACGCAGGTGGAGCAGGCCATGTCTATGGCGATTAAACGTGTCTGTCCCCGATGCCATACCTCATTCGTCAAGACAGCTGGGTGCAACAAGTTGACCTGTCCCTGTGGCTACAAGATGTGTTATGTCTGTCGAAAAAATATTGGTACTCCGAACGAGGGTTACCAGCATTTTTGTCAACATTTTAGGCCTGAGGGCGACGGCCGACAGTGTGGGGAGTGTAATAAGTGTAACTTGTGGGAGGCTGAGAATACCGAGGAAATACTCCGCAAAGCCAAGATAGAAGCGGAGCGAAAATGGAGGGAATCAGAAAGACGGGAACTGTCTGATGCAGAGAAGGCGTATCTCGAAGATGGCGTAGGCAGTTTTGATCGAGATAAGGGTCTAGGTCGGCTACTTCCGGGCGGTAAGGTCCCAAGCGTTGAAGAATTTTGTGATTTCATTATAGAGACCTTGTTTGTATAGCGGGACGGATTATGTTTGGCATGGAGTTTTGGTAAAAAGGAGCATTGTCTGGGTTATCGACTGAACCTCTCCTCGGAGTCCAACTTCGAAAGGAAACCTCGCATTGGGAATAGGCGTCTGAGGAAACATATCGATCATATGATAGGGAAAGGGGTAGGAGGCCATCTATATGTTATACCCATTAGCAGCATCGTACATGCAACTATTTGTCACGGGCTACGGTCCCTAGTAATACTACTGTACGCAATGATTTTATCATCATCTTGAAATAAGTGTCTATTCGTACAACTTACTACCATCGCTACGATCCCTGGATCTACGGGGCGACTATATTAGGTACTTAAGGTTCTTTTTAAATTAGGACTAGATATTAGTTACCTTGTTCACCTATCATCTAGATTTTGTATATATGAAAGGGCTACTCATTCGTATGATCTGAGCACACTAAATAGAGTAAATACAAAACGCAGGCAACATAAACAAGCAGACTAATTCACTTTATGGATGAAGAAATTTCGGAAATATAACAAACTTGCATTCCGTACGTGGACCACTCCACTCCAAACTGAAAAAAATGCCATGTTCCGAGTTAAGCTACATACGTACATCATCTTTTTACAGCGACGCCCAATCTGACGAACCTCGAAAGGAAAAGCAAATAGATAAACTCCCAATGCTAACAATATTAAATGGTCACTTGTATCATCTCATCTTATCTCGTCTCGTCTTACTTCGGCTCGTACACCCACGCTCTGCCCACCATATCGCCCATCCACAACCACAACCAGCCGACCCCTTTCCCAGTGGGATTCACAACTTCCCACCGGCACCCCCGGGGATGAGCTCGGCCGCGGCGCCAGATATGGCCAGACGGCCCGTCTCCTTGACCTTGGTCTGGAAGACGACCTTGGAGGGGCCTTCCTTCCACATCTCGGTGACGAGGGTCTGGCCGGGCACCACGGTGCCGGCGAAGCGCACCTTGACGTTGCGGAAGGGGCCGAATTTCTCGTAGACCGCCTTGGCTGCTACGCCCATCGAGCACAGCCCGTGTAGGATGGGGACCTTGAATCCACCCATCTTGGCGAAGCTCGGGTCGATGTGGAGAGGGCTAATAATGCAATTAGTCTTAGGATCGCTAAGGTTGAGAAGGGGGAAATAAACTTACTTGTAGTCGCCGCTGAGTCGGTAGACGGCAGCCTGTTCCTCCGTTGTCTGGGACTCAACGATGATATCCGGGTGTCTCTTCGGCGGAGCATTAGCAGCAGTAGCCGCGCCCCGATCAGCAGGTTTCTTCTGACCGCCAAAGCCGCCGCAGCCCCTGAGGAAGACAGTGGCCTCGTTGTAGAAGAGCTCTTCATTGGTCTCGGCGTTTACGGTGGTAACACCGTACTTGAGGATGGCGGCGTTGCTCTTGTCCACGACCTCGATTAGCTTACCGAAGTTCTTGGTCCGAGCCGCTGTCGGGATCGGGTATTTCTTGATCTCGAGGTACTGCTCTCCGTGCAGCAACATCATGGGCGAGAAGTTGGGCACCAACTCGTCCATACTAAAAGGCATGCTGGTGTCGAACTGTGGGATCACACCATATGTCGGTAACAACTGGAAGTTCTCATGACCCTCGAACACATACTGTAGCTCAGTCCTCTTAGCGCCAACGCCTAGGTTGTAGAGCATACTGTCACGCTCCGTGTAAGTGAACTCCGTAGGTTGGGACTTAGCGGCCAAAGCATTCTTTTGGGCTTCGAGATACTTGTTACTCTCCGAGGGAGCCTAAGCAGAAAGCGAGAAGTCAACATCAATAGTTCATTCGTTTGCTAGACTAAAACATATTACATAGGTATATATACATGATAGTCCGAGCATAAGGACATCAAAGAAAGAGGGCTCATCATACCTTAGATGCCCCTCGCTTGTTTTCCATGTTGGCCATGATCTTTGCTATCGAGTCTTGGGCCTTCTCGGGGTGGTCTGCTCGGCCGTCGTCAAAGTCGACGATCTTGGCCCAGTTCTTGGCAACCTCTTCGGGAACCAGCTTAACGTCTACCGGGAAGCCAACGCCTCCTGTCCGCTGCCACCTTGTCCGACCACACCAACCGCTGCCTACTTCGTACAAGTAGCCTGTGGGGTTCTTGGGCACCTTGTCACTGCAGAGAGCAAGAACAAGAGGAGCAATGTAGTCGGGCTTGAAGGCCTGGACTAGTTCCTCTGGTAATATGGTTCGGGTCATGGCGGTTCCGGCATTAGGGGCAATGGTGTTGCAGTAGATGTTGTACTTGGCACCCTCAAGAGCGATAGTGCGCGAGAATCCGAGGATACCACATTTCTAGTATTCGTTAGCTTCGCTTGATTCGTTTCGTCAATACTGCGCATTTCACTTACCGCTGCCGCATAGTTAGCTTGTCCAAAGTTGCCGTAGATACCGCTGGTCGACGTAGTGTTTACAATACGTCCATACTTCTGCTTAAGGAAGTAGGGCCAAGCTGCCTTGGTAACCTTGTATGTGCTTCGGAGGTGGACATTCAGGACGGGATCCCAAAGACTATCGTCCATGTTGCTGAATGCCTTGTCTCGGAGGATACCAGCATTGTTGATAATGATATCAATACGACCGAAGCCGTCAATGGCGGCCTGGACGACTTTGTCACCCTCTTCAGAAGACGCCTTGACACCGACTGCCTTACCACCCAATTTCCTAATCTCGCCAACAACGGTATCCGGATCCACCAAGTCGTTCACAACAACTGATGCGCCATGCTTGGCAAAAGCAAGACAGTAGGCACGTCCAATACCAGCACCGCCACCCGTGACCAAGGCCACACGACCGGTGAAATCTAACTTCTCACCTTGCTCGTTCGGACCGAGCTTCAACGACTCTTCAAGGAGACCTAAGAAGTCGTTGGGGCCAGTCGGGTATTGAGGGTTTGAGAAGTCAACAACCTTGTCCCATTTCTTAAGAATGGCGCCCGGTGTATAACTATCGTCTGCCTTCAGGAGAAGACCGCTTGACCTCTCCCACCTCAACTTCGCAACGTGGCCACCTCCGACTTCATAAATGCCACCGTTCTCCTTGGTGTTGCTCTTGTGAACTAGGACGGCGACGAGAGGGACAACCCATTCAGGCTTTAGGTTTTCCAGGACATCCGGAGGCATGACGGTCTGGGTCATGCGGCTCGCGGCTATGGGGGCAATGACGTTGGAGATGATGTTGTACTTGGCGCCCTCCTTAGCGAGAGTCTCGGTGAAGCCGACCATGGCCAGCTTAGCAGCTGAATAGTTGGCTTGACCGAAGCTACCGAATAAACCGGCAGCGGAGGCGGTGTTGATGACGCGACCGTACTTCTGCTTGCGGAAATGAGGCCAGGCAGCACGTGCGCACTTGTAAGAGCCCTTGACGTGCACCTTAATGACCAAGTCCCAGTCCTGATCCGTCATGTTCTTGAAGCTGATGTCTCGTAAGATACCGGCGTTGTTGAGTAGGATATCGATTCGGCCGAAAGACTTAATGGCGGTCTCGATGATTTTCTCGCCATTCTCGACGCTGTCGTAGTTGGCCACAGCCTGGCCACCAGCGGCTTTAATCTCGTCTACGACTACATCGGCAGCCTATGATCGCAGGATACATGTTAGCCAACACACGTTGATTCCTAACGTGATTGAAAGATGGTTCAAAGTCTTGTTTACCTTTGTAGAGTTGCCATCCCCCTTAAATGAACCTCCGAGGTCATTGACAACGACCTTAGCTCCTCTGGAAGCGAAGAATGTAGCATATGCCTTGCCCAAGCCACCACCAGCGCCGGTGACGACAACGACTTGGTCGTCAAAGCGCAATTCGCTTGCCATCGTGCCGTTCTGGGAGCTGTGAAGTATAAGGGGATTAAGGGCTAATTAAGGGGGGAAATTTCAATGGTAAATAATACAGTTGTTGGGTTGGAGATGGCAGCTTCTAATACACAATTGACATTTCCCAAGGGGAAAGCAGAACTTAATGATGGAAAAGCTGACTTAACTACGAAGTACGGGATGATAGGTCTAAGTTCCCAATAATAAAGAGTTGGCCAATGTGCCGCATTTGAACTCCGGCTATTCAGCCGAGGCAGCTTTTCGCATGAGCTTTGCCAGGAATGCCGAGGGGCCCCAGATTATCCACTTTTTCAATCGACCGGGCAATAGCTGGTCCACTATACTTAATTCGGTATAGTCCCTCGGACTTAGTAACCCTGCTTCTACCTTCTACCCCATACTTCTCCCTTCGCACCTTCTTAGGGAGACGCGTTCACATGTCGAGAAACTTTCTTGACTCTTAAATGCTTACGGTCCCAGTATGAGGTCATGCGTACGTTAAATTCGTTGCGCTTTCTGTATCACTATCACGTGTACTATTATGTCTATGTCAGCTCCCAAGTTGTTTATACTGTACTGTTAACTAGGTAGATTTATTTGAAAGTCTTCTTCTAATCAAGTCGTCCATATAAATGCTAGACCCCGAGATTCTGGGATTACCTAATGCCGCAAGTAATTAGCCGTGTAAGTCAGCACTTGAAGAAGAGCCGAATTTCTTAAATTGCCGCTCTACAGGATATTGGACTATTAGATACTCTCAATTCAAGACTTATCTGAGATAATTCTAGTATCCGGTTGTTGCAAGCCAGATTGAAAGCAGATGAATATATACTTATAACAACTATATACTATACACTATACTATATACTAGCTAAAAGTCTAACTTATTCAAATAAATCTATTGGTCTGTACAAAGTCAACCTACCGATCGCATCTGATCCCGCTGAACCAAAATCAAACTCCCCCGCATTTCCCCATCCCCACTACAAAACTAGCCCGGGAAAGCTGATGCTAATAATACTTGCTTTCTAATATTCTATCTGCCTAGGTAACTTAACTATGCACCCTTAAAACGTGCTCTTTGGAAATCTCATGCATGTAATCCCGTTGGGGTAAATAGACGTTAAGCGGCCGAATAACCGAATATACAGAACCTGCAAGGTACACCCCAAACCCGACCACAAGTATCACAGGCAAGACAGACTAAGAAAGCCTTAACACAATGTCTACAACGGAGATAATCGACGACAAGAGTCCCATATGCATACCCTTTATATCGGCCCGGTATCAAATTTATAGCGCCTCTAACCCTACTCGACCCTTTATAATCGGGCTGAACGGCGTACAAGGCGCCGGAAAGACAACCCTGGTCAAAGCCCTTGCCTCGAGGCTACAAAATAGTCTAAACCTACAAACCTTGGTCTGCAGTATTGATGATTTCTACTTGCGGCATGAAGATCAAAAAGCACTGGCAGAGTCTCACCCGGACAACTTGTTAGTCCAGGTCCGAGGCGAGCCAGGTACGACAATTTAGCTTGCTCCCAAAATTATATGTTCTTATAAGACTATTTGTTTTTATTGGTTTCTAATGCTATGGCTATGTAGGTACACATGACATGAGCTTGGCTCGAGATTTCTTCACAGCTTTATGTGAGGGTCGGCCGGTCAAGGTACCTCAATATGACAAATCTGCCTACTCGGGCCAGGGTGATAGGGTTCCGGAATCGCAATGGGAAACAGTAAACGGCCCGGGTCAACCCAAGATTCAGGTAGTCATCTTCGAGGGTTGGTGTGTTGGCTTTCGGTATTTGAGTCCTGAAGAGTTGTCACTCAAGTGGAATTCGCCAAGCAAAACGCTACATCGACACACTCTAGACCACCTGAGTTTCGTCAATGAGCGTCTCCGTGACTACGATACTATCACAGACACGTTCAATGCATTCATCCACATCGATGCCGAAGATATCGAGTGGGTGTACGACTGGAGGTTAGAACAGGAAGCCATGTTGCGGAAGGAGAGAGGGACAGGTATGACGGACGAGCAAGTTGTCAAGTTCGTCGATGCCTATTATCCCGCGTATGAACTCTTCTCCAATAAGCTGAGAGATGGACTGTTCACCGACAAAACAAGATGTCAGTTGAGGCTGATTGTCGGTAAAGACAGAAAAGTCAAGCGGACAGTCATCATTTGATGCGCGAGTAAGCGAGTATCTTACCAAGTAGCCTGACTCACTTAATGTGCACAAGCCCGATAGCATCATTTTCGCCGGATATAGAACACCGGTTTTGAAAGCGCAGACGTAGTAGCTCCGGTCCATGTTATAGCAACAGCAATTCCATAGCCCAAGCTAACGCACAGCCCTATATTCTTCCCTTTTAAAAGAGTTCGTAAAAGTCCATCAGCAACAAGCTCTCTGTCGCGGAGAGCCTGTCTCTGATACCGCGTGTTTTCTGAGTCGTTTCAATCGAACTCTTTTCCTATCATCATGCCTTCGCCTTCGCTTTTCAGCTCGGCGAGAGTGCTGTCAATAGTTTGGATCTTGTTCCTAACGGCTTCGCCTCGATCGGCAATCTCATTCTCGAAACCCTGTATTATTGTTCGCTTCATTTGACGGGCTTCTCTGAACCGTTGCATAACCTCGCCAAATCTTTCAAGAAACCAGTCCCCCGATATCTCCCAGTCATTGACGGGCATCTTAGAAAAGAATTCCATTTGGCTTTCCCGGTCCTTGTCGAGAAAGTGATACAGTTTCTCCGGCAGTGTGCCTCGAGGGGGTCCTATGGCCGACTGAGCCTCTGCTTGGGCCGGATCAAAATCAAATACTTCATCCTTGAGTTCAGAATAGTCCATACCCGCCAGGGTCGCATCATCGTAGTCCAGCTCGTATGGACGCTTCTTTGGATTAGATACACGCTTCTCTATCGATGAGCGAGGCATCGCGCTCTCGTGTAATCCTAGCCCGTTTTTATTACCACCTTTGACAAACAGTTGGCGATTGAGTTGCGGTTTGGGTTTCGCGACTGGCTTAGATACAGGCGGAGCGGGGCTTTCGCGATCTGAGTCGTCCGGGTGGCTAATCATAGGTGTATCCGTATCAGCAAAAATAGTCGAACGGCGGTGTTCAGGTTGTGTTTTCACTCTCAAGTGCATAGAATGCTCAGATCTTGCATCATCGTCATCATCTAAATCGTTATCGGGAACAGGATAGGCCTCACGTGGAGGCGAGGCTACGATATTCTCTTGGGGATAGGCAGCCCTCTCGGAGAAGGAACCACGGCGGTTAGTACGCAAAGCCAATGCTTTAGGGTGATGAAGCCTCTTAGCGGAAGGGGTCTTTTCTGGGCTTGTCTGATATGGACTATCTTCCGAGTCTTGGTCAGGTTCCGGAGATGATACTGCCTTCAGACGGCCCCGGTGATTCCTAGCATCAGGCGTCGAAGCACTTCTAGTGAGGGGGCCAGCTACTACATCTATCATTCCGTTAGGTCCAATAACGAAAGGGGCATGTTGATCCGGTATCTTGAACTCCTCCTTGACAGCGGGGCGAGGTCGTGGGGTATTACCCCTCTGTTGGTAAGTAGTGGGCGCCCGAAAGGGCATACGGTACATAGAGGTGCTTGCCGTGTTCGCGTCAACGTTGCTAGCGGTGTCACTAAACATGGAGCCATCTACTGTTGAGCCCTCCCAGAATGGCGCTGGTCGCCGCGAAGATTGAATAGGTTCTGACGCAACGGTTCCTGATCGCCGTATGTTAAGCGACGTATCACGGGTATGGCCGGTGCGACCGGTAGGAACAGGTAGCTTAGCCGTCGCGACGGCAGCAGCTCTATTAGAATTTGCATTGATTATAGGTGCGCGTGACTGTTGGGGCGGCTTTTGTGTTGTCTGTGCCGTTTGGGCGGGTTGCGTCGCCGTAGGTGTAGGTTGAGACAGATGGATGTGGCGTTGGGGAAGCTGACTTTGATTCTCATGTCCCGTTCCTAACCCAGATCCAGCAGGAGCAGGCTGGCTACTATTGAGCCCATTGCTCGTGACCCAAGCTTGCATTTTCGTCTTTGAATGCTTGAGGAACTGGCTGGCTGGCGGCATCTGAACAGAGGCAGATTTGGTAATGCTTCGGAAAGAAAGACACATAAGCTGAGTTTGTTTACTTTTCGTAAGCTCTGTCTATATCCGTTACGCGTTCAATGGCTATGAAGGTTTCGTGGTTCCAATGTTGACGTGTTTGACGGGGGATGGTAGTTGAATGAGGGTTGGATGACAGGCGGAGATGTCGAAGTTAATTATTATGTATTATGCCGCCATCCTGCCCAATGCGACGACGAGGTTGGGTCGCAATGTTTACTGGTGAGATATGAGGATGAGTCTAAATGGACTGAATAGAGGGCGAAATATGGCGAAAGATGGTGGTCCAATAGTTGAGATGATGAAATGGTCGACTAGTGGGGAATTGTAACAAGCCTTTTAAAAATGTAGAAGCCTCGCGACTTCTGCTGCACGTCGTTGAGTAACTGTCGCGTCTGCAGTGCGCAGTGTGCTAACGCTTTTCCGGGTTAGGTCAAGTGGGGCTAGTCACAGGGTCCGTGCGTATGTATAATATGTACCTACCATGCCCTTCCATGCCTGCCTTGTCAACGCACGGGTCACCCCCGGATTCCTTTTTAGAAGCAACCAACCCCCACGACTTATTATATTCCTCCAATTGCCCAAGACCATGTCTTTTAAGAGGTCGCCTCACCTCCTCTCTGTTTTCTAGATGCCGCTAGATGACTTGTCCTGCATAACCTCTTTCACCATTTGTGTGATATGTAGCCACTTAAATATCATGATGCGCCTATCTACCTGTTCGGAAGGAGCGCATTGAACGATTCTTCCCGATGCAATGTCACCTTGCTCGCGTCTAATCTCTCATGGCCGTTGGGCAGCAGGCAAGCTTGTCCTTCAAGGCTTCTGTTGAGGGTATTCAGGTTACTTACTTTAAACCTCTCATCTTCCTTCGCGGCAACGGACATCTCCACTCCTATTGCTCCTGTTCTATGTATCTGCGATGCAAGCACGGAGTTCAGATGGTAGACGCTGTGGAGTGACTTCATTTCCATTTACGTGGCTTCAGACCAATCGTTCTATTGCGAGGCTAATTCAAGGCTAAGAAGAAGTGTCTTTCTATCCAATTTCCCTTGGACCTATCCGAGACCTGGGAGTTCTCAAGCAACCGACTTTTTCATATACACAAGGTTTACTATAGTACCAAATGTTAGCAGCTCTGAGGTATACCGAGACTTAAAAAGGCACCTATAAGTCGCCAAGCATGTTCCACGAGCCCTTGGCCCTCGATTAGGTCGAGAGGGGACGACAGCACATGTTTTGAAGTAACACAAAGGCCCCGAAACAACTAGGATGTACTCACCGGGCACATCAACTCCCTCCCGCGGACTCCATGTCCATGCGTTGTTTTGTCGTCGAAGTACCTCGTACCCCTGACTGATGTACCACTCTTCATTGGAAACCTGCATCGACACGTTTTAGGGGTGTTATAACTTCTAACGATACCACTACGACTTACTGCTGGCAGAGGAACGCCTCCTTTTCCATACAGGAGGTCTCGTATCGCCGGCTCGGTCTGCATCTCCTTTGATAGGGTATCCAAAGCTAGTATTTTCGCATTCATTGGGTTTTGCGTGGCTAGCGTCTCGGTTTTGGACATGGCTCCGGCACCAAATCCACCCCCATGGAGCGCTCGCGAAATATACAGCTGATGAACCCACACGGTCCCGGTAGCTGGAAGACCGAGTTTGATGTCCTCCTCGGGTTCGTGGATATCAAGAGCAACATGGCCAATGGGAATAAACTCCACCTTGGTAGGTTGCCGCGGGACGAGCCGAATCTCTGCTGCTGTATCCTGCAATGGTTTTGCCTCCTAATTGCAAGTTCTTAGGTCATCTAGTATATGTATCGAGCAATCACAAGCATACCTTCGGATAGGCGCTAGTGTGCTGCTCAAGCACCTTTTCTCTATCCGGAAATGTATCCGAAAGGAGCTAATCCATCAGCTAGCATAGAGTGAAGAGGGGGGGTTATAGAACTCACAACCCAGTAAAATATCTTTCCACCCTTCTGTGCAGCCTCTATCCACTATGGAGTCTGGAATTAGAAGTTGATATTTACGGAAAATTTCGGGCCACGTAGCATAACCTCGAGTCACGGGAACCGGCTCGGTAGTTTATGACCCTCGGATGTGTCCGGGAATATATAGGACCCAGGTACCCTCGAATGGCAACATGGAACCAAAAGCAACTAAGGATATACTAACCGATGGCACTTCGTCAGCCCTCCACCCGCAAGCTACACGTTGGTCATACATCCTCTGTACATGGTCTGGACTTGAGTGGTCCCAAGGCAAAAGCTACGTTGTACTCAAAATGTTAGCATTTGCAATGGTCAGTTTACAATGGCGAAGCGAACCTCTACTTTCCAAGCGTGTTTAGAACTCATGATTGCTAGACGTATTAGTAGTGCGAATTGGTTTTGAATGGAAAATAGTAAGTGACACGACACTCAATTATAGGTAAGGATATACAAAGGATATATATCTAGGGGAAATTGTGCTCAAATATGAGTTGCGCAGAATGCTTCAAAGTCAACCTAAGCTGTCAGGTTAGTTTCCACAACGTTGAGGCTACAATCAAAACTTATAAGTTGCATACTGTCTGAGTCACTCGGGAAGTCGTATACTAAATACAGCCTGCATTTACCATAGGGCGTATATTACATAAGCAGCGCTATTACAACCGGTATCTTACCTTTCTCTCAAAAGTTACCTAGGTCGGCTATCTTCTGGGGTAGGTGCATTGTAAGTATTCATAAACGTCAAGAAAAGAAGCTAACAAGGAATAGTCCGACAGTCCGACCTCGGTCGGGCTTTTTCGCTGTAAGGGACACTACGAACGGGCCACTAACAACGTTTAAACTTTATTATCGTAGTGCTATCAAGATCGGACTTCACCCCGCTATGTAAAGCTTAACAAAGCTAAGGAAATCTTACTGCACTTAACCGCGGCCTCTAACCTAGAAAACGCATTAGTTTCACGGGGAACTACCTAACCTAATTTAATCTAATTCGCTTGATGTTTCCCAGAAATGGGTCCAAAGCGCAAACGCCAACCAGAACAACAACAGGGCGAAGCATCCCCTGCGTCACCGTCCAAACAGCGCAAAGCCAATAACAGTAAAAAGAAAGCAGAGACCTCCGCTTCTTCCTCAACCCCCAAAACCCAAGACCGCAATCTTCATCATGGCTTCGAGACATACCCGCCGTCCAGGGTATTCCGATTAATAGAGCCCGGTCCCGTGCTCCTAGTCACGACGGGATCGCTAGCCGCGTCGACGCACAACGTCATGACGATCGGCTTCCACATGGTGATGCAGCACGAGTCGCCTCCTCTCGTCGGCATCTGTCTCGGGCCCTGGGATGCGTCCTTCGCGGCGCTCAAGAAGAACCGCGAGTGCGTGCTCGCCGTGCCCGATGTTGCGATGGCCAGCACGGTCGTCGACATTGGGAATTGCTCTGCCGATGACGAGGAAGAGCCGAGCGGCAAGTGGCAGCGCTTTGGGCTGGAAGCATGCCCGGCCGCAAACGTCAAGGCACCGCTTGTTGGCGGCAACGATGTCATTGCAAATATAGAGTGCGTGGTCGAAGACACAAAGATGGTGAGCAAGTACTCTATGTGGGTTTTGAAGCCTGTCAAGGCGTGGCTTAACCCGGACAAGAAGCCCGGAGAGGGCGGCCGCATGTTCCATCACCGCGGCGATGGCACATTCGCCATTGATGGCGAGGTTCTAGACTTGAAGGATAGGATGGTCAAATGGCAGGAATACCAAGATTGAATTATAACGCATCATCTAACATTTTTTATAGTACCGACTATCTAAATTCGTAATGACGAGTTGACTCTAATCCTAATATCTAATATTAAAGCCTCATGTCCACCTATTTCTTCTCTTCCTTCCCTTCGTGGTCGCTTTCAGTTGCATTGTTGACTACGGCAGTTGAATTCTCAGAACCCTCGGGCTTGCTCTTCTCGCCTTCTCCTTGGCTCGGGGAATTTCCCTGTGTCCCCAACCGGATGAAACAAGTCAAGATCAGACATGCGGCAGAGAATCCAATCGACATTTGGAAAACTCGGGTAAATTTGAGCATAGGATCGGCCGTGCCTTCGGGTGTTGCTTGTACCGAGCTAAAAATTGCTGTTGAGATCCCCATCACAGCAGTATTGGCAAGACGGATAACCACATTGAAGATACCGCCCGCCAAGGATTGTTTGTCCTTAGGCAGCGACTCCATTACGTACATCTAATAAAAGTTAGTATAATTACACAGTGGGAAACAGAAATATAACTCACGTTGCCCACGTTGAACTGGAGATCAACACCAGCAACGATCAAAATAAGAGCAGGGAATATCAAAGCCCAGTAGCTAGTCTCTATCGTTATGAAGGAGAGAAGCAAGTTAGCAGCAAGGTAACACACAGCGCCAAAGATCATGATGGCCGTATTATTGATGCTGTGTAGTATACGGCCAGCAACTACATTCCAAAGTAACCCAGCGATAGCTTGGGGGAGGAGATGGACGGCGACCATAAGGGTGGAATACTCTTTAACCTCCTGCAAGAAAAAGGCTACCCAAAAACAGCTGGCTGTGAAGCCCATATTTCCGAGAGCAATACTGGGAATGATCTGCAGCTATTAGTATTAAGGAGAGGGACAAGTACATTATATAAAGACTCACAAGACTGAAGTTTCTATCCTTCCAGATATGTGGAGGCATCAAGGGGTGGGGGAATACTCTCTCCCATAATATGAAGATGGCAAGTAACGCGATGCCAACAACTAGCATCGCAATCACATGCGGCCTTGTCCAGCCATCTTCGGGTCCCAATCTAGATTGGTCAGTACATATTTGAGGATCACAGAATATAGGGGCACTTACGTTAAGGCCGCAGTAAACATACCCGTCCCGAAAATCGTCAAAATAGTGCCGACAATATCAAACTGCTTCAGCGCGCTTAACCGTTCCTTCAGTGGAGCCCGATCAAAGCTCTCTACATTGGGTACTGCCCAAACCGCATGAACAGTGAAAGAAGCCCAGATAATGCATAGGGCGATAAAGGCAGCACGCCAGCTACTCAACTGGGTGACAATACCGCAGATGATAGTACCGAACACAAAGCCTAAGGGGTTTCCTGCACTAAATGCTGAGAATGCCAAGTTCTTGCGTTTCGAAGGGGTAGCGTAAGCGGCGCCAAGTATACCTATGGCAGGAGGAACAACCATAGCGGAACAAGCACCGAGGATGCCACAAACGATCAGCATCCAGAAAGGGTTTTGCGAGAAAGCTACCAGCAGAACGAATGCACTGAAACTAGCTAGACCCGTTATGAACATGGGTTTTCTCCCCAGCAAGTCGGCCAGCTGCCCCAAGGCAAGCTGAAGGGCACCAGCCACAAGTCTGTAATAACAAGTTAGTCATATATTAGTATAAATCAGCTAAGGATCTAGAAACGGAAGTTATACGTACGACGTCGCAGCGCTGATCCATGCTATTTCACCCTGCGTCATACCCAAGTCGCGAGAGACGGGAACCGTGATAACTAAAGCCACACCTGATAGGAAAGATGTGGTGGCTGTTGCGACGGTAGCTTGGAAGATAAAGGAGATCTCCTGGAATGTGTTCTTAAAGCACTCTGGTCGATCTCCAAACTTCGACTTGATTCTCACGAGCGTCGACACAGCCTGCTCCTCGTCACCTCCCGCAGTGGGAGTGTTCTCGCTCGAGCTGGAGGCTTTAGATGCTGCATCCACATTCACATCCTGCCCAACCCGGGTTTGGTCGAGCGACACCTTGGTGATTTCTATGGTTTGTTCAGACGACACAGCCATTGTGTATGAAGATGTTGTGAACTAGACTTCTGAAAGTTTGCTCATCTAGGTAGGAAGCACAGCATTGAAACTTCTCATATACTATTAATCAACAATGATTATGTTAGCATACGACCACCATGTGGACAGCAATCATTGTTGGGAGCTACTTACTATGTATATGATCCCTCGGATTACCGATACAAGGATAAATCCGATGCCCATGGAGATACGCTTATTAATCTTAGATATTTACGAGAGTGGGTGTTTTTTTTTTTTTTTTTTTTTTTTTCTTCCTAATAGTCACCCATGTATTATATGTTAACAGGTCACTGAGCCTGTTGTGGATTAGCCTGACGCGTATCCGTTGAATAACCTACTGGATCTAATCATATTTAACCCATCATCTTTACACCGATAGAAGCGGCGAGGCTCGCGATTGCCCAAATAGGGGGCGATTTCATCAGTCATGCCATTCTCCCACATCCCATATCCCACATCCCACATCCCACATTTCCCCCTCCTTTTTCAACACCCCATTGGTCAATGCTTTGGGGTGGGGCCAACACAATGGAAACGGCGAGGGACGCTCGGACGAAATAGCAATGATAGTGTTATGTATGTCTTTGAGGGCAAGCGTGACACGGGTACATTTATCAGCTGTCTCCAATTGGTTAAGCTCTTCACACTTAGGTACTCTTAAAAGAATAACCACATGTATGTTTTAAATCCATACATGTAAGTGGATCATAAGTTACACGCGTATGACATGGAATCCATTCACGAAGCAAGCATGGTAGTTACCCAAAGTTGACTGCGGTGCAGTTTCCTGAATCGAGATATCAATTCGGTAATTTCAAATGACATAACTAGGTTGTTTCAAAGTGCTTAGGTAGGTATACTTCTTACGTGTACGACAGTCTAGGTATGACATAACACGAACGGAAATCACGACGTACAGATTAGCATACAAACACGTTTCGTGCTCCTTAACACAGCACATGTCGCCAGTAGCACCATATCGAGTCCACATCTCTATTGGACATATCTACTCAATGCCAGCTGCTCCTCGTACGGAGAGTTAACTTTGCGCGACGACGTACCTCAGACACCAACAAACATAACGCAGCAGTGTTATACAACAGTTGAGAGAAGGTATTACGAAGTCATTCTAGAAGATATGGAAACAATGGAGTTGTTTCGCAGGGAACTCTAAACCTGGGTTAAGAAAGCCGGTGGCTATGGAATAGCAGCATTCTTTCTTCTAGACGTTTCACTTACATCTTAGCAGAAAGCAATCTGAGAC
This sequence comes from Entonaema liquescens, assembly GCA_902805475.1. Classification (NCBI taxonomy): domain Eukaryota; kingdom Fungi; phylum Ascomycota; class Sordariomycetes; order Xylariales; family Xylariaceae; genus Entonaema; species Entonaema liquescens. The sequence goes on from CADCSX010000006.1 coordinate 1,675,664, forward strand.
ACGATAATACGAGGGTAAGAGGATGCTTACTCCTACGATATGGTCAAGTTTAAGGGACTCTGAGTAGTACGACGCTATAGATAATAAGAGCTATTAGAATTATATACGGCAATTATTAAATGGTCAGTATACTTTTCATACTACAACTTTCTTTTATCCCCTTACCCCTTTCAAATACGTACCTAGATAATACACCCAGTTACATAAGTATCTAGCATTGTTATTTTTCTTATTTCCTTTTTCCAGACGAGAATAAGTCCCCGAAATTGATTCGATATGTTGGTTCTTAATTAACAGGTAGATGTCATGAGGTGAACTAGAAGGTGAATAAATAACTTCGTTATTCCGCGAGGAACTCCAACTAGGATAACTCCGAAGTTAGAGCTATTCATACCAAACAGTTCCTTTGTTCTAAGGAGGGTCTCACTTGAGACCCCTAACAGCAGAACCTATGTTATACCCAAGTGCGAAGACTCTGTCTTATAGTAATTGGTCTTTTCAAGTTACCTATAGAATATATATTTGGACTTATTAGCCTCGTCTAGCTTCGGCAGAGCTACTAGTCCCTACGCTGAAGTGTGTCAATATCAGTGGTGTCGAATCATGCGACGAAGGTTCAGTGTATAGATAAGATACTGCACGCAATACAATAACGAGTTTGAGACTCAATTTATGCTTTAAAATTTATTTGTCTGGATGATCTACAGGAAGGTAGTGGAGTCGCCCTTTGGCTAGAGCAACTACCCTCACCCCCCTTAAGCATTCTATCAGTAACAAGCCAACGACCAGTAAGCGAATACCATTAATCAGTCCCGCTAACATAAACATTCTCGCTCTAACCAGTGTAACGATTCATACTGGGGGCCATCGGGGGTCATATTCAGCGGGAAATCGCATCAATTTGGTAGGACGACGCTTATTGATCGAGGCATCGCGTACTTTATGCCTAGTACCATTGTCCTTCTCGTCCCTATACCCGTCATCCTGGCGGATTCGTTTGCGTTTCTTCGGCGATGGTCCTGTAATATTCATACGCAAATCCCCTTCGACTTGTATGAATGGCAATGCCCGCGAAACCACCTCCACACCCGGGTCTTCACCATGCGACTGGTAAGTGATATAACAGTCCCCCCCAACAAGTAAGAGGAGACGTTGTACGTCGTCCTTTGGTATATTGGCGGTGTCATTGGCTATTTCAACTTTGTCTTTCCCGTCGAGTGAGTGTACTGCGAAATATCGATGTATATCCTCGAGAGTGGTAATCCTCGGGTCGAGACGCCGTGACTCTTCAAGTAGTAGGCGCTGCCACTCTTGGCCTTCCGGTGGTATGCCCTTAGTATTGCTGCCGATGCATTCTTCCTCTACTAGCGTCTTGTCATAGAAGGTGTCTGCAGTGCTTTTGCGGCGGAAGGCCGATGGTGGGGATGGCAGGGCCATAGAGGCCGCGGCCGCATGACTCTTAGATTGAGCTTGTAGAGGTGAGATATAGGATGGCATTGGAGATTTATGTTGCTGTGGCGGCTGTGGTGCTTGCGGTGTCCGTGGTGTCTGTGACATCTGGGGCGTCTGTGGAATATGAAGATGGGACCCGTTTGGCAGATGGTGTTGTTGGTTATTCAATAACAGGTTTTCTAGCGATTGTCTATATTGCATGGTGTTAGAGTAGATGTCGTATTGCAAGTTGAAAGATATTCTGCGTATATACCTCTTTAAATCATAAGCATGGCGGTTATTGCTCTGTGACCCCCTAAACACATCGGGTGACAGCGCTAGCTGATTCCTACAGAAGTTGCTGTCAGAGGCGCTATTGGGCGCATGTTCGACATGCCCAGAACAAAGATTTTTTTCATCCTCTTGGGCTTCCATGTTGATGTTGATGATAAAAGGTGCCTCAAAGACCTGTAGAGTATCGAGTATGAGCGAACTTATTTTGATAATGGAGAGAGCAGAGTCGTGTATAATGTTTACAGAAGAACGAGACCCTATATTATCACTTCCTATGTATGTAGTTGGCCAAAGAGTCTCAAGTTCGAGATAGGGATCATCTAGGCACGAGAATTGGATTCTCAATACTTCCAAGTCGAAGTTAAATATCTTCATTTTGGAAGCATCTCCCCTTTACATACTTTGTGCCTACCTACACATGCCCCTCCCTCCTACCTGAGGTAATAAAGTTTTCATTCTAAGTTTACTCATATACTGCACGTATTAGGTCGTATATACGATAGGAGATATTAGAAGTAGGGAAAGTGTAACTTAAGAAACTACCTGATAAGGAACCTATATCAGGTATCCTAGACCTCGCCTTCATGCCATGTAAAGCTTTACGATTTTTATGAGAAGATTCGCATTATAGTTAGTATTGTCGACTCAGGAAGTAAACATGTATATAAGGTATATATATCTGACATGGTGATTCTAAATCATGTCCGTGGACTTCTCAAGAAGTTTACCACTCCTCCGCAGTAACTTACAAGGTTATCTAACCTATTGCATTCTTCTGCTTGGTGTTTCTTCCATTCTGACAATGCGCTCATTAGGGTATCACTCGCCAAGATCAAGTCGAAATGTAGACGAAGGAGGACAGCCATCCAGGCTTGGGTGAGTTCATAGTCACGACGTGCGACAAGACGGCTAGTCATGGCGTGAATAAAATGAAGCAGCTCGTTGGATTCATCGTCATCCCCAGGTGTCAGAGAGCGTAATTCTAGATCTGCCGTAGCTGGAGGGAGAGATTTAAGATGCTCAATGAAGTCGGTAACTGGTACAGGTTAGCTCTTAAATACAATAATATAAACGACATAGGAATGACTCTTACAATCGCCGGAGCTAGCTCCTGCTTGTAGTTTGCTGGTAAAGGTTTGCTCTGCCCTATTCCGATCGAAGCGAGTGATCCTTGATTGATTTTGGGCTTGGTCCGTGTTGGCTTGGATTGCGTCTAGATTTGAGGCCCCGGCGTTGGTCGTCGATGGCAAAAGAAAGGGGCCTTCTCTGGAGCTTTTGGAGCCTCCTTTGGCTTGTTCCTCTGTTTGATCAAGTCCAAGTGCAGTAAGGTTTGCCATCTGCTCCGTGGAACTAAACTCAACGTCATCATATCAGTACTGAGCTGATCCACACCAGGCGCGGTGATTTCGTCTCCTTCTTGAGAGGTTGCTTCTTCAAAAGCTGCCTCAAGTAGACCTCGACCACCCTCTCCTGACGCCGTCGGTCCAGATATCTGCTTGATCGAATCCTCGGATATTTGTCGGGTCGGGACGTGTGTGAAGAGGGCCTTATTATTCCAAATGTTCACACCCAATTCCCCTTCAGCCGCTGCGGCCAAATATTCGCCTGTTGCCGAGAAGGCTAGTGCGGTGCAAGGCCTCTCTAATCGGATAGCGTCAATTAAGTGACCTGTTGGTAGATCCCACACTCGTATTATAGCATCCTGGGAAGCTGCTACTATCCAGCGGCCATCGTTGGAGAAAATAAAATCGTTAATTTTCCCCTGACACCCCCAGAATTCACGAATTGTTTGTTTCGTCTCGATGTCCACAACTCGAATAGAATTATCGTCACAAGAGAAGGCTATAAGATCATTTGCAGCATGGTAGCGACAGCCTATAATTCCCGTCATCGGAGCCCAGTTGACTTCCTCCAGTAGATTCCCCGTAAGGAATTCCCAGAATTTTACCTTGCCATCCAAGGAGCAGCTAATGACGTATTTGTTCATGGAATCGACAACGATACCGGTGACCGGTTGCGTGTGCTTTCCTATTCCTGGTGCAAAACCAGCGGTGGATCGAGCTTGAAGCTGGACGACAGTATCCGCTTGTCTTAATTGCTGCATCTTGACTTGTCTTGCCTGTGCCGGTGTGAGCTTTGATGGAAACCGTTGGCGATGCAGTCCTGATTGAAGGTTGAACATGTCAATAGATCCGCCGACAGATCCAACAACAGCAAACGTTCCACACGGGCTCATGGCCACGGATGACACGTTTGCGCCGTCACCGGTTTGGAATGCCCACCTTCCAGCTCTCTTTCGGCCCCAAAACCAGGTTCGAACATACGGATCGTCCTTGTGTGCCGTGACTACGCTTTCCCAACCTGTCATGCCGCTAATCTCGGCGTTTAGGGGTTTCTTTTGATTTTGTGATTTTTGCCATAACACCTGTTTCCCGGGCATGGCACCCATACCGCCGTCCCTATTCAAAGAGCATGCTATGCAGGTAATCTCCGGTGCTTTCAAGTCATCGAGTGTAGTGGTTGGGCCGCGGCTTAAGGTGCTACTGTCCAGAATTCCGTACTTCTTGGCCTTCTTGCGGATATTGCCCTGACTTAATTCAGTGCTTTGTCCGTCGCGCCGAAGACTCCAGCCCCAAAGACTCCTGTCCTTGCCACCACTAAGGAGCCATTTATTACCTGCTTCGGCACCTTCAAAATCTGTGGGCAAGAATTGTAAACTGGTAACCGGTGCAGCGTGGCCGCTCCTCGTGTGTAGTATTCGTGGTATCGGCGAAAAGGGGGTCTCATCAAATATCCAAGTCTTTAATGAATTGTCTCTACCGCTTGTGACAATGACGGGCTGGCCGGCAAGGAACTCGACCTTGCTTACGCCCCCGCGTATCGATGCGCCCTCTTGCATCGGAGGGTTGTGAGCACTTCTAAGGATACCCATAACCCTGCCACCCTGATTAAGATCCCAGAATGTGATATCACCACTTAACTGCGTGGCCGTCGCCATAACACCATCCTTACGGCCATCCTGGCCTGCGCCAATCCCGTCCGTGCGGAACGAAATGCTTGTTACGGGCGCATCCTCGGTACCTGCGTTAACCTCGAGTACCTTCTTGTCCGTGAGTACGTTGTGAATAACTAAGGGCCCCTCAGCGTACGAAATAGCCATCAGAGAAAGCGCAGGTGTTGGCTGCATGCAGGTGACAGCGCCGCAGTTTGGAGATGGCGGTAGGATAGTGTAGATAAGTTTTCCAGTAGATATGTTCCAAATCTCAACCCATCCGTTCCGACGTCCAGCGAAGATCTTATTTAAGTAGGTCGGCATAGTACATATACCTCCGGTCAGTTCGTTATCGAGTTTTTTTGAAGCCATAGTAAAGAGAGTCGTATAGTGCTCCATCGTCGCAGTCTTCCATACTTCTATTCTTGTCAAGCCACAAGCAACAACCCAAGATCCGAAAACGATAATCTGCTTGATAGGTTCGCGGAGATCAGAAGGAAGTTCTAACTCGCCGACTTTCTTTCCTCTTTGGAAAACCCATATGCCCTGAGAGGAGTCTTCTCGAGAGTCGCCCCAAGCAACGAATACTTTCTGTTTCCAAGCGCATGTCGCCGTAATGGTGCTCGGCGTTTGGGGTCGAGTTATAAAGACGAGATTGAGGCCGCGTTTGAGGTCGTAAGTCTGGAGCGAGCGGCCTATAGATGTCGTAACCTGGAAGGTAGTGTTCCCGAGGGGAACAGACGTAAAGGGTACATTAGTAGGAGAAACGAGGCCGATCGTCTAAAATAAGTACCTAATGTATTAGAACTATACATATTTACTGCGACTAAAAAGGTGTTTGAACATACCCGATATGGAGCAAATATTCTGGATTGTTGCGATGCGGATGATTTTGGTTTCGCGACAGAGTTGAGCTTCTGTCGCTTGACCAATGGACCTTCCGGCTCTGAATGAGGCATTATAGAAAATGACTCCTCGGATTAAATTTCAAGCCTCTGTGTGAATCCCGCTTGAATTGTCAGGCCTTCGTGGTCGCATCTAGGAATCTCAGCGCAAGGACTGCTCTGAGCCGTGTAAATGGATTTTTTTTTCTTAAGACGGAACGGCGCGAAGCATTTTTGGCGTCTCGTACTAATGTACCTAGGGATTTTAGTCCCACTTAGGTATCTTATCAGGTTATCTCAATGAAGGACATATGAAGTACTCCTCTTGATAGAACTTTTCAATTTAGAACTTGAAGAGATGTTCTTACAATTAATTTTAGTCTTGATAACCCCCAAGGGTAATTCTTATAACAAGACTCCTTGATTGATATCATGCACTTAATTAGTTTCTTTTAAGAGTAAGTTTAGCATTCAACAGTATACATGTAACTTAAGTGTTAGCTACATGAATGATTCTTATCATTATCGATAGCTATCATTTGATAATTATTGGTAGGAAAGTCGCAGTTACCGATCTATAACCCCACTTTATGACACAACATCTAAAAGGGCGGGATGCTTCCATACATTGTACCTAGATACCTAGGTATAGTCTATACCTTACCTACATATGTAGTTTCGACCCCTCGAATTGTATAACTGAATAATGAATAATTCCATTTCTATTTACATGTAAACAGCTACGGTAAGAAGATCCTCAACCAGAGATTCTTAATGGCACCTTATGTTCCTAAGCCAATATGATAAGTTACTCACTTTCACCGCCTCAGTATTTCCCGAAAAACAATAAAATAAACCAGACCAACCGTCGTACCTCGTTTTTAGATAACAGGGCCACGGGTCCCATTGAGCGCCACACCATCTCAATTATTCAATGTTATTGGTTGATTACTCCTGAGACCGTAGTGTTGGACGTCATGGGCATTGGCATGTGTTCAAAACACCACCTTTTATGCTTAAAAATCGGTTGACATTTCTATCATGTTATCGGTTGCCGATGATGCGATTTACAAAATTCCCACCGTACAAAAAGGCAAATCCGTACAGTAACATCTTCACTTCACCGTTATTCCTCTCAGAAGATAAAGAGGTTTCTCACAGAGGTCTCGTTTGTTTAAAGGTCTAGATCTTTTCATTGGCATTGGTATTGGTCCATTCGTCAGCCACGTATACTTCTGAGCCATACCTTAGCTTCCAATGAATTAGGTAGTTTTTTAACATGATGTATCCCTGAAGTTTGATATTCCGGTTTTCCGTGTCGGCGACCCACTTTCAACCACTTCACGCACTTACGGCAAACTAAAAATAAATCGGGTCCCGAGCCGATATTCTTTATATTTCTTTCGAAAAGGGAACTAAAACATAATAGCAACCCCGATTCTTCTACCAAACAAATTTACACATACGCAATAAACATAATATCAAGAACCGAATATTGAATCCCTTCATAAAGGTTGATCGCATAAGGTTTACTTTGGATGGGTTCACCGAAGCGACTGGAAGAACCTACTAGAAGACGATATTTAATTAGGAGGTGAACGATACATCATTTGCCACCCACTCCAAATATCCAAAGGACCTTCATACATACCACATACCTTACCCGTTAGCAATTGAGTTTAGTAGCCGGTAGCCGATTTTCTGCTCTGTCCCAGTACCTACTCAGAACAGAGTACTGTGTGGCACGCAGCACATGTAGCTAAGCTCTGGGGATTGCTTAAGCACGAGAAGATCGAAGTGGGAAGCGTTCAAGGTTTTTATCTAGCCACGCCGATAGGTACTTGGGACTTATCCAATGACGAAACTCTGCTGTAAACGATCAGACTGCCGAGTACACTATACAAAGATTTAGACTCCACGATTATTCATCCTAATAAGAAAGATGGAGACTAATACTAATAACAAGTCGGGTCGCAGTCTGAGCGGTTCTGGAAAGAGACTTTCTTGGTCATTATCGCATACCCGCACCCGCTCGCCATCGTCCGTAGCTAGTAGCATCGCAAGTTCTATAGCAAGCGGGAAAAGTCGACATGCTGAGCCTCTGGGAACTACCGATGTATCAGTTGAGCCCGCGAGCTTGTCCATGCCGCCTCTGGCTAGACCACTAAAACCGCCCCATCTTCCTCCGTCTCCATATCGTACGCGCGAGTCATCTGGGTCCGATATGTGGAATGAGTACTTCCACACTAATACTATCACAACTAACGAGGTCGCTATTGACGATATCGAGAACACCCCGAAACAACAGCCCGGTCATTCTGTCCCTGACACAAATTCCCCTTGTCAGCTACCAGAGCCTGCAGTAAACCCAGCCCCTTCGTCCTCGGAGCACGAGGTGGGAAAACGAGTTTCTGTGTCGTCTGTCTTCTCTCTTGCATCGTCTCGTGGGGTTACAAGCTCAGCCCCCTCCACAAACGGCTCAGATAACGGTGCTGGTATCCAACGCTCTGTATCGGGCATCATGGCCTCTGGCAAAGGCCTGGGTCCATCCCCGGGTCAATCCGAGTCTGGTGTGTCTAATATAACAGTCACCACATCTTCCAACTCGAATAATTCGCATCCTGTCAACGGCCCCCAGTTAACCGCTCGGGAAGCTCATCACACCAATCCTCTAGACCTCGTTAAACGAAATCCTGCGCCTACATCAAACCCCGCTCCTCGGCCTCAGGTAACCCGGTCTCGAAGTAGGGCTAAGAGACGACTAAGCGGTAGTACTGCGAATAGTAGTCACAGCCCTAGCAGTGAGCGAGGTCCTCACATTCGGGAGAAGGAAGAGATCAAGCCAGCGCCATGGGGTATCATTGGTGTTTGCGCGTTGGATTCTAAAGCCAGAAGCAAACCAAGCAGAAATATTCTTAACAGATTAATCGCAAACCGTGAATTTGACGTTATAGTATTTGGGGATAAGACAATTTTAGATGAAGGTGAGAAATAGCACTGGTAATATAAGTTTTATTGCCTATGGTACTGACAGCAAAGCAGAGGTGGAAAACTGGCCGATATGTGACTACTTAATATCTTTCTACTCAGATGGCTTCCCTTTGGAAAAGGCTATCGCTTATGTTAAAGCCCGGAAACCGTTCTGCGTCAATGACGTACCGATGCAAAAGGTACTTTGGGACAGGCGACTCTGTCTCCGAATACTGGATAAAATCGAAGTGCCGACCCCGAAACGAGTCGAAGTAAATCGCGATGGTGGCCCTAGTATACTAACCCCGGATGTTGCAAAACATATAAAAGATGTTACTGGCATTACTCTCGAGCCTAGTGGACCAGACACCTACCGCTTTCCTCGCAAGGTGGAGTTACTCGACGACGGTGATATTCTAAGCGTGGACGGCACCCTGTTAAAGAAGCCGTTTGTTGAGAAACCAACTAGCGGCGAAGACCACAACATAATTATTTATTTTCCAAGGTCTTCTGGTGGGGGTGCCCGGAAGCTCTTCAGGAAGATTGGCAATAAGAGCTCGGAGTTTATCAGCGACCTCACCATTCCCCGTGCTATTACCGAACCAGAAGGTAGCTTCATTTATGAGAAGTTCATGCAAGTAGACAACGCAGAGGATGTAAAGGCCTACACGGTCGGACCGCAGTACTGTCATGCCGAGACAAGAAAGTCCCCTGTCGTAGACGGTATCGTCCGGCGCAATACGCATGGCAAGGAAATCCGGTATGTTACTGCGTTGGGCCCGGAAGAGAAAGAGATTGCAAGCAAGATCGCCAATACGTTTGGACAACGCGTCTGCGGCTTCGATCTACTCCGGGCAGGGGGTAAAAGCTATGTTATAGATGTAAATGGTTGGAGCTTTGTCAAAGACAACGAAACATACTATGATCACTGTGCGAGTATTCTGAAGGATATCTTCGTTAAAGAGAAGATTCGTCGCGGGGGGCCAACGCCACCTCTCCCATCGCCTACTATTTCCGATATTGGTGATCCACTAACTAAAGCTATTTTTAGTAGCAAGGAAAAAGACGCGTTGGCTGGTACAAGACAGCCAAAACCCGTAGGAAGCGCAGGTACACTTTCTCCCGAAGAAAGTAAAGAGATTAAGGACGAGCAGAATACAGCAAACGCTTCGCCATCCAAATCTGATACTGGAGTGGCGGGTATCGCATCAAGATTGCAAAATGGTATCATTAGTCCTATAACTTATCTTACAGGTAGCTCTGCTGCAAGCAGCTTACCGACTACGGCCCCTCCGACTCTTCCGACTACACCCTCAAGTAGAACGGAGGAGAAAGTTGACCACTTAGAAGAACCAACACCGCCTCCCCCTCCCCCCAAACACTCATGGAAGCTCAAAGGAATGGTCTCTGTCATCCGACATGCAGACCGCACCCCAAAGCAGAAGTACAAGTTTACCTTTCACACGCAGCCATTCATCGACCTCCTCAAGGGCCACCAAGAAGAAGTGCTCCTTATTGGGGAACCCGCCTTGGCCAGCGTCCTCGATGCGGTCGAGTTGGCCTTGAAGGCAGGCGAAGAAGACCGAAATAAACTCAAGTCCCTTCGTAATGTGCTAGTTAAGAAAGGAGGATGGGCAGGTACAAAAGTTCAAATCAAGCCGATGTTTCGTAAGAAGAAAACGGCTGAGATGAACGAATCAACTCCAAAAGTTACTGAGGGTGTAAAGATGGAGTCTGAGACTGTAGACAGCCTACCTGAGAAAGCGGACAACAAAAAGGAGCCGGAACAATCCCTTGCAAAAGAGCAGTCAAACGCCGAAGACGGCCAGCACCGGCCTGACCCGTCGGAAGTAGTCGTATCTGATTCTGAGCAACAGCCGAAATATCCACCGCGGCGCCAAGATTCAATGTCAGGGGTGACAATGTCCAAGTTCACTGCAGCCGATAATAGTTTCGTTTTGGATAAGTTGCAGCTTATCGTCAAGTGGGGAGGCGAACCGACTCATTCGGCACGTTATCAGGCACAAGAGTTGGCACAAAACATGCGTAATGACTATCTCCTACTAAACCGTGCTATTTTGGACCAAGTCCACGTCTTCAGCAGCTCTGAACGACGAGTTACGGCTAGCGCGCAGATTTGGGCAGCATCATTCATAGAGAAAAATGAACTCCCAGAAGACTTCATTACGATACGGAAGGATTTGTTGGATGATTCCAATGCGGCCAAGGATGAGATGGATAAAGTCAAGAAGAAGCTAAAAGGCTTACTACGGAAGGGCAACGAACGACCATCCCAGTTTGCTTGGCCCGAAGGAATGCCAGAGCCTTCTGAAGTGCAGACACGAGTTGTGCAGCTTATGAACTTCCATCGTCGCGTAATGCAGCACAACTATAGCAAGCTGCAGACTGGCGCTGTAAACTCTCTCAACGCGATCAATGCCCCAGGTTCAGATAAGACTCATGGCGAGAGTTCTAGTACATCCGTAGCCTCGTCACTTTCCCAAGCTAATGCTATCAACGGCATTCAAGCTCGTTGGTGCTGTGGTGAGGATGCAGAGTTATTCCGCGAGCGTTGGGAAAAGCTCTTTGCGGAGTTCTGTGATCACGAAAAGGTGGATCCTAGTAAGATTTCGGAATTGTACGATACTATGAAGTTCGACGCTCTGCATAACCGCCAATTTCTTGAATGGGTCTTCACTCCTCCGAAGCATATGCTTGAGGAAGAGTTTGGTATTACTATAAACCGCGAGGGTAAGCCCTCGCCAAAAGAGCCTGAAGAAGGCGGTAAAACGGCAGACGACAAGTCGGACAAGAGTCAAATCCTCGGTTCGTCGCCTGGGGAAAAGGTGGATAAGTCGGATCGGTCGGAGAGGACCGAGAGATCCGAGAGATCCGAGAAGACCATGAAGCGTATATTCCGAAGGAGATCGTGGATGAAGCACCCTCACGAGGTTGACAGACCTGCGGAATATTTCCACCTACCTAAAGGTAACAACCAAACAAAAGCAAAGACTGATGAGTGTTTCGAGCCCCTACGGGAGCTTTACCAACTTGCTAAAGTCTTGTTTGACTTCATCTGCCCGCAAGAATATGGCATTTCAGATAGTGAAAAGGTATGTGCTCATCTCTATTCGTTTTAGGCAGGTCTGTAACTAATTCGGCATTATAGCTTGAGATCGGACTCCTAACATCACTCCCCTTGCTCAAGGAGATCGTCCAAGACCTCGAAGAGATGCAGGCTTCAGATGACGCCAAGTCGTTCTTCTACTTTACCAAGGAATCGCATATTTACACGTTGCTAAACTGCATCCTCGAAGGTGGTATCGAGACGAAAATCAATCGCAGAACCATCCCCGAACTTGATTACCTCTCGCAGATCTGCTTTGAGTTATACGAGTCCGAGACCAAACTCCCGGTAGATGCGTCCCTCGTCGATCAGCCTACTTTCAACTACAGCATCCGCATCACGATCAGCCCCGGTTGTCACATTTTCGACCCGCTCGACATCCAACTCGATAGTAAACACTGCATAGGATGTGCACCACGTAGGAGCCTGACACCTCACGCGGACTGGAAGAAGGTCATCGAGACGCTCAGAGCCAAGTTTCACCAGTAAGTCTTTTTCCCTCACGACGTCATACCGGGACACGATGCGGCCCTCTTCAGTATCATAATAAGACCAACTGACCCGCCGCAACCAATAGGGTCAAACTACCCAAGACTTTCCTCGCGGTCAACCTCTCGGACGCCTTCACGTTCCAGGAGAAGGAGCGGCAAAACTCCGAGGCAGATTGCCTCGAGAAGGATGCCGGTGGCAACGAAACAGATACCGAAGGCCTCGAGATGAAAGCGCTCGGCTCCTCGCGGTCTTCGCCTGCCAAGGTTGATCCGCACGGTGACGACACCGAGGTGTCGAAAGATATCACTGAAGAACAGAAGCAGGTTCTTCCAACTCCCGTTGCAACGGTTAATAATGCGGCTGCTTTGCCTCCGGCCGCGAATACGGCGGAAACAACGGTGCCTGGATCAGAAAGTACCAAGGACGCAGACACCACCACCACTGTCGACCCTGATCCCACTAAGACGGGATGACGGTGTTCTGTCTTCTGCAAGAGCGGCACGGAATCCGGATGAGGAACCGGTGGATTAATAGGAGAGGAATTATGCTACCGAGACAGCACGTTGATGATACGGTTGCCCCCCCCTTCTCGCCCTTTGCCCGCCTGTGGGCGGTGAGCAAATTCTCATAATGGGACCGGGGGTGGAACGACTAAGACAAGCATTACATGCAGCGAGGTCAAGAAAGGAAATGGTCCTGAGATAAGCATCATGACGTGCGTCTGGAGCGGACTTTTTTTTTCCTTCTCTTTTTTCCCCCGTCGTACTCAAATCCCAGTATGGGAATGTGGTGCATGTATATGTCGCTACCGAACAATTAAATATGACAGGGCGTTATGCACATATATATGGCGTAGATAGGCTCGTAATTTATTAGATGAGGACATGATAAGCGAGCCGAACCCAACCGAATCCACGTGGAGTTGGTTTTTTTATGCCCGTGTGTCAGCATGACAGATGATTTATTATGTATGTATGTAGGCGTTTGGTAAAGAAACGTTGGAACTAAAATGTAATATGCCTAATGTACGGGAATTACTTAACTCGAGCACAGATCTTACCAAACTTTAGATTTGTGCACGCATGGCCCCCCGACGCCTCGTATGCCGATGCGAGATGGTTCCTGAAGCGGGTTCTGTTTATTTGGGGAGGAGCCCCTCTGACCCGTCACTTTTCACGATGATGTAAAGGAGCGTGGGACAAGAAAATCGCCGACAACGTTTTTTTTTCCTTCTTCGTCTTTCCTTGGCCTTCACCGCCATGCCGGAAAAGGGGGCACGGCACGGAGGAGAAAATTTTTCTTCTCTCTTTTACTACTGTAACTGCTCCTACTTTCTTTTACCCCTTCTCGGCAGCCGGGCGAGAGAGTCCGAGTCCCTTACATTATTCATCATCTATGCATCATCAAACGTCACCGGCCTCGGTCTTAGGTCTTGGTTCTTGGTAAGAAGTAATAAGGAAAGTGACAGCTAACTAAACGGAAAGGTCTAGGTTAGCTAACTAGGTTATTAATGGTATTGCAAGTAAGCATGTAAGGTAAGGTGGTAGACATCCCGGCATTGAAGAAGCGAGGTTGCAATGTCGAGCCGCGCCTTGTCCCCCCGGTCCCTAAAAGTTACCTATCGTTCGGGGGTTCCAGTCGGAAGTTTTGAAGTAAGATATGAGAAAAAGGGGGGTCAGAAGGGTTCGAAGAGTCTTCTCTCGTTCGTTCTCCCCTTCTTCTTACCTCGCAGGCGGATGACTGGCATGGCTGATCTGATCATCGTCACAACGGGATGCGTAACCGTGACGATCCAGATTGTTTCGTTGTGCGCTGGTGCCGCAACTCACATGTTTAGGTATGATGCGCGCGGCACTAATATGTATGCACGCACGTTGCGTACGGAGAAAAGCGTCGGTCTGCATCTCCGAGCCTTTTTTGACCTGCCAATTAAGCTAATGCATGTATTTCCTCGCGCCTAAGAAATGCCTAGGCAAATACAGGTACATACATCATGGGTATGGTAGTGGTGGTGGAGGCCGGGGGTTTTTGTTTTGTTTTTTCTTAAGAGGTGGGAAGAGTGATGGGGAGGGAGACACTAAGGAGGATTAAAAATGTGATAGATCATATTATAAACTTCTTCACACGAAATCTGGGCTATCATGAAGAGCTAGTAGTCCGCCCCGCCAAATTTCAGGAACCGAAAAGTAAAGGGAAGAGGGAGGGGGAGGGGAAAAGGAACACGGAAATATGCCCACGGCCCCCGAATAATTGAATATCGTCCGTCGGATAGAAAGTACGATGAAAACGAAATATGAGCCGTCGACATCATGCGGCAGTAGGACGGGCCGCCGCGTCACCTTAAAATTGAGGCTGATTCTGAATCTTCCGGCTTGAGTGCTACTCCATAACGTCGTTTTCGAAGCCCCTTCAAACGAGGCTGATAAGCGCCCAATAACGAAGTCAAGAACTTTGTGTGATCAAAGTTCGGAATGACTAGCCGTCTAGAACTCAGGGGTGTCGAACGCATTGCGTCCATCATCAACTTTCCGGCCGTCTAATTTTACCGAACCATACTTGACGCTGGGTTGACCCCGACCCTGTCCGCCTGTTTACTTAGTAGCTGCGACTTCGGGCTCTTCCTAGCTCTCTTCCTAGGCCTCCTCCCGCTTAAAGTCCATGGGCCCATTATTAACACTTCATGCTCAGAAGCCGAAAGCTACCGCATAGCCAGCGGGGCCACAGGCATCGTGAGAAATACTATGTAATTAAGCTAACCAAGTTGTCGTGCAAGGTTAATAAGAAGTGGTGGTTAACCGGCGAACTTTGCCCTGTCAACAGCAGCATAATAAAACAACGTTGATTGTGGGCCGTTCCGATATCAGAAGGTTGGGTATATAACATGGTGTGCCTTGTACATAATGAAAGCACGTCAAGCTTACCACGCCTCCGGCACTCTCACCAATTGGCCGTCGCTGTCCCCAGAGGTTTTTGTCGACCGGGCTGTGTGACGTGGGATCATTCAATGTGGGGGCAGTAAGTTGGTGAGGGTCATAGAAGGGAAAAGAGAGACATACATAGTGGGGGAGTAACAGGGAATCTAGGCGCAGCCCTCAATAAGGAACAAAAATAAATACAGGGAAGATGACGGGGAAGAAAAGAGAGTATGACAGGCACTTCTGCACTGCACAATGCCATATCAGACAAGGCCTGCAGTTCATTATCATAGCCAGCCAAAAAGGGGCCGTAGGTCGCGTTGCAATTTATTATAGAGAGGCTACCAAACGGATACTGAAACGTCTCTTTGAATCTGGATGGCTTGGCAGGGCTAGGCAGGATAAGCTCACACCCTCGATGGTTATTGCGTGGTAGTCGACGGACCCTAGCGACTTCTCATCAGATTCCGTATTGCATGCCTATCAGGGGATGCTTCATAATGAAGGCACTTATTAGCCTGTGGATTTATAAAAAATCATTCGTCTTGAATCTGAAGATCACGTCGGGGAACCCGCTCGCAACCTGGCTCTGGCACTGACCTCACCGATATTCAGGACCGGCCCATTGGAACCTCACGATACTCTCCTTGACCGCATAGAGACCGAGGTTTCATGAGCACGAGTGCTGATATTTTCGGCCACCAATGGGATAATTAGGTAATGCAAACGCAGACCGGTGGGCAGTTTCAATGATTTCGTTTTAGCATAGCGTACCCCATTGCGTATGTAGATACGTAGTCCTGTTTCCTTCCCGAAGTCTTGTTTGTCCTTTTTGATATGGGGACCGTTGGCACCAAAACATCTGAAGAAAGCAACGCTCAAGACGTGCATAGGGTCGCAATCTTTGCGCGAGCCACGCAAGACATGTTTGCTGAAGTCCAATTGCTAGCGTACGTCGGATATAGAAAAAGATCGTATTCAATTTCACCAAGGTCCGGTTGCCGACTCAACTGAACCATGTCTGGATCATCCACGATTGGCTACGAGGAACAAGATGAGGGATTGTTTGATGTTGTATTGACAGTCAACCGGTGAACCTGACCCCGAGCTATAGTATATGAATTTGCTTCTGGGATAGTCAATACGACCGGCGACTTCTCTAGATTCGCTCCCAAACAAGCGCTGTGCGAATCGGTTCTATTAAACGAGCTTAATGTGACCGGTAGTTGGTGTTATGGTAAATTGGACGACTTCCGTTTTGGGCCATCTGCATCTTGTTGTGACCAACCAGAGGCGACCAACATAGAATTGAGTGATGACTTCCCGCACGCGACAAAGATGAATCTTGTACTACAAAACTCCTACGATCACGATTTCGACTTGTCGGGTAGCAATTGGATACTCGAATAATGAAAGTCGAGTCTTGGCTTGGCAATCTGGAATACGTGGCCTGTTCCTCTAAGTACTATAGTAGCACTTTAACATCATGTACGCAGTCAGGCAGTACGCATCCACTAGCGGGTGGGTGGTACATGGTCGACATTGTGTTCTTATCACAGCCTTATAGTGTAAAATGGTCTTGAGTAGTCGAAGAGGAAGGAAGCCAGCCGATTGGTGTTGATGCTGGCCAATATCTTTTTAGACGGCGAATTATTTACTAGGTATCCTGGTTCTGGTCGGACAGTGGGGCTTGTTTTCCAAACCAGGAGGGACCGAATTGTGTACAACCTTGGAACTAACGAACCGACAATGTCAAAACCACGTGCGGCATTGGTTTTCCAAGCCTGTGCGGTGCTATGCAGTGGAGCCGAAGGATGATACTAGAAGCTTGCTTCGAAGGTTTGGATCTGTACCTAAACTGTGGGTTTGGTCTCGCTCGCGGTCGGGGAATTTTGTGATTTGTTCACCAAAATATCCGGGGCATAAAGCGTGAAACATTCAGACGGGGATGACCTCGCTAGAAATCCTTTTTTTTCATTAAGCGAGACCGGCTTGCGGCCTCACATCCTAAACACGGGTCCCGCTGGCCGCAGGGACGGCCGCAGGCTATTGCGCATGAAAGCGCGGTCAGCAGACATCAGCAGACGCCAGTTTTAACAGAATAGGGCAAAATAGAAACGTTCGTGGCTAGTTTAGTTGGCTTACACTTACACTAACCATGTTCAAGGTGCGCCCCAAGCCACAGGTCCATGTGTATATAGGTAGGTATGTACTGAAGTTGGGGCAGGTTCCAAGATACTTGTCGACGTTAGAAAAGGTAGAGATTACCGACACTTCGGGAAGTGCCAAGATGCTGTATATAGAACGTACTATCATCGTCATCAGTTTTCCCTTTGAGGCCCGAACGCAACAAGGATGGCCAATACGTATTCAGCTCCGAAGGGAAAACATAGCGTAGCATAATGCAAATCACAATTGGTAGGCTAGACGGGCTCATATCGGGGGTTTGAGGTAACGTCGCGGGACTCGTAGGGCTCTGTGATGAAGTTCATCTCCACAGGAAAGCGGGTATGCTATGCCTTCAAGGTCCAGGGTGCCGTACTGCCATTACGGCGGTAGCTAATGAGAAAGCAACGCTACCAGGAGTTGCCTGGCTCTTGGGTCCTGACAATAGCTTGGCCGTGTACATCATATTGGTACATACGTCGCGGTTTAACGTTTCAACCTTCAGGGATTGCGGATCCCTACATAGCATACCAAGGTAAGCCATAGCCTTAATAAGCTAGTTATAACTTATACTAGGTAGGGAAGTGGTTTAAAGCAGCTCTGAAGGAATTAAGTCCGTCTAGGCGGAGTGGCCGTGACCGGGCTGTCGGAACAGTTTCCCAGTAGTCCGCACGGAAGCAGTTCTGTAGTAATTTGAAGCGGCGCTTGAAAATCAAGCTTACTCCATCGTCGTATGGTCATGGATTAGAAGCCCAGATCCCATTATTCGTTGTCTGAGTACAATGCTTTAGTAGTTCAACACGTGCCGAAGCTGGCAAGCCATTTGGAACGTTGGAGGCATTCGTGTTCGTAAAAGCTAACCCATACAGGTAACTCAAGTTACGAAGCGAGGTTTTCATTTTACCTACACACCTGTCGATGTCGTTATTTTATAGTATATAGTCGAGGGGGGTTGTGAAAGAGATTAGGTAGATAACAGCTAGTTGCAGTTTGGCCAGTTTAAGTAACAAGTGTCGCAATGATTTGAGGACTGGGCGAGAATAGTAACTATAGAGGCGAGGTATAGACTAGAACAGCTCGGCTAAAGACAATGGCGTCAAGTCTTTAATTAGGTTGATTTTGGGCGCAACCAGGCCCCTCTAAAGATTTGTTTAATAGATTTAACAGATTTAATATTTAACAGATTTAATAGATTTAATAGATGTGCAGGCGGCTCAAAATAGAAAGTAGATAGTTGCGGATAATGTCTGGTGCAACTTGTACATACGGGTCTATGTACTGGCTGCATCTAGATTAGGTACTGCTTAGTAGGCACAAGTGCAGGCATTAATTAGTATGAGCACTACCTACATGTCCCTACCCTAAGGTCACTCGAGATCGCTACTTACGTCTACGTACACTACACAGAACGCAATCACGACCTTGTCTACCTAGTAGCACATCGCGTATTGTTGAGTACTTACATTAAATGTTTAATTACTTATATGCAAGTTCTAACTTACTTTTACCAACGTACATGTATTTACTTACTTCATTCGCTGCATACCTGTAATCTTCAGCCCCGGAGTTGCGTGTCCTTGGTACCTGAGTGCATGACACCTGGCAGCTCGTCAGCCGCCGCCATACTACCCTCCTTCGTACCTGAATATGCATTGGATATGCACGTATTACATGATATAGGTCGATATAGGTCGACAATGGAGCAGGTGTAATATATGTACCTTAGTAAATACGTAAGTCACTTACCTAAGGCGGATATATGTGCGTATGTGTGTATGTATGTATGTGTGTAGGTATGCATTATGCTCTAAGTGTCTAATGCAGACTTGTACTTATAATCTACATCATAGACTAAGTACCTAGGTAACAATTGTAGACTAACTGCATCTATACCGTATACCTACCTAGGTAACCGCGCATTTGACACATACCTAGGTTTAGTACCTGCTGTAGGAAATTTCCGTGGGAAGAATAGGCGTGCCTACCCTAGATTCGCATTAGGTAGGTTACGTACATGTACGTTTCTACATACCCGACTTGCATGTACCTCCTATCATATCACCCCGCGCTCCCCGAAGCAGCTAGCGGAATTGCCTTTAATATCCGCGGGTCGTACTATATCAGGTAGCATCATCATCGGCCTTACCATTTGTGCACTTTTGCTATGCAGCATGCATCGACCTACAAACTTACCTAGGTGGGTAGTTAGCTATTCTTTCAGCCAAGACGAAACCTCTCGCGATACCACATTACGCAGTCCTATATGTATGTATGTCTGCTGCTTGTGCATGTGTGTATGAGTACATACGTTCTCTTGTTTTCACATGACCAAACCCGGAAGAAGAGGGTGGGGTCCATTTAATTCGCAGCTTCTTTTTTTTTTTTTTTCTGTCTTTTCTTTTCTTTTTTTCGCAAAACAAAGCCCGCTGTATGTAAGATTTACATGTATCTATCTCACCGGGTTGTGTAGGTAGGTGGGTTAGTCAGCTATAAAAAGCCTTTTTTGTCCAATAAGCCGAGGATCTCGTTATCGACTGTGTTACACCACGCATAGAACGTCAAACCAAACCTTCGGTTTTTTCAAGCCTCGTTGTGACTTCGATCTATTAAATCCCGCCTAATGCTCACCCATTCTAGCCCTGTTTTTATGCGTTCACCAGCGCCAACCAACTTACCCATAAGTCCGAAGTGTCACGGAAACAGCATGCCGGGTACGTCACGTACCCTCACAATGGTTCTACGTAGTAGTCAGATCTTGCAACCCACGTTTGATGAGACTCCTACATACGACCCCCCCCTAGGTAACACATCGGGATGTTGCTTTAGAGAGCTACCCTAACATGGTCTTGTACCTACGGATACATAGGTAATTACCTACATCCGCACGTAATATGATCCCCCCGGACCCGTTCGCAGGACGACGTTGGTGGGTATAGAAGAGTATTATAGCCCGAACGATGAAGTGCCTCCCTAGACCAGCCAATAAATGGGAGCGCCGGTTCAGGAATCAGATATGGAAATCGTCCTTGGCGAACCGTGCCGGTCATTGCGAACCGCGCCATACTTTGGCAAGCTCCGGCTCACCTCGAGGATGTACACTATCCTCCACCTTGTACACACCAATGGTTCCTGGGCCACACTATTCCATCGCCCTAATGGACCCTGACCTTGCCGCTACTACTACTGCTGCTGCTACTAATACTACTACGTCTACGGAGCACCATTCTCTCCGATCGAAAACAGGAAACCGCAAACACGTAACCTTTGGTCGAGGTTCTATATTGTTTCTAGGCTCAAACGATTATATATGAGCCCTTTTACGCGAGGTACCTTGAAAAAAGGTCATGGTGACCGGTAAGGCCTTTCTTAGTTACCGATTCGGCAATTGCTGTAGGGTAGGGGGTATGCGGCGAGAGCCGACCGGTGAGGGATAAGACCCAATGTGTTTCCGAGTATGTGC
Source organism: Entonaema liquescens (assembly GCA_902805475.1). Lineage (NCBI taxonomy): Eukaryota > Fungi > Ascomycota > Sordariomycetes > Xylariales > Xylariaceae > Entonaema > Entonaema liquescens. The sequence goes on from CADCSX010000006.1 coordinate 1,696,395, forward strand.
CGTCCGCTAGCTTCGGGCTGTGACTGGTCTTCAGTGTTTAAAGCGCTCTGCTGGGAATCCTTTTTGTACGCCTTACCTTGTCCAATCCCAGACCTTGAATTTCTGAGAACTTATATCTCAGGGAGGTATAGAAACGGACAGATGGAAAAGGTACATTGTCATGCTTTAACATCGTACTCAGACCGGTCTTGGTGCTGCAGGCAGTCAGACCAGAACACCAAGCAGAAACATCCATAAGAAGAAAGCAAGGAACCACCATATGGAGAGAAAATATTAATTGATCGAAATTTCGAATCCGCGCTCCATGAGCAAAAGCCGTTGTCGTTCCATGTCGTGTCATGCCCCATGCACATGTCAGTGCTTTTGCCCAGGCCCTTCATTCCCAAACAAGCATAAGGTCTACCCTTCGCTTTAAATTCCTATTGCTTTGTTTTTTATTTTAATTGTTCTTCCAAACTAGACTAAAAATATTTATTTTTCTCGTCTTCACTCCGTTTTAGGTTCTTCAATGTAATATATCCCTTAGGTATAGCAGACCACGCATACATACATAAATACATGTATATGAGTATGCCAGGTAGGTACATGCTGGACAGATGAATACGGTATACATATAGGTACTTACTTCTTACACATTTACATATATGCAATGTACTTCTTACTTTCCTGCGTACATTGTATGTATCTGGTTTTAGCTGGAAAAGGTTGTTTTAGTCCCGACCCTCTACAGAAGAAAAAGGGTCAGACGCGGTCACCGTTCAGGCAGTTACGTCTAACCTACCTAAAGCAGACAGAAATGTACGAATTACCTATCAAGTACCTCCTTCAGTACCTTCTTCAGTACCTTCCCGAGAGTAAACATGTACCTAGGTACATGTAGTTCAGTGTGTTAGTATTAAGGTTAATTGAAGTGACAACCTTGAAAAAGTTGAAGTCAAAAAAAAAAAAAAAAAAACACCCCCCAATCGAGCCCTTGTCGCAAAGAGACATCACTCTCTTCTCATAAAATTCCCACTTCCCCTGTCATCGAAAATTCTCAGAAACGTACCAGTTCCACCCAACTCCTTCATGTCAATCACCTCACCCAAGATCAAGTCCTGTTTCCAGTATAGTTCCCTAACTACCCGTCCCTCGCTTTGGTAATGTTCCTAGTGCCGAGTTACCTACCTAGGTAGTAGGCATGGACCTGACGGGAACACTGCCGACCGTTCGTCATAGGACAGGGTAGAAGATGTCGATAGAGTCGTACGTACATATTATTTGAGCCTCCCTCATGGCTTTCAAGCTTGCAACGACCTCCCGTCAAGTAATTAGTTACATATCACATTTAACCCCCCCTACCCTTTCCACCTCCACCGCCGATTGTCTTGTTTTCACTCTACTACAAAAGATAACTTCCGCCTCGCCTAGTCTACATTACTTCTCTATCAGTCCTTGACTACAAACAGGCAACTCATAAACTTCTTCCCGTCACGAACCCACATTTGACAAACAATAAATAACCCAACACTTTCTCTGGTTGGACCTCAAGGTCATCTCTGCCTATTCACTCGTAGCCCGTTGAATATTTAAATACTCGAGTCTCTCTTCCATTCCCTCTCGACCTTACCCTTCTCGACATTCTTGTCCATTCTCACCGTTCACAATTATCAACCTCTACATCCAGCAACATCTATCCCACCACCTCACCTCACCTCTGCATCCGTACCCGCACGAGTGAGTATCTTATATAACTTAAAAACCCTATTCACCAACTATGCCGCTAATACCACTTTTAGGATAAACCAAGCAAACCCACTAGCACACCCCAGCTATCCGGCACTCTTATCACCAGCATCCAGAAAAGTCTTCTAGGACATACCCCCTAACCATACCCCTCTTAAAACATGGCTGTGGGAAACAACTGCGCGCACTCTTTTAAGATGCTGAAGTCAGACAGCACGCTTGTCCAATGGACCTGTAATTTGTGTCACTCGGGCCCGCACTGGTGGATTTTCGAGTGTAGATACTGCAAGATCCACACGTGCCGGGCCTGTGTCCACAATGTCTAAGCACGGGGAGTATCCGGACCGTGCTGTTCTTTTGTCATTGGCCTTTTTGATAGATGTAAGTGGGAAACTCGTATCTGTCACGTCTCATCTGTCATTATCTGGGATTCCAATATGACAGAGGAAATGAGCAAAGGGCTAACAGGGCGCTCATTTTAGTCCCAGAACCTTGGTTTCGGCTCTTTCGAAGCTAAGCTTCACTTTACTCGATTGGAGGGAGCCTCTTCATCCGGCGTTACGGGATAGGATTTACATACGGAAAAAAGAATAACGAGATTCTCGAACCCCCGACAGAAAGAAAAAAAAAAAAAAGTCTCGACACACGCAATGGCCATCGATATCCGAAAGTTAGTACCAGGGGGGCCCCTTGTCGTACGCTAAGATCCTGCAGGCCAAGACAGCATAACATCATCCTATTGGCCTAAGCCGTTGTCTTCTCAGTGCCATTTCCAGCAGTCCCTTGCCCTACCATCTTCAGCCACTCGATGAAGCAATGAAGCCACACAGCGTATCCCGGTCCAATCTGGTTAGATCCCGATGAGATAGATCACTTCCGACAAACTGTTACACCGTTGTCATAGGCTGTACGCGGCACCACCTTGGCCCTGTTTGACGGCACTCACGATTATTATTTCCTTGATGTACCTCCATAGACAAAGTATTTTGCGCAGGTTTTTTCGGTATCTTCCCACGCGGGTATGGATTCACCCGGGTTTTCCGTTTTTTACTGTGGTCGTTCTCGGAGTTTTTAGGCATGCTGAAATCGCATTGCCAATTAGGTCGGCGTCAGCAAATGATAGAAAAGTTTCTCCTTTTTTTTTTCAATTTTCTTTTTTCGAACTGGAATGTATAATGGAACAAATGAAATTACAATTGGAGCTTTACAGGTGTATGATTTGAGGATTGAAGATGGTTAACTACGTGTTTGCGGTGGATCTTGTTTCAGTATCCTTTCTATCTCGTGCAGATGGTACAAAGGCCACCCTTCTAACAACGACACAATACGGAAGTGAGCGACCAGCTGAGTTACCTTAGTCTGCTTCTTCCCTTCCTGTTACACCGGGCTCCCAGGTTTAGGGTGAAAGGAAAAGGAAAAAAAAAAAAGAAAGAAAGAAAAAGAAATTCTAAGTAAAGATGACTGGTACGCAAGTACACTCAAAATGTTATTCATGTTCAGTAGTCTCAAATAGAAAAAATCACATCGTTGGTTTCGGAGATAGAAAATTTGGGCAATCTTAGGGTGATGCCACGTTGCAGTAGAAACCGGTTCCTATGACTTTGGGAGAGAGATCAGGCACAATGTAAGTGAGATAAATCAAATCGATCAGGTTAGGATGAAGTCAAAGTTGAGGCTGCTGTGTGCAGCCCAACGGGATGAAGCTGAGATTTAGGCAGGGCTACGTGCAAACGCTGTGCGACGTGGGGACACGCGTTTCTTTCGCACACGCGGCGGTCTGCAAGGTCCCGTCGGCTTCTGGAACGTTTGGAATATCCATTGGGCTGTTATGGAAGACGGCGTGGCACATACCGTTTGTACGCGGTAACCAACGTTGGGGAAACACAACGGCCAACCTTGACGGTGGGAAGTATAACGGGGGGATTTAGAAGGCGGACTATTCGTCCTTTTCCATTACACTATTGCATCACTATCACATCACCATCATCACTTAGATATATATACCATGCATGATTGACATACATGTATGCATACCTAGGTACTTGATCAACTCAGCTTGTCCTCCTACATCAAGGCAAGGGAGAAACGAGGCAGAAACGAGGCAATATCAAACAATAACTACCTATTCCAGTCGCGTTGCAGCAGTATCTAATAGCTACAGGTACACAACAACATCGTGACGTGCAACGTGGGACTAAACTTCGCCTTACTAGCGACTCCGGGTATTCCTCCAACGGCTGGCCCCCTTCCCGGGGACCAGGTTTGAGCCGGCCGGATGTAACTGAAATCACGTTCCGGCGGCCTCGTACGTAAGCCAGTTATCCAAACGACAGCTGTCACACTTAGGGGGCTGTACTGCTTGCTTTATCCGAGCCTCTGACGCGATTAAGATGTCAGTGGCTCTATACTCAGCCACTGGCCTTTACTTCTCTTCAAGTCATGCTTACTTACTTGCTCTCACATATACACACTCCCTCTTTTCCCCCTGTCTCCGACACATCATCTGTCGGTCTGCCCAATATCTTTTGCTTCTTTCTCCTTTCGATCACAGCGTACACTCGCAGTCATACGGTAGGTACCCAGCAGCGGGCCGGGCTCACTTCGGCCAGGCCCACGTGTCTCGCTCGCTGATGCGTCTCGTCACCTTGACCTCGTCCCCCACGGCGACGTCAGCTTTCAGCTGCCCCTGATCACCGTCACTCTTACCATTACCACCACTTGTCCCATTGTTATTATTCGCAGACGGTGGCAGCAGAAACGCGTACCGCCCGAAGATCGGCGACCACTTGTTGCCCGCGTCCACTCGCCGGTCCCGCATCAGCTTCTTCAGCACCGAGCCCAGCTCCCCCGTGCCCCGCCGCCCCGCCGCGTAGTCCACGTTGATGGACATGCACCGCGCGCAGTTCGCCGTCAGCGCTAGCCGGTGGTGCGAGCGGCCCACCGAGAGCTCCGCCCAGAAGTCCTCGTCCCACGCGCTGAGACCGGCGTTCTTCTCTTCGTCGGTGTTGCTGTCTTCTTCCGGCCCGGGGACTCTTCTTCTTCTTCTTCTTCTTCTTCTTCTTCGTCTACTACTACTACTTCGTCTACCACGATGTTCGGCCGGAACTTGATCATGTCCATCTCCTGGCCCTCGGGCAGCCGCGCGCCGACGTCGCGCAGCGAGGCTTTGGACGTCACCAGGAACGGCGCGCATTCGTTGAAGACCAGGCCGGCTTCCCCTCCTCCTCTTTTTTGGGCGGCCCGTAGTAGGGCACGAAAGACGTCAGGAACGAAGACCAGGATTGCGCCTGTGCCTGTGGCTCGGGCTGCGGTGCGTGGGCGAGCACCGAGCGCCGGTAGTCGCCGATATACACGAGGATGGCGCGGTACCCCAGACACGCGGAGAACCAGGCGTCGTACGCGTCGCCCACGCGGTACGTCGTGGCGGCGCTGCCGAATAGCTCGACGGCCACGGTGTCGAGGCCGGTGACGGTGGGGCTGAGGGGCACGCGTAGCGCGGTGTGCTGTTCCGGAGGGGGCGGGACTACGAGCGGGTTCTCCGGGATATGGTACGTGACGACAATGTGGTCCCCGTCGATGGCCTGATGGAAGAGCGCGCACTCCGGGAACTGGACGACTTGGATGTTTTCGTACGCCCCGTCGGCTTTGACCTTCAGCAGCATGAAGCGCCGGTCATACTGGAGGCCCTCGCGCCGCAGTAATGCCCTGTCGAGGGATACCGGGCGCAGGGATTTGATGGGGTAAATGTAGAGCTTGGAGGGCGTGTAAGTAAGAGGGCGGATGAGTGAGTAGGGGTATTTATCTGACTTACCTCTGTGATCTGTAACATCTTATGGCCCATCTTAGCGAGGTTCAATGAATGCAAGGCTTGAGGACCCGGTTTCTATTCTCTTCTCCCCCCAAAGCCTATGAGACGCGACTCTTTTCTAACCGCGTATCCGTATAGACGAGGTATTTTCTTCTATGGGTTAGAATGTACCCGATATGTACCGGGTTGGTCTTTGGATATCAACACGTAATGTACTCTTATGAAGTGGTCTGATGTTGACGTGCCTCGCCGACTATAGCTAGCCACGAACTATAACAGACCAAATATTGAACAAGTCTAGTTCTGCCACTCGGAGGTTTTGGGCTAAAGCTGAAGACAAATTAGTTGGGGGCGTTAAAGAGGAGGTGTGTGCACAGTTCCATCGATGATAGTATGCGGGGGGGAAGGGCAGCAGAGCCTCATTATAGGTAGGTAGGTAAGTAGTCCGTTTTTATTTTATTTATTATTATAAAAAAAAATTTAAATTTTCTTTTTTTTTCTTTTCTTGAGTCACTGGTGAAGTGACCCCTGACTTCGGCAAATGGATCGCTTTCGGAACCCCCATGCGGGGGAGCTGAGCTGATAGGAAGACGAAAAGAGCATTATGGTTCGGAGGGGCGCGCATAAAAAGCGCCGAGGCCGTTCGTTGCTCCAGCCAATGTGCATAGCGGATCAACAGTCCGATACGGAGAGGCGCACGCCCTCCTACTTCGAAACGTGATATGGTTCGGCGAAAGGATGCGGTCATGCCCGCCGGATGTTCCGGGCGCCTATGGATTATTGGGGTTTTGTAATATGCTATGTTTCATAGGGGATAAGCCTTCGATGGGAGTCATGCAAGAGAGTATAGAGTTATCCACTGTGATTAGTTGGTATATAAACTTAGATAGGTACTCAGACATACTCAGACATACTCAGACATACTCAGACATACTCAGACATACTCAGACATACATGCATATAGTAGTATACGTATGTATATATCTTACCGTGACCGGGTACGTGGACTAGTTGATATCATGCACATTGATTATATTATGTAGTCGTTACGGAACCCGCATTATGTAGCGGAGAACAACCCGGGACATCCTCGATGTGCTCCGTCTTGTATTTGTAATAGACGACCGTGATGCCGTCCCGGCGGAATCTATTCACCTGTAAGTAATCAATTCCTATAGCGCAATAATTAAATAATAGTCAGTCTGCAGTAGGGAGAAGGTTCTGAGAGGGGATATAAGATTTTAGATAGCTAGCCCTGAGGTTCCTATACGCCAGTCTGATCGCCTTTGTCCCCCTTTAGCTAGTATAAAATCCCACCCCTTTCCCCTTTCCCCTGAAAGGCCGGTTCGGCACGCGGGGACCCACCACCATTGCTGATTGTAGTACTGTTGAATTCCGCAGGAGTTCGTTCTGATCAGCGTTAGACCTGTGATTAGATCATATAATATTGCATGACTTATTCCAAAGAGATGTGAGCTATGTCAAGTGTGGAAAGGGTGTTGTCCTTACCGGGTCGGGGGACCATCCGTACCAATACTCATACTATTCATTACCTGCATTAGATAGCCAAAGGCAAGCGGAGAGGTATTAGAAGCTGTCAACTAGGACCTATAATATCAAAGGATCCTACAATAAAACCTAGTCCTCGAGCGCGGTGTCCTCATTGTCTCAGAATGTAATATATTGAAGCAGTCAGACGAACCTGCACTGCCAGCAGTGTGATTGTTTAATTAAACTTTGCATATAGCGGTCGATGTATTCGAGTTTGATTCATATACACATCATGCATTATAATGCGTATTTGCAAATTATGTCCCGATCTAAGGCTTACAGTGTCATCTTAACAGTATCTCTAAGACACGAGACTACTTTCTATCTAGGGCGGAGCACGCAAGAGACAAACGCCTATAAAAATGCGTAGTCAAGTATAGTAAGAACGTAAAAAGGTTACTATTAGATAGATGTAAGCTCTAAGGTTATTTTTAGTTACATATACTAATAAAGAACTCTCATTAGTGTACGTAGTCCTACGTGGCCCTCTTACGACCACATTTCTTCGCTGAGCTAACCTCTAGTCTCAGCGCATCGTACTGCACGTACACAGAATTAGGCAGCACCGCGCTCTCATAGTTGGTCGCGTTGAACGGTAAGCTCAAGACGATTCTATTCTCGCCCTCCTTAAGCAGAGCCGGGTCGAAGACGAACTTGTTTGCGATGTTGTAGCAGATTACAGCGGAGCGCACCGCACACGAGCTGCTGTGATGCCACCTATAGAAGCCGTTAGCGATTCCGAAGGCGGGGAGTATCTAATCAAACCTAGACGGATGGATACATTACTTACGGTATAATCCAGGGCTCCAGGTCCTTCCCGTTAACGTTGACAGTGTATGCCAGGTTGGCGTGGGGCTCGGAAGCGTTGAAGACATCCGTGTTGCCCGCGGCAGTCTTGGCTCCAGCTAGCTGAACCGTGAATATTGCTTCCTGCTTCTGATCGATCTGGGACTTTTCTAGGTCGAACACGACAGTCCAGTTGTTCACGTTGCCGTCACCGACATACGGCTCGGAGCGAAGGTAGTTAGCATAGCCCCCGAAGACGCTCCAATGCACGTAGTTTAAGTCCTTGCCCACGTCGCTCTCGCCAACCTTGAACGTGACGCCCTCTGGGAAATCCGAGACAAAATCGTACGCGGCCCAGTATATCCTGTACTGCTCCGGATGCAGCGGGTGCGTTGGGTCGCGCTCATAACCATGCCGATATTCACCGCTACTCTTGTCGGGCGTTCCTATGCGAAATATCTCCTCGCCCTGGCTTTCTTCTTCCCATTTCACCTGGGTTGTCGCTACTTCGCCGGTACGCACTTCTACATCGTCTTGGACGTACTGTCCAAAAATTCCATCAGCATAGATCGTAAGCCGATACGTGTCCTCCTTCACTCGGGGAATAGTGGCGTGGCCGCTCTCATCAATCTCGGCCCAGTATTGGTAAGCCTTGGTGTCGAGGACATTATCCTGGAAGTCGACTCCGTTTTGCGACAGTATGACAATGGGGTTTTTAGCATCCCTAGGTAGGTCTACTTGGAGCTCCCAGGTTGTGCGCTGCTTGCTAGAGACATAGTTGGGCACATATTGCGCGATAGAATCGTAGAACTCGGTGTTCCATTCCGGATCAGCGAATGGCGTAGCATCCTCTCGGAGAACCTGAAGGTCGGTCCCGGCAGGGAAATGATTAAAATAGAAGTATTGCTGATTGGATCAGCATGGGCGTTGACGTGTGGTAATGAGTTATGAACTTACTGGGCCGAATGTACGGTCAAACCCGTTGGTAATGTTTGGCTGTTAAGCTGTTAGTGTTTTAGTATATCTCAATGATGAATGCTGACTTACCGTTTGGTCTCCGTGATGGTTCGAAACTGAATATTAAGTTAGTAACTTGATCTGGTTATGTGACTTGTTACCAACTAACCCATATAATCATATACAATCCCGTCAACTACCAGGTCAGAGTGTAGAGGACCTCCGAAGTAAGTTTCTTTCGTGTTCATAACCATCCACTGTGAAAATCCGAGTCAGAACTTGTGTTTACCAGCATATCCCCTATCATCTCATCCCAAATCATGAGATTTTATTTTCACGGCTAGTGAACTCTCAACTAGGTAGGTAGTTATCTACTTACAGCTCCAAACGTAGAATTGTCCGCGATTTGGGACCCATCAGCATACCTGTCAGGTCATGTCAGTCTATAGCTCACTCAGTCGGCCGGAACTCAACTAACATCCCATGAGCGTCATGGTTTCTCCAAGTATCCTGGAAAGTATATTTGGTGAAGTAATCCGCTTCCTGCTGAACGTATGGGTCATCGGGCGTGTTACCCATGTACCACGTAGCATCTGTGATACTCTCGTAGTTAGCATTTTCCCGAGTGCGAGGACTTCACGTGCGAATGAATACGAAGCAATGTTTCGGGCGCCCCCGAAACATTTTTCTCCCCGAGCCTCCGGCTTGCGGGGCCTGTTCGACGTCGACTCTATTAATTGCTTACCTTGTACGACGACCTGGTTCTTCTTAGCTTCCTTACCAGGAAGCGGCGCATACTGTACTCCATTAGTCGCGAGGTGCGTCCATATATCCGAGTTCGGACGGAACAAGGTTCGAAATTCTTGTAGGTTGCGCAAAAACGGAGTCGTCTCGTTGTAGTACGCAATACGTGAAAACACATGTAGGCCTGTCTCGCCGTCTCTGAGGAACCAATACTGTTCGAGAACCTGGCCGGTAGGGGTGTATGTGTCGGACATCTTGATACCACCGAAGCTAGTGCCCGTCGAGTCTGTCCCGGAGTATAGCTCATACGTCGGTTGCGTGGATCCGGGTGTCCAGAAGCCCTTCGGGGTACTTTATTGGGCTCAGCACGTTACGTTACTTTGCAAATGTTTCATAGTGTTACTTACCAGTAGCAATCTAGATTGAATATGCCGGTAGATCCTGAGCGGGTGCCGAGCAGGTTCTGACCATCCAACTCGACGGCATCCATGGCACCAGAGGCCTTGTCGACACGTGTGTATAGTCGGTCATTCTGGATGACAAGCTGGGTTTCATTCTCGGTTGCTACCACTTCCGCGTAAGCACACCTGGAAAGAGATAAGAGAATGAGACATGACCGAGATACTATCCGGGTCAGCATCTTGACTCAACTTCAAGATTCGGACGCGTGATACGAGAGCATATTAGCCTACCTTGTAAAGAGTATTTTTAATGAAGCAGCTTGTTTATATTGTCGATCTTCGGAAATGCCTTAAAGCGAACTCCCCGTACTAGGGGGGATAGCTACACATATTCAGGTAATTAATCCGCCTACTAAACTCGGAGACTAGGGGAAGATAGTATGAATGCGGGGGAGTTTGTGGGGTGAGGTCTAATATTAATCATGGAGGCTCGTTAACGGCACATGGCTGCGGAGAAACCAAGTTGGAGAGAGGTCATGGGTATCTTCGGTATTCGGTAGAAGATATAGCGAGATAGTTAGTTAGAAAAGAAAAAGAAAGGGGTTCAGGTGAGTTGTTAGGTTTGACTCTTGGGTATGTGATCAAGAAGTTATCATGACTTTAGTGACGTCTCAATAAGCAAGACTCAGCTTTTGATATTCTTCTCGACCTGAAAAATAACCTGAAAAATAACCTTTCGACGATGTCTCACTTTGTTGTGGGGATTCTAGGCTGTATTGCATGATGGGGAAGCTGAAAAAGGAAGCTGTAGATCATTTGAGATCGCTGGTGCAACTGATAATTTAGAACATATGATCTGTAGAGAAAGATCTAATAGGTTACATCTGGGCTTTCGTAGTTCAGATGATTTTAGCTGATATTCGCTTCGCATAGTGTAGCCCATATGCTGTTATAGGTCCCCCCCTGTCACTCTCGGCTTGTTTCCAGTCAGCTGGATCTGGGTAGTAATTAATAGTTTGAGTGATTTATCAGGAATGATGCCTGAAGCCAAGCTTGTTTTTTTTTGAAAGTAAAAAGGACAACCGGATGCATTGATGATATCGGATTTAATCAAGGCTCATGACTACCGCTGCATGTGTGTGCTTGCTTATACGTGCTTATATGCTGCCCAGCGCAAAGGCATACACACATATATATCACATATGATGTATCTATCATATAGACAATATACAAGATTCATTCCCGTTGTTCGTCATCGTACCGACAGAGAGGATGAATGCATGTGGTTTTGTTGGAGTTACTGTTGTACAATTAGACGGATCGGGTGCGGAGCCGGAATAAAAAGAAGACAAACTCTAATAGTTTAACTGTTTAGGTAATACCCGACCCGCTATGGTGTACATACATTAGCATTAGCACTATGTATGTAATGTGTGTAATGTGTGTAAGGTGTCTGTACTCCACCGCTAAGCTCCTTTAGCTGATAGGTTGATAAATCGTCACTATTTGGAGTGACCCCACCTACAAGGTTCCTTGCTTGGATACCTAGCTTACACTAGATGGGTTAAAGTACTTACCTAAGCTGTGCGTAACTTAGATGATGCAAGTGGCTAGTCGAAGTACCAAAGTATTTTACCAAGCACCGAATAGGGGGAAGTCCAGAGCACCTAGTCTAAGGGGAAACGTCAATGTTTCGTCGCCACGCTAAACCGTTGGATAAAGGTAAATCCGTTATCTGGCATAACTTAGATAACTTAGATCGGTACCTTAATCAATGCAGCCTGGTTAACCCCGGTTTCATCTAAACGCCTTGAGAGACGTACCACTAGAGAAAAAAAAAAAAAAAAACTCTCAACAATACAAATTCAAACTTATCAGCATCTTCTAAAACAGTTCGGCGGCTATGGCGCGAATTAGTTCTACAGCAAAAAAAAATTTAAAGTACTACAAAGGCCACGAGGTCGCCTGCAAGTATCCGGCGCATATTCTTGTGACCATATGGCATTTTTCGAAAATGGATGAGTCCCCCAAAAAGATCTGCTTGAAAAGGGTCGGCAAGATCTTGAGTGGATTCTGAGGTGGAATATGACTGGACACTTACCACTTACCACTTACCACTTACGGTCTATCGCTTCCGGGATTTATTATCCTTGTTTACTAGCACAAGTCTTACACTAGACATGAGCATGAGAATCATGCCTGTTCTGAAACAACAACACAACCCTATCGGAGATCTTAATTCCTCTGCCACAAGCTTAACCCGGCATTTCTTGTTCCAACCTGTCCTAACACTGTTCATCCCTTTTCCTCGATTTGTTAGTGCGTTGCCTTGTCTACCCAAGATGTCCGCTCAGATGTCTACCGTGGCCTACGCACCGCCAATCATCCATTGCCGCGATCATCCTCATTGGGGTCCAAGAAACGCGCCCGCTAGCTCGGCTCGCACAGAATACTGCTTGGTCCTACCAGCCCTACTGCCAACCTGATCTACGGGTCGCCGAGACGACCCATGTCTGGAATTTGTATTATTACCTTTTGTACATGTCTGATCCATGATCCAATCCGTGGCTCATGTGAATATGTTGTGAGTATGCTGGGTACGTATTGTACCTATTGTGTAAGTGCGTGTGTGTGTGTGTACCGGATATGTGATCTCGCTGCCAGGCCAGGGTGTTTCGATGGCACGGTCCACATCCTCGTTACTCTCCCTTAATATCCTGTGACTTGAGAAACTGAGATCGACTTTACATTCACTTTCTACTCGATCGAGTGGCGATTCAGTCTTTCCCTACATTTTTATATAAGTCGCTCTTTTGCCAGCAGGTTTCTGGAAAACTTCTGGTCTCCATACGAAACCTATTATTCTTCTTCTAACTATAATATCGTCATCTTCACCATGGTTTCTTCTTCCTTCGTAGGCTCCCTGGCCACCAGGGCTATTTTCTTAATGTCTAGTCACCTCAGCCATCGCGCGGACTCGGCAACTTATGCCTCTCACACTGTCGACGGATTGAAAGCTTTGCAAGAATGGTATAATCGCGACACAGGTCTCTGGGATACCACTGGGTGGTGGAATAGTGCCAATTGCTTAACAGTGTTGGCCGACTTTGCGCTCATCGATTCCGAGGCATCCAACAGCCTGAATATCCCAGAGATCATTCAGAACACTGTAAGTAGACCCAGAAAAAATTTCATTATTTTCTTCCCCACCCCCTGTTCTTGCTTGGGCGCCTAAATTACATGAAACAAGCTGTGCTATACAGCAAATTTCACGATCGTTTACGCATGGCCAATGGCTAACTCAAAGAGCCGTAGTACGACCAAGCGCAAAAGACGCCAGTACAAGCGACAAAAAAATTGTCCGCCATTGGACTTCCCATATCAACATACGTCAGAAAACCAATATCAAAAAGAACGGAGCTTAGCAAGAGGGGTTTCGACAACTTTCTTAACGATTATTACGACGATGAAGGCTGGTGGGCCCTGGCACTGATCCACAGCCATGATGTTGGTGTCAAGGGTATTGGAGATCAGCAGTACCTCCAAGCCGCAGTCGACATCTTTGAGGATATGAAGAAGGGTAACTCTACTTGCGGCGGTATCTTTTGGAGTAAAGTAACTCCGTATACCAATGCTATCGCAAATGAGCTTTATCTCTCTGTTGCGGCATCCCTTGCGAACCGAATCCCCTCACGAAAGGATTACTTCCTGGACATCGCCCAAACTCAATGGAATTGGTTCAAGAAGAGCGGTCTGATTAATAAGGATAATTTGATCAACGATGGACTTACCGATGACTGCAAGAACAACGGCATGCAAACCTGGACCTACAACCAGGGAGTTATTCTGGGTGGATTGGTGGAGCTTTCCAAAGCCACGGGCGACAAGTCACTGCTCACCACGGCTCAGACTATTGCTTCGGCTGCTATTACCAAGCTGTCCAAAGACGGCATTCTCTTCGAGGGCTGCGAGCCGAACTGTGGTAGCGACGGCGCGCAGTTCAAGGGTATCTTCATGCGTAACTTGCACTACCTGCAGGAGGCGGCGCCTTTGGAACCTATCAAGAACTTCTTGCTCACGAACGCGGACACGATTTGGGCTAAGAACCGCAACGACCAGAACCAGCTGGGAACTACCTGGATGGGACCTTTCGGAAATGCGACGGCCGGCACGCAAAGTTCTGCCCTCGACACTCTGGTGGCGGCAGCGGCGGTAGCTTGAATGCACACCGCTTCGTGGGATGGGGAGAATATAGGCGAATTGGCGTTCAGGATAATTGGCACGGGATGCTAGTAGATACCATTCATTATTATTCTTCATTATTAGTCACCTGCGCACCGCAGCATCCAGCATCAGACAAGGTGCCTTTTCCTATTATAACTAGTTAAAGTAGTAGCTATGTAATCAACCAAGCGAAGATTCATAATCCTCTTTTCAAGGGTCCGAATCCAAGTTGACTAATGATAATTCCCGTGATAGGTCTGCCTTGGTGAAAGTCACTTTCCTCGTGGAGATACATACACACATACACACATACATACATACATACATACATACATACATACATACATACATACATACATACATACATACATACATACATACATACAATAGGACCAGGACCCTTGGGTACGGCGACGTCGTGGGCTTCGTAGTGCAGAATTAGGCTGGGGCCTCGTCCCCCGGCCGATCGCAACGTCCCCGTGGTCCGTGATGGCCCAAGGCGACTGCGATCGTCGTCATTCTTCGAATTTCGTTCGACCGGTTGAAGTAGAGTGATCGACGTCATAATAGCCACAAGACCCTCCCCGCGGGAATTGGGAGGGTTGCGATCAACAGCGATTTATACCCGCATTTCGGGAAATACTGTAGTTATTGGGTTAGGGGTTAGGGGGTTGGGTAGTATTAGAGTGCGTTGGTATTGGAGTGTGTTGGTTGAAAAGATCCCCTCTCCAAAAACCCCCTTTTCCGCGTCTCCTATTCGCTCTGGTCCGTTGGAGATTTGTTAAATTGTCGCTCGCTATACTACGTCTTATACTATATTACACTATGGATGACTTGTACCCGTTGCCCCATGCAGTGCGGTGCGCTCCCCACGCAGCATCCAATTTCTAAGTCCCGTGCCTGCATACATGCTGCATGGTGCTGCGTGCTCGCCAATATGTGTATGTATTGTACAGGGCCCCTAACATGTATGTGTGTATGTATGTATGCCGTACGTTGACTTGGGTGCGACCAGGCTACTACACTATGAAGAATGGCCGACGACTCTTTCTATACGTACTCCGCCCGACCACGGATATCGTATCTAGGGGTCCAGCAAGCATGCCACGGCTTCGCTTCGGCAGTCCGCCAGGCGCTCTAAATGAAACTCCGCCGCCGTCTTGTTGGACTTGGTCTTGGCACGATGGAACGTTAACCTAGGGCCACGATATTAACCGTTCTCACTTCTACACTATGCCCAACATGAAAGGATTAATAAGGGACCTATCGTCCCTAGTAGCCCCATCAACGGCGTGCCAGAATACGGATCTAATTTGATCTATAGGTAATTTATATATGTTGACGGCCGTCGAAGTACCGACACTAGGACAATGTATGCGCATTTATATGGGTGGTATGCATATTTCACTTGCAGGATGTTCGAGGCGGAAGGGTGGTGACGGTGCAGCTAGGAGTAAGGCCGTAGTTTAATTGCTGCATAGAAAGCCCGTATACTACTATACGAACTTACGACTTCTTGCAGCTTTTGAGACATCCTTCGCTCTATCACTATGGCACGCCGGCGCCGACATATCGACGGGCCGGAGCCCTTATTGCGATCCAGAGCTGGGGTTACGGATGAATCTTAACCAGAGAGACTACTGCTGCTATGCGGCTGTATGGACGGACGATCACATGTGAAACTACATGCTATGTCTATAATGTCCAATACCGTCTTGGACGACAGTATTGTCTCGGAGAGAGAGAGTAAGACGAAGGCACGTATTGTCCTAGCAACTCGTGTTTGAGGGCACTAGCGCATAGTCCACTAGTCTATTATACCTCGAGTAACGTCCGTGACTTGTGTAACTAGGTAGTAAGCAGATTATGTGTTAGTATGTCTTATTCGGAATAATCAGTATCGTGGAGTGGCTGAGTCAGTGTCTCCCAACGGTGTCTCATATAACCTCTATTTATGGAGAACACGAGGCTGGAGGCTAAGGTAAATATGACAGCAACCCATTCCAATACCTTTTAAGCTGGGAAACAAGTATGTAAGTGGTTTTTCGGTAACGATGCCGACTCATAGCTAGCAGCTTAAAGATCTCAGGTCACCCGGCAACTATATGCATGGCGCCTCATAGCTCATGAGGCTAGATATATACATATTCAGCGTATACCGAAAGCTAAGAAACAGCTAGATTAATACATTACTTTCAAATTATTTTCAATGGAATAACATGCCATTCGGGAATAATTTAGCTTAGTTGCGGTAGTGCTTGTCAAGATTCCTCGATGACTACCCCATCGAGATATCGACATTCTGCATCCTTATTGACTAATAACAATCTAATTACCCACTCCAATGTCTGGTGTTGGCTTTAATGACATGTTAAATCCTATTGTCCATAACTCTGTTTAATCAGGAGTGACGCCGTCCGAACAAAGCTTACGTGAGATCTCCGCTTCCATCTAACAAAAAGCCAAGATATCAACGTGGCCAGCGGAAACCCTATCCTCATCGTTGATGTGGTTCCCTGCATAATTAGATCAGGGTTGAGTACAGAGAATATAGTCTTTCAGGTAACTATGACTCTTTGACTTCTTAGATTCTCATCGATCATCTCCTGTGTAACCTCTAAAGATGGCATGATATGCATGATGTCCTCATAAGCATCCAACCTTATCACTTGAATTCAAGCCACCATTTATAAACGCATAAGTTACCTGATAGCTACCTGAGGATATCCTGGCACCTACAAACGACATGCGTAACAATAAAACCGCCAACATTGTAAACCGGGATGAAAGGTAAACAAATAACTAATCACACCGCCGGTTTGCAATGATGGCATGTTTCGGACATCTACGTCAGCCTCTCCTGAGCCCTACGTGTTTGTGCCACGCAAGGGGCGCCCTGTGGGATCTCCCAACGTCCGAACGGCATCAGGGAATTAGTGTTATTAATAGAAACGGTGATTTTAAAGGACGGGAAGCGGGTTTGTGTTCACCGGCGGAACACCGCAGAATGGTCTGTGAAACGAAAATACCAGGGTTTTTAATTGTAAATTTCCTATTACTAACGCGAGGCGAAGATCACGGTACGGAACACACCTAACTCCTATGCGCTATGAAAATGTCTGTCTCCTGAAGCCGTTGGCAATAGCTGATCGGGATACCGCACTGTTGATCTGCCATTCGATCCCCCTTAAGCTAATGTCAATGAAAAGCACTTGTACATAGAACGCCATGCCGTCACTTTTAACCCCATGTACCACCTCCTCCGCCGGATCGTCCAACTTTTCGCTGGGCACTGAGTCTCCAGTCGTCTTCCGCTGCATACTTGTTATACAGCGGTTGGATTCTCTCGGCCTTCTTCCGCTTACTGAGCTTGTCGGTAGGCGCAACCTTGAAGAATGTTGGCGCTGCCTGGACAAGCCATTTCGGTTCGATGCTAGTGGTGTAATGCATGTACTCCTTCGTGGTGAGAACCAGTGTGTGGTAGATTACCCACTCAGCCTGCTTTCCGAATAGTGCTGAGCTCGGATGTAGGTAAACTGGTGTGCCCTCGACCAGAGTCTTGTATCCTTCTTGCGGATCTTTTCTTGCGGAATTGCGGAAGAAGCCTGAACATAGAGCTTGTCTAACCTTCTGAGTATCCCGACCACAGGAAGTGATGGGGTGTCGGTAGCGTTGCATGATTTTTGCTATCTGCTCGCGGACATCCTTCGCGCGCCTCATTGAGCGTGCTTGGATGAAATTCTCAAAGCACCAGGGAGCTGAAAAGCCACTGTGCTTCCAGGCGTTGTAGACATTGAGAAGGGTGAGATGGTCGCCGGACGGATCATGGAATTTTGCCTTCTTCTGGTCAGCTTGGGTTTGCTTTTCCTTTGGTCGGTAGAACACGTTGAGATTTAGCATTGCAACAATGCTAAGCATCTCGTCGGAACAACTCATATCGACCGCGGCAATCAGTACTTTAGCTAAGGCAGGTTCCATGGGAAAGTCGGCCATCTTGCGGCCAAGTCGCGTCAGCAAGCCTTCGTCGTCCAACGCTGATAGGGCGTATAATTCTTCCAGGGCAGTCAACATGGTGTTTGTAGGCGGTGGGTCCATGAAGTCAAAGTGAAGGAGATCATTAATTCCCATAGCCTTAAGCATGAGAATTGTATTCGCTAGATTCTGGCGTTGTATTTCCGGGATGGTGGTCGGAAGCATTTCGGACTGATAGGCGGCCTCGGTGTATAATCTAAAGCATTTACCAGGACCAGTTCGCCCGGCACGACCAGCACGTTGGTTAGCCTGAGCTTGTGAGATAGGTGTGACAACTAAAGAATCCATGCCGAGCTTTGGGTCGTAGGCGTTCTGCTTCACGAAGCCAGGATCCACAACGTAGTAGATGTGATCGATTGTGATAGATGTTTCGGCAATATTGGTGGCTATCACAACCTTTCTACTGCCAGGAGGTGCGGGATCAAAAATCCTGCTCTGCATCTCGCTAGGGAGTGCTGAGTACACCGGAAGAATGATCAATTCAGGAACGCCCGGGCCAAGAGCCTTCATCCGTTCGTACAGAATTTCTGCGGCGGTGTCGATCTCCTCAGAGCCTGTAAGAAAGACTAGAATGTCTCCGGGGGGTTCAGTCAAATGGATCTGCATGACCGTCACCAAAGCGGCATCGAGGTAGTCGGACTCAGGTTCTCTGCTGTATAATATCTCGACAGGGAAAGTGCGACCGGGAATGGTGAAGATGGGACACTCGTTGAAGTATGCCGAGAACTTGTCGGCGTCCAGAGTAGCTGATGTGACAATTATCTTTAAGTCACTTCGACGCTTTATGGTCTTCTTGAGAAGTGCAAAAAGAACATCCGTCGCAATAGTTCGCTCGTGGGCCTCATCCAGCATGATGACTGAATATCTCTTGAGGTCCGGGTCTAGTAGAATCTCACGTTCCAGCATACCATCTGTCATGTACTTGATCTTGGTCGCTGGACTTGTGCAGTCCTCGAAACGGATGGTATAACCAACCTCCTGGCCTAGCTGGCAGCCAACTTCTTCAGCGACACGCTTCGCCACAGACATAGCTGCGACTCGACGCGGTTGTGTGCAGCCTATCATGCCATTATTGGTGAATCCAGCCTCAGCAAGGTACTGAGTAAGTTGGGTAGTTTTGCCGGATCCAGTCTCGCCTACGACAATTAGGATTTGATTCTCCTGCACAGCTTTGATAAGCTGATTTCGGAAAGCGAAAACAGGGAGACTTTCCCTTTGCTGTTTGATAGACATGGTGGTTCGTCTACCGAATGATTGATCTTTGGGTGCGACGGCTTGTTTCCATTCAGGTACGGCGTCAGGTTTTGGTGCAATTGATTTTGTGGTGCGTAAATCGCTAGCAAATTTTCTGTTGTCAGGGTTTGCCATTGGGTCTTGCCATTGAGATGCAAGATCAACTTTTGTTTCTTCCTGTGCAGCTTCCGCTTCTTGTTGCCGTAGTTCCTTACGCTCTTTCGCTAATGCAGTACCAGACATTGCTGCACGATTTAGTGAACCATCTGGCGCCTTGACCACCCTAATCGGCGACAATTCAAGTGACTGCTTTGTCTGACCAGTTAAAAAGGGTGGCTCTTCCTCCCGCACTTCAATATCAACTTCTTCTTCCAGTTCCATCTCGCCTTCCCCTCTCAATGTAGCGTTATAGTCTTCTTCTAAATCGGGATAGTCTGAGGCCTTAGCAACGCCGGATGCAATAAGTTGCCGGATTTCCCATCGCTCCGGTGAGGTCATCCTCTTTTTATGATGTCGTGGTGGTCCGGTATAATTAGATAGAGCAGCCAAATTATCGTCATTTCGAGGGACCACACCGTTCCGACTACCAAGACTCTCCATATTTGCACCCGACTGTATTCTGGCTTGGGGTGCAAGGTCCATACCTGTCTCCTGGTCAACATCCTTCATGGATAGTCCTATCCGGTTCGGCTCGATCTTGACAACCTTGACCTTGACATCCTGTCCCCTCGATAAAAGATCCGAGGGGTGGTTAACTCTCTGGCCCTGTACTAGATTCGAAATATGTACCATTCCGTCTACTTTGCCCTTGACACCATGTAAATTAACGAATGCACCAAAGTCCTTGAGACCAGTGACATGACCGTCGTATACTTTGTATAATACAGGTGAATCGTCGACTTCGGGTTCGGGAGCATATTTTAGCCTACGGTCGCCATCGTCCTCGTCGTCATATTTCCGTCTCCTCTCTCTATCTCCGTTACGGTGTGATCGACGTTCGTCACGTTCATCTCTTCGGCTTCCGCGTTCTTTGAACCCATTTCTATAATCATTATCGTCGTCATATCCCCGATCCCTACGATCCCTAGAACGATATCTCTCCTTTTTCCTATGCCCCGAGTCTATACCGTCTTCCCTCTCCGGACTACGCGATCGTTTTCTTGATGATCTTTCTGAGCGCGTACCTCTCGCTTTACCTTCCAGTCCTTCCAAGAGCGCCAATGTATCATCAATATCATCCCCATTCGCAGTTTGGGCTTCCTTGTCAGGGATGCTAAGACCCTTGAAAAGTGTCTCTTTCTCCTCGAATGTTCGAATTGGTTGATGCTCTTCCGCTGCTGCTTCCTTCGTGGCTTTGAATTTGGGATGTATTGTACGAACCAGACGGTCAACACTGTCGAATAAACTGTCAGGCCAACTTGCACCGCCTAACTCGGCTAACTTGCTCTTGAACTCGGAGAAAGTGCTGCATTCTAGTCGCTTGGCAATGATAAACTCAGCCAGAGTCTTTTCAGAAATTCCCAAGTGGTTCTGTAGCTCGGAAGTAACCTTGGACACGAGCGATAGAAGCTCGAGCTCGGCAAAATCGTCGTCCATTATGTTGATGTTATCGGGGGGGTTATGAGAGAGGACGTAGTCGGGGAGCGTCGTCGGGGAGCGTCGTGGATAAACTTTAGCGCAAGTTTCGAGAGGTAGAAACGAGCAACGGTTTATTATACCGTTCGCATTTCATGTCGGTATAGGTTTGTATAGGGATATGTTGGTGAGTCACTAGTATTACACATATGTGTGTTGTCGTCGCGTCCTGCGGCTTTGTTAACGTTATATCGAATCAGTATTTAGAATGGCAAAAAGTTCAGGTAGTAGGTAAAGCTCGAACCCAATCAAGATCCACGCCACGCCTTGGCTACTGGTGGCTGATACGTTCCCCGCTACTTCCTATATCGAAGTACCTGGGTACCTACTAACCTAACCAGCTCTGCGAAACCTTAATCTGATTACCTAACTCGGCGTAGAACTTGATACGTAAGGTAAGTAACACAGCAGCGAACCTGCCTAAACCTACCTGTGTAAAAGGGTACCTATGATAACGCACTGTACCTACCTATCAATTGACCTGAGGTACTTCATAAGGAGATAGGATGTAGTTAGTGTACCTATCCTTTAACACTCCACATTCTCACAACCATCCTCAAGACTCATCATTATCTACACCTATCGCAAGGTATATTCATGCAGAGTCTACCCGACTGACGGGAACTTTTACAGAGAGACATTGAATGCTACCGTCGAGATACCTAAAAAGGAAACTTGCTTGGTTCGGAGATTATCTGATTTGACTGATTGCACTACCCCAAGCCAAACTCTGCCGTGTCTCATGCTCAACACGACTTATGTTATAGGCCAGTTACTTTACCGTCGCCATCTTCTTACTCGTCGGTGTATATCTTCATCGCACATCAAATTTCATCTTATCGTTCTTCTGGCTAGTAAGAAGAGAGCTCATGGCGTATCCGAATGAGGTGATGCTGCTTACGCTCCACTATGTTGCGCTATACATATGCATCTTCAGACATTACCTACCCGGATTAAGGCAAGTGACTCAGTCGGTGAAAGAACTGTAACCCACCTTAGATATAAAATATCGAATAGCTGCCGTAGACGTACGCCCTGGTATAACGGTGTAGTCATACACTGTTGAATACCTACCAGGTAAGTATATACCTAGCTAAGTGTTGATAAACACAGCCTGGTCAGAATAGCTTCAGGCAATTAAGATTAATTCTTCCCCTCTTAACAGGGGTCCCTTTCTAAACTAGGCTCCGAGCTTATCCTAGCTATAGTTATCGCCGAGCACGCAATTTATTTTTGGTCGGTACCGAGTATTAATTAACCGAATAACAGGTTGACTCTTCTCGATGACTACATAGTATTGTCGATCAATTGAGTGTTTGAGTGTTTATCACAAACTCACGATATCCAGGTGTTGGCGCTTTAGTCTCTCTTCCGTGAGAAATCATGGATCAAGTCATCTTCAGAGACTATAGTTGGGACGCGGTTCCTTTCCGCTCTCAATCACTTTTTAATTTCAAGAGCGCAGATGAAAATAACAGGTACGTTTCTCACCGGATGAGAGGCCAGAGTCCTAAGTCCAAATAACTGACCCCTCTAAGTGCTACGGACCTTCAATGGGTTCACAACATTTCTCATTTTGCCAAAACTGGCTACCTACAGCTTACCATTGTTGTTGCGTCCTTTCTCGTTGTTGTCAGATATCTACTTCACCGCCCTCACTCGAAGGTTTCGAGACCTGAAGGGAATATTCATGGAATACCATTCCCGTTTGAGCTATCCAACCAGATCTTGCGGGCTGCAGCTCTGGCTTTCACCATTGCTGCCGCAACTCAGAATGCAGGCCGGTGGACTGACGTTACTGCACTGGCTTACGCCTTTATCCTTGGAATTTTGCGACTGATCAATGACTCAGAGTGGAGGCATGTCGCCCTCCATCACGTTAATACCATTCTGACAGGCTCTCTGCTCATCCTTGTCGTAGAGGAACTTCTTCCGTATATTGATACGGGGTTTTCCAGGCACATGAGTCCAATGGTGATCTATAGTGTATCAACTTTGACTGCTGCTGTTTTGGTAGCCCTTGTTACACCAAGAGAATGGATACCACCATCATTAAGTCTCGATTTCCACGAGGAGATACCAATTAAAGGACCCTCTCCCGAGGAGACCTGCAGCTGGTTAGAGTATTTCGTAACGTACGAATGGCTTACGCCTCTCATGCTCAGGGGTATGCGTCGACAAGTAATTCTTGATGAGCTTCCCACACTCCCGTGGTATGACGATCCAAAACTTCTCCTTTTTAGGATCAATGAGGCACGCCAGAAAGGAAAGACTACATTCTGGACTTTGGTATACTTTCTACCTAAGGAAATCGCCGCTATGGGCATCTGGTCTGCGTTTGCTTTCCTTCTCGAACTCATAGCTCCGTACGCTATGTATAAGTTACTTGGTTTCCTAACCAATCCCGAGAAGTCTCTATATCGGTCCTGGGTTTGGCTAGTGCTCCTATTTGTTGGTCCACTGTCGCGTTCCGTGTGCTATCAGCAATACATCTTCACATCAACTCGTTTAGTTGTACGTCTCAGAACTGCACTGACGGAAGAGTTGTACTATAAAGCAATGGGCTCAATGGAATTAGACGACGATGTGTTCACTGATATTGCTACAATGGGCAAAGGTGAAACAATTAAGCAGGGTACCACTTCAACGGGACGCTTAGCAAACCTCATGGGCGCTGATATTGAATCCCTTGTAAGAGCTCGAGACATTGTCCTAGTGATCTGCGGAGTATCAGTTGGAACGACTGCGGCTCTTTGGGGCCTGTATGAACTCTTAGACTGGTCAGCTCTCGTCGGCATTGTGGCAATGATATTGCTATCACCGCTTCCGCTCCTGATCGGCCGTCGTATGGTAGGTATCCAACATGACATGAAGAGAATACAAGACTCGAGGATTTCGGCCGTTTCGGAGTATCTAGCCTCAATTAGAGCAATTAAGTATTTCTCTTGGGAGGATGCTATCATCAACCGCATCAATGAGATAAGGTATGGTGAGCAGAAGAAGATCTGGTCCCTCAACATGCTGTAAGTTGTATCGCCCCCTGCATAAGCTTGAGATGTACTGTATTGATGATCAATTTCCAGTTATATCGCACTTAATCAACTTACCGAAGCTATTCCCAACTTATCACTAGTTCTCATATTCGCTTTGCAGGTGCTCGTACGTAAGGAGCCCCTGACTGCAGATATTGCTTTCACGGCAATAACGTTGGTCCGGACGCTGCGCCGGAACCTATCGCAAGGCTCCCAGACGTCGCGAAGCATTACTGCTGCAAGTGTCTCTCTCAAACGCCTGGACCGTTACTTCAACAACACCATACCGTTACGTTATCATCCAGTTGGACCTCTTCGATTAGCCAATGCTACTTTCAGGCGCAACAAAAATGCATCGTTTGCCTTGAAAGACATTTCTATCGATTTTGTTGAGGGTGGGTTAAACGTAGTAACGGGCCCTAGTGGAAGTGGAAAGTCAACACTCCTCATGTCGATTCTTGGAGAGACTATTCTTGAGGGCGGAGAAGTTACGTGCCCTAAGGATATCGCCTACGCTTCTCAGAGCCCTTGGTTACAAAACGAGACAATTCGCGAGAATATTCTCTTCAATAGCCCCTTTGAGCAGGTACGATATAGCCGGGTGATAAACGCGTGTGGCCTACCGATCGATTTTAACGAGTTCCCGGAACGAGACGGTACTGAAGTCGGCGAGAACGGCGCCTCGTTATCCGGAGGCCAAAAGTCTCGAGTTGCTCTCGCACGAGCCCTTTACTCGAAGGCCCCTGTGATCCTACTTGATGACGTATTCTCTGCTTTGGATCCTAAGACGTCAGCGTTATTATGGGAAGAAGCCTTCTGCGGAGATCTGCGTGAGTACATTTCAGACTTATATAGAACTCTTTCTCCCAATCTCACTTCAAAATACAGGTTACTCTGCCAATATATCATATAATCCCAAGATTCATTCTGACCTCAGCCTTACTAATTGTCGACATCATAGTCAAAGGAAGAACCGTGGTGCTTGTCACTCAGATGCCATGGATTTCGCCTCAGGCGGACCTTTCAATAACTTTAGAAAACGGCTTGGTCGAGAGTGTCCAGCAAAATCTTGGCGTGGTCCGGAAAACTGTAATATTAAATTCGACGACGCCTGACGATGACGATGTCGACGTAGCCACGGAAACGATCGCTTCTAACGGTGTTGAGGGTAACGGCACAGCCACCAATGGAAAGAAGCCTAATGGTGACATAAAGACGGCACAGGATAGAACTCGAGATGAAGTAACGCAGGAAGCCATGAGGACTGGACAATCTGCTCGTCTGCAATGTGAGTGCTACTCCCGACCATCCATATATTATCACAGCAATAGAAATGAACTAACGGCATATCTTCTAAGTCTTCCAATATATGCGACTCTTTGGCAACCCGTTTTATGCCACGCTTGCCATTATAATGA
This sequence comes from Entonaema liquescens, assembly GCA_902805475.1. Classification (NCBI taxonomy): domain Eukaryota; kingdom Fungi; phylum Ascomycota; class Sordariomycetes; order Xylariales; family Xylariaceae; genus Entonaema; species Entonaema liquescens. Next base: position 1,721,941 of record CADCSX010000006.1, read on the forward strand.
GCACTCTTTCCACTGCTACATTCGTGGGGACGGGGCTGTGGATCGCTGTCTGGGTCGACGCGTATGGGAGAGACGATGCATATGACATAGGATTTTACCTTGGTATCTACGCTTTATGGAGTGTTGCAGACGCCATATTCAACGGGCTGACCTACATTGCATATGAAAATGGCGGATGGTATGCTGCGCGAACACTACACACTACGTTCATAAAAACTATGTTGAGCGTTCCTCTCTCTTGGTACAAGACGACACCTGTTGGTAGGGTTGTCAACAGGTTTTCGCGGGATATGGACTCTATCGATTCAACGCTGGCTGGAAGTAAGTCTATCTTCTTAAGCCCCTATTTACCCTCTCGGCTGGTGCCTCAGCGTTAGTTCAGTATGAGCAAACACACCAAGATTATGCAGACATCCCCACCATTATACTTGAAAGCTAATGCTCCCTGATATAGTGCTCCGACTATGTGTCGAGATGGTCACACGGCTCGGCTTCCAAATTGCAGCCGTCGGTTCCGTGCTTCCCATCTTCATGTTACCCGCTGCCGCCTGCTGCGCCGTTGGGATTGCCGCGGGAGAAATGTACACAAGGACTTCCGTGGCAGTCAAGCGGCTGGTATCATCTTCGCAATCGCCTCTGTACGCCCAGTTTGCTGATAGTCTGGCTGGTCTCGCCGTCATTCGTGCTCGCGTAAATATGCCTCAGGTTTTCGGCAACCAGCTAGCAGAAAAACTACGGGTGTTTGAGAAGGCTTGCGAAGCCCAGTACAACTGTAACCGGTGGGTTGCGCTCAAGGTAGATATGGCGACTACCCTGGTTACGGTCGCCGCGGGTGCAATCGCTGTGTCCAAAGCAGGGCTTGTAGCAGCTGGCCTTGTCGGATTCTCGTTGACAAACGCGACAGTAAGATGATACCCAACCCCAAGACCTACCAGATTTGGCTTGCTAAAACAGGAACCAGACACTCAGTCAACTTATCATATTACTTGTGAGATCAAGTAATGAGCTTGAAATCGAGCTTCAGAGCGTGAGTTAAAGTTAGGGATGTCTCGAAGGGAATAGACACTGACACAATAGCAGTTCCATCGAGTTCGAGAATATGCCACTGTCGAACCCGAGGAGAAGCCGGATGAGTACAAGAGTGTTCGCGAATATTCCGACGATCCCGAATCTGTTTTGCCTGAGAATTGGCCAGCGAGTGGACAGGTGGAATTCCGCAATGTAACGATCAAGTACGATGTGGATGGGCCAGAAATCTTGAAGAACATCAACCTTAAATTTTCCGCTGGCGAGAGAGTTGCCGTTGTCGGACGAACTGGGTCTGGAAAGAGCACAGTAAGTCCAACACTTAGAGCCCGGACGGCAGTATGCTAACTTAGGGTTTACGTGAAGTTGGTATTATCTTTATTACGGTTCACGAATATCGTTTCGGGAGAAATACTCTTCGACGGCGTAGACATCACCAAGTTCCCGCGCAGGAAGCTCCGAGAAGCGCTTACAATCATCCCTCAAGAGGCAGTCCTATTTAACGGAGATGTAAGGTCAAATCTAGACCCCACAGGCAAAATTCCTCCAGAGACGTTGGAGAAAGCCCTACAGTACTGCAGCGGAATCGCGTCCTTCCAGTATCATCAGAACGGAGAACAGTCACAAAACGGCAACGGTCGTTCTAACGGGATTAATGGCACTTATTCCGACGGAGCACCAAATGACATGGGTATCACTCTTTCGACACCAGTGAAACCTAAAGGAGAGAATTTCTCTCATGGTCAACGGCAAGTGCTCTCGCTCTGTAGGGCTTTAGTACGCAAAAGCAAGTTGATGCTACTGGATGAGGCGACCGCAAGTGTATGTGCTTTTACTTTCTTACTTCATTAACTATATCTTACATAAACTAATCTGCATGCGGCAGATGGACTACGAGACCGACCAAGGAATTCAAGAAGTCTTAAGGAAAGAACTAAACGAGCACGGGAGGGATAGGACACTGGTCACTATTGCACATCGTCTAAAAACGATCATCGACTACGACCGTGTGGTAGTTATGAGCGCCGGCTCAGCTGTGGAGTACGTCTTTTCACTTTGAAATAAACCCGGAACAATCAGCTAACCAGATATCCAGAGTTGGAAGCCCGAAAGAGCTCTACGAGGCCAAAGGGCAGTTTTACGATATGATGAAGCATAGTGGGGAGTTTGAGGATCTAGAGAGATTTCTTACCGCTAAAGAGTAAGGCAGGCATATCTTTGAAGGCAATATAAAATATAGAGGTGGATATACACAAACGTGAAGAATGTTAATGATAGTAAACAACTGTGTATTGAATATATTTGGCATATAGAGGATTTCTATCTCTTTCGGTTATCCCATAGGATAGCTTCGGGAGACTGGGGCTTTCGCGCTTAACAAGGGTTTTACGAAAGCCGTGCTCTTCCGATATGACTTGCTGTTGGTCTAGTTTACGCCGGGAAGTTCGGGCGCAGCTTTTATATACTTCACACCATCATGTTCATGCCAGGGTTGCATCGGTGTGTAAGAGTCAAATTTGATTATCAAGACTCGATGAGCAACGTAGGGGGTTTCCCCTCTTTTTACTCTCTCTTGGAAGTATTAAGGCCGCAAAAGTCGGTAGGGATGCAGTTGGTCTTAGACACGGACTCCCGACTATCGAAATTCTGGTAAAATGTATCCGGACAGGTTCGAAAAAGACTAACTAACGGAATAGACATACTATCGCAGTGAGTCACTCGTCACTCGTCACTCGTCACTCCGCTGTTGTATATTTGATAAGCAATGTAACTTGCCGCCCGAAATGGTCAGTAATTCTTCCAGACTGCCGATTAAGGAATATCTCCAGATCGGTCTTACCGGCCCCATGTAAATAATTGATCTATCACCTTTTACGAGGACCTCATACCAAATCAAGGTATTTCTCAAAAAGGGGATAAACAAATTTCCATTCGTTTCTTTTCTCCCACCATCAATCTACGTCTATCACATCGCACACACGACAGCCACAAAACCCGCGAGCCTAATCTTTCCTATATCTATTCGCCGTGCGATGGAAGCGGCTGGAAGCGGCCACCGTGTTACAACGGCGGACACCAACGTCGGCCGATCGCATTCTCCATGGTAGATTTGTCGACAGACCTTGTCTCAGACTGTGTAACTGACCGCGCGACCTCACTCTAAGCTTCCCAAGCGAGGGTCGACTTTGTATATGTTGATCAGGTGATTGTACATACGACTCGCGCGTTTATTTTGTAGACCTTGGACGTCATAGTACTCTTTGCGCGCGAGACGCATTCAATGTAACTATATTTGCCGAATCCACGTCTTTAAGAAGAGATGTCGATTCATGTCCTGCTCGCACAACACACTATGTTCGGCCACAAACTCGAACTCTTATTGCAACCGCCCGTCTGTTGTGAAACCGAGATTCGGCGGGTGGCCTCGATTCGGGCTAGTACAGGTTCAGATTGATGCTTTTAGAGGGTATTTGTGATCATATGATGCAGTTGCATCGAGGAGATAGCAAAAGTACTTTGGCTCATCTGCGAGTCCCAGACATTCGGCGCGGTATCACGAAATCAGAACACAAGCGAGTAGAGGATTTCAGTGGTCAACGATTGTTTGATTCTAGCCTCTCACACAGAAGCCGCCCTAGCCCATGCTGCATGCAGCAAAGAAAAAAAGGAAACGTAACTGAAGTGAGAACCTCCTGTCCTATGCCGTACCCATTACCAGATTGCGCGGACTAAAAAGTCCATGCTAATAATGGTCTATCTATCTTAACCGGCAATTTACTGGACCTTCTTCAGATGAACATCGCTGGAACGGATAGGTCAGTACCAGACATAATCTCGTACGGTATAACTTATGGTACTTACAAGATTAAGTCAGCATTAGGAGGGATGTGACCAGTGAAGCCTCTGAGTGATTCGTCAGCCCCGCGTCTCTTAATTATGCCATTGGAAGTCCGGGAGGGGAACGGGCAGAGTGGATATCGACAGTTTTGCAAGGGCATATGAAAATTAGTTAAGGGAGAGACGGGAAGAGCTCACCTTGCTCCGTAACCATAGTCACTACAGTGGTATAAGTCAGTCCAAATGTCAAAACACCAGTCATGATGGAGAGTAATATCGTACCTAGTAATGTCAAGCGTTGCTTTTTCGCCGACCTTCATCTGCGGGACACCCTCATCCCAACCTAATATATGATACGGCGTCAGTATCAACGTATGAGAGATACAAACATCGAAGAAAACAGCATACCCTTGATAACCTGGCCAACACCGATCTTCGTGACGAAGTCACCTCGGCCAACTGAAGAGTCGAATCTAATCAATAAGTTAGTCCATTGTTATATGAGCCTCCAGCTGTCCTTGACGTCAATGCCAAGCCAGCATTCGAATATGTCAGGTAGCGGGGCATTGAAATATTGGCACACTGTCTGTTATACTTACTGGTTGCCTTTGTTGTCCGGCTTGGAGGTATCCTTAAGCCAGCCAGTGTACTCGATGGTAACAGTTTGGCCGGGAGTAGGCTGAGCTCCGCTACCCTCTTGGATGACGGTCTTTGTGACGCCCATGGTGATGGTTTGATTTGTGGTTGGAAAAGAAAATGTGTTTAAGATTTTTTATCTCTTTCCTTTCTTTTTTTTTTTTCGTCGATTGCTCTGGTGAGTTGACGAAGCTACGATGGAAACGTTTTAGCGTCTTTTTATTACTGCGGAGAATGGTAGGCGTGGGTACCCAAGCGGCTCAAGAGTGGCAATAGTATAGTGGTAGTGGTAGTGGTAGTGATAGTGATAGTGTAATGTGGTGTGGTATGGTGTAGGCAGATTAATAGGAGGGGCTCAAGGATAACCTTTACTTACCTTGGTATAGTAGAGTACCCAGGTAGACCACAAATAAATAACAGTTGACTTTGAATGGACTACGTCAAACTGGAAAGACTAGAGGGGTAGTGAAGGGAGGAAGGTAGTCAACCTTAAATAGTTGAAACGGGGGAGGACGAAGACGAATACTTTTTTTTCGAGCGCCTGAGTTTCATGGATGAAGCACGTAATAGGGTCCATCAAGTAGTACCTTAATAGGGCGCCAATATAAGTTGTATATGTACATGTACCTTGTGATCTAAAGTACGTATGTGTACCTAAGCTAGCGTATTGCATTGTTACCCTGTCCCTCACCAAAAATTATGTAGGTCTTTCCAAAGTCTCCAGCTTCCATACTTCTAAGCTGTAAATAGTAAGTAAAGTGCTAGGTAGCTGCTTAGATTGTTGGTGTAGGTTGCCAGTTGCCAGGTACCCGATCTACAACAACGTATGACAGGCAGGAACAAACCCGAATGCGCGGGCGAATAAGGTTTCCCCAAGGCTAAGTTTGTCCCCCTTTTAATGAATTCTTTCCGACAAAGCACACAGGAAGTCACAAAGTACACGCGCACGCATACTGTGATGGAACCTTACGTCAATCAACATGACAACCGCACTTTTCGTCTTTAATACATTGGTCTACATAACGGGCACCTGCTAGACCATGGCCCTAGACTAACAAGCGCCAAGTACATGGTTTTATCATGCATATGGGAAGCTGCCTACATATCTGGTATAATGTAAACCTCTCACTTTACCTCATACATTAGCCAGCACCTGCTTTTTTTTTCACCTAGCTGGAGCCATTGTAGAATGCCGAACACTGCCTCCTAGTGCATGTATGTACAGACATATGTAATCTACCTCATACGTGCAGGCATTTTATAGTAAGTATACTTAGTTATGTAAGTATAGAGACTATCTAGGTAGGTATGTACTTGTGCATCTCTCACATAATGTAATGGTACTCACATGTATCTTAGGTACCTAAATTATGAAGTGCACATGCGGTTTAGCATCATAAAACCTAATCTTGGGTATCTCTTTCCGAATACCCATCATAGCATTAGCCTAGGTAGCAGGTAAGTGGCTAGAGTATACACTAATCTCATTACTACCCAACATATCTGGGCATTACCTAGGTAAGTATGAGGGGGGTTAACTCAGACATGCGCGTTTGTGTTAACTACGCTATCTCAGATAGGTAGTCATATCGTGTGTGTTATATCGGGTATATATCAGGCAGTTTTATAGCTTCTATTTCTTCGTCAAAAATACGGTATGCATACGTAGGTACTTAAGACGGATTGTCCGAAAAGAAGAAAAAAGTACGGACGTAACCGACCTCAATGGCGGTAGCGGCCCCCCCTCGGTTGTCTGGGTTGTCTGGGTTAACTGGGTATGTCTAGGTTGTTTCTTGGTTGTCTACGAATTCCGCACGGGAATACCTAAAATAGTCGAGGAAAGAACTTCTGAAGATCTTGGGGTTCGGTGCGGGGCTATCCGTGGGGTTGGTTGGCCGATCGCTTATGATAGATCCTTGCAGACCACTTGCATCCCCCCCTCCTACCCTTTTTTTTCCACCTTCTTTCTTACAAGCCATCTGCACCATCTACACCATCTGCACGTTCTACACGTTCTAATACCTTCACACGTTCTATAGCGTATCTCGTAAGATACCCGAACCGTCTCGTCTGATGGCCGTATTTGGCGACCCTCTTGCCCTGCAGCTCTGCAGCTCTGCAGCTTCAAATCCAGCTCCTAGCTCGGATAGGGCCCGTGCATAGAACCATACACCATACACCATACAGTATGCGATACTTCCAGCACTTCTGACTTGTCTGTTCGTTCACTCGAGCAGGGTCCCTCGGTGTGGTGACGATCGCGGCTTGCAGTCGTAGTGTTGCTTTACTCGGAGAGGGTCTGACGTTTGCAATACGCCTCCTTTCCTGTCTCTTGGAACCAGGGAGATGGACGTACTTGGTTTCGTCGTAATTTGCATTTTGCAATTCGCAATTCGCGGTTTAGACTCGTGCTGCATCAGCTGATAACTTTCTCTGCAGCCTCTTGTGTCACTATGGTCCGCCAGCCGCTTTGCAAGGCATCTTAAGGCACCTTAAGGCACCTTTACGACCCCCCTCTAACTTGGCTAGCTGATGAAGGTCAACGTTACCGCCACTCCTCCACCTCCATCTGGCATATGCAAAGCGGCCTCGGCCTGCTACCTACTATCAAGATAAGGGGGTAGAGCTAATCTAATCTATCTCTATCTCTACCTCGGGAGATGAAGGCATCATTTAGAAAATAGATGCAGGAGGGGTCCTTCGTCCTATTCTCTTTCGTGTGAATGCAACAAGACGTCAGACTTCAGCTACACGTTCACCCTACTCTACCAATACCAAGCGATGGGAAGGCGGGCGATCTGCAGATGCACCCTAGCCGTCATGGCGCCTCCCAACACGCTTTCGGATAGGTTTGCGATATCTTAGCGTGATTGGACCTGTTGTCCATGTGTGCATGTGCAATATAGCATGGGCCGCAAGGAGAGAGTTACCAAGATCTACGCGGGGGACACTGCCCCTGCGAATGAATCCTTTCGAAGGGTCCTGCATGTTCCATAGCACATGACTGACGCAAACGTCTGACAGGGTGGCAGCAGTCGCAACAGCGATACAGAACTGCATTCTCACCCCGCCTATCCGTCCAGCTACCCACTTACACGCTCACACCGCGGTTATCGTAGGTTCTACCAAGGAATTTTTATATCTATTTCGCGCATAGCCAACTTGACCGCCTCCAAGATACTGGGACTTGTTGTCTCGGCGACGGAAAACGTTCCGCCCGTTCTCTTTTTATGATATCAATTGCCGATCCAGGACCCATGGCTGGGGCAGCGAATAAGATGGTGCGACTCATGCAAGGGATATAGGCATCTGTCACATCTCAATCTGCTTGACATCCTCTGTGCTACCATCCCGCAACTCGCGGGGCGGCGATTGAGAGGGTAAAAAAAAGGGTAAAACGAGGAAAATGGTAGAAGCACTCTGCGAGAAACCGACAAGATCACTCATCACCAGACCAACGCTGCACTGTAGAAGGACGCCACTAGACCTGATCGTCCGAAAGGGTCTTCGCCTCACAATAGTTACGTCACCTTAAGAAGATATCTCCGACGCTCGATGGTTAGGCGACGGCCTTCTGACATCACCAGCGCTCCTGTTCTCTTCCTTCAACCCGCGCGCGAATGTTACCCGAGAAACCCATTGGGCAACAGATGCATAAACTGAAAGTAATCATCCCTAGCGGATAAGGCACAACAAACCATATTCCCTATTCTGGCCCACATTCTCATCATTACGCCACCCATCTTCAGGAGGCGTACGCGTTAAGTTATCAACTAGATGTTTGCTAGGACGATGTGGAGGCCTGCTCTGGGGAATCAGATCAGGAGAGATCCAAGGTAACCTCACTAAGTGAGATGTCCACCGACCAGGTTGATGCAACTACGCGAAATCTTAAACAAGACCAGGGGTGGCGCGGCTCTGACCTTTTGTCACCACTACCTGTAAGTTTCGGTTGCGTGCATGTCCGACAACACTCCCGGCGTAAGAGGAGCATGCAAGACAGGGCGAAATCCAGATCGTAGCCCTTAACGGCGCCTCAGACTTCCATCCAGCCCAATTAGGCACCCGAATCAAAACCGGGGATTGACCCCTGGACGCAGCCGCAGCCTAGGGATATTGGGTATCCCGCTGACGAATGATGTCATAGGCGAAATGATATATCTTTGATAGTCTTTGAGCCTTCTCTATCAACATATGTTGGGGCTGGAGAAAACAGGCTGCGACGACAACCGGCAACTGCTCCGCTTTCAGCGATGATTGGTCGGGATGATGGGCGTAACCCCCGATTCGTGCCGAGATGATTCTCGAAGGGGCTCGTGTTGAATTAACCTAGTCGACTGGAATAAGTGGCTCACTTATGCATCGCGATTGATAGTAAAGTGCATTGCTGAGAAATTGATCACAGCCCTCAGCATTGATCTTAGAATCTAGTACGCCTTACTTCTGCTAGTGCACTAGTCAAGAGCTGCATACTGACCTAAAGGGGGCATATATGCGATGCCCTAGGTAGTTTTACCCCGTCATTGGAACAACTCTGGGGCCGTACGAATCTTTGTTAGTTTACGTACGGTATGCCTCCAAGAAGACGGTCGGTCACAAAATTCCAACGCGAGAATTGATCCGCGATTCCCACCTATTCAACCCCTTTAAAGAAACCTATACGTCATAGGAAGGTTGGCTTCGATTCTAGTGACGCCATTTCGAATACATCGGCAATGAACACCACTTCACCCTGCCTCTAAAGAATAGGTGTGATGAGAAGGTTCTAGTAAATTCCAGCATATACTCCTTCTAGATATCTGGACCGGGGAAAAACTGTCTTACGATAATCTGAAGGGTGACTGATATCTCAATAGGGGATGATTATATTGGAATTCGAAATCCGCATGGCCGCGCCTGCAAAGTGCCATCAATGTGGCAAGGTTACTAGGACGGTATACTGTGTTAGTGCTGTCTACATAAGTTCGACGTAGCACCCCCAAGGGGGTGCTACGTCGAACTTATGTAGACAGCACTAATGCCTATTTTAGGGACAATTCACGCTGGCTATGCATCTTGATAAGAGGACCTAAGGTGCTTCGTTGATATGCCATGGCACCCTCTAATAATTGGCGAGTGCATAGTATGCCTAAGACTCCAAGAACTGCACAGCAGAGACAAGCAGCAGCTCTACCTGAGCATCGGACCTGTCATCTGCTGGGATATATATTTGCTGCAACAACAACAAGTAGCATTGCCACCTGTAGTGGTAAGCCGTTGGATAACGGTTTGCCATGCGTAAACGCTATTGCCGTTGTGAAATTCACTCTTGTGCAAGCAAGGAGCCAGGAGCAAAAAAGTTGCTTACCACTTGACTACAAGGAGAATGGTATCTACTGTTTAGCACTGGTTAAGTGCGACGTGTGCCCTTTTCCTCGGAGAATAGGGAGGCTAGGTTACTGCTATATACAGTCTTGCTATAAGAACTTGTTCAAGCTTAGGGAGGTTTGTTGCACTTAAGCCCCAACTTGCCTATAGTTACAACCCAGGTTTGGCTACGTTGTCACCTATAATGCTACACTATTCTCTAGGTACAGAGACGAGATTCTTCGCACCCTCTATCGCCGCGGAATGGTTCCATCTAAATTTTCAGGCCATGATCTTGGTGTTAGCAGCATAGAACTAGTCATTCGTTATTATATATTAATTTAAAAGAAGGTCAACAACAAGTGCTTTAATGGATACGATATCAACAGATTTCCAACTATGTTATTAAAAGAGATCGCCCGAGTCTCGGGGGTATATTATATTGAGCTTTGTAAGTATTTTCCGTGCTAAATTAAATCTATTTCACTTGTCTCACGATAGCCTCACATAGACAGTGTGAAATAACCTCCATATTATTGGCATTAACTACTTTTCTATCTACTTCTATTCGTGAACTTTCTGGCTATTTGTATGATCTAATGGACCACACAAGGGAAACGAAATGCTCAGTCAATTAATCAAAGTTTCCACGTATTCTTTCTGGCCTCGGCAGACCCGAGTATAGGCATTGTTTAGCTGCTTACTTCCCACCCATCTCATATGACATTCAATATCATCAGTTAATAGGACGGGTATTCACCCGGCTCGGAATAAGCTCTACCTTTCCTTACTTCCTATTCTATAACTAAGGGACTAGGGGTTGATCATTGTGGCGATAACGTACACGTATTTTTCTATATAGGATGAGGTTTAAGAATTCTAAACCTATTATAGTATATGAAGTAGGTAACTAGGTAAATAAGATTGGTATAGTTATAGTTTCAGTCTTTTCTTACGTCATATGAAATGTGACCAAATCATGTGTATATACTTAACTAGGCTCAATTAGTATGTAGTATAAGTTCTTAAATATCTGAATCTTTATATTTGGCTTCAGAACGTGATTTGCTATTTATGGCTGAATGCTATGAGAGAACTCTAGCCGCCTCTAAATAACAGGCAGTAAATAGGCTATCGTAAGATGCCAACTTCGGGCGCTGTGCCGTAACGTTACGCCTTTGGGAGAGTATGACAACCCGAGGGTTACTCATTGGAACGCTTGTTGACTACGCGACTTTACCATGATAAAATACTACGAAGAGAGAAAGAGAGGAAGAGAAGAAAAATATAAAAAAGAAAGAATTATGTAGGTAAATAACTCTTGTCAAACGAGCCATGCCGAAGCAGCCGCACTTAAATCTACTATTAGACCGTCGGTAATCTAGAGGGTATCAATAGACCCTGACAGGCGAATGTTAGTGTTCAATAAATATGTAATTGGGGGTCGCCTTGCATGCGCCAATTCTCAACTCCACGTAAGCATAAGATTGCGATCCGGTCTAGTCTGGACCTAGTCAGGAACCAGAGCGGTGCTAATGTAGTAGCTGCAGCAAACTAATGCATCGAATGACTGAATGATGGCGCCTTTCGTCTTATTTATCCGCGTAAAACTGCGAAGCCTCAATAGCTTAGAAGTACGACGAAAAGGTACGACGCTATTAGTCAGGTACATACATACCTACACTTACATACACCTACTTACCCTCCTTTACGATCTTTACTAACTTACCAGTTACTATATATATATATATATATAATATAGGTAATGTACGTCTACCAATTAAAAAAAATATTAACGAGTTTGTTGTACATACGACCGATCTGGCCTTACTACGGGCTGATTCTTATAGAAACGAAATGAGACAAATATTCTTTATGTAGATGCGTTTCGGAAATAAATTATCTTCTCCAAAAAATACCTTCTTTTGGGTGATATATCGTTGATCTTCTCCAAGCTTATGAAGATCTCATAGAAGCTTAAATATCTCTCTGCTTGGCCCAGACCGCAGAAGATCGGCTATTTTAGCGATGTATGTAGTAAGAGCCCGTCTTAGGGGCTTTTCGATAGTCAGGAACGAGATCCAAACAGATCCTTGCGGAACTTCTAAAATCAATACAATGAGTATAACTTCCCGCTCGGAGGATTGAAAGCCACGAGAATCCCAACTGCATGGCGGACACACGAGACGCAGGTACAAACACATCCGGACAATTGTACCATACGTGCGGGCGATAGGATTGGTGCCTTACGCCACACCCAAAGTATTGAATCATTGGTGAGAAAGTTCGAGCTTCCGGATCTGGGCCCCGGACTGCGTTTTATTTGTTGCCAGGGGCCATATATCGCAAACTACACCAACGCCGCTCCTGTATCGCCTTCTTCCTTCGTCACTTGTGAAAGCTTTCATCTTGATACTATGTCTACCATCTTGTGGGCTGTTAGTGCAATTAATCGTAAGAGATCTGATTTAGTTAGCTAGTTATCTACGATTTGAGTCAACGAGTTTCACAGATTTGCGCCGCTTGTTGCTCACGGGCCACGATACCAGTGATCCACTACACACGGTCCACGGATGTCCAAGCGAGCTAAAACCAGGTGTTTCTCGTGTTCAGATCATCAGCCGCCATGGGTTTTGGACGGAAAATAAACATGGGTGGTTTATGGAGTAAGTGGGTGAGCTTAACCATAGTAGGCCATAATAGGCTTGGGGTGGGATGGACAAATATGCAGACCGGAAATTCATAAGGTGAGATGTCCAATATGTATTCCCACGTAGCTGTGCTACACATCGAATCAGTCCTACCTCCGCCAGGCCGTACGTACATAGTATGGGATAGCGTACACAACCTGTCCCGTTTGAGCTAGAGAGTAAATCTGAAAATGGCCTTGCTGCGATTTGAAGCACTCGACGTAACAGGCCGGAGGAACTATTGTCAGCTACGGATACTGAGAGAGGGAGGAAGCGGAAGAGAGGTAGCCGTGTGTGTAGCTCTCCCGAAACAATCGACTTTCCAGAAGTTTGGAATCGTTTTGGAATCTTAAACACTGATAAAGCCCTAAACCCGAGGATCTGGTTTTGCGTTGGTCCTGCTCAACTCGATAGCCTACATAGGTAGTAAAAGCCTTAAGGCCTTAAGGCTGATCATCCAAAAATAAAAATAAAAGTGTTTTTGATATGCAGCAATGCCGCAAATCTAGGTAGCCATCGTACCAGCGGGATCATTCGACTCTTGTGAAACGATAGATATATATTGTGAAGAATAATAAATCTTCGAAGGATAACCGTGATCTAGTGTATGATCTATGTCAAGCAGATACTTTGGTACTTGGGATCTTCTGTTAACTAGGGACGTTTCAATCGGATGAAACAGGTTTATTGTTGTTGACTTACTACAACAAGATATCCCTCCTAGTTTGACGGAGCTCACGACCAACACCCTAAGCCTAAGCCTAAGCCCAAGCCTACGCTTACACGCCCACTGTAATCAATTCCATCTTTCTCTCATCCTCGTTTCATAATTGACGTTAACTATGTGATCGTACCTAAAACTTGCAGCACACCGCAACGCACCGCACCGATGAATAATTCGTACACCATCTCCGGACTGGCTGTAGATTTTAATTTATCACTTGTCCGACAGTGGATAATGTACACCCGGCCAGAAAATGCTGCAACGGGGTATTATTGCAACGCCACGGCAAGTAATAAATGAATACAGAATGGTGCGATAGTGCGCATCGGGCCAGAACTAGAGAGCAAAGTCCAAGACTTGAAAGGAAATTAATAAATTGCTTGAGGTTGCAATAGGGCGCAGCAGTTTGGGAGCCAATTGGATTGAGTAACCATCGCTATTTCTAGGAGAACCGGACCAATTAGGGATGCATGAACTAGACCAGGGTTGGATGTTGGATGCATTAAAGAACCTGATCTAATTACGCGTCAGTTAACTGAGAAGACTTGTTTTCCTACCAATTACTTTGTTAGTCACCTTCCTTTTTGCGGGTAACTTAGCGCCATCTTCCAAGTATTCCAGGTATTTCAAGATGGACCTGCAGGTACTTCATCTTAGACGCCCCTAGTCCCCAAGACCTGCCGCCCCTCCAAATCATCAAATCACGCCAGTGCTATGTATCAACCTGCATCGTGCAGCAGCAAGGACGGGAACCTCAAGTTGCTCTTGCTTTCATCCAGCCCGTCTGTAAGCTGCAAGTCGGTACGGACGTCGCAGCCTCGACATTGCTACTGCATAACCTGCATATATTTAATCTGTGCAAATCTGTACGCATGTACATCTTTACACATCTTGGGAAGTCGGGAGTTGGACAGCGAAAGCCAAGTCGAAATATATCCGCTGCGCACGAGGCATTAGCATCGCCGTGATATTTGTCGCACAACATTAGCAAGAGATGGAACAAGATCCTGAAGAGAAAAAAAAAAAAAAAAAACCAAGAGAAAAAAGGGGTAAGGGTAAAAGAGCCGAAATGGATAGATTTGGTTGTGACTTCTCTAAAAACATCTCTCTATGTGCTTTGCTTTGCTTTGCTTTGGAATTATTAGCCTTTGACATTCCATTCAACTTCCCTTCTTTTATTCCCTTCTTCGTTGTCTCTCTCTCCTCTTCCCTCACAACAGGACGTAGGATCTAACAATAGAACCTATGTCCGACTTTTTGATGTACCTGCGCAACTAACAGCACAAGCAAAAAGCGCCTTAAACAAATGGATGTTTTACATAGTACATAGTACATAGTACCTAACATAGTAACCTACACTACACAGACATGTAATAGGCCTGTCAAGGTTGTCAAGGCTCAAAAAAAAGGTTGGCCCTGGCCCCATTTCCTAAAGAAGAGAGTCCAATATCGCTCCCCATTGCCGCTAATCCAATTTTGTACTAGTCCCACGTAATTAGCCATCTCGCTCCACCCCCTTCCCTAGCCCCCCCTGGTCCGTCTCCCCTGATCAATGAACAGACTGATCAATAACGAGGCACCACCCCTGGGATTTAGTGCCTTGGCACTCTTAGCCACGACTCCTCTTCCACACTTTCCCTCTCACGTTTCCTCCAGCAGTTTCTCATTTACCCCTTCGACCTGCCTGCCTTTCGCCCTCCACCCTACCTCTTCCGTCTTTCGCTCTTTTCCCTTTCGCCGACCTCGTAAGGTGCACCTTTCGACGACAATATTTCCCTTCGGCGCTGGCCCTCCATCTACCTTGGAGCCTTGACCGCGAACCCGACGACTGCTTCGTAGTCGATCAGCCAACCGGCAAGGCCAATGCATCGCTGAGGAATCGCCCGCGCGATACGTCGTGAACGCCATACAATATAACAAATTGGAATCACAATCTTAGATCTCAGTTGACGATTTATTCGTCGCGCCACTCTTTTGAAAACAGCAACACCAACTACTACTATATAACAAGACTATTTTGCTTGCGAACAAGGTCAGTGAATAACGTATAATGGAGTCATCGTCGAGAGGTTAGGGAAGAATGGAGCAGAGTTTCCATGACCCACGTATGCTTCGTATGGGGATCTGCCGTGGATCGGTCGTGCACTCTTAACATTACTGCGGACAGGACGGTAAAGTGCTGACAATCTTGCCCACAGCATCCACTCGTTGACATTTTTTGTCAAGTACATTCGTTCCAAATTATCCTGACATAGTAGGTAGCTCGGTTGGATCTATTCCTCGCCATCTGGTGAGACTAACAAGAGACCCTACTTTCAGTTACGATTTCGCATCGCCGTCAATCCTCGCATTATACCCGCCGTAGCTATCAACTACATAAAACTGTCAATCTGCCTGTCAAAAGTTAAACCTTAATCTTAAGTCATCATGCATAAGGGGTCGTTAGTCGTAGCGGCTTTAGTGGCCGCTGCGTCACTAGCAAGCGCCGAGCCGGAAAATAGACCAAAGATCTACTTCCCTAGGCATGTCAAGAGGCAGTATACTAACCACACCATTACGAGCTCGGCGTCGCAGAGCACTCAAAGCGAGTCATCGGACTCGACAACCCATTCCTCGACGAAGAAGGACACGATTTCTGACTTGTTATCAAGTCTCCTTGGAGGATCTCCGGACTCGAGTGACGCTTCGATAGTAACGAGCTCGTCGATTACCTCGTCTTCCCAAATTCCCTCCGCGACGGGTACATCTTCCACAACCGAATCCGGATCTCAATCCCAGTCTCAAACTCAGTCTCAGTCCCAATCTTCGTCATCTTCGTCCCAATCTCAGTCGTCCCAGTCTCAGACCCAGATCCAGTCTGAATCTCAGACTCAATCTAAGGCTTCGTCGACTCAGACGAGCAGCGCTAGCAGTGGCAGTGTGGGCTCTACTGGAGGAGTTCCCCCGCTAATTGTGTTACCAACACTTAGCTTAGATCTCCCGACTCTATTGCCGCCAGAGAGCACATCTTCTTCTGCTAATAAGACAGCAACTGCGTCCTCGACAGGAACCTTGACGGGAACAACGACTACCGTCCCGACTACGACTGCCGAGTCTAAAAGGAGTCTTCTATCGTTGATACGAGTGCCCTGCCCGTAACCGAATCTACGATCGAAGCCAACACTACGACTGCGTCACCGACTTCTTCGGGTATTCTCATAGCTCCTACAGGAGTTGTGACACCATCGTCTACTAGCACTCCGGCTTCTACAAGCTCAGATGGCGGACTTGTCGGTGGTTTAACCAGCGTTGTTGGTGATGTTACGAGTGCTATCCTCCCGGCACCAACTGCCAACGCTACGGAGTCTAACACCGGAGTGAGTACGAACACAGATGCGGGTGCTTCTACAGAAACTAGTGTGAGCAGCACAGGAGGCGGATTGCTGCCAACCCTTTTACCAACATCTCTCTTCCCGACGACAACATTCCCCGGCACTGCTCCTACGGCTTCCACCGAAGCTAGCACGAACAGCACAGACGGCGGTTTAATACCTACTCTTTTGCCCACGTCCATCTCTTTGTTTCCGACAACAACATTCCCTGGCACCGCCCCTACCGCTTCTACCGCTTCCACCGACATTGGTGCAAATAGCACGGACAGTGGTTTGTTACCAACCCTTTTGCCTTCGTCTCTTTTCCCGACGACATCGTTCCCTGGCACTGCCCCTACGGCTTCTACTACCTCAGCATCAAGCTCGGGGACCCCTCTTATATCGATACCTGTGATAATAAGTTCGGGTTCGTCGACAATCTCGGTGCCGACGTCTATCATTGGAAACACTACGGAATCAACCACCGCTTCGTCGACAGCCTCAGTCCCGACATCGATTATTGGAAATACCACTGAATCAGCCACACCTTCGTTGACAGGATCCAGCAGTGTCAGCGTGCCGACCACAATTAGCACCCCCGTTCCCAACAACAGCACATCAGCGACTGACTCTAGTAGCCTGCCAACTATTACATCTTCTCCTACTGTGTCGATCAATTCAACGGTCTCGCCGACGGAACCTCCTACTACTGTGTCTTCGAGTATCATCTCGGCTCCCCTTAATTCAACTGTTCCTCCGACCACTACCTCTGAGCTGCCAACTACCAGCGAAACTCCCATTACAAGTTCAAGCATTGTGCCGATTATTGTACCTTCAACTAGCTCCTCTATTGCTACGCCTACGCCTACTCCTACATCTACAAAGACCACTAGGCCATTTACTAGCGCCACCGCGATTGCGACAATTACAGACTCGGAGTCTTGGCTTCCAACCACTATCATTGTTCAGCCATCCACTAGTACCCCGAGCACCGGCGTGACCCATACCGCCACAGGAATTCCCACGTCGCTGCCGAAGGCCATCACTCCCTCAGCGTCGCCACCAGAGCAGCCTGATGACACAACACTCATTCAGATTTCATTCCTGTTCGGTGAGAATTACCAGCATCTCGTGGACGAGCCTCTAGCTGCTTCCCAGATGTTTGTGCTTCTGCCTAAAGGTCTTGCGCATGGTGGTGGTTTTGAGGACAGCAGGGTCAAGATGCACAGCATTAGGCCTTATGATACTACTGCTCGTCTGGGCTACATTACCTCTCAGGCCCTGGTCTATTATCCCACTGAGGGTATTGAGCAGCTTAGCAACGACATTGGATACCCTACGACTCCTTTGTATAACCACATCGATCCCTTAGTGAGGAACTTGACGAGCGAGATTAATCCGGCTATTGGTATCATGCCAGGCGATCAGCTTGATGGTGTTCCCAGTTCGGGCGGAGCTGGTGGAGACGGTTCGAATGACGCCGGTACTCCCAACAACAATGACCCATTTGATACTCAAGGCCCCAATGAGAAGACAACCAGTGCGCAACAGGGAATGACTGCTGGTATCGCTGTTGGCGCTGCAAGTGTTGCCGGTGCATACGGTGCTGCCATGTTCATCATTGCCCGCCGCTACAAGCGAAAGAAGCAGAGGCACCAGCGAAGCAGCTCTGTAACCTTACCTTCTGACATGCGGCAGGCTGGAAGCCCGGCTTTGATGGGTGGCGCGTTACTGAGCCGGGACTTTACAAGCAATCCAGGATATGGTGGGGCTGGAGGAAATACTCGTGACAGTCAGGGCAGTGGGAGGAGTGGAATGAATAGCTCGGCACGCACTGCTAACATCTCGGCGCCTGTCGCAGCTGAGAACTCTCTTGGCTGGAACTGAGCAATCGTCCAGGACCTGCACGTCACATCCGTTTCATTTTTTTTTATAGTTCGATACCCATCCAGGAGGCGTTGCCAAGCCACTGTGGGCGGCCTACCTAAGGAATTGCGACCCTTGTGAGCATTCACTCAGGTTTTCTTGTGATTTACATTCTCATATGGTTGGCTTTATCAAAGATATTTGAATATGCCAGCTCAAAAAACTTAACTACAAATCCTTAGCATCGATGGAGATCTCGGCCCACCTTTTGCTGGCGGGGATCTGATGACCGGGGTACTTTAATCTAATGCGTTTGTTTGCGCTTTGCGGGAGTCGGAAGGGAGGCAAGATGCTTCGTTTGCCGGTTTGGAGTAGAGGCTGAAAGGAGGAAACGGATGCTGAAGATGGCTCTAGAGGGCCCCCCACGGCAGCGACTGACCGTGGAATTGTACATTTATGACTATCACGCCTGCTCCGAATAGACACGTCCAATTCGATTGTGGTGTTTGAAGGAAGATCGATGAAAAGACAAGTCGAGATAAGCCAAGAGCGGCCCTCTAGAGCCGTCGCGTGTAATGGTTGATATATACCACGAATAGACGAAAAAGAGAATTACTAAAAGTTTCTTTGGTCGGCTTGTAAGGCTGAGAGCTTTCGCGCGTTGTGTTCTATAATATCTAGTTGGCAATTGGCCTGGTGAGAGTGTTTTCTTTTATTAACGATTTGAGTTGACAGCCGCTACTAGAGTTATTTGTATGAAGCACTATATATATAGTCACGCTTAAATATAACTTTTCATTTGTTCCGACCTGTAAGATTTTAACAAATGTAACTACCTTGATGAGCCTTCTTGAATATGTATGATAGGTATGTAGATTACCTAATGTATGTAAGTAGAGGTAAGTTAGCTGACTCCCTAGGTACAAATGTAACCTAATACCTAGGTGATATAAATCCTTCGGAAAATCTTCGGAGCTAATATTAGTTGGATCAGCTAAGCTACTTAGCTAAGTTAGGCCGTTACTTCTCTTGCTCGTTAGAGGATGGAGGATAGGAAATTACCGGCAGCGAAGCCAGTCATCACTCAATTTTCTCTCCTCAATTCTTCAACTTCACACTGACTTCATAGCATCGCAAACTTCAAAAGCGCGCCTTTTCTTCTCTTTTACAAGTGCCATACCAACCATTGACTGTGCTATCTTCTGCTGCACAGTCAAAATCATATTTTCCACTTGATTCTCCCGCTCTACTTTATGCAACAAGAGCTTTCTGAGGTCTCAAAACAGATTTATCCGACCAGCACTTCTCAGTCTCCTAAACCCCTCCGACAACATGGCTTTCAGCACCATGACTCCAGTGGCGAAGCCCATGGATACCTGCTGCAACAGCTGTCTGGTGGTGTGTCACCGCGATCTGCGCGGGGGCTCATCGACACTGGAGTTGCTGGAGAAGGTGTCAATCCAAATTCACTCGAGGAGCGATTGCGCGGATTGAATGTCGCTCATGACGAGCCGGATGCGATACGATCCATGGCACCAGGCCAACGTATATCGGAATATGAGAGCGCATTAACACCAGCCATACCAAGACAAGCTCTCGGATTCAAAGTTATCAAACGGGCCGACGCGGGTTTTGACGGCGTCCAACTTTCTGATTTCCCTAACGGTATGCCACCCCAACGTCCCCCTCACCATTAGGACCTGATCTAATTATATTGCAGAAATTTTAACGCATATTTTATCGCATTTGCATCCCGACTCGCACGCGTCTGTAGCCTTAGTATCGAAACGATTTTATTCGTTAGTCACCACCCCTCATGCGTGGCGCATGGCCTTTCAGCGATTCTTTCCCGGTCAGGACGCTCTGGTCATGGCTGCTAAGCCTCGTGATGGAGTTTGGGACCAATATGATTCGGATCTCGTGCGCTCAGAAGTTCGTCATTTCACACGGCTCACGCCGCATGCTTCTTGGCGTAGCGAATATCTCCTAAGAACTAGACTTCTCCGTAGTCTTGTTAGGGGCAAGCCGGGACCAAGCTCTGGAGGTATAGGATCTTCCTCGAGAACCAGCCAGTCTGGCAAGAAGGCGAGCGCGGTTTTGACCTATAACACTAAAGCGCCTACACCAGTAACCCATATTCATGCCACCTTTAGGCCTGGCGGGAAGAAGCCGCCTAGGGTCGTTCATGGCGCATCAGAAATGGGAATCGCTAGTGCTAGTGATCCTACCTGCGGCAAGGTCGAGAAATGGGGTTTAGACGAGATTGGCTTTGCCCAATTAGACGAGGTCGTACCATTTCTTCTGCCTTATGGCGTTGGCGAAGGTCCCGCAGCAGTTCCCAACGTCATGGATGTCAGCCAACCGTATGGACTTGTTAGTGGAGAAGGCTTTCCGGGAGGTCGCGTCTTTTATCGTTCCAGTAACGAGTATAGGGGCAAGTATCTGGGCCAAGAGACTGGTCTTATTGAGGCACATCCTGACATCCCCAAAGTCCCAGAGCTCTCCGAGAGCATCTGCGCGGTTTGGATTGCTAAATCCTCTGCTCTTCCCTCTATGACCCAATCATTGGTGGGAATCATGACCGGCTCTTCCTTGGGCGTCGTGACTTCGTATGCCCTTGGTTATGATCCTAGCGGTCCGCGATATGCTGCAGGTGAAATGAGCGCCCGTTGGGTGCTTAGTCCGGGAGTGCCTATCATCGCACTCAGAGTTGATGACAGCTATAATCAGAAACGTAAAGCTCTCGGCCGCGTTTGGGCGGTGGCTCTGAACGCGTTGGGTGAGGTATACTACCTAACCCAACCCCCGACTGCGCCTACCAGCAAGACAAAGGCTGACGATACTGTCAAACTCGCATGGCACACGGGTCGCTCGACCTATTGGCATCTAGTAGAGACTAGCCGTCGACAGGCACGTATGGATGAATCAGGTAAAAATGCTGTTCGCGGGACTTATTCTCCACAATCGCCCTCGAATAGTATGGGTCTAACCAAGGACCAAATGGCTGCGGAAGCCCGGGAGATCGAAAGGTTCCTTCGCTATAAGCCAGCGCACTTCCGTAAGGTGTGTCATGGGTGGGATATGCGTCGGAAACTTGAGGTGGATTTCGCGAATGACGATGAGCATGGTGCTGGTGAAAGTGTGTTCATCTTCGATTGCGCGCTCGAGGAAGAGCAAACTTCTGCTATCAAGAGGTTCCAGCGAAGTACGGCAGGTCGAACTCAGCCCAATACTCAGCCACTTCCCAGTCCAGAGTCTACCGCAAAAGCTACCCCAGCTGTCTCCCTATTCGGTGATGGAAGTATAAGACCGCCTTCTCCAAATTCATCTAGTTCGCTACTCGAGCAAGTGTTGTCAGCTTCAGGCAATTTGTCTCCAAGTATAACCGGTACCGGGAAGTCAAGTTTAGATGAATGGTCTGAAAAGTGCTTTTGTTCCAAGGAGCTTGGTAATTCGCAGATAACTGCGAGCGGCATAGACGCCTCACAAATTGCCCTAGTCACTTCTTTTGAAGACCCCTTGAAAGCCACTACGGGTCTTACTTCTAGTGGCCCATCAACGCCAACTAGGCAGGCACCCTCGGATATTCCTGGCAGACGAGCGAGACTATTCGGCGTGGGCACGAACAAAGGGAAGGTTATACTGTGGAATACGCGAGAAACCCATACAGGTGATGGGGTACAGCCTGTCAGAGTCATCCAAACGGAATCCCCTGAAGTTTCTTGCTTGGCTCTGACAGCGCTTTACTTGGTGCATGGTGGTACCGATGGACTTGTCCAAGCTTGGGATCCCTTAGCGTCCACATTAGAGCCGCTTCGGACTATCAACTCTCGGTCTACGGGCCGGCTGCCCCGTCATTTGCTCCTTACCAATCCTACAGCGCAAACTACGAATTTCTCTGCTGTCGGGGCCATCTACCTAGATCCCGATCCAACAGTCTTACACGGAATAGTAGCATTCGGAACCTTTGTGCGCTACTGGGCCTATAGTTCTTCAAACCATGCGACGGGGCGTAAGCGACGACATCGACATTCTGATGTTCACGGTCGGGCCACCGGTCGGCGTCATGGCGGTGGTGTTGAGGGTTATATTGCTGCCGAAGCTGAAGAACTACGAAACGAGCAGGAGCACACGGCACGGGAGCAAGCTCGACTTCGTTCCCGCTTCGGTGTTGGTTTCGGGGACTTGACGGAAGAGGAGGCTTTACGCTACGCTGAGATGGTGTCTCAAGAGTCTTTTCTTCGTGATGAGCAGCGCCGGACCAGCGCTAGTGACACGGGCTCCGCTGCAGATTTCGATACGACGTCCAGTTCTGGTAGCACCGTCACTCCTGACCCAAGCGTGACGGGGCCAAGTCCTCTAGCAGCTAGTTCTAGTGCAAACAACAATGCAACATCTGACGAGAGCGACTACGAGCGTCAAATCCAAGCCGCGATTCGTCTGTCCCTTATGGAGGGCGTTAATGACACGGGGAGCTCGCCAAGGGCCAGTAGTTCTGGAGAGTACGGAGCCCCAATTGCAATCAAGGATAAGCGAAGCAAGACATCTCCGTCAAGCAGCTCGCCCTCGTCGAGCCATACTCCCGTAGTCAAGCAAGCCGAGACTTCAAGCTTCGCTGCGACGAGCTCGAACTCGGTTGCTGATGATGATCTGGAGTTCGCGCTACAACTTAGTCTTGCGGAAGAGGAGAGCCGAAAGGCGAGTATGGCTGCTCTGAAGGATGTGGACGAGGAGTTTCCTACGCTGGGTGGAAGCGGCCTAGGCAAGGGAAAGGGAAAGGCTGTTTGATGCTCTCGCGAAAAGAGGAGTTGCGTTCTTGGTATTATATTATTAGTATTGCGTTTGCTATTGTTCGTACGTTTTCTCTTCTTGCCTCTATAAGAGGGGCTTAATTAGTTAAACCGGCTTTGTAAAGCCTTTATTTTCGTCCGCAAGCAAGGAATTGTTTATATCATTACTATTCAAAAACTGCTGGGCTATACGTGCCCTGGCAAATATATACACACTCCATATTGAGCATGAATTACGTGCTATCCCCGGTGTGATCGAAGATGCTTGGTCCAACTGACTGTCTGGCACTTATTTTGCCCTTCCAGACTATAAACCTGTTTGTCCAACCCAGATCGCTACTAGGCTAGGCATTCCAAATCACACAATCACTAAATGCTCGACAAGAACAGGCGGCACAGCACTACTTGAGAGAGTGATCTCTATTTTTCCTATTTTTTATAGCTCGGTTACCTAGGCATAGCCAGCTTGTCTACACCAAGCGCCGCACGCGGCGGATAACACAACGCGTTGTCCTCGTAACATCAACACCGCAGGATCGGGTTGGCTACTCCGCATCTCATCCGTCATAGATATAAGGCGATCGACGCAACCGTGTCCATCTCCTTCGCTCCGCAACGTGCAATTATTAGATACAATTCCTCCACTCATCCAACAGCGCCGCCCAACTATCGCAGGCGGCACTCCTGGACTAAGAACAAAAAGATATCTGCCTCCGACTCGAACGCCGTTCCGATACACGGGAGAAGGCCTCCCCGCATGCCCATGCTCTTCGTCATCATCGAAGCCAGGCATACCATTGGGGAATCTGTAAACAAAAAGCCTCCAACTCCTTTGCTGGTATATATACAAATATATAAGTGCGTAGGTATCAAAATGCAAAAGGACAAAAAAAAAAGAAAAAAAAAAGGGGGGCGTTAAGCAGAGTCAGGCGAGTGTAGTCAGAGCCTCAGAGATTGAGGCCTTCTATGAATATTAGAGAGATGCTCGGTTGTATCAGGATATTTCCCAGCTATATCGTTGTAATGCTGGTTGAGGAATATGGATAAGATCGGGTCCCTCTATTCGACCCTGTTCGCGTGCCGCGGCCATACGAGCTTCCTCCTCGATAGTATAGTTGCTTCCAAGTGTGTCTGCTCTGGACACACGGCGAGATGCACGGCGGGAGTCATATTGATTTTCATCATTATCTGGAATAGGAGGCATAGGGGGATAAGCAATCGGTTGGCCATCGCTATCAACAATACCAGGTATTGATGGCTGACCGGTTTGAGGGGATTGGGGCATTTCGGGTACTTGAGTTGATTGATGCGGTAGATGGACGTTATCTGGCAAAGGCCCAAGACATATTACCCGTGATGCATCGATGGGTGCTCTCTGAAATGAGGCAGGAGGCGGTACAATCGAATGAGTATGCGACGCTGAGAGCCCGGTAGTAGAAGCAGAGCGGGCGAGTGAGGCTGAACCGGGATTACTCCATGAGGAGGGCGACGATGGGGTGTAGGTGAGGTTTGGATTCGAGGCCGAGTGAGAAAGGGTTTGAGTAGGAACAAACCCCATGGGGGAATATGTATCCATCATTCTATTCGTCCAGTCGCTTTGAGAACTCAACGGTGAAGGCATGTTGTTGCTCTGAGTATCATACGTTGGGCTTGACGCCGGTGAGGGGGTCTCGGCGATACGGTTCATCGGTCCGTACTGTCCCATAGGACTGATATTGTGGTACATTCTAGTTGGCGACTCTGCCGAACGAGGGGTATACTCGGGCACCAATCCTTGCTTTTGCCGTTCTAGCTGACGCTTCGCAAATTCGTATTCATTCCTTACGTAGTGTTTCCCCTTACCAGCATTTAATACCCCCTTAGTCATAGTAGCATCCAACTCCACAGGTTCTGGACCTGGTAGCTCGTAGCGCTCATGACTCTGGTCTGCGGCAAACTCGTACACCTTCGGCTCGTTGTTCTCTTCGAGTTCTTCGCGGATGTTTTCGTGGGTAGCAGTGGAGCGGGTGCTCCCCTTCCTACCCTTTTTGTGTGCGCACCTCTTCGACATCCTGGAAACGATCCGAGCTACCGGGGTCGTTGGCGGCGTCGAGTCGATCGTAGAAGCTTTGTCATTAAAAGTATCCTCGGCATTCTCTGCCTCCCGCTGCTTCCTCTTCCGCCGGCGCAAAACAAAGAAAGCTATCACCGCCGCTATTCCTAGGAAACAGATTCCTATTGCTAAGCCCACAGTCTGCGGCTGGGTAAGACCTCCTCCCTGATCGGGCCGCGGGGGTGGGCCGGGGTATGGACTATGCTCCCAGGTTGCTACAGTCTGAATAGAAGTATCTCGAAGTGGTCTTTCTGGGAATCTAGCTTTATGAACCGAAAAGCTACTTGTTTCGTAGTTGGTAATCAAATAAGCTTCCTGGAAGAAGGATCTTCCAATAACAATTGGGCCATTGGCCTCAGTTCGCTTCAAAGGAAAATAAGGAACAGCTGCTGCAGTGTAGTTAATAATATTCATAAATGGGTAACGGAGAGTTTGAATAAATGCATTGGCGGAAATCGTAATGTTCACGACTCCAGGTACGTTAAGGGGCTGTCCGAAGTTGTCATGGTTTTCTGCACTCGATAAGCTAAAGGTGAATGAGAGGTCCGGTGATGAACGGAATCGCTCCAGATTGTCAGTGTCTTCGCCATTCGAGAATACATAAACCCCATATGTCTCGTTCCATATGAGATTCAAGTTAGCAGCGAATCGATCGCAAATAGTTGACGGAAGCCATAGATAAGGTGTGGAACTGTCAAGCACCGCTTTTACCGATTCGTTAAACGACGACAAAAGAATGGACGCCGCCGGCCAAGCAGTTGGAGCTTGGGCAGCATCAGATACCGAGGCTGTAATAGCCCTCACAAGCACTTCGGGCTGCCTTGAGGTCGCATTAAGGCTAAACTTCGTGTCATGGGGTTCGAAGCGGTTTGCATCATATCCACCTAGTGTTAGAGACAACGGCACTCCTCGCTCGCCCGCTAATTGCTGTTAATTACTATCTCATGATTATAGTTTGCTTCCGTACTCACCATAATAAGCTCCAGCAGTGTAGCCATAGCTATGGCTCGGGATAGTGCCATATTGCTCGACTAGCGCAGCGATGGGACTTTGCACAACCGCGTTGTTGAAGCGACCAGGTGTGATTCCTAAGCCAAAGAAGCCGTTAAAGTAACCAGTCTCGTTAACGCCAGCTACAACCTGCTTATTGAAAGAAGTCTGCCAACGGCGTACGCTATCATAGACGACAACAGTCTCCATTGCGTAATCGCCATTACCCCCAACGCCTAGGTAGTCTAAGCCAAGCTGCCAGGCACCGAGCGAAGACCAGCTCTGCGAGGCGGTCGTGTTATAGACGCCCCCACGAGCTTGGACGCATTGGCCATCTAATTGAAATATGTTAGTGAGCTGTCTTCAGCCTATAGTTTGCGCTGCCTTGGATTCGTATGTGTATACTTACTGGGTCCGCAACCGCCATTTTCGACGACCCATATCTCGGACAGACTCGTGCTCACGAGAACATCAATCTCCTGAGCTGGTTCTCCTACGAAGAGACCGATCGAAGACCAATTACCGTCAACACCGTACCTAGATCACTATTAATTCCATGTCCATCCTAAAAGAATCTCGGGTACACGTGCCAGTTCAAAGAAGGCTCGATCCATAAGGCGCTTAGGTCGTCGGCATTGACTAGATCGGGTACTACGAGTAGCGTCCCGACTATAGTCGCGAAGAGATACATACACATTGTCCGGCCTATCGCACCAACCCGGCAGTCGTACAGGAGACGCGCAAGGTCACCAGCCTTTTCCCTTTCCAAGCTTCATGAGGCTCGCAGAGACGTCGACGTAACTTTGACCCAAATCCATCAAATTCCGAAAATCTCAAAAATCGACGCAGCTTCGGGGATAGTTGCGTGCGTTGTGGCGTCTCTACCGTTGCGCCTGAAATCGATGCCGTTACCAAGTAAAATTCGCGGTAGGTTGAGTGTAAGAAGAAAAATGATAGACGAAATAACCAAGTTGAAGCGGATTTCCGTCAGTGGCGGGATCTGCCGGGGCACACAAGTTAATGGACGGTTTAACAAGAATGGCCAATGCTATGCCTGCTCTGGCCCATGCCATACCATGTCACGCCCACTCGCAGCATAGATCGACGGAGCGTGCTATCTGCTGCCTAGCACCGATTTGCACCGTGCAGGGTATGGGGGATCACCTTGTGGCTAAAATGCAAGTCAACATGGTCTCGCCGGTGGAGACGTCGGGGTCGTGCCTGTCCAGGGGTAAGAGCCACGCTGCCCTGCATTGGCCGCATGGAATGCCTAGGTATGGAACTTAAAACTCTGTCATCGGGCTTGGAATATGTACGTATCTAGCTGTCTCGTTAGTGCTCGGCTATGATATTATGGTATTTTGATATTATGTGAGCAAGTCCGAAAAGGAATAGCTCTAGACCCCAAAAGAGACCGTGAATTAGGGATCGATCCGTAGCGTATGTTGGTTGAGGGTACAACACTAGCAAGAATACGTATTGTGGGATATCAATTGCGATGTAGCATGTGTAAAAGGTAGCCAGTTAGCCGTATGTACCTTATGCAGGAGAGAGGCGGAGAACTGGATGAGGCAAGGCAAGCGAGTAAGACGAGTCTCGGCTCTGACAGTTGTATGTACCTTGTCTTTCTCGCGTGGCTTGTCGGCCTGCTGTTCCCCAGACCCTCTTTGTCTTAAAGAACTAGCTACCCGTAGCTAGATCTCCAGTTAGGTGGAATTACATAGCTATACAGTAGCCCACTTAGCTTAAGTAGGTAGGTAATAACTAATCGGGGACGCCTGAGACTTTTTCCACCGTTACGAACGACGCTACTGAAATACAGCGGTTCGTAGAATTACTGCGTCGTATTAGGTTATGTCGAAACGAGCAACGGCTTGTTAGTGTAGATGCTTGCCCTTGCGCGTTCGGCAGTCTAAGGACCTCGTCCTCGTCCTCGATTATCTAACAAGGAATACGTGCGGCGTAGCAGAGCAGAACACGAACTAACCGTTAACAGTTTGGAGATATCTGATGATCATCGCATAAAAAGCTGGGCAATGGCCGAAACAGGTTAATACGTGATAGATTGGACAGGGCTGGGTAAATAAGACGACGTAGCACCTTTTCTGCCGATGCATCGAGTAATAAAAGGCGACTGAACCGATGTTGGAACGCGTGTACCTCTACTCATATGTTTTTGCGGTATTTAGACGATGGTGTATACATTGAAGTATAGGTAGGAAATAAGTAATCGGTCTTTTCATACGTGGAAAATACATATGCCATACTGCCTACCTAGGTATGCCATACTATGATGTACCTAACATATGAAGGTTGCTGCGCCCGTGAAGCAGAATAATAAAACAAATAATACGGGGGCGAAAGAGAGACAAGGGTTCAAGGTAGTGGTAATGACGACTTGAAGGAGCCGGAGGGAATTGGAAGGTCGTTTGAGATCAGTGGGGTCAACCCCTACCATGTACACTAGGTTAGGTACATCACCTACATACCTACACTACCTAGGTACTACCACCTAGGTAGGTTATCCAGTATCTGCCAATAACTGGTCACCCCGCTCCTCCCTCTTTTCGTCTCTCAGAGGTAAGCCAGGCAGGTTCTCCGTCCGAGACGGGAAAGACAGACACCTGATTGGAGCAAAAGACGGGATCCCATCGGAGGTACCTGTCCGGAACTTTGATTCTCAGGTACATATCTCCAACAATTTAACTTTATTCTATACTACCTAGTTACATTATCCCATTCCATTTGTATCCAATAGGTAACGGCTAACAATGGGATCTTTTACTCATTACATACACACAATACCTAGGTATGTAAGTGATGATACTCGTGATAGCGAATTCGACAATAATTCTTTGTTATCTTGAAGCAGAAACAAGTTCAGGCTCGCCAACCCCTAGACATTGTAATACCGAAAAGGAACGCAGTAGGATTTCTTGGCCAACTTATTCCTCCTCGTAATACCATAAACCCGAATCGGTCGAGCTATATGCCCGTGGGTTATTCTCGCGATTCTTACGTAGTTGGTAACAGAAACAGCGGCTCAGCGTGATCCTAGCGCCGAGGCGTTGGCTTTCTGATACGGATATCTGACCAGAATCCTATAATAAGAATCAGAATCCCACAAGGCTATGAGCCATGTCCAAGCCAAGCAAGCGAACTTCATCCGAAGCTTCCAGATTTTTATTTGCGAAAATACGTCATCGAGGTCGTAAACATGTTTTTGTATGTTACCGCCCACCCCGACATCTAGGAGCTACAACACCTACCTCGGTATGATAGGTCTAGGTAGCTATCAACGGTTTGACAAGTTACGCGAAGAGACGTCAAGGTCAAGCGTAATACTACCGGCAGTCTAGACGAGGAGCTTGGTATCCATCCGAAGTCCATCTTGAGACTCACACTGTCCAATTAAGTATGGTCTTGCCTAAATGCTACGCTCTCCATACAGTGCTGGACCCTCTCACATTTACATAGTTCCCGGCGGTCGGTATTCGCAATTACATATCACCATCTGGCCTTCATCCGGCAAATTTAATTGATCGTCGCCTCCTTTTGACCACTGTCCATTCAAATATCCAGATCTCCCCTCTTCTGTGTATTACTAGCCAGTCTTGTCTTTCTTGGTCATCCTCGGTGCCCGAAGATCGCATTTCGGCTGTTCATTTTCGACTTATAAGATAACCGGTCAGTATAGCGTTCGACAGGAGATTGCATAGTACGACGTAAAGCCGCGGACGCGGAGCAGACAACTAGGTACGAGGTTACAATGTATAAGCTCTATTTCGTAGTTACAATACGTACATACAAATCAATTCGGTTCCGATAGCTCGAGGTAATACATACGAAACAATTACCTATATGGTATGGGTTCAACTTCTTTTCCGGGGATATGCATTTTTCCCCCTTATTAGGCGGCATCCCAAATGAATCGGCCCACTACTTAGGCCAAAAACGGGCGCAAATCAATTTCCATTCTTCTTAATTCCCACGACCACTCACCACCAAGTGTTCCGTGTTCGTCTGTTCCAGCTCAATATGGTACTTTTACGAGCCACTTTACCGACAGGCTCTTAACTCGCCCTGGACTTCTGCCATTGTCTCTCTCCCCTTGTCTTCCCCATATCCTCATATCCCGCCTCCGAGAGAGAAAAAACCATGCCATGGCCATGGTGCTTCACATAAAAAGTCGAACGGCCCGGCCGCGTGTTCGCCGCCCGCCATTGCGTGTGGGGGATTTATTATTTATTGCTTCTATTGCAGCGTCTCGTCTCGCTTCGCTTTTATATTACACGTGACGCTCGTATTCTCTGGTAATCTAATAAAACCAATTCTATTTCCTTCCAGATGTAAGAACTCCGAGAAGTTGGTTCCTTCTCGAAGTAAACACGCCGGTGTAAGCGCCGGGTGAAGAGAGATAGGGCGAACGACCGTACTCGTCCCGGGTACGCAATGCTCTTTGTTATCTCAACACTGCTGTGTGTCGTGGTGTCCCTAAGTCATGGCCTGGAATCGGTCAGAGACAGAGATGGTTAGTTGAGACCAGCTAGTCATCCTTCTTAGCTCCTCGCCTGTATTAACTATATGGTAGAGTTCCGCCCTGGTCGGTTCTACAAAAGGATACCATCCTATAACAGTTCGGTGACTGTTGTAGTCACCAGCTCGTTTGACATACTAGCCTCCAGTCTCGCGGCCTCGAGCTCGGAGACACAAGAGAGCCCTATAGATGGGAGTTCAATTTCACCAATTGATGCTTCTTCGAGCGATGCGTTTGTTGTCGTTGCGGAGCCATCCGAAGATGGTTCTTTAACAGAATCCTATCCTGAGTGGACGCTGTTTAACCTAGGAACTATTACCACAATTGGAAGGCCAACACTCGTTTTGCCAACATCATCACCGACAAGGGGTAGCCCTATCATTTCTTCCCCACCAGTCATTAGTAGCTCAAGTTCTACAAATGACGAGATCTCTTTTCCTACACTAACCTCGTCGTCCAATTTCAATGGGACGTCAAGGCCGTGGAATTGGAATAACACTTCTAGTGTCCCAACTCTTACCTCGCCTACAGTGACTTTGCCACCGCCGACAACTGTCAGCACAACCTCAACTATTACCGCTACGCCGAGCGAGTGCCCAGCGAAAGAGAGCGGTCCAATTACGATTACGTCTTATTCTATCATTCACACATCCACTACGACATGGACCGGGGACCCCAATGACTACACACCCCCTTACCCACCTATTAGCACACCTATACCATGTACTCCTCATCAGAGTCCAACAGGCCGCTTTACTATTACCTTTTGCGATAGCACAGGAAAGACATGCTCACTTATCCACACCTCCGTCCCACCAGGTACTGTTACTCCCTCCGACCCCGCGGAGCCGACATCAACAGTTGTCTTCGTTACGACGGACAAGAACCCCGTCGTGGTGTTTCCGACCCAGTCGCCTCCTACCTACGGTGGATCGCCCACAGGTCCGGACGTCCACGATACGGCGGTCAATGGCGGCGGTAGCCGTGTGGTTACCCCTGATTACGGTATGGATCCAACCCCTATCGAGTCCGTCAAAGCCTCGCCGACTCCAGCTCCCAACGGCGGGAACAATAATGGGGGACGACCCCCTGTAACCGTGATAGTGCAGCCCGGCGAAGTAATTATCGACGACCGCACATTCACCGACAGCCCGAAGCAGCGGACATCCACTGTAGTCGTGGGAGGCGAGACTTTCGTCATCGACCCGTCCCGGGTAGTCGGTGGTGGAGCCACGATAACCCGACCGCCTATAGATATAGGGGGAGGTTTCGCACCCCAACCCCCACCGATCACAACTTCTATCGGTGGTTTAGAGGTAGTTCTCGGACCGTCTTCCATTGCGACAATAGACGGCACAGTATTCATCATTAAGCCAACGCCGACGGTAGCCGTAGTCCAAGAACAAACAATCACCCTCGGGCCCGCGGGGCTCATCTTCCCCAGCCAGACGCTGCACGTAGCCGCCGGATCGGGTCCCGGGCCGACGCAGACAGCCGTGATGGGCGGACAACTGATCACAGCGATCGGATCCGACACGGTAGTAATATCGGGCTCGACGATAACCTACGGGCCCGCCACGTCGGGGAGTACCAACACGCTGACGACCGTCGTGGACGGGGACACAATCCTTCTAATCGCGGCGACGGGCGTCGTGCTGCACGAGGGCCGGGAGACGCTGGGGGGCATAACGGCGGCGCCCGACGCGACGCGGTACGAGATCGTGGGCGGGGCGACCGTCACCCAGCTCGGGCTGACGGCCGTCGAGATCAGCGGGCGCACCTTCCACGTCGGCCCCGGCGCGGGGACGCCTGTGACGACGGTCATCGGCGGCCACACGCTGACGATCGGGCCCGACGGCGTCGGCATGTCGACGTGGACGCTGGGCGCGCCGCACGCGGCGACTACGACTATCTTTCCCGGAGCCGGTGGTGGTCACCATAACGGTGGAAGCGGGAATAATGCCGCGATGACGATCCCGACGGCGACGGGAACCCCTGGGAAAGATGATAGCGGAGGGGGGTTGTCTTTGCGGCGGCCGGGGAGGTCGCATGTGCTTTTGTCGTCTGGCGTCGGGTGTTTAGGGCCTTTGCTCTTCTGGTTTTGATGGGGTTATCTAACTACCTAGGTAACTAACCTGTTACTTCTATTCTTTTGATATTACACTATCGCTCAGGCATCCTGCTACGACTATTACTACTACGACTACTACTACCTTCCTAGTGAAAAGGAAGGAGAGGGGATTGGTCTGTTGGTTTGAAGACTCATTTTCCACGGCGCAAGGGGCTAGGCAAAGGAGGGAGAGAGAGAGAAAGGGGCTAGCAGTACAAAAGAAAAACCCAATCGTTCACATGACGACGTTATGATACCCAGGTCGCGCGCACAATGTCCAACACCATCAGCTATCAGCGTTGGTGCTTGGGTTGGGGGCCAAAGGATTGAGGGTATGGAGAACGGAGCCTTGTATATAATTAATGAGCTATCTACCTTGTATGTATCTATCGCATCGTCAGGGTGTGTTGTGTGTGGTAAGGAGGTGAAAAGAATCAAGGAAATACTACATACATAATACATACATACAGCTCCGTCGAACCGGTAAGAAGTTTCTTTAGCATTGAATCCTCCTTTCCGTGAGTTGTGATCTATCACTATCACCAGTAGTTCTGTATCATCATTTTTTTCTACCTCGGCTACGGTAGCTGAATTTGTCATTTCTTGAAACCCTACCTGGAATCCCATAGTGCAACGCTGGAAAACGGCACAGGGCCCGCCGCGCGGGTCCCTCGCCGGCGCAGAGTCGCACTCGTCGCGATGTAACCCCGATCCTTCGCTTTCGCTCTCGCCGAACGAAGTTCGAGATGCATGAATTTCGTTTTGGAGTATTTGAATTAGTGAGACGCGCTTCTGGCGCTTGTGATTCTTTCATTATTTTATAAGTTGGGTTCATCATGATATAACTACAAGGTAGTTGACGTGTTAGTTAATGCATGAAAGATCAGTCTCAGAAGTGCCGTACCAAGTATCTACCTACCTGAGGCCCCTTTATATTAAACCCCCCCACCACGTCTCGTTCGTTAGTTCAGATCAAGTTCTTCTGCTTCTATCATCCTTGGCACGCCGGCCAAAAGCCCATAGTTAATTCCCCCCTATGTCGAAAATTCAACCGTTGTAACGTCAATGTTGCAGACATGTACCGGGTTCCTGACCGAGGCCATAATGCAACGTCGATTCGGGGTTGGCCTCTAGAAGCTATAGGCACGTGGCGACAGCGTCTTCTGTTGCAGTAGGAATACCTCCACCCTAGATGCATTGCATTATTGATGTGCTCTTGCTGAAACGGGAGATAGTTCAATATTGGTTTTGGACTGCTCCACGACGTGGGAGCTTTAGGCTCAAGCGCGTGTAATACCTAGGTGGAGGAGCGAATCCTATCTACAGGCGTTTTCATGCAAAATACTATTTGATCAGGTTGGTCCAAGATCGGCTTGCTCCGAATTGGAGTTGAGTACAGCTTATAGCTGGGTCCGGCCTGTATGTTTTTACGTATAGTAGCTAAGATTTTACGAAAGATATTGCAATACATGCAGTTAGAAACAGTAATTGGAACTCTGTCCATTATGTATCATTGCCCCTTATCAACTGTGAAGTTAGGTACATATACATTGTGTGACTTATGTACGGTTTCTAACATTTAGATCCTATCGTCACCAGGATACAGGCCCTAATATTACATTGATAGAATATTATTCAAAGAGACAATAAATCACACGATGAAACCAGTAAATTAGTAGGTTATAAAGACCCGCCTCCTTGGATATCTAATATACATCATCAACACAACAGCCGGAGGCTCAAGGTGTCGGCGGTATCGCGGCCGCGCTTATATGGAATGATATATGTTGATAGTGCTCGCAGATCACTGGAATTCGGGGGAAGGGAATTTCGCAATAAAGCTCAAGTACTCGATACTCATAATACGGCTTGTTAAAGAAGTAATAACAACTAAATTAATAGAAATAGAAATGTAATGCCTATCAATATAAGGTATCTTATAAGTCTCACTAGAAAAAAGCATTCTCTGTTTCTTTCGAAGAAAGGGCACAATGCCGATCCGATATTCTATCATCTATGTGTAGAGCTATGGGGGTAGATAGGTCGTAATAATGTCGGTTCCTATCGAGATATATTTCATATAAATGTAAGGAATCGCGATATCATCGTCATTGACCCGTTCTAATAGTACGTAATTAGAAGTAGCTAGGAACCTATCTCATGTATGATGAGTAGTTGAAGTCATCCACGAGGGATGCGCACAGGTACCTACGCAGGCTAGACAGAGAGAAAAAGGCAAGAGGATGAAAAGGGCTATAATAGTT
Organism: Entonaema liquescens; assembly: GCA_902805475.1. Lineage (NCBI taxonomy): Eukaryota > Fungi > Ascomycota > Sordariomycetes > Xylariales > Xylariaceae > Entonaema > Entonaema liquescens. Next base: position 1,757,200 of record CADCSX010000006.1, read on the forward strand.
TACTTATCTTAGCGTTGCATTAGGTATTCAAGATTATTTCATATAGCAACGGCTTGAAGATGGAACGTGGAACAACTCCGACGGTGAACCTTCATGGAGGCTGAACAGATCTCGAGGGAATCTCACTTAACTTGATACTTAATGTAGTGAATACACGTTACCTCAAGTTGTTTAAAGGTATGCCACCTTACCAGAGAGATGAACGTATAAGAACTGGTGTAACTAGCTATTCATTAATCTTTAGCAAGTTTACTCGAGAGCTAAGCATAGGAACATGTCCTAATATTTACATCGAAGCTATTGCTCAGTTTGGTTGTTGTTACATCTATCGTGATAACCGGATAATAACACGATATTGCCTGAGAGGATGTATTAATACTCATGGATTCCATCTGTCCATTACCAAACCTCCTCCCAAAATGGGTTCTGTGTTGCTAGTAGCTTTTGCGCAGCCTCGTGATCAGTGGCTATCTTCCCCATTACCATAGCATCATTTATAGCTAGTTTAACGGCCTCCGGCATCTTCCCTGAACTCCCACATATGCAAATCACGCAACGTTTCTGAATAAACTCGCAGACTAGCTGCCACTGCTCACGGATACGGTCCTGTACGTAGATCTTTTCCTCTTGATCTCTGGAAAACGCCGTGAGAACTTTCACTCTAAGACTGCTCCATTCTTCTTGGAAGTAGAAGTCGGCGTCACGGTTTCGACCGCCAAAAAATAGGAGAGCATCACCAGCTTCCGTCTCTTCGAGACGGTCCCAGAGATGGGCACGTATTGGCGCGACGCCGGTACCTGGAGCTATCGCCAATAATGGTCTACGGACCCAATTAGCTTCTAATGTATCATATTCTCTATGCGTAATCATGATATCCGTGCCGGGGCGTAGGGATTCCAAATAACGAGAGCAGAGGCCCTGTCGAGTCTTTCGCAGGACCGTCTTGTATTTCACTAACGCTATTAGAAGCTCGACTCGCGTGGTCTCTGGGTATTCTTCACTCTTAAGAAGCAGGCCACCACTTGCGATACTGTATTCTCGGCCTCGCATTACAGGAAAGATGGATGGAAGATGTTGGTAAGGAATCTTGACCGATGGGAAATCTTGGAGAACCTCTAGAATAGATCGCCGGGGCCGAGATGTATAGTCGTAGAATTCGTCTGAGAGGCCAGGGTTGGCGAATTCCCGTAGGCGCTCTTGATGCATGGGGTCGTTCGTGTAGAAAGCAATATCTTGGAAGAATACGCGCTTCGGAATGGCGGTTATATCGTAGTTATGAATGAGGAGCTCGCGTAATGTGGAGCGAGGAAGAGGGTAGCAATTCTTGGGTCTCGAATAAAGCGCATCTTGTTCCCTTGCGCGATGTTCAAAGGGTGTATCGGCAACCTCGTTCCAATCCATAAGGTCAATCAGCGCCTGTACGTCCGCTGGGAAATTCTTAGGATAAAGAACAACCGTATCACCCGGGACGTAGCTAAAGAGATCTCTCTCGCCTCTTCTGTTGGGATTCGGTTGTGTAGGTACGTCAAGGATGAGATGGCGCACATCTTGCCAGTGACTAACGGGAGTAACGCGGCGGTTCTCGCTCACACGAGCCGGCCAGCCTCTGGGTATTGGGAGGAGATCTGAAGGGGGTAGTGCCTCCTTAGAACTGCTTGGGTCTTCTAGGAGATATTTAGATGGATGATCTCTTAGAACATTTGGTCGATCTAGAATATCTATTCCGCCCTGTATTAGTCTGGCCGTCTGCTCTGATAGGCGCGCCGGATAGGTGTTGCTGTTAATAGACATCCTCTCTTCTCGTAGGGCCTGCTCTAATCGCTCTGGGTCAGGCGTGTCAAGATGACTGAAAAGTGCTGCTTTTCTGTCGAGAGTCTGTTTGCGCAGCATGTGATTATCACCTCCATTTGATGATTTAATAAAAGGGGTAGCTGAACATGCATCGGTTGAATCCTCAACTCGGTGCCCGTCACGGTCAGGCATCGGTTCGTCTGAGAAATCCATCACGGGCGCTGGCTCTAATGTGAATTTTGGTGGAAGTTGAACATCCAGGGGTATGGGTAATAAACCGTCGGGTAATGGATACTCCTTTAGAAGATGGCTACGAAGGCTCAGGGACCAAGATAAGAAAGTGCCGTCGATACTATAAGAAAAGGTTAGTTTGCTACTGCACCTGTAATAAAGGAATCTAAAGTCATGAAGGATGTAGTAGAGTAAAGAAGAAGAAGAAGAAGAAGAAGAAGAGAGTTGGAGATGATGAAAAAGAGGAAGAAAAAGAAGAGTAATAAAAAAAAACCAGTAAAGCCGTCGAACCTGAGGCAGAAGGCGGAAGCTGCTTACCCGTCTTGGTGACGTTCGTCAGCCTCGCCACGTGGGAAGAACTCGGTCGCACCGAGCTGTTCAAGGCGTTTATGAAGTTTCCTAACTGCCCAGTTGTACCTGAATTAAATAAAATTTGGAAGATTAGTTGGTGATGATGTAATTGAGGGAGGAGTATGTTAGGGGGATATTGCATACTTGGAGTATGAACTATCGCCGAGACCAAATGTGGTGAAGTTAACTTGCTGCAGACAATTTGGAGGAAGTCGTTTGCGGAGGAGACTCTTCCAAAACTTGCGAGCGTTCTTTGGTACTTCTCCTTGGCCCGTGGTAGAAATGACGAATATTATCAGAGTATATTGTAGTAATGTATTCTAAATGAGAAAGATTTGGTTACCATGATGTGTTGTCTTTTATTTGATGTTGTAGTTGACACTTGGAATAGGCAGCGCACGATAAAATTATAAAATAGCATGAGAGCGTGGCCATAAAGTTACAAGTAGAAACATAATATTCTACTAGTTTTACTATATGGATTGATAGGTTTAATTTTTGGAACTAGAGGGAGAGTGTATTTGTCCCGTGCACGCTTGTAAAGCTGGAAACGTACAAAGGAATAATAAGATGGAGATGAAAAAGACAGCAGCAACATTACTTTCAATAGTAACGTTAAATGTTAACAAAGTAGAAAATGTAAGCAAAAATACACTTGCCTTTTTGCTGCAATGACGAACGAATGAAACCACGAATATCAACTTACAAGTTCAACATCATTCATTTCTTGGACCTGCGTCATAAAGTGCAGCCTTTCTGTAAGCCGTTCAATATCACCGGCTAGATCTTGGCTATTCCCCGTCTCGGATCCATAAAGGATAAGTATGCGTCTATTCTCAAGCTCTGAGGCTCCGTCCCCACTGGCCCTATAGTCATTATTGAGTTCCGAAGCCATGTTGAATAATGTATGATTATAATTTTTAGACTTGAAAGATCCAAGAGAAGAATTGCAAGGGTTGCGCTACAAGTTTGGAAAGATGAGATCGATAAGATAAGAATCTTACTCTATTGAGTTCTCTGCCCCTCCCAATCAGGACCCCGCACTTGCTCTTGGATCCGCTATGACATTTTAGGGTTACAGGTATCAAACAGTAGGTAGTTACGACCTTATGCTGTACCAAGGCACTACTGATACATGTATATACATGTACCTAGGGACTTGATGTAACTAGGTACATAATTGAAGGTATCGACATATATCTATAAGACTGCGTTCGTTATATACTACTAGACAAGGGGTTATGTTTTTCTATATGCTTAACCATCATATATTATATCTCACTAGGTGTATATAGATCAAGAGGAGTGTCTGTTTATGTCTTTATCTCGGCCCCATAAATATTAGTGTAATCCTTACAACCCCTTTTCGGTCTATCTCCATAGGCTCGATGTGTAAAAAGGCCAACTCAAACTGCGGTGAACACGTTTCGACCCCACAATATCGAGCATAATAATACTCACGAGTAGCTAAGTACCATATATCTGACGTTGCTCAATGCTATCTAAGATACTGAGGTGGCCTTGTGGAGTTGACTACGTCCGCCGCCGTGTAACTAAGCGCTGCACCACGTCGTCCGCTGGGATGGTATAAAGTCTATTCCACACTTGTCATGAGCCTGAGAGAATACCTGTGGCCGTCGCTATTAGTTGAGCCGCAGTCTGCTGCCTACACCGCTCAGGACAACTTGGACTACTTCGGTCTTTTTGCCAACGAGCCCTAGCATGGTCCGATTTTCCTTGCTCCACGGATACCAACGGTAAAGTTTCTGAATAATACCTTTGTTACGAGCGGTGTGCGTGTCTTCGAGTTGCGATTGGATCTCCTGTAGTGTCCGAAAGACGAAACCGCTTCCAAAAAGGGTAGGTGACTACCTAGGTAGATAGTGTTTGAGAGGTTATATTCGAATATGAGACTGTGGCTTTTTAGTCTTCTCTGGATGGATGGAATCCCGAGAGCTGCCACTTAAGATGCGTTTCTCTGAGAGTGTTTATGATCCGTGCTGGGTAGCACAAAGTAAGGAGCTGGAGGTGAACGGGCCTCCTATTGTACGACATGATGCCCCTGGGGCACCTGGCATGGGAGTTAGGATAAGTTTCTCGGCCCGCCCTGCATGACGTCCTTTAAACTCCCGAGACAACCATCCGGCTGAGATCCCTTCGAGGTCATACGGATTAGTAGGTCTAATATAGGCTCACAAAAAGAGTAACTCGGCCAAGTAGGCCAAGCCCAAGCTCAGTCTACCACATAAAGTAGTTATTTGGCCCTTCGTCTATAAACGGGATTCCGCGCATGGTGGCTCAAGGGACCTAATGGAACTCATAACAGGCTCAGAATGGCAATTTTCACTGCTTTAACCACCCAACCGTAGCTCCAATATATACAACTATGTTGCTACCGATACCGGTTTCGTACGTGGATGGAAGATCTGGTTCATAAATCGAAAACGATTCAGTTCGTCTTGCTCCGTTACTTAATATGATCTCTTCTATTTATCATACTTGGAACTTGTTTGACGAGAACGTTGCAGGTAGATAAAAGCTCTTTTCTCGCGCGACGTGCATGCCTTTAATTGGATGGAAAAACTTTCTTGGGGAATCGAGGGGGATACTAGGGAATGCCAGGATACCCTAAATCATCTCGTAAGGCATAGCTACCCCGTAGTTTACATAATAGATATGTTAGTATCTAAGTAAACCCGTTTATGATGGGACGTCCGTAGGGCTTCAACCTCGAAATAAGACGCTAAAAGGGAATAGCGGTGTTTACCTTTTGAGTTAGGTAAGCTATAAACGGGCTGTTACGCAATCCCTCTAATCCCTCTAGGTAAATGTTTATCACGTGCAGCTAAGGATGTATATACTACATACCTAGGTATGTAGACATGTAAGCTGTCATGAAGACTTCCATGAGATCTGTCATATATATTTTTAATATTACTAAGTAAATCGCCGAATAAAAAGCCAACAGACAATTTTAACTTGATTGCGAGTCCAGGAACAGGTCATCTAGAAGCTGCAAAGTAACGTTGAGATGACCCTTCAATCGTCTGCATTTTAGTATATTCTTGCATTCTGGGAGCCGGCGTTTTGGTTAGGGCTGCCGATTTGGCCGTAACTTTCATGCACGCAACAGGTACCAGTATGGAAGCTACCTTACCCAGCCGAAGACACCGGCAAAAACCATGTGGACTAATAAACTTGTTTTGCCAATTGCGTAGTGCACCACCACCTCACCTAAAATCGTCAGTTGACTGGAAGAGTCACACACCGACATAATATTTTATTTTATTGTTTTGTTTGCTACGGAATAGAGAGATTGATATTAAGCTTAAATTTAGGAGATTTATTACATGTATTTTCTTATAATGTTTATCGGTGTAAAATCATGCATATACATTTTTAATAATCATGTTGGAAGTTTCAGCTCAGTTTGTGATAATATAAGTATTAAGGTATTAAGATTTGTTTCTTAGGAGCGACCGTAAAGGGGTAAAAAGGGGGGTTGTCTTTTTTTTTTCTTTGCGATTTGTAGGTGAAGAAAGGTGTCGATTAAACAACAAGGATAGGGGTGTATCTATAAATGGCCCTGTTGAGTTCGCATTGTCCGCATTGAGTGGCTCGATCGTCAGAACCCCAGAAACCTGGTTCTTTCAGAGCTTCCAGAAGATTGGTTGACTTGTGACTTGACTTAATCGTACCCAAACAGTCCAAGTTCGCATATGGAAAGAAAAAACTCCGACAATGAAGAACGTGGTTCCTTTTAATAACATGTCATATTGTGTCTGGATGCGAGTTACCCGATTTTAGTAGAACAAAGATGCAACCAAGCAAGCATTGAAATGGCGTAATTTACTGTTTTTAATGCGCCCCTTCAATGCGCCCCCCGAGTTTTGACAATTCAAGCAGCTTGCCGAACTGACGTTAGTAGGTAAGTATGTAGTTACCTGACTCTAACTACCTAGTACAATACCTAAGACATCTACAGCTGGCGCATTTTCTGCAACGAAGCATACCTAGGTAGGTGTGGGAATTATGTACCTAACATAGCACGTACGTTAGGTAGGCAGGTACCTACCTGACTTATTAATGCAACCTAAAGAACCATCCATGTCCTTCCATCCCAACTTCTCGGAAAACTCGAGTTTAATGGCAGTCGTACCTTTGATCCTGTTGGAGCGTGAAAGAGGTACCATTGAAGGAAACTCTCCGGTGTAACCGACTTGGGAGATTCTGGTATTAGTCAAACACATAACATAAGGTACATGATAAATCCATAGTGCATAGAAATATTTCATGGTCGAATTAGGTAGGTAGTTAATATAGCAAACATATATGATGCACAGAAAAGGAAATCGATATGATATATGAGGTTTTAATGATTTGTATGCGCGGATTGCACTTTTCTATCTTCTAAGCATTATCCGCAAAGGTTCTTATTGAAAGAACTTAGGGTAATAGTGATCATGACTTACTGGAACAGGCAGGCCCATATGACCTTTCTTGCCTCTTCTTACTTTCTCTAACCATGTGCCACTTGCCTCTCTACTACATTCACTATATCTTTGTCCTTCCAATGATCTTCTGTTTTCTCGTCATGCCAATTAGGATTTCAATATTAGCTGAGTCATCTGTTTTTAGCCTGCCTATTTTAGGTACCGTATAGTCACTGTTGATTCAGACACTCCAAGATGAAATCTACAGTGTCAGTGTAGTTAGATTAGCGTACCTAAGGCATCTATCAATATAAATAAGTAAACACATCACACCGTACCTACAGTGGTAAACAGCCCCCGGAGGCAAGAACGCGCCGAAGTAACCTTAACATACAGATGTTGAGGTACGTACCTGGTCTAGCCTGAGCTAGTACAAGTAAGTTCCATGCGTCCCCCTTTCTACAATTGGCCCATAGATTCCTGTCAAGTGCAGTCATAAAGTTATTTACCCCACGCCTGCCGTATATCTAACTTTTGCGTGACCCACACAAGAAACAACAACCCTTAAAAATTCTGGCCGCGTCCGAACATCTGGTCTCTCCCATTTCTTCTTTACACCTCTCAATCCCATCAATCTCAAGCTCGTTGTGTCACAACTTACCGATTCCCAACTCTTTCAATCTTCTCTAGGGCACGTAGCCACCCTATTCCTCCCCGAAATTGTTCAAGAGTTCAATACTGAACCCAAACCCGAACGTCCATTCAACGTCTATTAATCGCCTCTTGTCAAGTTAATAAACCTACCTTCAACTAATCTCCCAACCCAGAACCACCAGTCATAATGGCCACCACTGTGGAGAAAGTTGCTGACGCTGCCGTCAACGACGTTACCAATGCTCTGAGCAATACCTCTCTCGCTGGCAAGGACGAGAACAAGGATGCCGTCCATGCTAGTGCCGCCGAGGGTCGCCGACTATACATCGGCAACCTCGCATATGCGACAACTGAGGGGGAGTTGAAAGAATTCTTCAAGGGTTACCTTGTGTAAGTTTATACCGTATCCCTTGCTTCATCACTACCAAATATGGAATTATTTCCATAACTTGTTGTCGAATGTCTACCTATCCAATATCTCATTCCTTGGATTCCCTTGTGCTACTCCAAGGGTCTACACATGTGTTTAGCTGCTACTGCTGCCTATCCTTTTTACAGAAAGTGGTAGTAGGCAAGTATTTACGGTTAATATCCTCATAAATGGAGGGGTTATCACGGGACTGGCTTTGATTTCTGGTTCCTATCAAGCCTGTTAGAATTTTAACTAATCTTCTATCCTTAGTGAATCCGTCTCGATTCCGAAGAATCCTCGCACCGATCGTCCCGTTGGCTATGCCTTCGTGGATCTCTCTACCCCCACCGAGGCTGAGCGCGCCATCGCTGAACTCTCCGGCAAGGAGATTCTAGAACGAAAGGTCTCCGTTCAGCTTGCCCGCACTCCCCAGCCGGCTGGCGAGAAGGCTGAGGGAGCTACCAACGGCGAGGCTGGTGCTGAGGGCTCTCGGCGCCGATCCTCTGGTCGTGGCCGAGGCCGCGGTCGCGGTCGTGCTGGTCGCGCTGGTCGTGGCGGCCGAACTGTATGTCTTTAAAACAGTCTGTATTTGTTTTGCCAGCTGCTAACAGTGCCATTTAGGAGGGCGGAAAGGACGATGCCCCTACTACCGAGGCGGGTGCAAATGCTACTGCTGCCGACTCTGAGGTTCTGCCTTTGACCGATATCACCAACAAGGCGGATGCTGACAAAGGTGATAAGACTGCGAAGAAGGGTCCTGCTCGTGAGCGCCGCGAGCGTGGACCGCCTGCTGACGGTATCCCCTCCAAGAACAAGGTTATGGTCGCTAACCTACCCTATGACCTAACCGAAGAGAAGGCAAGTCATTATTTCGGTGACGATTAATTTCGTATATGCTAACCTTCCTATAGCTTAAGGAACTCTTTAATGATTACCAGCCTTCCTCTGCCAAGATTGCCCTTCGTCCCATCCCTCGGTTCATGATCAAGAAGCTTCAGGCTCGCGGCGAACCCCGCAAGGGCCGTGGCTTTGGTTTTGTCACTTTAGCTTCTGAGGAACTTCAGCAGAAGGCTGTTGCCGAGATGAACGGTAAGGAGATTGAGGGCCGCGAAATTGCCGTCAAGGTCGCTATCGACAGCCCCGATAAGACGGACGAAGAGGCGAACATCCCTCAGGAGAACGAGGCCAATGGCCAAGAGGCAGCTCCCGCTGACCCTGCTGCCACCGCTTAGATAATCTAAGCATACTTCCGACGGCGCATATTTAATTCTCAACGCAAGATGTATCCAGCAAACTATGTCTTATCACGGATACATTGCACAATAGTTACGCGTCAGCCGGGTTTTACGAGGGATGGCTAGTTTCTTGATTTCACCATAGATACGAAAACCCCACAGGACAGTAGCAATATGGCCTCAGATATCGTCAGCAGCGAGTACGGCATTCTGCATTCGCATTTCTGGCGGACGTCTTGTGTCATGATGCTGCAGTTTTGACACATCTTAATTTTTCACGAATGACTTTGACAACCACCTCTCGAGCATTTTCACGGGTTGTACACTAGGTGGACAACGGAGCAGGGGGGTCACGGTGGACTCGGAAAAGTTCTCGCGAGCACAGAATAAATATGATTGATAACGGACTGATGCATTTGTGACCTATCATTTGTGAGATGCGTGACTCTAAACCATAGTATTTCCGTTTTGTGTTAACCAAATCGGAAAATCCACAATACCCCCCCATAAGTAGTTGATTGAGTAGTGAAATCGAGGATGAGAAAGGGTGGTGGCGAATTTAAGTGACATCAACTCGGTAGCCAACAATCTTCAAGCAATGGTATTTAGCCCATGATAAATCATGAATCTCGTTTTAAAAATATCTAGTCTCCTAGCATTGGAAAATACGACGTGAATGGATATGGATACTACATGTAGGTACAGGTATGAGAAGAGAAATCTAGACTTTGTTTTGGTTCTCTCTAAGCCTATCGTGGTAGGGGATGAGAACGCTAAAACAAGATGTGGAGAATCGGGGTAGTCTTGGCCCCCGATATTCCCAATTCATCAAATATCCCTATTTTATCAGTGTCGGCGATTGCGCACGAGTTAAATTAACACCACGTACTGCGGTACTTCATAAACTTCATAATTTCATAGACGGTTAATAAAAACTGTCCTCACATACGCAAACGCCTTTTAAAATTGATTTGATGCCATTAACGCCTCGTTTACGGCTCCCTCTTGACACCGATTTGATAATTGTTAGATAGAGACCTATATTACTCCCTGCTGCCGCTTCGGCGCAACAATCAATCGTTTATAATGGCCTCCAAAGCTATGTGGGAAGTTGACCCGGAGACCAGATCAAAGGTACGCATCGCTATTAGTCGTTGGCTCTTAAATCAATATCATCGCAATTTACTACAGTCGTCGGTCATGTTATGAAATATTTACTAACCGTCAGCTTACTTCCTAGCTCCTGGCTATACAAAAGACGAATGACAACAACATCTGCTGCGATTGCAACGCTCCAAATCCGCAATGGGCGTCTCCCAAGTTCGGCGTTTTTATCTGCCTCTCGTGTGCCGGTGTTCACCGGGGCCTTGGCGTCCACATTTCTTTCGTTCGATCCGTTACCATGGACGCGTTCAAACAGGCTGAGATCGAGCGCATGCGCCTCGGCGGTAATCAGGGATGGAGATCATTCTTCGAACAGCACGAAGACACTAAGATGCGCGGCCTAAACTGGGATGATGCTACAATTGCAGAGCGATACAGCGGCGAAGTGGGTGAGGAATGGAAGGAGAGACTCAGTGCTAAGGTTGAGGGTAGAGAATACGTGCCTGGTGAGCGGAAGACCACGCCGCAACCCGCTCCCGCAGCTGCAAAGCCTGGCCCGAAACAGATCAGTAGGACTGGAACGCCTCTGCAAGGCGTGGCAACAAGCGGAAGCCGAACTGCAAGCCCTAGCCGACCGGGTGTCAAGGCCAAAGTCGACGATGAATATTTTGCGCGACTAGGAAAGGAGAACGCGTCTAGGTCAGCAGACTTACCACCTAGTCAAGGAGGTAAATACGCCGGATTTGGAAACACCCCTGCACCTGCAAAGACCAGCAATGGAGCACTCCCCGATCTATCTGAGGTGCAGAAGGACCCGGTAGCCGCACTGACAAAAGGGTTCGGCTGGTTCACAACGACCGTAAGCAAGACGGCTAAAGGGTTTAACGACGATTTCCTTCAGCCTACGGCCAAGCAGGTGAGTGCAAGCATTCGCATGCTTAACCGCGCAACGAAGCGAGTACGGTTGCTAATCAACTCTAACAGCTCTCAGAGTCAGACTTCGCAGCACAGGCGAGAGCTGCGGCAGGGAACGTAGGTAAGGCGGCGCAGGCCGGCGCAATGACAGCACAGGAGCGGTTTAACCGCTTCGTCGAGGGGTCCGATGGGCAGAGACAAGCCCGGATGGACGAAAGTAAGAAAGCATTCTGGGACGACTTCGCGGCGGCGGCGGATCAACGACATGGTACTGGTCCTAAGTACAGCTCAGTCGGAACTTCAGCCATGGGAAGAGGCGGAAATAAGAATGCCCCAGCGGCGGCCAAGAAGGACGACGAGTGGGACGACTGGTAGTGGATGGGCGGGGACTATCAGTTCATACTGGGTCTAATGAAGAGGCTGCATTGGTATCAGAATGTGCGATTATACCTATAGACGACGGACACGATGCCATGCTGTACAATTAGGTAAGCTAAATGGAGTTCTGGGTAGCGTATCGCGTATCGTATATACATCTATGTATTAGAATCAATGTGAAAGGTGCAAATATTATTTCTATACGGCGGCGTCTAAGTGAATGCATAAGGTACTTGTATTAAACAATTACCTAGTTACTTCTAATGTTTTCTCTTCATTATAAATCATCGTCAGACTATCCAGCTCTGGAACTACCTATTCATATATTTGAGCTATTGACTAATAAATTCCAAGAGTATTGTTGCTTAATTACGCCCGTAGGAAAATAAATGTTCATCTTAAGGGCGGCTGTACAAAGTAAACAATCACGTGGGGCCTTTTTGGCCGAGGTTTTTTAAAGTAGAAGCGCGGCTATCGCCGGTCTCGGTCGCGGATTTTCCTGCCGTCATTGGGAACGGAGCTTCAATTAAGGTTAGCCGAAGCGTGGAATTCAACAAGAAACATAAGCTTCACTTTCACTTTTGCCTCTTTTTCTTTCATTTCGCTTTTTCTTTATATAGACAGCCAGCATAGCTGCGAACTCGTCATGTCAGCACTACGCATTCTCGTACCCGTAAAGCGGGTAATTGACTATGCGGTAAGAATCAATTTAACTACTACCTAGCTCCTACACAAGACCAGCAAAATTTACCGAGGGGATAGACAAGCTAATCATTCTTGGTTTCCCCCTATCCGCAGGTTAAGCCCCGCGTCAACAAGGCGCAGACGGGCGTCGAGACGGCTGGCGTCAAGCACTCGATGAACCCGTTCGACGAGCTCTCGGTCGAGGAGTCGGTGCGGATCCGGGAGAAGAAGGCGGCGCCGGGCGGGGTGGAAGACATCTGCGTGATCTCGGCGGGGCCCCCCAAGGCGGCGGAGGTGCTGCGCACGGCCATGGCGATGGGCGCCGACCGCGCCATCCACGTCGACGTCAAGGAGGGCGAGGACCTGGAGCCGCTCGGCGTCGCCAAGCTGCTCAAGGCGACGGTCGAAAAGGAAAAGAGCAACCTGGTGATCCTCGGCAAGCAGAGCATCGACGACGACGCCGCCCAGACGGGGCAGATGCTCGCGGGCCTGCTGGGCTGGCCCCAGGCCACGCAGGCTAGCGAGGTTAAGTTCGGCGCTGGCGATACCGTCGAGGTCACGAAGGAAGTTGACGGTGGAGTGGAGACAGTCCGCGCGAAGCTGCCGATGGTGATTACGACGGATTTGCGCTTGAATGAGCCGCGCTATGCGAACTTGCCGAATATCATGAAAGCGAAGAAGAAGCCGCTTGTCAAGATGAGCTTGAGTGATTTGGGCATTTCGAACGAGAGGCGGCTGAAGGTTGTTAAGGTTACAGGTATGTTTTTTTTTTTTTTTCTATTTGTCCCCTCTTCTTTAAGGTATATACTAACTTGCTACAGAACCACCGCCAAGAGAAGGAGGTGGCAAGGTAGAAGATGTAGATGGGTTGATTTCCAAGTTGAAGGAGCTGGGCGCAATATGACCAATGAGTAGAGTGTAAATATAGGTTATTTCAATCTTATGATAAATGAAGCTAGCTGCACAGCGTCTATATCCTATAAAGGGGCTACGGGAAAACTCCAGGCATTGGGGGCACTTGGGTCAAAATGAAGCCTCTTGTTACTAAGAAATTCCGAAATATTTGCGATATCTATGAAACCGCGAGGTCGATATAGTATACAAATATATACAAATACATGCGAATATATACTTAGGTGGTCGAGACTATATATCGGAAGTGTTTAGAAACTATGCGCCTCGGATTTACGTCGTTACTCTATGGGTGTAAACCCCTTTTCGTTCAATACTATACATAAACCATAACCATAGCATATATCTCGGGAAGTCGTTGCTATCCGATCTTCGGTACGTAGAGAGGAAAATAGTATTGCAGTTCCACAAATGGTCTTTAGAAGTATTGAACTAACTTATCCGTTGGTGCACTAGCAGAGGTAGCAATATCGTACCGCATCCTCATATGACGAAACCGTTGGGGTTTTTACAGCATCGGAGGCCAATCGCAAGGAATTGTTGCTTTGAATTGCTTTTCCGTGTACAAATTGGACACATGGTTAATTAATCAGGGCGCGTGGCTTAAGGGAGAAGATGAGAGGGCCCAAAATGCATTGGATCTGACTAATGTGTACTACAACAATATTGGAGTATCGATATTCTCATGCTGTTGCAATATTTGCATACTACTGACGATCATAGCAACAGAGTATATTACGGCGAAGTCCACGTCGCCACAGAGCATCCGTGAACAACAAAAATGTATGGTAAAAATTACACGTATCTCATACTAAAGAATTACCATGATTTGATTGAGTAATTTAAGTATAAATACGCTATTTGAAGTTAGTAAACCGCTATTTTGGCCCCTTTCTTTGCTGTAGACAGCATCCGGTATCAGGTATATATACGTCAGAGCGTTGAAGTCGGTGATAGGCCGAAAACGGCCTGTACTAAGTTTTTTTCTTCTCTTCCGTCTAGCGGGCCATAGGGGACTAGGACAAGCCAAAATATAGATAAGGTAGCGGTATTACAGTGTGTAACACAAATACAACATTTCTAATTGGACTATCTATGGGAAAATAATGGGGCTGCATGGTTAGCTTGGGAATTTCGGAAACCAGTCAGATCGCACAACCCTTGAATTCTTAGTCCCCCGCTATGAAAACACCTTTTTTTTCTTCCTTCCCCCGGTCGTCTTTAAAAACTTAACGGTACCCCCAATTCGCGTTATAACTATCGGTATTTCTTAGAACTTCTGAATCTTCTCTACTCCAATTGAGTTTACTTCCTACTTCTTCGTCTCTTCTGGTTGGAACTATCCAAAGTAGCCCTTATGAACGGGCGCTCGTCAGTCTTCACATCCCAGGTACGTGCAGTAAAAGATTGCTTTGCAATATGACCTCATTCCAACTGTCCCTGATATCTGGGTTGATTGAAACATATCAACCACCACCACACTGCTTAATTCCTACTTCCGTACCACATACTACCTCTATGAGAGCCTTCCAATGTCTCTCCCTACTAATTTAATTGTTAACTTTGCTAACTGTATCGCCACAGGATTATATCTCTGGTCCGTCTCCTTCACAAACCGTGACTCACCGCTTTCGAGACTAACATAATTTTAGACCACTTGTGGAGGGCTCTCTCCGCTTAAAGGGGGCCATTGAATAATCACTTTACCTCGAGCGTTGAAATTTACCACTTTAGAATATGATGTTCTCACGACTAGCCCTGAAGGCTGCGAAGCCTACAGCATTCGGTGCTGCTAGCTTCTCGGCACGGGGCCGATTCCTTTCCACCACCAGCAAGTTTGCGGCTCAGGCTATCCAAGGCAGTAAGGGCAGGCAGATGCCTCAAACCTTATCTCGGGCGACGAAGCCTGCCTCCGGCATGGAGGCTACACTCACTCTTCGGGTACGTTACAACTACGACAAATTGCAATAAGCACGGTGTGCTAATAGGAGAAAAAAGGATGGTCCTATTTTCCACGGAACGGCCTTCGGAGCCAATTCTAACATCTCCGGCGAGGCCGTATTCACTACGTCCCTTGTTGGATATCCGGAGTCCATGACAGATCCCTCGTACCGTGGGCAGATTCTTGTTTTTACTCAGCCATTGATTGGGAACTACGGCGTCCCCTCCAACGAGCGTGACCAGTGGAACCTGCTAAGGCACTTCGAATCTCCTCATATTCAGTGCGCAGGAATTGTTGTCGCTGATGTCGCTGAAAAATACAGCCACTGGACTGCGGTGGAGAGTTTGGGCGATTGGTGCGCCCGGGAAGGTATCCCGGCCATCTCGGGTGTTGACACCCGTGCTATCGTTACTCACCTACGAGAGCAGGGTTCTTCCCTTGCCAGGATCTCTGTTGGCGATGAGTACGACGCAGATGAAGACGAAAGCTTTGTTGATCCCGGCCAGATCAACCTTGTAAAGCGGGTCAGCACTAAGGCCCCCTTTGTTGTGGAAGCACACAACCCCAAGTATCATATCGCGCTACTTGACTGTGGTGTGAAGGAGAATATCCTCCGAAGCTTAGTGAGCCGTGGGGCTAGCGTAACGGTGTTCCCGTACGATTTCAAGATTCAGAAGGTTGCCGACAACTTTGACGGTGTATTTATTTCCAACGGCCCTGGTGACCCGACCCATTGCCAAGCCACGGTACACAACCTCAACGTGCTAATGGAGACCTCCCAAGTACCTATCATGGGTATCTGCTTGGGCCACCAACTATTGGCTCTGGCTACTGGTGCTCGAACAATCAAGTTGAAGTATGGTAACCGGGCGCACAACATCCCGGCTCTGGATATGACAACTGGACAGTGCCACATCACCAGCCAGAACCATGGTTACGCCGTTGATGCCAGCACGCTGGGTAGCGAGTGGAAGGAATATTTTGTCAACCTTAACGACGGCAGCAACGAAGGTGAGTTGTTTTGCATTGTTTACAGCTGCCCGTAATTTGTTGCTAATATGATGCTATAGGTATGCGCCACGTTTCCCGACCCATCTTCTCAACCCAGTTTCACCCTGAGGCCAGAGGTGGTCCTATGGATAGCTCCTACCTCTTCGACAAGTATATCGAGGATGTGATGGCCTTCAAGGCATGCCAGGCTGTTTACAAGGACAACAGGCCATCCCAGTTTATGCTTGACATTCTTAGCAAAGAAAGAGTTGGTGTTCAACCGGAGCCTCTGGCTAGTGCTGCTTAGAAAGGAAGGTTCTGGTAGGGAGCACACATGGGACTTGTTTTTATTCGATTTTATTAGGGGCCAATTGGGATGGGATTGTGTCATAAGGGAGTTGATGTATCTTCAAACTAAAACGAAATAAGCGGTAACTACCTACGCATTATAATTCCGACTAGTCTTCATACGTTTGCTATTCATGTGTGACTTCGTAGAATAGAGTAAATGTGATATAGTATTGATATCAATATTTTATACCATCCTTTTAATACCTCTTACATATACTTTATTAGCCCCTTCTGGTCAATTACATCAAGTGGCCCGGGGAGAGCATAGGGGTATATAAGGCGGTTGGCGCTTTTTTACCAAGTACCTAACATACGGCAACTCAATGCTTCCGCTACAAATTCCCGAGATAGAACGTATACGCTATCGTGAAATTCAATATCTTACCAGCATTCTACCATCTATCTATAGGTATCGTATTGGCTTCTATAAACGCATTATTGGAAAACGGGACCGGAAGGAAATTAAGCCACTTGCCACCCGGATTCTCTTCAACATCTTGCCGACGTCTGTGAAGAAGGCAATCGAGATTCTGAATGACAATATGTGGGAGACTCGATAATTCGGATGCATCCCCCTTCGTCTTTGAACACGTGAAGCTAGGAATCAGTAACAAACCCACCGCAGCTAGACGGGTTACGATTGTAGAAAGGTCTTTGCTGCTCGCCCGTCACGAAGGTAACGACGTGATCGGGCCGGCGGCCTCTGAAAGCGGAACGGCAGCGCTTCGGTACCTGAGGCACCCAAGGCACATTCAGAACCGCCTCGATCTATAGTCTATATCTGGATCTATTCTTTTACGAGGCACATGTCAATCGCCTCGAGAAGCCGATATATAAGTTTCCAACAGCGGGAGGAGGGGTGGGGGGAGGGGGCGCAGGCAATACTGGCTGACCCATGCGTATTCCCATCAGGTGGCTTGATGTGTTGCCCATTCCTTTTCTACTTGTAAACTTACCTTACCTTACGTCTCCCAACCATAAACAACCTCTTTACCGTCCCTATCTCTACTATGATACCATCGTATCTACCTAGGTATCTATATGTCATTTCATATCGACTCAATCTTTTTACAATCTAGACCACAACATTTCAAATACCACCAATATCCGCCTAAGGAACTGCAAACTCTCCCGTGGTCGGGGGAAAGGTGGGACTGGGATCGTGACGAGATAATCATGGGCGTACGCGTGCGGCTGCCTGGCTCAAAAGCCTCCCTATGGCGAGCTTCGGGACTTGTTGGCTCCGAATTAGCGAAGAGACTACTCCTAGACTACGATCTGGAGCGCGGAGGGATGAGCTGCGAGGCGGACTAGCTAGAACTACGTTAGAAGATGCTGGTTACTTATCTGGTTAGTTGGGGGACCTGCTTCGCGAAAGCGGGAGAGGAGAGAGAGGGTGATGATACATAAGATAAAGCTCGTAGGCTTTGAATTTGGTTTTTGGAATGAAACGTCCTCTATTAGCACGCATCTCTGCGCATTTGCCTACACTACCTAGCTAGGCGTCCGTCTTTGTCTTGTAGTAGAAGCTCGTGGTGCCATTCGCCAATAGGCCTTGCCTTGCTTTGCTAACTTGCTTGATCTCGGACTGGGTATCCTTCCTTCCCTCCCTCCTTATACAAATGTGTCGATGCGTCCGTCCCGTTCTGCCTTTGCGATGCTGGTTTTTCCGTATGTGCTTTCTCTCTGTACTCCGTAAATGCTTTGTGACCATTTTACTTTTTTTAAAAAAAGATTTTTCTGCGAATACTCAAGCGCGCGAGGGGGGAGCACGCACGCACGCATGCATGATACATTTTGGTTTTATGTTTCATATACAGGTACTCTCTCACGTATTTAGCAAACCAATAACAACTCACGTAACTCACTTGGTCGTCACTCTGAGTCCGTCTCTGGGGGCTGTTATGTTAGTAACGACTGTAGTTATCCCGTCGGCTTGGCCTCTCGTCCGCGTATCGGCTGTGACCATCGCGGCGGCTACTTCTATCGTCAGAGTATCGTGAACGCCCGTTGGAGCCGGGAGCAGAGTCTCCGGGCCGGAAGCGATCGCCTCCTCGAGGAACACCATGGAAGATGGGCATGCCGCCGCGGCGTCTGCCACTACCGCCACCACGTCGACCACGTCCTGATTCACGGGCCGGTTCGCGGGCCGGCTCGCGGCCTGGCTCACGTCTCTGCTCGCGTTCGCGCTCACGCTGACGTTCTCGGTGGGGTGGGCGGATGCCAAGGAAGATCTCCGGACCTCTGTCGACGAGCGTGTCGCCGTTCTCGAAGTAATAACGTTTGTACTCCTTACCGAAGTCGCGATTGTAATCCTTAGTCTTGGCTGCTGTGATCGTATCAAGCCGCCGTCTAACTAGGTCATCGGGGACGGGTTGGTATGTAACGCTGGGGTGCGCACGGGTCGATTGGCCGGGCTGATCAGGCATTCCCGCCCTGCTTGGGTGTATTGCAGCGGCACGGTTTGAGTTGAAACCGCGCGGGCCCGTGGGTGCTCCTTCGATACCCGAAAATGGTCTTGAAGGTCCGGTGGGAATGGAAGGCTTGCGCTCGGGCTGAGGTTCAGGTGCTGGGGGTGCCTGCTTTGTAGTAGGGCCGGTGCCGTCGAACTCCTGAAGTTTGACAATTACGTTACCATCTTCATCGGTGTCGTACATAACCTCGTAACGATTGGTCGAACCGCGCCCTCCAGTGGATGTCTGCTCCATATCAACCCACTCTGCGAAGCGTTCTGACGGAATGAAGTCAACCCACAAAGCCTTGCGGTTGGTTTCGTCGGGCCAGACGCGGTTGTGCAGTGCGGTACGTACCCTTGAGGCAGATGAGATCGTGTTAAACACTACAAACGCGTGCGTTCGGATAGTATCAAGGTAGAAATCAACAATAGTACCTTCTTCGATAGGCGCACCCACCGGCGTAGCGAGGTCTAACAGGTGATCCTTGACTGCCTGCGGTCGAAGAGGTCTCATAAAGTTCTTAATGTACAGCGCAGAGGTTGCAGGGTGGATGGACGGCTCCACGTCTCGTTCTATCTCAGCCGGGTGGGCGGTGTAGGTTTGTTCTCGTGAGGGTTCATCTTCGTGGGGTTCTTCGAAGGTTGCCTGGCTCTTGTTCGTTACGACTTCTATAGCGTGTCCATTTTGAACTTCGGGGTTAGCATCATCTGCTGGGGTTGACTGGACGACACCATTGTCGCGTTCGCGCTCGACTGGCGCTTCATCCTTGGCATCCTCCATCTCAACATCAGGGGGAGCCTGCGATACATCTTCCTTCTTTTCTTCTTGGGGTTCTGCCACTGCATCGGCCTTCTCTTCGATCGAGTTTGCGACGTGATCTTCCTGGCTATCTCGATTTTCTTGTCTAGCCCTCTTACGTGCTACTTCGTCGGCAGATGGTGCAGGGCTTAGTGATCTTCGCTTTCGCTTTTGTGAATCCTGTATTAGTTCGGTAGTCTGTAGCGGTGTCTCGGCAGCCGAGGATGCTAGAGTTTGCGTCTCAGTAAGGGTCGGTGCGGATACTTCCTGCGCAGACACAGCTTCGGCTTCAGCTTCGGCTCCAACTTCGGACTGCTTGGGGAATTCATCAGGAGGACTTGACTCAGAAATTTCTGAAGCTTCTGTTGCTTCAGGGGCTATCTCCACTGGCTGTACCTCTCCATTAACAGCCTCAGGCTCTTCGGGAGTTCCATCCGAAGGTTGGGAAGCAGCTCTTTCGGAATCAGCGGCTTCTAGGCGTGCTACCAAGTCCGCCTTAAGGCCATTTTGCGGTAGGCCGAGTCGCTTCAATTCCGACTTCAGGTCAACGACCTTAAGCTTGTTCCAATCTGTAGCCATGTTGTAATAAAAATAGGCCTACGCAAATTTGCACATTGCCTTGATGCAAGTCTTCGGAGAATACGAAAAGGTAGTTGGGAATTAAAAGCGCGGTGAATCTATAGT
Organism: Entonaema liquescens; assembly: GCA_902805475.1. Classification (NCBI taxonomy): domain Eukaryota; kingdom Fungi; phylum Ascomycota; class Sordariomycetes; order Xylariales; family Xylariaceae; genus Entonaema; species Entonaema liquescens. The sequence continues at coordinate 1,777,521 of CADCSX010000006.1, forward strand.
CGAAGAGTGGGATGAGAAGGGTGAAAGTGATTGTTAAAACGTAAAACGGTTGCGAACAAAGAAAGTCGAGAACCGCAAGTTAAAAAAAAAAAAAAAAAAAAGGATAGTAACATAGGTAGTCTTTGACGATGCAAATAATGCAGTAAAATTGAGTAGAATAATTAAGCAGTACTTTTGTCAAAGTTGGTATGTCGGCGGGAAAGACTTAAAAGAGGTGTAGGAGTTTGATCTTGAATACCTAATGGCATTGGGTTTAATGCAGTTCTAAGTTGGGCGGCGCGTGTGTCGCGGTCTCGCAGTCAAAATTTCAAATGCAAGCGAACAGTTGAATTCCAGCTGTCAGTGCCTAGAGCTTCATAATAGCTCAAGTGCAGGTGGCACATACCTACATCATAGGTGCCTGGATGCCTAGAAGTAAAGTACCTACGTAGGTATCTATGTACTTATGTACCTAAGTAGCCTCCTGATTTAATTGAACGCTAGTCCAGTTAAGATACACGCTATTTCTCTATGGGACTAGCGCTATGGTACTGAAGCTTAAATACATGCTGTGCCAACTTCACTTGTACCTTAGTTTAATTCCGTTCAACGGGTACAACCTTCTACAGCTGCTCATAAACACATGGCGCGGTTTCCACCCATTTGATATCTATTAGAAAACTAAAACGAATGTGAAGTTTGCTCTAACTCTTGAAATCACTACATGGAAGCGACGGAGGGAAACTTAGGGAGAGGTACTAGGTAGGTTACCAACTACAAAATCCATCAGAAACATCCAAGTACCTAATAGTTATTCTCATTCTCATATCTCACACTTCATACCTACCCTCACTATTGTAATTACCTATTGTTATCATTCTGTTCCTTTGACTTGATCAAAGACGCTAAGTGCGAGACGATGAATCGATTCGTAAATCTTTGTTGGTCGATCATCAGCATTGCCCTATAATGCTCTTGTTCTTATCCTTAACTCCGGTGTATTCATTGTGAGAACCTCGGCGTCCAGAGTTCAGCCAATATAATTAGACACTATACTGGTGAAGATGATCCTATTCACAATTCACACAACTTTCACTACGTCCTCTTAGCAACTTTACTACGGCATCGCAGAAGATTGTCACATATCACCAAAATGCTTGGATCCCACCCGCGCAAAACGCCTCAAGGCAACTCTGCCAATAGTACCAAAGCACATGGCAACTTACAGGTAGACAAGGTCATTAGTGGCCGTATTACCAAGCCCATCTCTAACAAAGGGAAATATTATGGAGGACCACCCAATACCATAGATGAGCATAACGTCCGGGTCTCCATTGAAGAAAGTAACAGCAACGAAAGAGATAGCGAAAACTTCGGCGAAGGCAGTGAAGTAGATGTGAAAACGATAGAGGCGGGTGAGTCGCCGAGCGAAATTTCCAACCAAAGCAACCCGGCTAGGCTTTCGACTGGCGAGGAGACAACTCAGGATCACGGCCCAAAAGAAGAATGGCGTTACGAACAAATATTTCTCAACCAAGTTTTAAAAGCACGAGATGAATATACATTAATGCCGACGACTTGGAGAATGCATTTTCGGGGGATTCCTTTACCCAAAAATTTGTTTTATATCAAGACCCATGCTGTAAGTGTTCGACCAAGAATATACGCACGTACAGATAAGCTTGAATATCAAGGTACGTTAAGACTAGCTGACTGCCCACATTAGCCCTGTTGCCGATGCTCACATTCTATAGGTGCCACAGCGCTTCGCAAGCTAATGGATCTACATGGACGAGTTCGTGATCTTCGCAGGGCGCAGAGATCCGAACCAGATGAGCAACGGGGACGTATATACGGATCCAGACTTGTCAACCATATTAAACAAGCGCTCACGCAGGCCTTACGGTGGTCTATGACCGATGGAAACATTAAAAAATATCGTCGTGATTTTGCGCCTAACATCATGATCCTAGAGACGAATGACGAAAACAAATCGGACATGGACGTAGTCATCCAAACCGGAATGATGAGGCTAGCCACATGGTGGCGAGATAAACTAGCTCTCGCACCCGGAGAAGTGCATCCACAACCACCGGTACTCTTTGGTTTTGTAATATTCAAGCATATCGTGTTTATCGTTACAATGGATGCCCAGAACCCCAATGCTGTCTGTCACGTCCCATGTCAACTGAACCTGTCGGAAGGGAACCAATATCAATGGAACGCCTTGGCAATTATGGCCACCATATGCTGGGCCAGAGATCTCTACGTAGGTATGATGGACCGATTATTGGTGGGCGTGGATTACGACGACGAAGATGGGAACTCGAGCGATCCAGATGCTTAGCAGGCCCAAGACAAGGGGTATAGGAATAGCGAGAAATCTGGCTGTATGAGTTGAACCGATTCTACAAAACAAGATATTTAAAAAGAAAACTGGTTGAGTAAGGTAATTATTTGCTGTTGTTGTCATTATTATTGTCATATTTAGGAGAGGGACATCGGGGACCGTAAATGATGAGGAACGGTGTTATGTTTTCATGTGCTTGAGTGTGAACTACTGAAGCTGTCTAAGTTGAAATTCGCATTTGAACTTTGCTTGCTAGATACCTTACTTACTGCTAACAAATTGACTAATAAATGTGTCCCTTCTACTAGGTAACTTAAAAATGCTATCCATGTTGTTTTGTTGGATATGATATTTCCATCTATCTCTTTAATGACAATCAGTTGTGTAGTAAGTACAAAAAGGTAGGTATATCGAAATCTTTATCGATACCTATTATTGGCGTATACAAAGTTACAAGGATATTGAGAAATCTGGGGTACTGCGGGGCTTATCGACTTGGCTAACCTAATGGCTAATGGCCCCTCCAAAATTCTTAAATTCTATACAATTGCGACGTTTGCCCCGCGAACTTTTTTCAACCCCGAATTAGGGAAAATTCATAAGAACCACGACCGAAGATGACGAGCACAATAGGGGGATTCAGCTCAAATGACACTGGATCGCTACAGGGTGAGGACGAGAGTATGACCTTATTAAAGAGTTTCTGCTTATATTTGATTTTATAGGTATTATCGAAGTATGGCATGACCACCGACCCGCGATATTGTTTGCGACAACTAGTATTCTAGTAGTTCTTTGGTTATACATAGAACTACGCCAGAAACCTAAGACCCCCATCGGCGCGGTCAAATTTGACCAACATATTACAAAGCCTACCACAAGCGCCGATAGTAGAACTTTGGGAGAAAAGATTGACTTGCCGATAGAGAAGGTGAAAGAGGCTACAGTCGGACCGCGACGTATTAAAGGCGAACTACGAAGGATAGATAGCGCGTGCAAGAATGAAGAGTCTAAAGCACCAATACAAACACTCGTCTTCTACTCGTCATTAACTGGAAGTACGGAGAGGACTGCTAACGGGATTGCCCAGGCTCTCGGGTCCTCGCTGGGAGAGAAAGTTGATGAATCTGGGAGATCTTTCTTAAAGCCTCTTATCCTTGATTTAGCCGAAGTGGATTACGATGAATATTTCATCAGTCCACCAAAACCGGCAGACGGCAATACGCCGACGGATTACTTCTACGTCTTTCTGGTACCCAGCTATAATATCGATTCTATTAACGACAATCTTCTTGAGCATCTGACAGAAACACATCATGACTTCAGAATCGATACTGCGCCGCTATCTGGTCTACTTGGATACTCGGTCTTCGGTTTGGGTGATCGAGAGGGATGGCCGACCGAAGATGAAGGATTTTGCTTCCAAGCCAAGGAGGTCGATAAGTGGATGGCTAGACTTACGAGTCGCAAGAGGGCCTACCCCTTGGGAATGGCAGATACAAAACGGGACCTTAAGGAAAGACTTAGCGAATGGACTGACGGTGTGGTGGATATATTAAAACACATTGCCATCACGGGGTCTTTAGGAGAGGGAGTACCTGGTAGCGGAAATGATGTAGAAAGCGAAGACGAGTATGGCTCTGGAAATGACGACGAAGAAGTCGAAATCGACCAATCGGCGATCACAAAGAAACCTAAAAAGGGCCTTCAGGAAACATTGATGATGTCGAAGACCTAGGGAAGATCATGAAGACTTCTCGGAACGATACAGAACCACCGAACGGCTCCGCGCCAATCGCCGTAGATTTCACCACATACAACAAACCAAAATCGAAGAGACCGCCTCAAACTGTCAAGGAGATGGTACCTAAAAACTCGCCTACGTATGCCTCTTTAACTAAGCAGGGATATTCTATCGTAGGTTCACATTCAGGGGTCAAAATATGCAGGTGGACTAAATCGGCACTGCGCGGACGTGGCTCGTGCTACAAGTTTTCGTTTTACGGCATTGCGTCGCACCAGTGCATGGAGACCACGCCGTCGCTATCATGCTCCAACAAGTGTGTTTTCTGCTGGCGCCATGGTACGAATCCCGTCGGAACCACGTGGCGCTGGGTCGTCGACCCACCCGAGATGATTTTCGACGGCGTTAAGGCCGGGCACTACAAAAAGATCAAAATGCTGCGCGGCGTCCCCGGCGTTAGGGCTGAGCGATTCGCAGAGGCCATGCGCATACGGCATTGCGCGCTAAGTTTAGTCGGCGAGCCCATCTTCTACCCACATATCAACGAGTTTCTAGCGCTGCTGCACGGCGAGCGCATCTCCTCATTCCTAGTTTGCAACGCCCAGCACCCGGAGCAGCTCGCGGCGCTCAAGGCCGTAACACAGCTGTACGTATCCATCGACGCCAGCAACAAGGAATCCTTGCGTAAGATTGATCGGCCGCTGCACCGCGACTTCTGGGAGCGCTTCCAACGTTGCCTGGATATATTGCGCGAGAAACGCTTCCGTCAGCGCACCGTCTTTCGACTGACTCTCGTCAAGGGATTCAACGTCGAGGACGAGGTTGAGGGCTACGCTGACCTTATTGAAAAGGGCTTGCCCTGCTTCGTCGAGATCAAGGGTGTTACGTACTGCGGTACTTCAAGTAGCGCCGGCGCGGGGCTGAGTATGGCTAATGTACCCTTCTATGCCGAGGTCACCGAATTTGTCACGGCTCTCGACAACAAGCTCCGCGAGCGTGGACTTGAGTACGGTATTGCGGCTGAGCATGCGCATAGCTGCTGCGTGCTCATTGCTAGTGAGCGGTTCAGGGTAGATGGAAAATGGCATACTCGAATTGACTACCAGCGCTTCTTCGAGCTACTCGAGGAGCGGGGCGCCGATGGCGACTGGACGCCGGAGGAGTATATGGGCCCCGAAACGCCCGAGTGGGCTACCTGGGGTAACGGCGGTTTCGACCCACGGGATGTGAGAGTCGATCGCAAGGGTAGGAAGATCGAAGTCTCCTAGATTAAGATAGATATTGTATCATCACAAGTTGAGATAGGTAGTACTTATTTATACACGGGGAGGCTTGAGCAATCGCATAATTATAGAAAGAATCATGATCCATAATTTGTCTATACCAGCCACCAGACATTATCATGAAAATGTACAGCGTAGCCACCCTTATTCTATAACGGAATAACCAGCAGCCTAACGGCTAGCAGCCGCCCTAGCCAGCCGCGCCGGATCATATATCATACAAGGTATCCATGTGTGCGTGTTTGCGTATATAGTACCTGTGTCATCGTGGACCACCGATGCTCAGGGATTTCTTTCGTAGGCGGACAGTTATTTTATTTGTTTTCCTTTTTTAATCAACTTCTTCGGGAGGGGACGCAACCGTGTCACACTCATCACAGTTGGTGCCGCCACCATTGGACAACTTCTCTTCGGGGGTGAGTGGAGGGTCAAGGCAATGGTCCCTTTCTTTGGACCTCTAGTCCAGACCGGCACTAGGCAGATCGGAGAGGTTAATCCCGCCGCCCAGGTCGAGGTTCTTATCGTATGCGATCATTTCGGCTAGGACGTCTAGTACACGCTGGTGGGTTGGAGGATAAGGTCAGTATGGTGTTTATAGTTTTGATGCGGGGTGCGCCCGTAGGAATTGAGATGAGGCCTCCTTACCTTGTCCACGGTCTTGTCATAAATAGAAATCAGGTCCCCTGGAGTCGGGTATACCTTCAGAGCCTTGTAGAAAGCTAGTGCGGCTTCCATTGTGTTTGATGCTATAGTTTCGCGATATGTTAGCACTCTTTGTCTTTGGTATATAGCGTCTACCAAGCCTCCTCAACACGAAACAACAACGCCCTGACCCATTCCCTAATCTTAACCCCCAGATATAGAACGAGGCATATATGCGCGCATAACTTACGGTCGGCAGCAAGGAGTTCACCCTTCTGGACATGGTCCATAAAGAATTGCTCCTTCTCGTTAACACCAGTGGGGAAACCCTCTTCTGCAGCTTGATCAACGGCCTTCTGGATATCTTTGCGCTTCTGCTTAGTCTGCGCTACAGCCTCTTCCTTCTCCGCGCGCGCTTGTCGTCGTTCTTCCCGCCGTAAGTTTCGTCGGAAGTTGGGGTCTGCACGACGTTGGTAGTCGAAGTAGATCGCATAAGCTATTGGACATGATTAGTTTGTGAACGGAACATAAAAAGTAACCAGAGTAAAATTCCATACCTAAGATACCTGTCGCGGCCGTGGCGGCGGATATCGTTAATACGGTACTTGGTTGAACCATCTTGTTGGATGTGACGATTTGAGGGTCTCGAAACAAGTTTGGAGAGGGGCCAATTAGCTTGACTGGTGGGTGATGACGACAAGCGAATAATATTAATACGAAGATGGACCCAAAGAGAATAGCTGATTTCTGTCCTGTCTAAGTATGCGACGTAAAAGTTGTTTGAAGCTCGGGATCGAATTGCTTCGTTGAGAGCAGGGACTTAAAGCAGGGACTTGAAGGTAAAAGCAGCCTCTTGCCGTAATTTTTTTTTCAATGCACCTTGTATTCCGTACCTAACTTTACCTAACTTCGATAACCGTGACGTGCAATCGCGGTTCAGCCTCGGATCCTTGTTATCGGATACAGCGCTAAGTATGGATGGGGGTTAGTGCATCCCGCCGTCAAATAAATCCGGCCGATTCGATAAGACATAACAAAAGAAATGCAGTGGACCTGCCAAAAGATAGGTACATCAGTACATCAGTACATCAGTACATCAATACATCATTAGGTAGATAAGGTAGGTACATTGGATACATATTGCAAGGTACGAAGGTTGGGGCCAAAAGTCTTGCACATCTGAGCTTTTTTGGCTTAGGTAAGCTACGTATGAATTGCAAAAAGATTGTACGGTATTATTTAAGTTATAGTGGATGATGTCCCTGTAATATAGTGATAGATCGCCTGAGCTTAGCGTCTGGGCCACTATTAAATTCCCTATTAAGTATAGCGCATGTACAGTGTGACAGATATTGCGGACGTTGAAATAGGATGCCAAGAACTCAGGCATGTGCAAGACTTTTGGCCCCAACCTTCGTAGGGGCATGCTTAAGGCACATGAAGCAGTTCTAAGTTGGATGAATTGTCTGTGCTCAAGTCTCAGCCTCAACCTCTTGAACTTCACCTGCTTTAATATTTTCAATGTTGCGATAATGCTTAAAACCAAACATCTCGACTAATTACATTTGTCGCTCATTCCTCAATTTAAAACTGCTTCTTGATGGATTGCCAATTGTTGCATTGAATGATACACATGATACTTTATAACGCTGAATGATTCCTATCTACCTACGCTTATTTCCTCCCTATTCTGTCACTGTCACGACCTAAACACCCACAATGTCTGAAGAAAGGAGTAAGATCTCGCTCCGCAGCGGTCCTAAGAGGAAGGGACGTCCTACTATCAGCGCTCCTCGCCAGATATCCGATCCTATTCCAAACGATGGCGTCCCGGTGCCTCGTAGTACTGGAGGGAGGGTTGGAGCTAATAACGTACCGCCACCCCGACAGCGACAACCTCCCGCGACTGGTGGAAAGGTATATAAGAGCGATCCTATTAGGGCATTTCTCTCTTTGCTAATTGCGGTTACCAGACTGGCGACCTTGTCAAGCGACGATACTCAACTCGTTTCAATAACCTTCCTAGTGATTTCGACCCGAGTGCTCCCCCGCTTCCTTCTATGCCCACCTTCGATATCTCCAAATACGATCAGCAGGCATCGCGACCTCGACCACCTCCGTCGCGCGATGGACCAGGGGCTGGCTTGCCCAGGGGTGCCCCTCCAACCGTAGATCCGAAGGCACTTAGAGATCCGAGACTCGTCCCCGATCAATATGTCGCCAATATTCTTAGTGAAGCTACCGAAGATGAGATTAGGGATTATGAGACTGCTCTACGCAAGTTGAAGAACAGGGCGTCGGCAGATTTGCAGCAAAGCGTCTACCAAAACAGGGCACAGTTCATTAAAATAAGTAAGGAGGCTGAAAAACTAAAGGCAGAGATGCGCACCTTACGCAATTTGTTTAAAGAGCTAGCCACGAATACAAATGCGCTCAGGGCTGCATCTAATAACCACGGCTCCTCTATGAATGGGGAATTCTCAACTGGTTTAAGCAAGAAGGACAAACGTAGCTCAGTGGCGGATAGGACGGTTCTTTGGAATACTCAGATGCAGGTTCTCTATAAGAATGTAGAGGGCTCCCAGAAATTCCTACCAAACTCGATGGGTAGACATGTTATTCAGGATGCCGGGCCTTGGATTGAACTCGACAATGCAACGTACAAGTCAAGGCGATCCATGCAAATATTTCTCCTTAACGATCACCTTCTTGTCGCTTCGCGGAAGAAACGTAAGACGGACAACCCGAACGACACGCGTGGCCCAGCTACTAAGTTAGTTGCGGATCGCTGTTGGCCGCTTCTGGATATCGAGGTCGTCGACATGGCCGCGACCTCCGAAGCATACAGCGGCAGGAACAAACTAGCGGATGCTATCATGGTTCGAGGTGTTGGCCAGGAATCATTCATATACAGGACAGAAAAGCAAGAAGATCCGGAGAAGTCGGCCTTATTATTAAACATCCGAAAGGCGGTTGAGGAATTGCGAAAGAATCTACAATCCGAGATGGAGGCGAATAACAAGGCTAAAGAGACCATTAATTACTTCGCTTCTCGAGACCCGGGTTTACTACAAAAAACAGAGTTGCTTGAGACGCTCTCCGACATCAAGGACATGTTAATCGAGGTGGATGGGAAACAACAAAATCTACGTTGGGTTGAGGGTCAGATGGACGAGCTTGATATCGACATCGCCCTTCAGAAATTTGATCTGGCAGTTGATCGTGTTGAAAAGATGCAGAAGCTTGCCCGCGGCCTAAAGAATAATGTTATTGCACAAGATTTCATTGACTTCAAGATCGAGGAGAGATGCTCGAAGTTAGCTGGTCTAATCATACGAGAACTTGTCGACGCGCATAGTCAACCGCTTAAAACGAAACGTAATGTCGAATGGCTTAATAGGCTAGGGTTCGAAGATCGCGCCAGAGATGCGTATCTTAAAGCTCGAAGTGACTTAATCCAGAAGCGTTCAAGGTAAATTCCCAGAATATGCTAAATAGGTTTTTCGTATACTAACTCGATATAGGCAATGTATCTTCCAGGGTGATCTCCATCTCTACATCTGGCAGATCTCGTTTGTCTATTTCAACATTATCAAAAATACCGTAAGCTGCTTCCAAAGTTGCTTCCCACAGACGATGATGAGCGCTTGTGTAAAATGGGCCAAGGAAGAAGTGGATGCTTTCAACGTGATCCTAGCCAGGCAGCTGAGCAGCACAGAGAGGGACGGTGTTGTATGGCAACAGTGTATGGAGAGAGCTAAAATCCATGCCGAGATGCTTTCGGATGTACAGTTGGACTTTGGAGACTTGGTGGGCAGAGAACCTCAGGGTGCGAAAGCCAACGGTCCAGTTGGACTCGGGTTGGCGTAGACCTTGGTGTATTAGTAGATAATCCCTACCCTTGGTCGTTGAACATAATCTTGATCGATTTTCTGGTATTATCGAGTACAATTTACGGAATATACATATATGTATGCATACCTAATAACCACATTGGGTAGGTTAAATATTTGTTAGATGGATGGGTTTTAAATACCTATTGTAGCCTTATAATATTAGGTACCTCTTATAGGACTTGAGGGGCGTAAGGGGCAGAGGGGCAGAGGGGCAGAGGGGGTGGGGTGGAAAAGAGCCGCAATTTAAGTGGCAACTGACGTACATTTGTGTACAATGCGGAGGTACGTGGTACATTGTGGCTACCCTTGTAGTCACTAGGAAGATAAGGTACCAAAAGGTACCTAACATCCCTTTGTGAAGTCCAACCGCCTTCTGCTATCCTTCTGCTATCAAACAGGGAAAAATCCTACTTTCGTAATCGCCCGTGACAAACTCCCACATTACCCCCTTCAATCCCACTAACACGCGACAAGATCCTCTAAGAATCACCACCAAACTTCCAAAAAAAAAAAAAGGATTATCGAGCGAGTTACAATTAATAACCCTTTGTATTTTTCTCTTCTCTTTCTCTTGCGACGATACCCTTCCAAAGCCCCCACCCCCCAAAAAAGCATCTGCCTCAACGACGAAGTGCTGCGCTCCTGTTACCGGCGCCCTAAACGTCATCTCTCGAGTCAACGACCCCTTTCGACTTTATCGATTCAACCATCTCGCTCAGGCCCCATAAAGCAACTTGCTATCCTATCGCTCGATAGCACGGACACAATACCGCAGTTTTTATTGTGCGACCTGACTTTAGCCCCCGTCTGTCAACATGGATACCAATATGGAAGACGTCGGGCGTGTACCTGCTGAATTGGCCCCGATGCCCCCCTCAGAGCCCACGACTACACCCCTTCTAGATGGTTGGATCGAAAGCCTGATGAGCTGCAAGCAGCTTGCTGAATCTGATGTTCAAAGGCTCTGCGAGAAGGTGAGCCATCGCATATACTTTACGGCACTGTTGTGTCTCACCTTCGAACATCATACTAATATTGTTATGTTTCCTAGGCGAGGGAGGTCCTGCAGGATGAATCTAATGTCCAGCCGGTGGTATGTTTCCGTGTATCTTATGTTGATCGCTTTTGCTCACGTCTGCCTAGAAATGTCCGGTAACGGTGTGTGGTGACATCCACGGTCAATTCCATGACTTGATGGAACTATTCAAGATTGGTGGTCCCAACCCAGATACCAACTACCTGTTCATGGGTATGGCACACATTAACCGGTTGAGACTTACGGGGAATATGATTGCTAACGATTTGGTACAGGTGACTACGTCGATCGAGGCTACTACTCTGTTGAGACAGTAACGCTGTTGGTTGCCCTTAAGATCCGATACCCTCAACGCATCACCATCCTGCGCGGTAACCACGAATCCCGCCAGATCACCCAAGTGTATGGTTTCTACGATGAATGCCTTCGGAAGTATGGCAACGCCAACGTTTGGAAATTCTTTACCGATCTTTTCGACTACCTTCCTCTGACTGCTCTCATCGACAACCAAATCTTCTGTCTTCACGGCGGTCTATCGCCCAGCATTGATACCCTTGATAACATTAGGGCGCTTGACCGAATCCAAGAAGTTCCCCATGAGGGCCCCATGTGCGACCTGCTCTGGTCTGACCCTGACGACCGATGCGGATGGGGTATTAGCCCCCGCGGTGCTGGTTACACATTTGGGCAGGATATCTCGGAGGCATTCAATCATAACAACGGTCTGACTTTGATTGCCCGAGCCCACCAACTGGTCATGGAGGGATACAACTGGTCGCAGGATAGAAACGTGGTAACGATCTTCTCTGGTGAGTCGCCATTTTATTACGTTTTCAGAGTAATATACTAATTATTATTCCTAGCACCCAACTACTGTTACAGATGCGGCAACCAAGCAGCCATCATGGAAATTGATGAGCATCTGAAATATACCTTGTGAGTAGTCTTCACTTTAAAGCTTTGTCTTGGAAATATATGCTTACTGTTTTGTTTAGCTTACAGTTTGACCCATGCCCACGGGCTGGCGAGCCGATGGTTTCCCGACGTAAGTTTTACCGGCCTTTTAATTCTCTAATGACATCAAGACTGACTTCAGCAACAGGCACACCAGACTACTTCCTCTAAACGCCAGACAAATCTTAGTGCCACGCGTTGGACAAGCGTGGGTACAAGGTTTGAAGGTGTCCGGGAGTTACGTTGAGCCTAGATCACTATACCCCTGCCACACCGAAAGTCAGAAGGCGACGCACGGATGTGACCGCGTCACAAGTAGCATCTTCGAGTATGTAAGCTGTCAACAATCTCGAGTGCGGGCGGTCTTCGTTAGACCGGTGCCGATGTGGCTGGCATAGCAAAGGAAGGGATCTGACGCGGGACAGCTGCGTCCCTAGTTATGATACCACATTTGGAGCCCATTTTTGGTGGGCAAACGCATCATGAGCAACCCACTGCAAAATAGCTACCTACCTACCTAAGCATTGTATTTCATGAATGAAGAAAGAGACTTTGGCCTCGGTCGTGGGATGAGCCCGGTCTACTCGAACGTGACGCTTTATACAGCTAATAAGAACTATATACAACAGACAGAAGTAATAATGATCAATCCCTTCAGACGTCCCAAGCGGGAGCAAACCTCTTTAGTTGCGTCTTATCTAGTTGAGAGTAAGATACATACATGAGCATGAATAAAATTACCCGCTCTAACCCCTGGGGCCATTGTCATCCTCGAGGAATAATTTAGCAAAGCCCAGTCGACCCCTATTCAATCATTCGTTGTCCAAAGGCCGGCTATTTAGGTATATAATCATTAAAAATGGTAATGTTAAAGTGGTATACACACAAGTTCTAAATCATCCTGTAGGTATACAATATGTTCACCCTCGTCAACGTTTCCTCCACCGAGTCAACCCCTTAACGCCAGTGATATTGCTAACAAATAATGCTTCTTTCAATGTCTTCTCTCCTTTCCCTTCAAAATTCCCTTGCATCTCCCCCGACTATAATCAACCAATTAATTACAGAGTCCTCGCCCGCACCGACCGCCGACTAGAACTAGAACTCCTCCTTCCCCCTCTACTCCTAATACTCCTATCGCTACTGTTCCTCTCTTCACCATCGCCATCGCTATCCCCAACACTCATAACTATATCTCTCAGTCCACTTCCACCCCCTTCGCTATTATTATCATCCATACCATCGTGACTTATACTACTAATATTGCTTCCGATACTACCACTACAACTACTCACACTCACACCCGACTCCGACTCCGACTGCTACTACTACTACTCTCCCCACCCACCGACACCCTCCGCGACCCCGCCTCGACGCCCCCCGCTCCCGAAACCCCAGCTATCCAGCGCCCACGGCGCCAGCAGCGTCGCGCTCAGCAGCTCCAGGTCCAGATCGAGCGCGGGTAGGATCGGCGGGCCCAGGTGTGCGGGCGCGGGCGCGCGTAGTCGCGACGTCGACCGCGCCTCCGGGGTCCCGGAACAGACGTCTCCTGCTCCTCCTGCTGCTGCTGGGTTCCCGACGAGCGGACCGCCGCTGCCGCAGTCCGGCCCGTACGCGTCCGCCTCGCTGTTGATGCGCATGCGCAGCATGGCGGCGCGGCGGCCGCGGGTGCGGGTGCGGGAGCGCAGGGCGAGGGGGATTGGGTTGGGGATGGGGATGGGGATGGGGCGGTGGGATTTGGTGGGTGGGAATTGGGAGAGGGGCGGGAAGGGCGAGAGGGCATGCGAGTGCGAATGCGAATGCGAGGGCTGTTTCCGCTCGAAACTGCTGCTCGTGTGCACGGCTGTATTGGACGAGTCGGTGTGGTAGGCGGATGCTGCGGCGCTGGCGTCGCGCTGGGACTGTGAGGACGACGGGGATGGCGTGGTGGTCGCGCGCGACGTCGTGGGGTTGGTGAGGATTGCGGAGGAGGGGCGTGGGGTTGGTGGTATGGGACTCGGGCTGGGGTCGGGGTCGTTGTTATAAGAGGCGATCGCGTCGTCGTTGCGGGATTACTAACTCCCATGATGGGAAGCTTGCCGACTAGGTTGCTGTTGGACGTCGAGTGCATAGATGGGATGATGGGGAGTAGTCCCCTGGGCCCTGGGCGCCGTCTGGCACGATGAATCGCCGGTCGAAGCGGGCTAGGAGGTACGCGGTAGACACCACGAGATCGGTCACGAAGTTGAAGCCGTAGTAGCAAGCTCGGCTGTGGAACCAAGCTGGCTCGGAGCCAGGGCGACCGTCGAAGTTAACTCCTACGCGAAATGCGGCGCCTAAAGTAGCCACGAGCGATGCGAAAACTAGCAATCCGACCTTTGCACGCCACCGGCCCGCGCCGAATTTTTCGACGCGGTGGAAGCGAAATCGTCTCGCGTGTTGTGCCGCAGCCGCCAGCCCAACGACAGGGACGGGCAGGAAAGCCAGGAAAGCCAAATACGAGCCGGCGAAGAGCTGGACGGCACGATCGGCATGGCGGGCACGATTATCCAGGGTGAAGAAGCTGTGTATAGTAGCGACGATCGCCATGACGAGACAGCACATGACACAGGCGATGAGGAACCACACGACGCTGCAGGTGCCGCGGTGCCAGCCGAGGCGGGGGTGGTAGGCGCGGAGGACACGCTGGGCGAAGAACAGGTTGATGACGAAGATGAGCACGGAGCCGCACTGGGTCATGACGCTGGCGGCGATGACGGCGTCGACGGTCTTGGGGTACGAGGCCCATATCATGCGGGCGACGAGCGAGACGCTGCGGAGGAGACACAGCGCGAATAACATGCCCGAGAAGACGAACTTGAGATTGCGCTGCTTGTTGATGCGTAAGATGGCCATGTGCGCCGCTGCCGAGAGGAGGAATAACAGGAGTAGGACGACGGCGATGGGGTCGTCGATTGCGGGGGAGGGTTCGCCGCCTATGATGGCCATTGTCAATGGATATGGAGGTCCTTGGGGCGTGGATAGCTGAGTTGAACATTGTTAGTACCTACGAATTCTCATAATAAAGATGATGCTGTCTACCATGAAACCTACCTGACTTGCTCCGGGGCCATTTCCATGGGGAGCCGGGGCTGTCCAGTTCCCGGACATAGCAGCTTTGTTTCTCCTAAGCATTACGAAGCGGCGATGTCCTCAGTCCCGAGGACACAGCCCTGAGGTTATGGACTAACTATCTCTCGAATATGCTTTTGTTCTCTCCTAAACCCCAACTATTAAATAGAGAAACAGAGAGAGAGAGAGATGCCAGGTTAGCCGTCGTGAGGCGTTGCATTTGTATCACGAAGCATTAAGATATATCATGGTGAAGAAAAACTTGAAAATAGGTATAAGTGAACTCGACTGGCCGTTCTAAAGGGAGCTAAAAAAAAAAAAGAGAGAGAGAGGTGCAAGATACGCGTATCCCGTAATCAGGATTGCGACCTTATATCGGGTTCCTTGTGACCCTCTACGGGCCATGCTTGCCAACCCGTTGCCATCCCCAGAAACCTAGACCGGTTACACCTCGTAGCGTTTGGAATCTGGAGTCTATCGGAATAGGGGTCGGCCTTTTGTGCACAAGTCTATCCCGATCTCGTGTCCCTCCGAGTCAAATTTGCACGCTTGACGACGAGATAGAGTTTCTATCCCAAACGTGTGTCGTGCGTTATTGGGGCGTAGGTGGGAGGAACACGAAACAGGGTCGAGATCGAATGGTCATAGAAATCTCTCGGCACTATTACCTGTAGAGTGGATGATGCTATAACTTAATCTTGTCAGATCGCCGCCGGGTTGCTGGATTCGCCCAGCCCAAGTTCAGATAAGCGTCTCTGATCCAAGGTGTCTTTTACGAATACATCGTCGAACCATACCGAGGCGATTAGGTAACCCAAGTGATGACATTAATAAAGGTTATCCATCAGCATAGAAACAGAAATATTACCTTCCTGGACCCGAGGTATTGGTCTTAGAGGTCGTAACCGTCATAGCCAGTCGTGATAATGGATATCTGAGCATATGATCAACAACATTAGAGTTCATCAACCGAAAGTTGAGAGCCACGCCCCTATTATCGCACCATCAGTCCCTATAGACTACCTACCAGGCCTTATAGCACAACCGGTAGTAACGCTTTAAGTCGCCTCTCTTTCCATCGGGGATGATTCTCAAACAAGCTACTCGCGACTAATGCCATAGGGCTGGTAGTTTTACCACCCAGGGGAACGCTTGGCGATAATCTACGATGGTCGAGCTAATTGTGCCGTAAGGTTTCCGCTTCTCCAGGGGAGGGCCCGGCTCGTTTCAGAAGACGGCACCAATTGAATATCATAATCTCCTGTGCCGAGACTATCTAAGGTAGATGTAGTGGTTATAAGACTGGTCGCTTTTCCAGAAAATGGGGAATGCTAAGGGTGTTATCCCAAGACGCCGGAACAAGGCCAGGAATGCTTATCTCGTCTACACTGTTTATATATACCTGGTTCTACAGTTGACCTAGCGTGTAGCTGGTGATTTAATATAAGGGGGTAAAAGTAATGATTTTGGCAAAGTTTATAATTACGAGGAGAGACGCTTATTATTTATTTATATTTACTTATGCAGTTGATCAAGCTGTTCGGCTTACATAAATACCTGCCTTATGTAATACGTTATGAATGTTTCTTATTTCTTATTTCTTATAGTTATATTCTAGATATCAGTTAGTTAACCTAGTTAGTATTTTCTTTGACATCTTGTATAACCACCAATATATGCTAAATTATTGTATAATAATGTTCAGAGAATAATAGTAGCAAGCGATGCAGTGTTGTAGTTAAAACATCTCCTATTGTATGGGAAGGAGAAGAATAGAATAAACTGGGTACGCGTGTAAAAGGGGCGTCTATTAGTGAATGACTCGTGTGTAAGACGATTTCATTACTATTATCCAAATTTGATTGAGTAATTATTTTGTGAGATCGAAATGATATCTTAGGACGTCTGTAGATATGAATGTCCATTAGTTATCTTAGAAAAATGCGGTGTCAGGGTTTAATGTGCTACCAAATGTTCAGTCAGGTAGGTATATAAATCTATACAACACCAAAAATCATCACATACGACCATAGGATCTGGAAAACTCGGGATCCCGTCCGCTCTCCCATAGATAAGCCAGATACCGCTGGACCAGTAGTCGGGTCGGTGACGACCGGCGAATCCCCAGTGTTGTATGTTTTTTTTTTTTTTTTTTTTCAACTTTTTTTTGCTAGTCTCTTTTTTGTTAGTGTAGTATGAGTGGGTAAACTAAGATGCTAGATGCTTTACTACTGGCGAATACCTCCAATATACATATATGGCCAGCCGATGGTCAGGAGTTCTATTCGTGTCTTCTAGTTTTGCCCTATGATATGGGGTGTGCAACTTCGTCTCTAACTAAGACCTAAGGACATATATTATCGCAGTCCGAGACTAGATAAACTACGTCTGAAGCAGGATGTAGGTTATAGGAGCATAGTAAAGATAAAAGATTATTTCGTGTAGAAAGATAACCGTGAAAGGTGTTGGTGATAGTGATTATAATAAGTGTTCTCAATAATCCAAACCTATGTCCTAAGATTTGAGTGTTATCTATATTCAAGGTACCTCTAGATTCCTCAAGACCTGTTTTACATGACACGAGATATTATAACATATTAATTTATTAGACATCAGTATCGAAGTACCCTAATAGAACAATGCCAGTGTAGACTTTTGATAGCACGTAAGCTGATCGTTCCTATATCGCTAAGTTGATCCTATCCCCAAGGCCAACGTGTGAAGTACAACACTCTCCTTATTATATTCCAACCCCTTCCTCCACCGATAACTGGGGGAAAACAATCTCATCTACCACTTCTGCTCGCTCGTATCCATCGACTATAGCAGCCATGAAGGAGTCATTCTCAACCCCATTGCCGCCGTGGGTGCAAAATTTTTTTTTTTTTAATTTCCTTTTGTCGTTTCAATGAATCGCTAATCAAAATCACATGATAAACCATAACAAAGTGATGAAAAGCCGATGTTGAAATCCAGAATGGTTATGAAAAACAATCTTTAGGTAGTAGTCGCAAAGTCCAATCGTATACTGAAGATATTAGAATGTGTCGTATAGTGGAGGCGTATATTCCCCTGGCACCGGCCGGTTTTTGAACCTAGGTAAGAGTCCATCTATGTCTAGCCCAGCTCGCAAGGGTCGCCGCCCCACCGTACCCGAACGACACTGAGCAATTCCCGCTCTTCATCTGTCAAGTATTCCTCGACGTATTTAGAGACTATGCCATCATGCAATTGATCCAGCATCCGTTTGGCGCGGGCAGCCTGAGCTCTGTGAGAGCCGAAGCGGATTTCCAGTCGTATCTCCTCACGCCATAGCAATTCCTTGGTCTCGTCGAGGTCGTAGTAGAATTCCGAGCGGAAGTACGGTTCCAGAAGTTTCATGTTGACTACCTTGGGTGAGCCCCAGATGATGACGACTCGGCTGGCGGCGGTCTCGGGCGGGGCCGCTACTCGGATCCGGTTCATTCTGACAACGGGTACGAGCCCTCCTATGGTTATCCCGCCCTTTTTGACGAGGGCGAGGAAGTTCTGCGTAGCTCGGAGGGTAAAGAACGTGATCTTTGCGGCCGATGTTGTGAACTTTTCGTAGGGGGGTTGATGTATACGAAATATATCTTGCCGACTCGTCGTATAGGGGCAAGCAATTGGTGGACGGTACAATCAGCTGGGAGGTTCGTTACGTATACCGATGTGTTCTTAGAATCTTCAATTTCCTCGCTGTGATTCTTGGGATTCTTGGGGGTTCCCTTATGGTTACCCCTATTATTATAGGACCAAGTAGGAGACATTGTGAATATGTCGATCTGGTGTATAAGTCTCCTATAGATCTGTGCCCCAAGTAATGGAGATGGAGTTCTAGGAATATATCGGTATCAGCTTTCCATCATTCCCATTGAATATTAATATAATCTAATGGCAATCATGACCGGATACTTACTTGAGGAATAGATATACTGGTTGTCGTCGAAGCTGGTAGTCGTTGTTGTTGATGGTGGGTTTTCTTCGAATGGTGGTTCAAGAAGACTGTTTGAAAGGAACAATTGATGTGAATATAGAAGATAGAAGATCCGGATATGGGGTAGTAGGCTTGATATGTATATTAACGTAACAAGGCGGAGATAAACAAACCAGATGTAAACAAGCGAGAAGAACCTATGACCATAGCTTTTGGTTTCGACTAGTTGAGAAAGCTTTTTAAGATGTAAGTTTTGTCATGTCATGAAATGAGGCGTTACCGCTAGCAACAGGACAGTCCTCTATTAAAATTATTTCTATACGACGCTATTAGATGTAGATGCCACCAAAGTCTAATAAGCGCGCTCTTAGTCCATATTGTTCTCGCTTTTCCTACTCCTGTAACCCATTTATGGTTAACGGTGACAGAACGTCGACTACGGGCGTTCTACCTATCCCTTGTTAGCTCTACGCTTGGTCTGGGAATACCTGCTTCTAACTACTAAATTGTTTGAACGTAAGTTGGCTGGGATTGGGACTTAATTAGCAGGGAGTTTTATTATTAGAGGTCTGTCTTGTACCGGGGGGTGGGGGGAGAGTGTTAAGCTAAGAGGATAATCGAGCGTCGTCGGTCTGCTCGAGAGTAAATCGAATGGTACATGTTTCAGGGGGCGTAAACATCCCATAGATATTGTTGGGGAGTGTGTTAGAATACGACTATATCTGATGTCGAACCTTACGTAGACTTAAATTGTACCTGACTGCTTTGACATTTCTGGGTGTTAAAAAGACGGGATTGATAGGAACCTAAGAAATAAGACTCCAAGCCACACTATATATGGTTATGGGATCACCTCGCGCCGAGTTAGCGGATCATGGATTCCTATTGGTGTATATCCTCTAGGCTTCTCTGTTCAATAAAACCGACTCTACATTTAAATAAGACCGAGTACCATAGGTCTATAGTATAGAATGCTTTCGTGTAGATGACATGCTTGTGTATCTTCATCGAAGGAATATGGTCAATGCATTTTGTGTATTTATCAATTATAGTACGAAGTATATTTATACCCGGGGAAAGAAATAATCGACCGTTGAATTAAGTTTCGTATAAGAAAGGTACATCGACGGATATTCGATAGATCCGACAACAGAACTAATGATGAGATAAACTTGTAAGCGTATTAGATTAGTTCTCAATGAAAATAGGGTTAAGTCCATATCTCCTAACTTGAGTTGTACTCGTAGTATACCTAGGTGATTATCAAAATACCTTAATAATCATCCTGTACCTCCCCCCCCTTTTTTCTAACATCTGTGGCTAGTGCACACACAAATGAGGCTGATACTTGTGGCTAGTGGTGATGACGACACCCCCTGAAGAAAACATGACCCTCCCCTGTCCGCGCTAGGAGACGCAAGCTGCAACAACACGCTTGGAGCTCTCCTATCATTGAAAGGCTTAACCGGCAACCTGGGAAAAAATAAACTAGCTCCAGCCTCCTGACGCAAACCTACATTACATTTAAACCACCCACTCGCTCAATCCAACCTTACGTACCTTATCGAAAAAGAAAGCGTCTGCCTGGAGAAGACGACAAGCCTCATTTCATTTTCGCCCTTCACCTTCGAACAAAAACTATAACATCCACAAGCTCGACTTCTCGCGCGTGTTCTCGATTCCCAAGCATAAAGTTGAGGTTCTGCAACATCGACTTTCACCAACGCAACCCAAAATTATCTATCTGCGTATAGCTTACCAAGTACCCCCAATCGCAAAGATGGACTTCTCCGACTCATTGTACGTACCTACATAATACGCCCAAGGAAAACATATGTATGTATGTATGTATAGACGGATGCGCTAACACGAACTCTCTTCCCCTTTTAGTCGAATCGTCAACCTCGCGGTTGGCGTGATCATGGTGCTAGGCGGAATATCGCAATTTTTCGATCTCGGCTTGTACGTCCCCTTCCCTCTCCCCTCCCCCAATTCTAACCTTCCAAAATAGCCAATCCATTATAATCGGCGCCTACGTCCTAATCTTCGGTCTGGGCGTCGCCCTTCTCGAGTTCCAGATCCCGCCCCAAGTCTCGCGCTACGCCTCCTTCATGTTCTCCTTCATCGGCCGTGGTATCTTCTACGTCTTCGTCGGCTCCATCCTGCTCAACAACGGCGTCCTGCGCATCATCGCCGGCTCCATTGTCGGTATAGTCGGTCTCGCCTATATTGCTCTTGAGTTCGTTCCCTCCGTCGAGCCCCCCGCCAACATGCGCGAGGCCGACGCCGGCTGGGGCGCCGAGCAGGTATAATAGTTCAAGACGCAAGACGGCCTTCGAATCGAAAATCATATCCTATGGATTGGGTGGAGAAGGGGTGAATGGGGCACCGTTTGGTCGTTGGGTGGTTATCCTACCAAATTTCTTGGTGAGGGCTAACTGAGTGAGTTTCGAAGGAGGTTTCCATTGGAATGAAAATACTCAAAGAGTTAATGCATTCGGCAAGGGGGGACTGGTGGTGATAGCTTATACGTACGAATAACGCTGGGAAATGGAATGAGCTTTGTCATGTATAACTAAGTAATGCTTTACGCAAGGCTGGATATTCAGGCAGGAGATGACTGGCGAGAAAGAGATATGTAGACACGTTAAAATATTATTCTTATGGGTCGCGGAATTCCTTGTATTGGTGAAATATTGCGAAATTCAACGATTAACGCCTTGATCCTCTTGTATTAGTTACTTTGGTTGAAAGTTATTCCCTTCCCCATATCATCCTTTCCATACCTTCCCCCCTATAATTCGTCGCTCGGGATGCCATTAAAATCAGCCAGACTACTCGTTCAATGGGAATATTATAACTATGCCCCGCAATTCAGAATATCATGCCTCTTAATCCTCGCATGTATTTTGCGGTTTCACGATACGCCAAGCACATATGCTATGCTACCGAAAAAAACAAAGGTTGCCGGTGAAGGAACTCGATCCCATGACGCCCCCGTAGTGTTTGACTCTCCCTTTTGTGTTTTCGCTTTGCTCCCTTAGACCAACTCCGATAGGCTCCCAGTCGTAATTTCGGTCATCAAAATAAAACAAAATCAATGCAAATTCAATCAATAAAGAATCCCCCTTACTTTTGCAACGCAGCCATCTCGCGTTCTTTGGCCGCGAGCATCTGGCGTATCCGTTCGGCTTCTTGTTGAAGTGCCGCTAGTCGATCGGCCTTTGATTTCTCATCCTCAGCCGTGCTCTCTCTGGATTGGATAGCGGGTAATATATTCGACATCATCCTCGGTGGGCTGGGGCTTGGTGCTGATAATATTGTAGTAGCTGGGGATCGAAGACGTAAAGCCTCAGCCACGCTGTCGGCCGCGCAAAAATTAGGATTCGACTCTAACGCCGGGTTAAGAAGGGACTTGATCGAGGATAACCTCTTGGAGTTAT
Organism: Entonaema liquescens; assembly: GCA_902805475.1. Classification (NCBI taxonomy): domain Eukaryota; kingdom Fungi; phylum Ascomycota; class Sordariomycetes; order Xylariales; family Xylariaceae; genus Entonaema; species Entonaema liquescens. The sequence continues at coordinate 1,799,893 of CADCSX010000006.1, forward strand.
CATATCCGGGTTCGCTTGGCGCATACTCCGAATCGGTCCCTGAAAAGGAGCGTTTCCTCGACGGCGAGAGGAATGACGCGGGAGATAGGGACGACTGGCGGTCACTTAATGCTGTAAGTGATTTCAACGGGGCTAAACGATTGTCGTCGGTAAGGGAATCCCGAATGTCGATATTATGGGGTGCGTTAGTAGTGTGATACGCTATGAGATCGGTCGAGGATATCGGAGCCGACGCGGGACCAGATCGGGTCGGATCAGGGAGTAATGTGAGTGGATGTTCGGTCTTTCGGCGTAACCCGAGATTAACAGATCCATCCTCGTTTATGCTGCCACGTTCCATTTCGACTTCGGTATACTGGCTCTGCTGTTCGATAGAATCGATCGTCATTGCATCCTCCGACCCGCTGTCCATTTGATTTGCGGGTATTACACGCTTTCTCCTTTTAATAACAGATTTCTTCATAGTAACAGGCCGGTGGACTCCGTGGAGTTTGTGATATAAACCTGCTGCAATTAGCTAACCTCCCACCATATAAGTGTCAAAGTATACACGTACCGCAGGCGTTACATATAGTATGACCAGATTCATCACGACGCCACAACGGGGTTATGGTAGTACCACAATTTTGACAGGCTATTACCACGGTCGTATTCTGAGCCGCGGCTTGCTGTGCGTTCATGTCTATCGGGGTCGGCCCATCGTCTAGAGAGGGTCCGCTTCCACTGCCGGATGCCCGATTTTGGTTCTGGAGTTGAGCACTCTTCGCTACCCGGTTGTTATACGCCGGGCAGCCACTGCATCCCTCTGCGCCGCCGGTACCATTGCATCGCCCCCCACCCGGACATGATCCATTGGGCATTTGATCCGCGGCGACATACGTAGCCCCCGGAATATTTGCGGGGTTGCCTTGAGAACACGAGCTAGAAGAAGCCTTCTCGGGTGTCCTTTTCGGAGCAGTAGATATCGTCGATGGCGGCCGTTTTAAATTCGTTGGGCGCGACGAATTGCGCGCCTTCAGATAAAGTCCGCATGCATTACAGATCGTAGCACCCTGGGGTGAACGCCTCCATAATGGCGTTCTTGTAGTACCACAATTACTAGAACAGAGTCAAAACCGACAGCACATCTTTGAGTTACTAGTCGACTTACCTGCACACCTGGCCACTCTGGTTAGATGTGGAATTTGATTTTGTCGTTGCCCAGTTCTCTTGATGCACGGGGTCGAATGGAGAAGGACTTTTTGAGTTGACTCGCTCGGATCCTTGTATCGACGGACTGGGTGCCTCCGAAAAGTCACTTTGACTTTGAGCCGCAGGGCTCCTCGACCCAACAGAGGAGGCATTTCGAATAGACATGGTTTCGGACGGCTGAGTGCTTTCTCTAGAGATGATGGGACGAGTAGGGAGCGCCGTCCTCGTAGAGTTGGGTTCTGACCTGGCCAGTTTTGCGTATGAGTAAGGTGACACTTCCATCATAATATCCGTCGTTAAATCCTTTGGAGATTCGTCTGACTGTGATAGTTGCGGTGATCGTCGCTTGGACTTCTTCCTTTGTTCTATGATAACATGGGACTCCAGGCTCGAACAAATAAAAAGAGGAGACACTTCAGAGGGGCGGTTGACGGGATACAGACGGTCGATACGAGAACCGTTACTCTTCAAAAGTATCAACGGTTTAATGAGGACTGCTATAGACCAACTAACAACGTCTGACCAATAAACCGTCACAAGTGCCACTATGTCGTGACGGCTCGTGTTATTTGTTAGCTCGAACAGTGGCGATCAGCAGTCAGTGACAAGATCTCTGGTGCTCCAAACTGGGCTGCATCTGCATGGAGATGTAAGTGAAGGGAGATGTGTCGATAAGTTCGACTGCAATTGACTGCGAAGTTAGGTGGGTAGAGACGGGACTAGGAGGGGCCTCGGATGCAAGGGGCAATGTTCCTAGAGGCTCGTGGGGATTTCTAGTAGGTCTGGATCAGACAGGTGAGTGCGTTTAGGCGCTGTAGGGGTGGAGAGATCAAGGTTCGACCTGAGGATATGGTCTCGTCCTTTTTGTTCTTCTTTTGCTTATGGAATAGGGCACACCTAGATCACGAGGACGAGGCCCGTATAGGCAAGGCAGCCTGGCAGCGCAGACGCAGATGTGTGTTAGGTAGTAGGTATGTGTTTGGTTTTGGCTTGGCTTTTGGTTTGTATGTTAGGTGGTGTATGTTACGGAGTAACTGTAGGGCTTCTTCCTTGTAAACCGTAGTATCTGTATTGTACTGCGTATCCTGTACCCGCATGCGTCACCTTCGCTGTTAAGAAGTCGGGACTACCGCAGACAAGCAAGGCCCTACTACTCCGCCACGTCGGGTTTGGGACCCGTATACCGTATATCGTGTACCGTGGAGATAAGATCGGAGAAATCAGATGAAGAGGGTTTAAAGGAACTTGTATGTACGTATACAAGTACGACCAACAAACCAACGTTTGTGCTAGAGGCTCACCCTCAGTCCGAGATGAATCTCGGAGATTCGAGGAAAGATAATCTGATCTAACGAGGCGGTGGATGGGATTGGGAATGCCAATGCCAATGCCACATGGAAGGGGTCTAAAGGTTCTAAGACCTAAAGGGGGAAAAAAGAGGAACTTGTGCAGTCAGCAGTTAGCAAGCTTAGCACAACTTTAGCAGCCTAGGCAAGTGCCTTGTGCCTATCGCAATTGCCTACCTTATACAGTACCAAGCATGTACATGCACTTACCTGTTATACAGTAAGTAATACATTATATTATACCTAGTTAATGCGTCGAGTAGGGCTAGTATATACTACTATGGACTAGCGTAGTGCTAACATGGGATCTGCCCTTTCTCAAAAAAGATAATGGATCCTCCAAGGTCCCGACCCTCGGCGTGCCGGCTGAATGAGAATCGAGCAGATTATTATTAAAACCAGTCTTATTGGCTCAACTGTTGATTGAATTTGGTAATATGACAAGATAGACCTTGCTCAACAACTTCTTTTTGTAATGTTCACCTGACTATTGGCTGATGATGATGGCACATCGGAAGGCGGTCTGCCAATTCCTCTGCCAATTCAACATCGCATTAATCAATTTCCTGTACCTCATGTACTCTGCGCGTACTTTATGTGAACACATCTGCATCTCAGGTGCATCACTGTCGTCCGATTAGGTGATATCTGTCATTCTGATATCAACAATCATATCTCAGATTTGAGGTGGTTGGAAACCTACCTTAGTACCAGTTTCACAGCGCCGGTAATGAGTACTAGGTATGGTCTAGGTGCATCTTTTTTTTTTCTCTTGACTATCCTTTCGCCTCCAGCCTCCGGTGGTATCCAGTTCCTATTCCCGGCATCGCTTGCTTAACGAGCTGTGCATACCCGTTTAATGAATATCGTAAATGCCTAGGTTGTTAAGAGTCATATCACTTTACGTTACCTAACTCTATAGTTGTAGATGGTATGTCGCTTAGTTGCTTTGTTTCGAAAAGTGCAGGGGAGTGAGGAGATAGGCATAAGTACAAGGGAAACAACGGAGTACGGAACACCATCAGAAACGCTAAAAGTACATGATATGATGCATATGGACCTATGGTTCACCTCTTACCCGTGCCAAGCTTTTTTATCTAACCTTGTCCCATCTCCCATCTCCTTGCATGCTGCAAGTCGCGGGCTTACCGTGGTACGTACCACCACTTAAGGTTTTTTAAAGGAGGGGGAACTCCGTAGATAAGATGCAGAGGTAGTTATTATCTCTTATCACTCTTTGATCAATCACCGAGTTTTATTTTATGCCTATTTGAATATTCGCTTATTTTCATTTCTGGCATCGGAATATCTCTTATAGTTTGTTGGGAATGGTTATAAAAAAAACTTTGACATTTTATACCCAAGTACCTTCATAGGTTTATAGAAATTTCTTCCGATCATCTATGTGGACCGATGGAAAGGTAAGTGTATTCTAGACGACACGCTTGGAAATACAACATCTTTGATTGGATGTTAGGGACCTGGAAGCGTGCATGGCTGGAGCCGCTAAAGCAATGCTACTCTATGATAGATCATACTTACTCCGTACAGTACGCGAGAAATGATGTCAGTACCCGACAGGTTCCTTTATTTTGACGAAAACCTTTTTGAGTAGAGGGTTTTCTTCTTTGTGGCCTTGATCCGAGGTGCGAAGTGCTAGGCACTCGAGAGCGAGGGTTAGGTCAATACGAAAAATAAACTTGGTACGGAATATCTAATGGTTTTAGTTAGAAATATCATGGTTATCTATTTTGTTTACTTGATCTGATTTTCTAGCATCGTGTAGTTAATGGCTAATACACATGCCTTCTGCAAAGAAAAAAAAAAACTTCATAGCAATCTAAAATCTGAATAGGGGTATCGGGTATGAAAGGCTGTAATCTCGAAGAAACCTGCGGAGAAACCACCAAGCACCCTGAGCAATCAAACATCTGCAACTTCACACATCACCCCTTAAACCTCACCCATAAGCTGCTCTCCCTCGTCTAGTAGTTCCGTTACTTTCTTTAGGTTTTGTATTAGGCTCTTGCCAAGCCCAACAAGAAGGAGTTTCTCTGCGTTTGCGGGTAATCCTAGATAAGTCGGCGGCTCGCGCTCGGGGAGTTTCTGGATCCATCCCATGAATTCTTCGAGTGAAGTACCAGAGGGCACTACGAGACTCGTCTCTTGTCCATCCTTCTCGGGCCCCTCAACTAATTTATGTCCAATATCAAAAGCGGACGGCGTAAGGGATTGATTGACTAATTCCGTCAGACGGTTAAAATCACCTTCATCATCAATCTTGCCACCGTAAGTTTCACGGACTAGGTATCGGATCATATCCCAGGGTATGTTTTGTGGATTAATATTCGTACGGTTCTGTGCCACAGACTCGATCCACGTATCGACAATAAAGGCTGAGCATTCATACTGTGGGAAAGTAAGGTTAGCTTTTATCAACCATATAAGTTACAATAATACTTACGTCGCTGTCATTGAACTCCCAGAAGCCTTTCCACCCCAGGTTTGGTGCGTATCGTAGACGCTCCTGTACCACAGCGTGTAAGAAGGAGAGAAGTAAGTAGAGCCTGCTGCGCTCCACAGGGCTCTTAGTAGCTCGGTTGGATAGAGAGGACATTGAATCCTTCATGTTGGCGCGAACACCGGCTGGCTGTTCGTACATGAGTACGCGAGATGCGCGTAATAAGTTGACGGGAATCTTTGGACTCGATTCCATTGACAGGAATAGTCTGAAATCAGAGTGAGGGTTAAGAGATTCCATACGCTTCTCAAGTGATTGTAACCAAGTAGGCGCAAGATGGACGTTCTTGATGAGAACCCAGGATCCGACCTGTGCTGCATTGGTGACTGCTTTGTCGGCACTGGCGAGACTTTCGTTTGATCCCATGGCGATATTTGTGCACCTAACACGCGTTCGCTCAACCAAGTTGTCCACCTTGTAACTGGCGTCAAAGCCGGGAGTTGAGACCAACGAGATGGGACGAGTTGGAGGTACTTGGCTGACGGTTTCTTTGAGATCGTCCACAATGTCAAGCAGCTCAGCTCCGAAAACCGAAGTCACGAACCGTTCTGCAGTCGGGACAAAGCGGTCGAGGCGGAAGAGCTTGACCAAAAGTAACGAAAGTAATCCTTGGTCAAATGGCTCCGCGTTTGCATCCCAGATTTGGGGGATAAAGTTTTCTGCAAGCTCCTCTGATAGGAAAGCATCCCAGGCATTGTCCGGTACTTGGTCGAGCTTATCCTTCAATACACCAAGTCTCTTGGCACGGGTGAAGGTCTCATCCTTAGCATCGCTTTCAGTGGAGAGATCTTTGCCTTCGACACGGTCGTCGAGGATGATATCGATTAAGCTCTTGTCCATTTTGTAAGGTGAGGCTTGGGCGAGTAGCATGGCGAGAGTAATCCGATCCTTCTGGAGTAGACCTAGGGCAGTCCTCTTAAAAGTTGTTACAAATAAGTCCTTAATGATGATATCTCGGCGTTTGTTGAAATCTCTTTCGCCTGCTAGGTTCTTATTACCGTGGAGGACAGAGTGGAAGATATCAAGGAAATATTGCAGAGAGAACTGATAGAAATGATTGAGGTAATGCAGTTGCTCAAGGACAGCAAACACGGCACTACATGAGCGAGCAATAATGCCGTACTGTAATGTGATCTCTTCAACTTCGGCCATCACTCCTTCGGTATTACTCATCTTGGCCGCAATCTCGCCAGCTTCGGTCTTGAGAGTCTCAAGAGTTTCGATGACATGGTCGTCATCCAAAATGTTACCACGGGATTCGTTAAGGGCTTGTAGGAGTCGTTTTTCAAGCTGTCGCAGATGTACTTTGAATTCGCCTTGGAGCTTGATGAGATTAGATCTCCTCTCATCAACGTCTGGCCTCTCAGATTTCAGAACATCATTAAGGGACTGAGTCTGGAGACTGCTCTGTGTGACCGTAAAGTTGACAAAGGTGGTTCGACTGCAAATATCCGGTGGGAATGTCGCTGACGGATCTCTCGTGGATAGATAAATCTTAAACGCAGGAGAGAAGTCAATTTCCTGCTTGCCGAGTTGGATGAGCACACGACCACCAGTCTTCTGGTATTCTTTGTTGAGAACGTGGTTGAGGATTGGGTCCAAATGTTCAGCATCTTGGATGAGAATTGGATTGCCGAATCTGAGAGAACTTTCGAGCTGCTTGGTGAAGGAGTCATCCAAGAAACTGGTCACAGTAAGACGACGATCCTTGCATTCGCGTTGAAGGAACTCGGTTGCCCTTCCTGAGGGGTCGATAATAAGTGGATAGCGATTGAAACGTTTGAGAATAATGGCGTTTTCTGTACATAGATCATCAACTGGCAACGTGTTCTCTTGCCAGCTGAGTCGCTCGTCCGCGGTTGACAAATATTCTGTGACGGGATTATGAGGTTTGAAGTTGATCCCGGAAAGGTGAAGCTGATGTAGCCAGTCTTCCATCATTGACTTTCGGAAGGTCTGGTCGTAGAGACCACTGTATGCTAAGAAAGCAGCAGCAACTAGGACATCTCCAACTAGGGTGCTGATTTGAGTCTCAAATGACTTGCTTCCATCCTCCCAACGGGTACGTTCTGAAGAGAGACTGTCGAGAAGCCTTACGCTTCGGTCGACCTTGAATTGGACACGAGACATCTCAGCCTTGATAGCTTGAGTCTCGCTGATGAGGGCTGCGTATTCGGTCTTGTAAGTAGCAATACTCTGCTCCAAGGCGGCGATATTATTTTCAACAGCCTTTGCTTCAGCTTTTGTCTGGAGAGCTTGTTCCTCAAGCTGACCCACCTCGTCTCGCAAAGGACCAACTCGATCAAGGATTTCGGAATAGTTAACTTGGGCTTCAACCCATTGGACTAGAGGACCACAAGCCTTGCTAGCACGGTTGACTTTCTCATATGTGAAATCCGGTTGGGCTAAGAATTTAGTTCGCATAAGCGTCCGTAAAGACTTGGTCATTTGTTTCTCATTATCAAAGTTGACGATGCTCGCAATAAAATTGTCTTGACGAACAATAGCTTGGACGTTCTTCCACTCGGTATTCTTGTGGCCCAGCAATGCACATACGGACTCCATTGCGAGTTTGACACCTTGAGGTGGAGAACCCATAGACCGGACTTCGGTCAAGTGCTGTCGTTTAATATTGCTGACACTGGCTCTCGCTTCTTCGACGGCGGGCTCAGCCCTTGCCAGGTCGTTCAACACTACCTCCCTGCGGGTTGCGACCTCTGCCTCTTGTTTTTCAAGAGCTGCTTGGATCTCTAGAGAAGTGTTCTTGCGCTGTTCGGCTTCCCGTTGATCCGCAACCATACGTTGTAGTTTCTCGTTGGCTTCGGCATCTTTTGCTTCAAGTTGGGTCTTTTTCTCGGCCAGACTAGCCCTCAGGTCCCGGACTTTCTCGACCGTGTCTCTCAGTTTGTCGAGACCAACGTTCAGGTGACGTTGTTGTTCTTCCAGGTCTTCTCGCTTTTCATTATACAGCTTTACATATTGAGCAACAAAGTCGAGGAAGTGGCGTGGGGTAAGGAATGTGACCTTGCCCTGTTGCTTCTGAAGCTTCGCATTGAACTGCTGAAGAGAATAATGGATGTAGACCATAGAGTTCACGATTGTTTCTCTATGAGAAGGAGGTAAGTTGAGGCCGCGATAGGCAACAGGAATTGAATCAGGGGCTAGGAAGTTAGGTTTGTCCAAGTCAATAGAATGTGTCAACTCGTTTGCAACTTGGAAGAGCGCCTGGTCAGACCAATCGCCGAACCAATTCAGTACACAACGATTGAATAAAGCCGGACTGGTAGCAGCCTTTGAGGATAGGCCGTCTTCAGGGGGGTTCATAGTAAAAACGACGTGCAAGTTCTTAACGATCTGCTGCGTGAACCATTTATAGAGCTCTTCTTGCGAATCCAGTAGTAGACCCTGCCGTTGTGCGCCTTCTTTGCAGGCAGTCATTAGAGAGGCGAAGTCGTCTCCTTCAAAGAGACCGGGAACTTCAGCGTTGGCGAGTAGAGTGTTCATGCGTTCTAGGAAACCCGAGTCAAGAACATTGGACTCATCCATGATAAAGCACATCTTTTCGCCCTTGCAACCGCAACGGCGCAGAACCTCTCGCAGATCTTCATCAAAGTCCTCGGCAGAATACTTGCCATGGACCTTGATCTGGAAGACTTTCAGACCATTCATCCACGCAACAAATCTCGAAAGTGTGGTCTTTCCACTTCCACTAACACCGATTAAGATTAAGTGACCTTGGGGTTGTCTGAAGACACGATCGATACGAAGGACGTGCTCAAGTACATCGTTGAATAAGATAAGCGGAACATCCACCTCTTCTTCACAGAATGTCTTCAGACGGGCCTTGACGAAGTCTCGTAATTGTTCTCGGTCAACAGGGACATAATTCTTCGAAAGCCAGTTAGAGAACAGAATTGGCCCACCCAAAGCTTTCTGCTCATCGATTGTGGGGAAGAACTCTAGTGCAATTCGTCGCACGGCTTCATCGGTCCATTGTCTCTCCTCTTCGGCGACCAAACGGTCCTGGAAAAGTCGCAAAGCCTCATGCGCCCAGATGCGGATCAACCCTTCGATAGACAGGGTTTCTAATGGACGAATGGCTTCGTATACACCACGTACCCATCTCGTCAACTCACGAGGACTGTAAACGTAATGGGGTTGAATTTTAGGTGTGAATCGTTGCTGCGACTCCAAGTAGAACCGAACCATCGATTGAGTAAGCGGCTCGGAGTATCCACGAAGCGCCGGAATGATCTTGAGGATAGCAGAGTTGAAGGTACCATAGATCTGAAGCAGAGACAACTCGCCTGGGTAATCCACCATAATAAGCGGTGCATGTCGAAGGAATCTGGCTCCCATGGGCGTACGGCCAGCATCGGTTGGAGGATTGCAAGCCCCAACGAACTGTATGCGATCAAGTGTTACCCAAGACTTGTCTGACGTTCGCCAGAAACCGTTATGCTCTACTAACTGGCGAAGGAACGAAATTGCCCGTTGGGTTCCGTATTTATCTGGTGCTGGTAAGTTGATCTCATCGCAGAAGATTACGAGCCATCGCCCAATTTGAGTCGGCGACAACATCACGCCGTTCAATGTCTTCTTGTATTCGCAATACTGCTCAAAAGTTTTTATGAGGAGATCAGGTGTAGTTGCACTAGAGAAATTCAGACCAACAACTTCCATGTTGGGCAGTTTTCGAAGGGCGCTGAACAGAGTCATTGTTTTACCAGAACCAGGAGGACCACAGAGCAAAAGGGGCTTGTGCTCTGCGAGCCAAGAGTAAAGCACGTCTTCGTGGCGAACAGTATCCAATGTGGGAATGACGACATCCGTCTGTGTGATAGAGTGCGTGTTAACCTCGATCGTGGGAACTTCGTTTTGCCATGGCGTCCACTCGGCTCCGGGAAGAGTAACATCGAAGTCAATAAGGGAACTTGTGCCATCAAGAGGTGGTGATCCAAAGCTGGCGAGGGCTCCGACGTTGTCTCCGAAGGCCTTTCTATCATTGAGTGGGCAATCACCTGTTAATGCCCACACTAGAGCAAGCAATAGCTTCTTCGAAACATATGCTTCGATCTGCTCCGGATCTAAGGGGAAATCGACATGCGCTGCGTTGTATTCGATCATGTCTCGGACAGACTTGTTTAGCAAAGAGAAAAGAGTTGTAAGGACACGAGCGATAGTAAACTCCATAATGTGGTTGTAAGTTTCTGCCTGCTTAAGGGCGTCGAGGATGAAGTTGTCCGTGGTTAGATGGGCATGTAACAGATCTGCAACTTGACCTTGGATTTGAAGGGTCTTCGCAGGACTCTGGCCGGCTGCGGCAGCATCCTCGTCCAAATCTTCAAAGGCTACTGCTCTTAGTCTCTCGAGGTAGTTGGTGACCATCATGCTCGGCGTAACGGTATCCTCGCTAAACCAGACCATACCACAACGACTCACAGTTGCCAGAGTAGCATACTTCAGCGTCTCGACTTCGAACATGATTCGAACGTTAGGGGGTAGGTTGAGACGCTCACCATTGGGAAGCGTGAGCAGCTTGTTATCGTCGAGTACACTGTTCAAGTTTTCAACCCATTCTGGATCGACATCACCGTCGAAGACAATCCAATGACGCTTCGAGTCTTCTCCACGAAGGTTGTCAACAATCTTCCGTAGTATGCTCGTAAAGAGACCGTCAGTCCATTCTCGAGTGGTCGAATCTAAGTTTCCGTATAATGCCTCCTTCGACATGACCTTCGAGTCAATGATATGAGAGACACCTTCGACCTTCTCAACCTGTTGGAGTGCATCTAAGAGGAGCCTCCAAGCGGCAGATTTTCCAGTTCCCGAGTTGCCTACCATCATTACACCATGATGGATATTTTGAATCTGGTAAAGTTGGAGGACCTTGGTCATCCAAATATCATTAACCACAAGGTGTCTCTCCGCTGCTAGACGACGAATTGCATCTTCTAATTCTACCAAATTGGCCGGGACATATTGAACGCCAGGGAAGCATTCGCTTTCAATGGACATCATGATCTCAACATCGTTCCGGATCAGCTTCGGAGCTATGGTTTCTCGAACACTTTGCACAATAATCTCGGGCTCCACAACTTCCTCAGCGCCGATGTTGCCACCATTACTAGTAAGTCGGGCACGTTTTAGACCACCAGAACTGACGAGTACACTCTTCAGAGCACGTAGACCAAAATCGTAGTGCGCCTGCTTAGACAGTTTTGCCGAGCACTGGTCAAAGAATGGAACCGTCTGCTTCGAGAGCTGCTTCGCTTGGTTGAATCCTTGAGAGTAGAGCATGACTTCAGCAATAAGTTCTTTATCCGGCTTCGACATGGCTACACTGCGGAATAACTTCTTCAGATTGTCCGGCAAGTTAGAACGGCCCGCATAGCCTGGATTCATTGTAATAAAGATGCCCGTATTGGCATTGACATGAAGCTGCCGCCCAACTAGTTCGATTTGGGCCTTATCATCTTCGACACCTTGCTTAAGACCAAGCTGGATGTTCTGGATCTGCTGTGATACGGCAGAGAGAATCCTCTCCTCCAAACGATTGAACTCATCGAAACAACCCCACGCTCCGACTTGGCAAATACCAAGAAAAATTCTACCCATCGCCTGGAAATCAAAGGTGTCGTCACAACAGAACACCAGAGTGAAGCGACCCAATTGGACACCAAGCGCTTTGACTGACTCTGTCTTTCCAGTACCGGCAGGTCCGTAAGGCGAGCCGCCAAGCCGTTGGCAGAGAGCTTGAGTGAGGGTTCCGAAGCAGCGGTCGGTAAGAGGAGTCCGAACCAGTCTGTCAGGAACACCTAGGTATTCGAAACCATAGTTCAGTTTGGCGTTGGCCATCTTGATATGCAGACGCTGTAGGAAATCTCCTTCAGGGGCGTATACATATCGCATCTGCAGCAGCCAGAAGTAATGTGTCGGGGTAGTTGCGTTGAATTTTACCAGTTTTTCAATTACATCTCGCTGGTGCACGCATTCCGTAATAAGGGCTTCACATTTCTTCCTCTGTATTACCTCCAGATCTCCGAGAACGGTCTCGGCTAGGAGTCTCAGGACCCCTACTTCTCGGTCGAAGAGGGATTGTAGCGTACTACCTCCGTTGTTCAACGACTGCTCTACTGCTGTAGTCCAAACCACTTGGGTAGCAAGTACGACGATTTGACTCGGGAAGTTATTCATAAAATCATTCATCGCACTCTGGCTGATCTCCTCCGATTCAAATATGGGTGTATATGCCTCGACGGCTTCGGCGAGAAGTTCAGCCAGGGTAGCTTTCATGCCATTCTCAAGCAGAGCGAGCCAATCGTTGATTTTGGGGACTTTAACGAGTGAAATCTCTTTCTTTAGGTGCACAGCCTCGCCCTCCTTGGAAGTGAAACCAGTAATGACCGATTCCTCGTCCATGATAAGCCCGTTCAAGCCAGCAAACATCTTCTTGAAGTGCTTAGCAATACGCAATGTGTCGTTACTATTACCGATCATTTCCAGGAGATCCTCGTCACCGACAAAATAGAAGCGAGGGAACGATACTCTTTCCTTTTCGAGATATTCGCCAAGTGCCTTCTGTATCTTGTTGAGCAGCTCAGCAAGACGTTCCAGAGACTTTTGAACCCCAGTAATGCCCAAGACGTCCATTACCATCGGTTGTTTGTAGACTTTCTTCATTACGGTCATGAACTCGCTATTGATGTTTTGAAACCTTGATGATTCGATGGGTAATAGATGCTTGATATCGGCATTTCCGGTAAAGACGCCTTCCAAGTAGACCCATTGGCGTTGGACATCGATCCAGACATCGAACAGTACATGGACACGATTCAGCTTATCTTCCCAAGAAGATGCCTCTTCTTCAAACTCTTTATAGTATGGCGAATGTTTCATTGCCTGTAGTGAGTTAAGATTCTCACTGCACTTAGCAAAAAGGTCATCCCAACCGCGAATAAGACGGCATTTGTTCTGATACGGCACGAGGTCTAGCTGATAGTTGTTCCAGGTTTCCTTCACTTGCTTCAAGAACTCCTCTAGTGCCATTTCACCCTGAGCTTGAGTGATGATATCTCGTACAATCACTTCTGTAGCAACAAGGTTGAGGTCCCAAACATCTCCGAGTGTCATAGAGACAGGCGAATACCGCCGTCCAGGTTTAATGTCTTTCCAGATCTTAGTCCAGTGTCGATCTCGAATAGCCTCCGACTTCAAGTCATTTAGTAGACTGTTCACTTTCAAAAGCTGGCGGAGAATGTTCTGGACATGCTCAAAAGCAGCATATTGTCGCATTCTGCTCGGCATCTCCTTTGTCATCTTGATGAGGCCATCAATGCTGCTTCTGATCTTTCTTGGTTGAACACTACTCCATAGAATTTCACGGAGCTCGTTCAAGCTCTTCCAGATCGTTGACAACCCGGCCCAGACGGATTTGAAATCCTGCACCTCCTCCAGGATAATTGAAAGAGATGATTCAGGACTCGCTGGAAGATCAAGTGCTTCCTTGGCTTTAGATACCATGTCTGATTCCTCTTGCAGTTTGGTGATGCGGGTTTCGAAGGAGGCGAGGGTTGCGGACGCAACATCGGGTGCAATCGTCCCCGAGACCGGCTTCTCACCATTCCATTCTGTGGCAATGTCTGCAATCTTATCCATAACAACCTTATCCTCTGCTATTATCTTTGCCTTGAGAGCGTCGGTCTGGTCTTGGACGATCTTTGCCTTCCTATTTAGGAGTTCATTGAGCGCCTCCCAAGTTGAATCAACCTGCTGGACATCTACCCAGTCGTTTGGGAAATTGTACCGGTTCCGGACGAGGGTAGACTGTCCTTGACGGAAAGTCTCAACCTCCGGAGCCCAAGCCTTGACTCTACGCTTGCAGCTTTGGACAATCGTGATGAACTGGACTGCTTGCGCGGTAGACGTGGCTTCAAGGCTCTGCCCTTCCAAGTCTCTTCGAGCCTTTTCTATCTCGGCATTGACTTCCCTCATACGAGTCCCAAGCCTTGCAGCGAATTTCACCAATATCTCCTGTTGCCATTGGTCATACTTAGAATTGACCTTCATTTGTACTTGTTCGTAGTCGATTGTAATATGGCCAAACGAACGGCTAACTTCGGTAGTGTCGAAGGTTGCACGAGACTTTCGGATTTCTTGTAGTAACTGCAGCCATTTGGAAAGCTCATCACCTAAGAGTTCGTAGACCTGTTCAGATTGCAAGTCCCAAAGGGACTGGAACTGAAGCCATTTATCAACATACTCTCCAATTCCCTGTAGCTTTGTCTCTACCGAAGTATAAACTCTACTAAGTATATCGGTACAATCACTAGGAAGATCATTGAAGCGGGCTTCCTCTTGGACGACAGTACTTAAGGTCAAGCTCATTTGGTATCTAGAGGCCTTGATCTTGGGTAGGTTACAGACAATACCAATCCAGTTATGCAAGTGTAAGAACCAGCTAGCTCTTGCAAACTCGAGTGGCGGATCTAGGTAGATGACCTGATTTCTCATGGTAATTTCATGGATCAAGTGCTTCATAAGGGGCGCATCCGACTTGAGAGGTTCACCGGACGGAGCAAGCCGCTTTCTCCGACTGTTCTCAATTCGCTCAATGGGCGTATCGTCTTCAAAGGCCTCAATCCACGCTGAGACCGCGTGCTGAAGACGGGTAAGCAAGGTGAGCTTAATCCGTTCATTCATCTTCTCCACCCAGAAGCCAAGGTTGACATATTGCTCAAGGTTAAGTTGATCAACGGCCGCCTGGATAACCTGGAGGCGCGTTTCGAATTCTGAGGCCTCATACGGGCAAGTTACCAGCTCTGTTAAGGCCTTTTGAACGTTCATATGTATATTTGCGAGAGTGGCTGTCTTTGCTTGAAGAAGAGAAGCAGCAGCAGCAAATTCCCTGACAAACAAGACATGCTTCGTCTCGCTGCTCCGTCCAATTGTATGATCAAGGGTGCCATTGGCAAGGGTCGGCTTCTGATACGATTCCCAAGTGTTCACAAATGTTTCCCACTTCAAGGGTACACCCTTGGCGATCAGGGCATGAACTTCATTTTGGTAGCCACTTAGTAGTATAGAAACCTCGGGTAGTTCCGAGATTTGCCTAGTTGTCTGAGTAAAAGTTCTTACACTTTCCATCAGACTAACGGCGTATGGATACACCCTCTTAGCGTCCTTCGCAGTGTTACTTACGGCGTGAGGGACGTTGAAATTTTGCCAGCCAAGGTTACGAGTCTCTTTGAATAACGCGATAATCTGGGCATCGAAGTTCACTGAGAGATCTAGCGCATTATTCGCTGCTCTGATCTTATTGATGTTGAAGAGCCGACCAGATATCGAAATATGCCTACGCTGGACATCTTCGACCCAGGCCTTATAGATTGCTTGCGTGTTCAGTTTCTTTCTGAAGAGTTCACTCTCAGTCTGCAGCTTTTGGCCTTCGGTGTGAAGGGCCCAGTCAGTACCCAAAATATCCTCAACCTTCTTCATATAGTTATCAAGTTGACGCTCGATCTGGCGTGCCCAAATGATGGCACCGGAGACAGGCGGCAAATCATGCAGCTGGGCCATGGCGTGGGCCTCCGAGTGACCATATTGCTGTTTAAAGCGCTCATGGAGCCCCGAAATGGCTTGTTTCACATTATCAATGAGCTGATTCTGATACTCGGCGATGGCACCCCGAATCTTGGGACGTACAAAGAGGGCATTGAACTGAGAGAAAACACGAAACATTTCATTTGCGTTCTTTGCTGTTGCGAGGCGATCACGCAACCGAGCAATAATGGAATTTTCTACTCGTGATGTACGCTCATTGTAAGTGTTTTCTGCTTTGACCCATCTTTGGGTACCTTCGGGAGAAACATCGAGAAGGTCGACATTCTTCAATGCTTCCCAAGCTTGTTGAACCTCTTCGACAGCGTCTACGTCACCTATCTCTTCAACAAGGGCAACGCCATTGGTCGTTGTCTCTTCGGGAATACCGTTAGCTGTAGTCCTGGGCCCGAGGACATTAATGATCGTCCTTTGCAGCTGCTCATGGTTATCTCGGAAGTTATCGATATACTTCAGCCGAGCCTGCAACTCGCTATGCTTCGGGTTGACTTTGATCGGAATGAATCTTTCTTGCCTTCTACGAGTCGTCTCTCGAGCAATATTAGTGAAATCTTTGATCTGAGCGTCCCAAGATTTGAAGATTTCATCGGCAGTGGTCATAAGAGTCTTAAAATCCTTATAATCCAGATCAACCAGCTCAGAGCCCGGAAGAAGGCGATGCATAACCTCTTCAAGATCCGCCGAGATAGCTTCGACCAAATGTAAGGTTCGTGCGATGGGATAGTTGCTGAACCTCATCTTCTTGTTCATATGATTGAAGATTTGGCCTATGGCATCCTGGACCTTGGGCAACGAAGTCGCAGACAGCAATTCATCGAGAGGGAAATCCCGCATGAGTTGGTTGTACTTCTGCACCATTTCCATAGCCTCCTTCAAGCCAGTGTCAGCGGTAAAACTAACGGTCGCCTGAAAACGCTTCGCATGCTTCAGAATTTCCAAAGTCAATGTGACACCTTCGCTCCTCAACTGAGCTTCGATTCCTTCCAATGCGGACTCCATTGACAACCAAAAATTGATCTCCTGCGTTGCCGTCCTGGTTACAGGGTCTCGGGTGAGTTTCGTAATCGTCTGTATTGATTTAATCCAACTATTTACTGTCGACTGCAAGTTGTTCATAAAGGTACTCTCCGAAAGGAGCTTAGCATCTATCATATCAGTTGTCGGCCGCGTATTGCGTGCTGCAGCATCATCCAATACCCCCTGGACAATCGGATGAAATGAGAGAGATAACTCTGGGATCTCGACATTCTGCTGGAGGTGAAGCAAGCTCAGTTCAAGCTCCGTCATACGCTTCTTCGTTACAGGAATACCCGTCTTCGCATCGACATCCGCCCGGTTTCTAGCTCCATTTGCAGCCTGCGAGGTCTTGGTATTGGCATCGAAATAGGGCGCCAGCGCATTATGAAGAATAGAGTGGAGTATTTCAAAGGGAGAAGCAGTAGGACCCTGTTCGCTAACGAGATTAGCAAGCGAGGCGGTGCCGGGTAGCGTTTGTATCTGGATTTGAGATGATAACGGTAGCGAGGAGTCGAGCGCCTGGGGGCGTTTAAGAAGTGCGAGGTAGGCTATCGTCGTTGGGGAAGAAGATATCTCAGACGTAATTGTGTACGTGTACGTGACTGGAACTATAACAAAGTCTTAGCAAGAAATACTATTTTAGATATAGGCGATCATGATGAGCCTTCGTACCACTATCGGTAGGACCGTCAGGGATGCCATCCGACGGCTTCACATCTTTCTGGATATACAGGGCCACCTGGGCATCGGTCGCAAAGCGACTACACCTTTGGACCGTATCATCATAGTTTGATTTCGAAAGAAGGTTGCCGGGTCGCTCCAGCTCGCTACGGGTAGCGCCGAGAGCAATAGTGACCACCGATGCTAAATAGTCCACCACCAGAGCTGGATCTATCATGACAAAAGGGGAGGGTGATAATCCATTCGCACTAGAGCCTTGTAGGCCCAAAGGAGAAGCCACAGCCTCCATCGTGGCAATAACACTTTAGCGATCGATCGACTTGTATAAGGCCGGTGGCATCTCTTGGTATATTAGAGGACGTTGTCGGTTTGTGGTCTCAGGAGATGCGTGAAGTTCGAGTAGAAATTAAAAGATATCTATGCGGATTAGGTGAGTTTATCGAAAAAAGGACAGAGGCGAAAGGAGCGTGGGTTCCGTAAAGAGTGTGTCTTTGCCACGTTGCCCGACCTAATATCGTCGTCGATTATAATTTCGTGAGGTGGTGATATAATTATGAAAAAGAAGGTATATTGTGAAGTTGCTACCAGTCATCAACTATTTCACATTCTACGCGAACTACGCCAACCGGTCGCGACTAACAGATGCAGAATATGGGAGGGGGGATAATTCCTACCTATTTAATCGGTGCCGCTTTTAATTGGACCGTTTGTCCTCATGGCGTGGGGCTAGCAACGAGCAGCAACGAGCAGCAACGAGCTGCCACGACTACTGGTCCATGGCTGGGACGCTTATATGGCTACATACCTATGTACCTTACGCATGTACCCACGTACATCATGCACCTGATCTAAAGAAGTTTTAGTCAATTCTTCCACAAGAACCCCTGAGAACCCCTGAAACAAGGCCCTTTTAAGCCTTTGTATAAAGTATCTCAGAGATCACATCTTTAAATCAAAACGTACCTACCTATATAACACACAGCCATTTGGCTAGATATTTGGCATGTAGGAGACTAGGATATTTTATTTTATGTTTACCTATAACTCTACCGCATTTTCCGTAGATATTTATACTTATTACATGGTAATAACTAACTAATACATAGAACTACTTAATGCGTTTATTAATGTACGACTGTGTAATTATATTACTCCTAATGACGAATTGCCAAAGCTCAAAGTCCTATAAACTCTGTACCTATTAGAATACAAAGCAGCACTGAGAAAGTAGAGATATGTCTAAGAAGAAATATCACAGCAAAACTTTTAGACTAACTAATGGCACGCTTAACTGCCCATACTAAATGTTAACAGCGGAACTCATGCATAGACTCTAAAAGCCAAGGTTTAAAGAAGAACTCGTAGCGATCGTCTATCTATTAAGATGTTAGATAAGACATCTAGAACAAACAATAGGTATTTTCAGTGTAGGAACTTAGGCCTAGGCTTCCTGAAACAGTGAGGCTCTTCCTACACCTCTCGGATTTACTTTGTAGGAACTCGACGTAACTATAAAACGAAGAAAATGGGATCCGTCTTGATGAACGTAACTTATAAACTCCTGAATCTATTGTTATAATATTGGATTATCTTTAACCTTGTAAGCCTTCCTTTGTTGCTTTAATCTTTCCAGCCAACCTCTCCGGAGTTACATCAACTTGGGTAGACAAGTATTTCCAAACTCCTCGATAGAGTAACATTGTATATAGACGACCACTCTTCCGCCCCAACAAATCGGAGTTCCATTTCGCCAAGACGGAACTCCATCCTCGACTATGAAAGTGCTCCCGTGTAAGACTTTGGTATTGGTTCTTGATATTATCTATGAAGGCATTTTAGTTATAGATCATGGACGGGTTTGGCCGATATAGCATAGTGATATAATGACAAAATATCATAGCTATTCTATTCCAGTGAGGTACGCAAGTACATTTAAGTATTCCAATTCCACCTCGATTAAGCTGACTATTGTTTTTATTCAAATCGAATAACACACGAAACCTAAGGCTTCTTACCTGACCGTAAACATTCTCTCATTATTACAATCAATGATACTATATGTATACCACCGTATCGTATTATATCACTACGAAATGGTACAGATAAAAGTATCTATAGATTTAAGGAATAGGACGGCACGCACGATAAGTCATGATGGAACTATCTTAATCCGTATTTGTCTTCATTGAATCCACCCTCCGTGTCAATACGCCCCAAGTCTATATTTTCCATTTCCAGTATTGGCATACCTTGCGGTTCCTAATCATCAGATCAGATGCAAAGTTGACATCCCGCTGTATCCCCTCGTGAACAAACCGCAAATCCAATATAACTCCAGAACCCCGTTGTATGCCACCCGTCCCAATCGTAGCCCTCATGACGCCGATGCTTTCCTCGAAACGAACCAGATCCCATCCATGCGTGTCTCATTTTAAAATCCGTTTTAACCATGTCCCTCTAGTTATTTGAGGCGCCTGCTCCACCGTTGACCCCGCCAGTGTCGTTCAGTCTCTCCCTCTGTACCATAACCCGTTCATTACATATGTCGATAAACATCTCGAATTTCTCGATCATTTTATCCTTCTCACGCAACTTCTCCCTTAGCTCTTCCAGTTCTTTCCTGCTATCTTCCTTTACCCGAGTAAGTTCTTCCTTCGCCCGAGCGAGCTCTCGCCTAAGGTCTGACCGTATCCGTTCCTCGGCAGACGGGGCTGGCTTACTATATATTGCCGGCCGCTGTTCTGCAATGCCTGCCTCCACTTTTTGCGGGTTTCGATTTATCGCAGCACGCGCATTGTAAATATCTCTGGGGAGGAGCGGTACGTGCGGGTTCTGCTGTTGCAGAATTTCGAGGGTTTGAGTGACGCCAATACCTAAAATAAGTCAATACGATAGACACGATGCTTTAGAGCCTAAGCTTACCAGATTCCTTTAAGTTTTTAACGGCAGCAACCATCTCGCTATCTAATTTCCTCGCAGCTGGGTGGAGGAGAGGGCTCTCGCTAGGGCCATGATTATGATGGAGGTGGGTTTGGTCGGGACGATAGCGAATCGTCCACTGCGTTCTCTGTTCGATGGCGAAAAATCCAAATTGGCAGTTACACTTGCGAGAAGACGTCTTCCTTTTCCTATTTTCAGGGCTTACCCGGCTTGGAGGCTTCCCAGCACGGTCACATACGAAGAGAACCTTCTTTAGACCCGGAACGGTCTTTTTAGACCGACCAATAACTACAGCATATCCCACTGATGTGCAATACGCCAGCACGTGCTTGTGAACAGCTTCAAGGCTAGGAAAACTACCCCCCTCAGGCGGAGCCGACATCATCGTACCCATTGGTGTCCTCGGTACGAAGGGTGTCCCTTCGATGAGCTTAGGCGAAATGTGGCTGTCCCCTCCCCTCCTCCCCTTGGCTATCCATATCCATATCGTCATGATGCTGAGCTTCCTGTGGCGTGACGCTTGGTTCCGGTCGAGGGGCTGGCGGCGGTTGGCTCTGCGGTTGGCTCTGCGGTTGAGGGGTCGGCTGAGGCTGCAACGGCGGCGGAGGTTGTTGATGAACTTGAGGTAGGGGCTGAGGGAGGGCCTGCTGATGTACTTGGGGATGTGCCTGCGGATGTGCCTGGGGGTGGGCTTGCGGATGGGCTTGCGGGTGAGGTTGATGATGCGGAGGGTTCGAAGGTATTAAGTTGCTATCGTTCGGCTGAACCGGCGGGGTTGGTTGAACCTGCTGGACAGGTTGCGGCTGGACTTGTTGCTGTATCGACTGAGGGTGCGGCATCTGTAGAACCGGTTGAGGTACCGACTGGGGCACCTGCTGAACGGATTGGACAGGCTGGTTCATAGCTTGCTGGAGATATGCCATTGTGGTTGCAGGTCCCGGTTGCGATTGCATCTGACGCTGTTGAGTGCCCCGTTGGTGCTGAGAGTGCTGGGAATGCTGGTGCTGGTGCTGGCGAACGACCTGTACAGCAGCTTGGGCATGCTGGGCATGCTGCTGGGCGGCCTGAGCCGAGGCGTGTCTCGAGTTGCCATTTGGCAAGTTAGGTACACTGGCGACGTTGGGTACCGGAGACGGGGTGGTGCTCTGGAAAAGATGTTGCGGGTAGGCGGCCTGCGGGGGTTGCTGGGGAGTATATTGAGCGGGCTGGTACGGGGATTGGTGTTGCTGAGGCGTGGGAGAAGGTTTCGGCGGCGTGGACGAGTGCGAAGATGGATATCCGCGTCTGCTAAGTCCGTTGACCTGCGGGAAGGTCAAGCCCGGATGGGTGTGGGAGCTGGGCCCGGGTTGGCCCAAGGCGGACATGACGGAGGGAAGGAAAGCCGTGGGAACAAACAATACAATACAAACGCTCGAGACTAATAGACAAGAAGGCGAAAGGAAGATTTCGGGAGGACCAGGAGGACCCAGAATACAACGACAGCGAGCCTAGCACTAACGAACTAGGATAGGAACGATGTGATGTCAACCCTGGCCGTTTGGTAGATACAATATGTAGGGTATGGTATGTAAGGTAAGGTAGGGGATATAGAAAAATGTGGCGGGTGTGGAAATATCACAACACGATCAACATGATAAGGCTTCGAGGCTTCATCAGGGCTCACCAGGGCTTACCAGGCTGGCAGGTTGGTAGAACTGGCAGGGGGGGTGGAAGGGTTATGAGAGGGTTAAGATTACTGGTAGACACGGGTGTGGTTGAAGAGAATTGAGAATTTTGGTGGTGGATTTGCAGTTGATTTCGGGTCTCATCAGCGGGAAAGAGACCTGGATTTGGTGGGAGTAGCGGAAGTAGCGGGAGTAGTGGGAGTAGTGGGAGTGCAGATTTGGTGGGAGTGGATGAAAGATCGATCTACTTTGTTCTTGTTTCGAGGCGCACTAAGCTGAACCGAGTTAAAACAGGGAAGGAGAAATCGAGGAAACAGCGAAACGGCGCGCGCTAGGGGGGTGGGAAAGAGGGTGAGAAAAATAAGAAAATGCAACAAGCCCTCGCCAAGGAAAGGACAACACAAAATCCCAAATATTTCTTATATTTCTTGTACTTTGTTGTTATTTAGTTATTTTTGTTTTTGTTTTTTTTCTTTTGCTACGACTAGAGGAGAGAGAGAGAGAGAGAATAGGACCCGAGGCTCCGACACAATGAACAGACTGTTCAAAACTACCTGCCAGCCTGCGCAGCTAATAAATAAAAAATAGCAACAAGGCCGGAGTACCTTAAAATACATACCTACCTTACGAATGTTAGGTTAGGTACACGTAAGACCTATTTGGGTCCTGATTGTCATAGGTTAACCTTCACTGGTAGGTATTTTTAAACAGCGGGTACCAATATACCACATGCGTTTCCAAAGCCTAAAAATTGAAACTTGAAATAGCTGTTAACCGTTGGTTAAAACCGTCCTCTAATCTATAATAGGTAGTAAATACTATTGCGACCCTACCCAACGCGACCAACGCTAAGACACAAGCGGACGGAACACGGCAGACAGGGCTAATAATACCTAACAACCAGGCTAATACAAGGTACATGCCGAAAGGGTAATGCACAAATTCGCACTTTACCCTGCTTAACTTCTAGCGCTATATTTATTCCGCATGGGCAAACGGTTATGTCCGCTACTATGGACATAGCATGTATTAATTCAACTTGATTCAACATAACCTGACCTTCCCCATAGATAAATTCAAATAGGCAGAACAAAATAAATATAATTTTCAATTTCAATTTCAACCTCATCAATTCTTATTTTCTTTCCAGGTTCCAGCTGATGTTATTCTTAGCGTCCATTCATAAGTGGTCACGATACCTTTTCCATCAGACTCTTCTGCATAGGCATACGGCAAGGTAGCTAGCTGATGTGTCCCCCCCCCCCCTCTCTCTACCTAGAATACTTACACGTGCGGTCTACTGTTTGCTGATGTCTGCTGCTTGTCTGGTTAGTACACGTCGATACCATTGGCCCCAAATAAATCTATTAATCCAATCCAGTTTAGGTGAAACATTAAGAACATCAACGGCTCACATTCGCAAAATTGGGTAGATGGGTACAGTGACAACAGTCGGAAAAGAAAAGAAAACGACTTGTCAACATCCCGTCAACGTGCCTAATCACGTCCACACACATCTGCCCTGCGCATACCCGCATGCTACATTGCTACATTGGGGCATGCTACATAGAAAACCCAAGCAACAACACTTCCAGAAATAACAATTGTTCTAGATCTTATTTTTCTTTTTTTTTCTTTTTCCTTCTTTTCTCCACAGGCTCGTTTCTTCTATCTCTGCCTTGGACTTGGATGTCTCTCTCCCAGCCTTATGGGGAACCAAACCTTCTGGATTGACGCAGTCGAAAGCTGAAAGAATCGAAACGGTATAGGTCCAAAAAAAAAAAGACGCTATATTACTTTTGAGCTAAAGTGAGCAAATTCGAGAGCGTATTTTGATGTGTTATGTCAAGTTGTGTTGTTACTGTTTGGTTTATTATTTATTCATTTAATTTTTGACTCGCGTATGAAATGTTTGTTTCGGATATTCTTTTCTCTCAAGTTTCGGTAGACAGGACCATCTTTTAACACAAACCCAATCTTATGCATCTACAGTAAAAATAAAAATAAAAATAAAAAAGGTCTCTCAAGTGGCCTTCAAGTGGCAGCCCAAGTAAACTTTAAAAGGTACTGTACTTAATCATGCATTAGTGGCTAAGCTGAGGCTTGCTGTTGCCCGCGTTCAAACTCAATTACCTCCGCTATTGGGCGTCAGCCTCACTCTCAAGACATTCAACTCCGATATTCCTTCCCATAGTTGGGCATAAACACACAAAACAATTCGACGGGTTTTAGATGGCGTCATTATCAACTAAATGGTCAATCTAAAAAAAAGAGGTCAACTCCAAAGACAATCGGGATTAAACTTATCCGGGTTTTCCCATTCGTGATACGGCATGGTCGTCATAGTCAACATTAATCTCGGGTTTTCTTTGATCTCGCCTGTCCCTCATCCCCTCATTCTTTCACAATGTCCGGGTGGGAGAGCCGCAAGAGGTTATACGAATGGAGAGTTATGCAACGCAGAGGTCGTAATAAAGTCCTAAAAGCGTCAAAGGATCCTACGGCACGAGCCCGGCTCTATGCCGAGATCGTGTCTCCGAAGCCCGTAGTACTCCACATTTCAGAGTCCGATCGTATCTCGGCCTTAACTTCCCTTCCAGCATTCCTTCTTAAAGGCCCCGCAGTATATCCCGGACAGGCCCAGATCACTAATCAGGGATATCGATCCTTCCTTACCACTTTTCCCGCCGAAGTCCGAAATATCATCTACAGTTATGCCGTAGGCTATCCTACATGTCGAAATCTATACGACTACTACTATAACCAAAAAGAAAATAACCAAAAGGGAAAGTCCAAGATCAAGATTATTCTTCGGACGCCTACTATACTCCTCCTTTGCAAGCAGATGACAAGAGAGGCATTAAGTCTTCTCTGCCTCCAGCCTTTTGTCATCGACCGCATTCCACCATGGATTATGGGCAACTCATCACCCCTTTCCATAGTCAACTTCATTAGCAGAGCCACTTTACAAAACCTTCGATTTGTTCAGATTAAAATCTCACTCGGTGATAGTATCGAGTTCGGAAGCGGGAAGGTATGGCTTAAGCTACTGAACGACGTGCTAGATGCCTGGTCGGAACGCAACTCCCTCGTTCGGTTGGAAATCATGTTTAAGCTTTCGCACGTTAATAAACCTAATATATGGGTTTACGAACTGGACGATTACGAGAGGTTTGTGGACAAGGTATGTAAATGCCCTCGTGCCCCTCGTAACAACAATATGGCTGACGTGGGCTTACGATTCTCTAGCTGAATTACTTCGAGTTTAGGCACGGATCAAAACCGGGCTTGATTCGTTGGGAACATTGGGTCATAGATTTCGACTATGCTTATCGAGTTGGGCATAGAAGTAAGTCACGGAGGCGATCCCCTCATTTGTACTTTTGGAAAGCTAATCGATTATAGATCCCCTGGTTCGAGTGCATCCTGACCCATACATATGGCAAGGAAGCGTTATCGAATGGCTCTGAGCAAGCATCAATCGTGTGCAATTATGGCCATGTGGCTTATTATGAAGACCCTTGATATTGAGAAGGACACAGATATCACCGCTCAACGGGGTGAAGGCAAGAACGAATAAATCTTACAGACATATCCACAGAAGCATACGGCGTTTGGAAGGTATATACCCAGGTTATGATTTGGTCTTTACGGCGTGCTTTTTTTTTTTCCTTCCCGAAGGAATCTTGGAGTGTTTCTAGAAGACTCTCTCCATAGTTAGTTCAAGATGATTTACCTTCAGTAGCGCTGACTTATCTTAATATTACTAATAAAGAACCTATAAAAACATCCGTACATTGCATATTCAGACGTCAGGCCATAATACAACTACTATAGGTCTAGCGGCTTAATCATATCGTAGAGCGGCGAAGGGGGCTTGCTAAAGTCTGACCCGAAGCCCTGTGAGCCCAGTTAGTTAGTTTGATGTGTGAGATCAATCAAGTCAGATATCCTTACCATACAACTAACACTCTCGGCATACCATCCATACCAAACACAGGTATACACACCTAACTTCTATCTCCTTCCACTTTCCATCTAAGAAAAGATCTCGTTCTTCCCGAGCGATCCCTCCGGGTCCTCTACCCTTCAGCCGCAGACCCAACCTATCTCAAAGCCTTCTCTAATAGCCTTTTTCCCCACCCCCGCGTAAGTGGAAGCACACTCCTCCCATTCTCATATCGTCTCTCGTCCAACCCTAACCTGCCCCGCTCTCTCTCTCTCTCTCTCTTCCTCTCCCTCTCGCCCATGCCGTACCATTCGGACGACGCCGACGCGGCATGTAACACTGCGCGTATACCAAAGCATACCCCGAAGGAAGCGATCCCGCGTACGTAAGCGCCACCCCCTCTCCCTGGGGGTTTTTTTTTCTTTTTTTTTTCCCTCTTTCTTGTGCTTCTTCCTCCCCACCCGGCACTGAGTGCTAATTGGGCGGTGCTGGGATTAAATATCTCCGGTCAGCCTTACCGCGGATTCCTGAAGGAAGCCAAGCGCGCAACCACCCCCTACACCACCCCCTTCCGATACTACCTAATCTGATCTGATACATCGCGGGAACCGCCAGACCCCCCCTTTTTGCCTCCCCCAGCCCTATGAGCCTTTGTGTGTGCAGTATTATGCTATGCACTTCGCTTAGTAAGAGATGATTTATGCGCAAAGCGCTAAGGACACATACGTACAGGCAGGTAAGGTAAGGTGTGGCTTTTTTTTTGTTTTTGTTTTTGTTTTTTTCAACCCCCTTTCCCGCTAAACCCCTTATTCTGCTGAGCCCAGCAACTGGGTCCAGTCCAAAACCTGTTCGGAAGGGTATTCCGAACAGTGCTAGTTTCTAGAGACGTCTACGAGGGTATCGTATCATACCATCTATGCATTTTCGGATATTGACATTGGTTTCACACAAAGACACAAAACGAAGCAAATATTATAATATGCCTTAGGTAGATAGCGTAACAAGAACCCGTTACTCGGGATGAAAACATTGAACATTATGAAATATGAATCTTGTGATCGTGTATATCCAGCCCAGCTGTAAGTCATATTCCGCTGGTGTAGAGCGCCTTTTGGCCTAGATCTATCTTCTATATACGCAGTGGTATCTCTAAAAGTTCCTCCCCCAAAGGCCCCCCTAGCTAAAGGCGGGAAAACAAGGAAAGGGGGGGAGAAGGAAAACGACAAAGAGCCACCCAAAGTAGATCGCCAACCTAGACGCCTAACTAATGCAGAACCATCATAGATAAACATGTCCTCCTTATATCGTTTCTTACGTTCTTAGCGTAACTACTCTTCTGGAGAGTACTTCTTCCTCTTACTAGGTCTCCGATTTGCGTCGTCCCCGACGAAGTGATTCTTATCAATTTGATGCTGGCGTAGATTATCCTGGCGGTTCTTGTACTGACTGTTGCATCCGGGGAAGGGACATTTGTATATTACCGGTGGACCCGTTGAATGCTGCATCTTCTTGTGCTTTGCCATACTGCCCTTGAACCATTGCGGGTCTCCCTTTGGACGGTAGCCACACATGTCGCACGCATCGTTCGCTTCCACTTTATTGACCGAGGAAGATATCGACTTTGGTGGTTCGATGTGAGCCGGTGAGAGAGGCTTTGGCCTAGTTGGAACGGGAATTGGCGATGGGAGACCTGGCGGCGCTGCAAACGTATTGTCAGGTGTACCGGCGTGAGATGTAGTTTCAGCGAAAGCTTCGGGGGCAATCGTTGGGGGTGGAACACTGGTGCTGATGTCTTGAAGGGCCATGGGACCAAGTTGCGGGTTAAAATTCGGTGTGCCTGTGAGCCCTGTTTGGCTTTGCTGAGAAGAGCCCGTGCCTAGGCCCACGAAGTAGCTTCCATCAATGCCGGTGTTGTTTTCAAAGTTGAAGGGGTCGAGAAACGGGTTAAACCCTGATTCAGATAGCTCCAACGGAAATGCGGTAGAATCTGTCTGGAGATGTTGAGTATCAGATGCAATTGTTCGAACCAGAGCTTCCACCAACGATATTCCTAGAGTCTGATATCTTGTCCTGGATTGGAATCCCTGCTCGGGGTAAATCGGGCCACAAAGTTTCCTGACTCGCGGGACGTAGTCATTAAAGAGGTCGGAAGAGTCCAAGGAATTCTGTTATCCTCCTTGTTAGATACTACACGAAGAGTAATTGGTCTAAGACGAGTTTTTGGTGGAAATGACGGCCGTTCCGACGATCTTGAGCCAATACATCTACCATTTCATCTAACAGAGGGGAAACTTACTTTGCCAGCTTGCAATATCGCGAGTTCGAGCTTGCGGACAGTGGTGATCCCGCCAACCCGAACCTTTCGCTTAATCTCTTCGAGTCTTGGCGGTAACATATCAAAGTGTTGGAATCTAGTACTTAGGTTTTGAACGATATAGTCGACCGTTATTGCGAAGGGAGTGTCGTCCAAAGAGCTTGGCTGTGTTTCTGCAACGTGGGTGGAATAAAGAGGAGACGTGAAAACCTCATCTGATCTTGGTGGGCCACTGGTTATAACGGAATTTTCGATTTCTATTATTGCGGTTAATGGTATTCGTAGACAGTATCATAGATGCGACTTACCATCAAGGAAGCTTTGTGCTACGGTAACAAGAGGGTCGAGTTCCAAATTGATCCTCGAGCCTGTTCGATACTCAGGTTCTTTGCCCTTGGAACTTGACGATCCATCCGTACGGGATCTAAAGGCCTGCGGTTGTTCCTCTATTGTCGGTTGCCAGATTGCTACCACGATCTGCGTATAGTATTCACGGTGAGCTGGCCCAAGGAAGCGTCGGTAAGCAAGGGCTTGTTGGTACAGTGCGTAGCAACGAGTTACAAGTTCGTTTTCGTGGATTACGAGGGAGAATGCGTAAACAAGGTGTATAAAGCAGAGGTAGTCAAAGGGATCCGTAACGTTATCTCCCTGTAGCATCCTTCTTAGGCTCGAAAGGCCATTCAATGCCACTGATTTTGGCGACTGTGCCTGTAGTTGCTCGACTAGCGGGTTTCCTTCGATAGGCGATAGTTTATATCTTGAGGACGAAATATGTTCCTGTAAAGTAACCCAGACCGACTCGACAAGGGTCCTGGTCTCTGGGCTACGATCTTGCGGCTCGAGGAATCCGGACGGCATGCTGGTGGGCTTAGGGTTGGAACCTGTAAACATCATATTGACGGATGTTGAAAGAGAGATCTCTGTATTTACGGACTGCATCCACGAATAGTCATCCCTGGGCTCAAAAGAGAATAACATCGGATCGGAAAGTCCACGGGGTATGGATAACAAGTCATCACCTGGTAGTTCAGGCATGTTGTCAACCATATAGTTACACGTGTCGTCTGGACATGGGGCTGTGGGCTTTGCTGCAGTTAAGATTTCTTCTGGCCGGGATGCTGGTAACAGGTCATTTGGACTTAGAGGTGTTATCGGGGATGTCATCGCGGTATCGATACTTGAACCCATGGTCCAGGCTCCGGAACTGTTTGAAGTTGCGCTCCAAGGAGTGATTGGTGATATGTTATGCGAGCTTTTCGTTGATCGGAGCGACGAGCTTGGGGAAAGGTGTTTAGTACGGGGGACATTCCTATAACGGTCTATGTGAGTATCTAAGGCTAGTGAGGGTCGATGCCCCCCTGAACTTGTTGGCATTAAATTAGGCGGAGGCATGGAAACATCTTGATGAAGTTGTTGCTGCGTTGAGTATTGCGCTAAAGGCTCACTGTGCCTCGGAAGTATGGTCGCCTGGGAGGGCACCATAATCCCCGGTGTAGCATTATGCGATCGATCTGGGGTCGTGGGGAAATCTACGGGTTGTGTGGCATAGTTGATGGGGTCGAGCTCAGCTGTCGGTAGCATTTGTCTAGAGTCTAACTCGTGTATTTCTGTACCATTCAGTTCTATCTGAGGACGAGGCTGGGCTTGCTGTTGCTGTGGCTGTTCTCGTTGCTGCTGACGCTGCAGAAGTTGCTGCCGCACGCTCTGCTCATCTAGATCGATTACGAGAGAATCATAGCTAGGGGGAGGTATTGTGATGTCTTCCTGGAAGTCAGAATGTGGCGTTCTTCGTGTTTTGTTTCCTATATTCGAGAAGAAGCTTCTGGCCATGTTGATAATACGTCTTCGCTTGGTCGGGTGGCCTGTACAACATCGACATTTCCCATCGTTATATCGTTCGATTTTCATGCAGTCGTAGCATACGTATTCACCAGTTTTTAGGTGTTGGCACTTAGTCAGATGTCTTAGCATCGCTTCATGGTCGTCGAATCGCTCTCCGCATAAGAGGAGAGGGCATTTTAGACGCTCGCTCGCTGCCATTCGAACCGATTTGTTTCGCTTAACGGCAGCCCATACGATGAATCTCTGTAATGCACATTCCTCCCCCGGAATCTCTCGAGTCCTTGAGAGGTTAGTATATTCAGAACCACGATAATACCCCATCGCTACTCACGCGCATGGCGATGGCGCCCGTGGGTTAGATTCCGATCGCAGGCTCGAGTTCGACTGTCGCCTAGAGTCGAGAGAAGAGGACCGTACCGTCGCGTGTTGCCCGACCGGCGGGTCTAAATCGAACAAAGTGGCATCAATAGAGGCCGACTCAGTAGTGGCAAAGCTCTTTTTCGGATCCATTGCTACAACAGACGTTTGGTCTATAGACTAGCACTTGAACGGAATGAGAGAGGTCGGGGCCAAACGGATCGCCACCGATCCATGACTTTATTTTGAAGGATCTAGAAAATTGCTCTGCTACCCTGAATATGACGATGTAGGACTTTTTGGTACTGGTGCAGGTGCAGCAGTACTTGTACCCTAGGACCAGCGGTAACGAAGACCGACTAATAACAACAGATGCAGCCATTGGTGACCACTAACAGGCTCCCTCAGGACCTCCCCTTGTAATTACTATCGGCAGTGCGTTTATCTTACCGTTCGCGGTTCGCGGCTCGCAGGGCTGCATGAGAGCGCAAGAGATGGGAGTTGGGGTCCAAAATTTGACTCGGTGAAGTACGCAGGCAACAAGGCAGAATGGACCCCAAATTACGCCTTGTACTCAGATGCAAAAGCCAGCTGAGTGGGAATTGCTTGCTGACTGCAGGACTCGGGCGTGGTCCAATCAAAAGCACAGCGTGAAAAGACACAATTGCTTAAGGATAAAGCCAGAAAGCGACGCTATTCGAGCTTAAAAACTTGAATGAGAACCCTTTCATCAAATCTCTCGGATTTGGACGTATAGGTGCTTTGGTAGTATCTCGGGAACTCCTTGGCAAATTATCTTCATGAAGGAGAAGAGCTCTAGAAGCAACCCCAGACCACGGAGGATCGTGGTAATACACCTACCACTACCAGAGGACCCAGGGGACCCAGGGGACCCAGGGGACACAGGGGAGCCATTTAAGAATATTCCGCATTTTAGAATATGAGCTTGTCTGTCCTCAAAATGGCTTAGGTTCGGGCATCCCATGTAGAAAGTGGTAGAGAACGGCAGAATCCGCATTAACGGGGATGACTTTGTGTGCCATGCATAACACATTAGCCATTAGCTCTGTGAGATGAGTATAAAATGGTAATGGAATTCTTAACATGAGCCATGTTTGTTGCATCACTAATTTTCTAGATGGGAGCGAACCGATGCTGTGTCCGGGGGTGGCTTGATATGGTGAGATGGTGATCCATCACCGCCTTGTAGGGCTGGGAAAAGATGACAGAAGCGACATGGGGGTGGGACGGGGATAAAGGGAACTTGTCTTGGAGCTTAGGCCATCCCCCGGACTTCCAAGGTTTTTACTTAATACTTTTCTTACGAGAGATTTTGTGGCGCGATGTGGCTAAATCAGTGGCTGTGATGTTCTGCCGAGCAGATACTAAGTATTAGATCTACCTCTCGGGCTCTACTTATCCGGGCAAGTTCTACCTTGATGGATCAGGTCCTTAAGAGGTCTGCTTGTTTATGTAAGGAGTTAAGGACTTTCCCAAGCTTTAGACCTGCATATGCAACTTCATTTGATTAGTAGTGATGGATATCAGCATAGCATAATATTGATATTTCTTTGAAGAGTAAACTCTATAAGCGAGCATCGGTAAAAAAGAAGTCATTCAGTAACGGACATTTGAGCATATTATTGATACATTAGCTGATCACTTACATACATGGACATACATGGACATACATGGACATACATGGACATACATGGACATACATGGATGTCCAATTATCAGTATCTAATGCATAGGTAATCCCGATTCCATCCATCGCCTTCTCCTGACTGCCACAACATAATTATCGAAAACTGGCCAATTCTATCTCGTCTTCTTCCTTTAAGGTATAATAAATCTCGGGATACTCAGAAAAGCCAAGCCGCCTTTTTAAAAATTGAGGATCGCGTGGCTTTAATATTGAAACTCGCCCTTCTCCTTTTATTATCGAATCAATACTTACCGAGCCTTAATTCGGTAGTAAGTAGTCTTTATTGCGTCACCGAAGGGACCAACAAGTCCCCTAACTCGGCTTCTATGTTGCATCTTCTCGACGTCGCAATACCGAGTGCATATGCAAGCGGGTAGTATGTTTCGTTTATTAGTATGCAGTCGTAGAGTAGTATTCTCCGTTTGGCGTCGACTGATTCTTCTAACTCTAGTTTGCGCAATTTATTTGTTATACAGAGGGTAAACCTTTGTTGATCATGACGCATCTAATTGGGGCTCTTACGGGGAAAATGGAGTTTGTTGGTCTCGAGTCAATTCGTTCCCAAATATTACGCGTTCAACGTTTCAAGAAACGCAAGTCTGACTCCTGTTGCTCGTCTGTTCGTCTGCTTCCCCCCCGCGCTTTTGTGCTGGGGTCAACCCGCTTCTTATCAATGCCTGTCCTCTGAATGGATCTTGGCACTACCCGATGAGAAATCATGGGATTCACCATTCCACCCCACGAGGAAAGGTGACTTTTTGATAGCTTCTCGTTGGCTTCAATTTTTTTGAACGCCGGACACACCGGGGACCACCAATGATATTCCTAACTAGCAAGGGGTTGCTCTCCTCATTGTCTCCATCTACGATCTGGAGGGTGATCGACAACCTGGAAACATGTCGATAACTCTTCTAAGTAAACGAGGGACCCTAAACTCGGCTAAGGGACTTATGGAACCTATGGAACTTTTGGAAACTTAGGGGACTCAGTAAACTAAGTGGACATGGTATACGACATCCATCTGCCACAAAACCGAACCATTTTTTTTAAAACTTGGCTAGGGATGGTCTAGGCCTCTCTAGTTTCGACAACTTTTGTCTCAAAGTGGTTGTATAACATGATAAAAGCTTCTTCAGATCCATGGTTCTGGTACGCTCTATCTCTCTATCTCACGAGGACAACCCTTCCAAGACGAACGATAATGGCATAGGCAGGATTTCGTGCTTGCGACAAGCGTATAGTGGCGTCGTCTATAACCTCCTATTCGACCATCTTATTCGTCTAACCCCCTACCATACCCTACCATACCCTACATATCCTTTCCTCTTATCAGATAACCACCGGGTGATCGACTGGTAACGAGCGTTCCCCGCGGGACGATGTCATCAGTGCAGCGGTCCTCATAGGGAAAACGGAAACGGCTTTTGGTTTATCTGCGAACTATCTTGCGACAGCCCCAAACATATAAGCATTCCAGCCAAGACTCGCACCCTTTGTCGATCATATTTCTGTCGTTTCGTCTCTTCATTTCTTCATTGTTCCCATTCTCAATTCATCTCATCTTATTCCGTGGTTTGTTACTTCTTGACGCTGTCGTCATTAATAAACCCAAATAACCAACATCTCACCCCTCACCCCTCCATCTAGAGCTCGTCGCTTATTAGAGCTTTTGGCGCAAAGTACCTACCCACCTTTATCGAGCTTGTCGTCATTTATTTTTATTTATTATTATCTTCTTTCTTTTCCAGGGTCTTAGACCCTTGGGGTCCCAAGCAGCTGGTAAAAAATTACGCTTTTAATTTATCGTGCAAGAAATCATTTATATTTACTCCTGAAGCAGGCTCAGAAAATTTAAATTGTCCGCCTCAAAGCTGGGCTAACCACACACAACGTCGAGATGGCGCACGTGGCACGAGAGTTAGACCTGAATGCTTGCTATGGGCCCGGCACCGTTATGGACAGAATGAACGCGGTGCCGGGCTTAAAGACTAGTACAGGTGAGTAGACGATAATTATTTTTCTTTAAATACCTTCGACGTTTAGTCTCGTGTGGCCTCGTCTTTTGTTTTTGTCTCAAAAAATTGAAAGTTCAATCTCCGCCGTCTCATTCCATGCCTTTTTTTCATGAGTGACATGGTGTAACTCTCACCTCGCATCCGTCAGTCGCAAAAATCGCATGAGTTGGACGAGGTAGAAAGCAAAAACCCGGTTATTCGATTCGGACGTAAGACAAAAAAGATAAAAAAAAAAATAGTAGAGTTATTAGCTTCGGCAAAGCTGATCAGCACTTTTCGGCCAACAGCATTCTTCTTCTTCCTACGGGCGAACCTCGTCGTTAATCCTTCGGCGGTATCAACACCGGATATGGAGCCGGCACCGTCAAGTGCGCTCCCGCCACCTTCACCGTCGCCGCTTGTGACGATTGATCCGCCTACCAACCCCGTACCACCAGACTTACCGCCTCTATCTATCGGTGCCGTAGATGGCGAGACTGAAAAGTTGGATGCGCTAAATCTAGTCGCGGATTCGATAGCCCAGCAGCGGCAATCATCTTCGTACCACTTGATTTTTCATCCGTACTTACTAGCTATTCTGGCTGTTGGCCTCGGTATCGCCTATCAATATTCATGGCGCATAAAACGAGACCTCGGCACGGCGCTAATGTTACATTCCGGAGTAATCATGATTTATTTGATGACTATCCGGTATTTTACGGGCCAGTACATCCAGGTAGCCGAGAGCATGAAATGGAGTTGGATGGTATCCGAGGATGGTGAGGAAGATACCGTCATTGGCGTGCGATTTGGAAAAGATTTGATTGGTGCACTGGTATTGCGGCTTGAGCCGAATCCGAGTCTAGCCGGGAAGAAGCGAAACCGAAATTCGATGCTGAGAGGGGGCAAAGGCATAATCCGAGCCTGGACAGTCAAATTGAAGTATCGACATAAGGGTGTCGGTTTGGACATGCTTCATGAGGCTGTTAGAGTAACGAAAGAAAAGTGCGGCAGGGATGCCGAGATTGGCTTCGCGAAGGAACATGCTAACAGTACTATGGTACTGCCTGAAGCCTTCAACGGACCGTTTAGGAAGGACGAGCAAAGAGCCGCAAAGGCTCTAGAAAGAGTTTTGAGCGAATGGGAAGGTGGTAGACGAAGAAGGAGACCATAGAAGTTCGCAGGGACAGGTCGGTTGGCGTTTGGCGGTTATATGGTTACAATGCATGATCAATACCCCCGTTCGTTTAGAAGTGTCTTAGCCTTATAGATATTCAATCGTTTCTCCAAGAATTATCTTCTAGGGACTTTATTTGAACTTTGAGCTTTATGATTCCTAAATAATTGCGTTCCGACATCCCATAGTTCCCGATTGTCAGCTAGTTAGTTAATGTTTCTAGGCAAATGTTCTAACTGCATTTGAAGAGCAGAGATAAAGTTATCCATTGCCACCCGTACGCCAATAGTCTCAACTAGACCATCCAAAAATGCAAGCTTTACTCGCTCCTACTATTACGTTGTATCTCGACTTGAACATGGTTCCTGGTTCTTTCACACCAAATTAACGTCTGGTAATTGGATTTTTCTGAGGTCCTCCGCTAACATCGTCGAATCCATATATAGGCCGACCCATTCGTTTCAATGAGTGTAACACCTACGGGTGCGAAAGGTTAAGGCTGATATCACAAGGTGGCAGATTACCTAATTCAGGATGTGACGGATAACTCACATCGTTGATAGTGACAGTTTTCCTCTGACGGTACTCGGTGTACACGACGCAATCACGTATGATCTGTTCCCGAGCGGCGTATTTAGCACAATGCATGCAAGCAAACAAACCGGGGTTGCATCACGCGAGTTATTGCATACATACCTCCTCGAGCTTCGCTTTCAAAGCGCTTCGTACCTCCTCGTAGATTTGACCAGATATCCGCTTAACGCCACCTCTACGGGCTAGCCGTCTACCCAAATATTATTAGACTCAACCCATCATACGGATAAGTGTCATAAGTTTAGCGTAGTGGGATGATAAGTGAGTGATGCTAAGGTGGATTTAAGGAGCGGATGTGAGTTAGAGTCTTAGAGACACACCTGATGGCGGGCTTGGCTAGAAACCGGGTTTTGCGTTAGTTAGTTACCCGTGGATCGTTGGACTTATAAGTCTCCGACGAATATGTATTCGTATGTAACTTACTAATCCCCTGAATGTTGTCGCGAAGGATCTTACTATGCGACGGTTAGCTATGACCAAGCGTTCGCTTGCTTATACGCATAGTGTAATGTACCGGTGACGCTTGATCCCCTGTAAGTAAAGTGAGTTAGCACGACACGTACGTTTACGCCATCGCGTCTAAGAGACTAGAGAGAACTAAGGTAAATTTACTCCTTTGCCGCCGAGCCCCTTCCCGCCCTTTCCACCTCGGGCCACGTTCTTACCGGGCATTTCGACAGGGTAGATATAAAACGGTCCCACCGAGATATTTGCGCAGAAGAGGAAACGCGGGCTCTGGAATACTCCGGTACAGACTTATATAAATTGAGGCGCGTGCTATGTAAGACAAAGAGGTAACGATGTGGAGTTTGGGACGTGGGGAAAACCAACCGTAAAGACATTTTGAGTCTTAGCGTTGAAATGGTCCGTATCGATAAGACCAAGGCAGCTGTTGCCTTATTAACCATTACCTCAAGGGGATATATGAAGCTAGAGCGGGGTAGCTGCCTGGAGTAACGGATGGCAAGACACTTGACGTCTCATGATGATGTACCTATTAAACGGAGAAAAAGTACATGTATAAGGTACCTATCTCTGCGAGATACCTAGGGTACATCTATACTTTAGGTACATGTAAGTCCCGCAACCGGTT
This sequence comes from Entonaema liquescens, assembly GCA_902805475.1. Lineage (NCBI taxonomy): Eukaryota > Fungi > Ascomycota > Sordariomycetes > Xylariales > Xylariaceae > Entonaema > Entonaema liquescens. The sequence continues at coordinate 1,836,901 of CADCSX010000006.1, forward strand.
GTTGCGTTCACTTCCATCTATATATGCATATCTGTAAGCAACTTGAAGCTATAAGACGGCTAGCTCATAGGCGTAAAACCATCTAATTCTCTCTCTTTTCAAGCTATTGCCAATTTCACTGAAGGTGGTACTCGTAGATTTCTCATCAAGTCAAATTATGACCAAAGGAAATAGGCTCGATTATGAGATAGAGATATAGTCGCCGTAAAATTATATTCCAGCTTTAGCTATACCCCTAAAATACCGCCACTTTGATGTTATGTGTATCGCATTCTTCAGTCGCATATCGAAACTTCCGAGAACAATGATTGTATTTATATGAGGTATCCTTATTAATGCAACCTATAAACTATAGATGGTACATGGTTTCGAATGGTGCAGTTCGAAATTAGTTTACACCGTGGGATCTCAACGAGTGATCATGTACTTCTATGAATTCTAGTACCCCCAACTCGTTCTGATGCAATATCCTGACCGTATGCTGACCGGAGACAAGCGAATATAGAGTAGCCAAACCGCTCTACTGGAATGCGGTGCTGAAACCAAGCACCTGTGCTCTAATAGCGATGCTAGCTGCTGTTCTGCCTTGCTCATTTTGTTGGCATTAAACATGAGTTATTATGCTTCATTCTAAGTCCTGGTAAATTACTCCGTTGCGGATATGAAAGTCGCCTCACTGAACAATCGGCCCTCTTCGGTGATCTCTTGATCCCCGATCTTGAGCTTCAGCACAGTAGGGATGTTGTGAGGGAAGAACTGTACCCAAAGTTAGAGATAAATTCTTTCCAAAGGTTATGTGGGCTTACTTGGTAAATATATGGCTTAGTTCCCGCCGCGTTGGCGACAATTTTCTTGACGAAGCCAGGAACCTCCGCCATGACGTCAATCCTATCAACTCTCTCGCCCATAGCGCATTCGATAACGGCCTCGACGGGCTTTCCATCCTTTGTGGTACCGGACCAGGTGAATCTAATATCGGTGGGCTCAGGCCAGTCATTCTCGGTGTCCTGCTTCGTCTTGAGGTGTGTGGCGCCACAATTGGGCCCCGCAGTGATGATCTCCCCTTCTTTAGCAATCCCGCCAACGTCTACAACAGTTGTTCCATAAGATGGCGGAGTGGTAAATTCCATCAGAATTGCTGAATATGTCGGGCCTTGGTAGTTGAGGAAGTTCCACCGAGCTGCCAAATGATGAGGCTTCATACCTTGCAGGGCGTGGGAAAGGAATGCCTTCCCCTTGAAGTCGATGGGTCCTTTCTTCGTCATGACGCTCCCCTCGGCCGAACACCTTGGCCAAAATGCATGTCGCATGGAACCCCACGGGTGGGCTAGGTCGGTACCGAATAAGCTCTTGCCATCCTTGCCGACGACGAAGCCAGGTGCCACCTTTGTTAATTTGAGGTTGACGATACACTGAGGATCATTCATGGACTTGATTGTGTAAGAGTTACCATCCTCGGAAAGTTCCACGGCGCAATCGGTAGCGAAAAAGCATGTTTTGTCCTCGCTGAACTCGGCGTGGTTCAAGGGCGAAGAGCTCCACAGAGGTTCGGAGCCGTCGGTATAGAAGATCTTGCAGTTGAACTGGCAAGTGGTACGGATGCCACTTCAAGGAATGTCAGCTAGATCGAGGAGCAACTAGGCGGTTGAAGACTCATACGCCACATTGCTGTAGATAACCTGAGCAAAAGCTAGATGACCACTGTCCGCCGTGAAATAGAAGGTCTGGCTCTCGACACAGGTCGATTCCATGGCCTCCCATTTCATGTCGTCTCTGGTTAACTCCGTATACGGCGTCGTTTTGGCATCTTCGGCGACCGATCTTATGGCCGAAGGGCCGTAGATGGGCTCTTCCGTGCCCACGACATTAGCCAAACTGGTCCACCAGTTAGTTGAATAGTTTAGGTTAGGGAACTAAGGAAATTGCTGCTGACGTTTGCTTCGCCCAGTTGAACATGATGTATAAAACGGGATAATCTGTTTAGGTGTTGATGATAGATAAGTGAAAAAGGAGGTAATATAGGCTGACTAAGGGGACAGGAAAAAGAAGGGGAAAAGAGCGGTGATAAGTTGTAGACCGTTAGGAAAATATGCTCTTAATTAGTGTAGAGAGAACGGAAGTAGCTCAAGCTTTCGATATTTGGCGGGGTCCTCAAATAAAGTTTAGGTACCTCTGTACCTGACACTCCACTTCCATTCTACCTACATTATACATGTACCTAAGTACACGGTAAACCGGATTTGAATTAAGGTTGGGGCGCACTCAAATCTCAATTGTGGCTGACGCAAGAAATCTTGAGCATCCACCAACGAAATTGGGGGAATTTTTTGATCTTGAAAATTAACGATTAACCATCTGTTTCCTGTTGACCAATTCACGCGCAACAGCCTCAAGATGTCTAAGGCGCGCTTACCTGCCGCTGGTGCTGACCAGATTGTGAAACTCATTGTGGGAGCTGGAAAGGCTGCACCGAGTCCTCCAGTTGGTCCCGCGCTTGGAAGTAAAGGTGTAAAGTCTATGGATTTTTGCAAGGTAAAGACATACTGAGTTGTTTAAGCGATGCACCGTGATTAACAAGCTTGCTTTTATAGGAATTCAACGCTCGAACGGCACACATAATACCAGGGACACCTATGCCGACTAGAGTAACGGTACGAGCAGACAGATCATTCCACTTCGATGTCCGAACACCACAGACTTCGTGGCTCCTCAAGATTGCGGCGGACCTACCGATCAACAAGAAGGGGAAAAGAAAAGCTGCTGGCCAGCCAGGACATGAAACGGCAGGCACGGTTACTCTAAAACATATTTACGAAATCGCCAAGATAAAGCAGTCTGAACTACGCCTTTCTGGTCTTCCGCTAGAGGGTCTTTGTAGGGCCATCATCTTCCAGGCCAAGTCAATGGGTATTGCTGTTGTCGCATAAATGGAGGGCGGTTACGATTCACTTGCCTTCTAGAACATCTAGGCGTTAAAGCGAGCGGGATGGGGTTGGTTGTCGATTCCGGAGCCTCTGTTATGCTTGCACAGACGGGCTTTTAACATGTATCACCAAATCTGTACGAAATATACGGATCAAACGCAAAGTTCCTGATACACTCTCGCGTGTAGCGTCTAATGTAGCGGAAACGCTGGAAATTGCCTCCTTGGATCTAACGACGATCGGAAGTATTAGATACTCTCGCAGGCAAATAGACGTTCCAATGCTACTCCTCGGCGGCTACTAATATGTCGCTCTTCCCCGCCCCCCATAAAACTTATACAATAGTCTATATTAGAATCGACACTCTATATAAAGGACTATATGAAAACTACTTGGGTGGCTACTTATTACATGATAAGTAGTTATAATTACCTACCTTTCTACATGTATGAGGGTAGTATTGGTACTCCAAGACAGCTGTCAACGTGTTACCTACCTAAGCTATAAAGCGGTTTCGGTCTAGCTTGCACAACAGAATGGTATCGATGAGGCGAGAAGTTGAGATCTCCATGCTCATAGGCACCTTATCGGGCAATGATGTACCAAATTGACAAGTAATTAATATCGTTAATTCATATCGTCAGATATATAGGCGTTGCTTGAAAAAGTGTCAAAACAATTATCAATTTGTACATCTTCGAGATACTTTGTGGGCAGAGTAGGTAGGTGAAAAAGTAGTTGGGCTTCGAAATGACTTCTAGAATGTTTAGAACGACGTGGGTCATTAAACGGCCTGGCCAAGCTTTTACATGTGAACAACAGGGCTACATAACACAGGTGCAAGGATACCACCAACTTTGCGCAACAAATGCTAGTCGTACTGCGCATAGTAAATCCCGTATTCGCACAAATAGAAGCTTGGTTGGAGGGGTTTTTAAAGTTGGTTATTTAGACCTCATTGGCTTTTGTAATGATGTGAACGGTCGATGTTGAGAACATCATGGTTCTTCAGGAGAAAAAGACGATCTATGGCGAACTACTTCAAGGCTTGAGATAGGTTGCGTTGCCGGTTCGCGGAACTTGTACCTAAATAAGTCATCCTTATATGTATTAAAGTACTGCTTGGACAGATGTCTCAAACGGATTCGTCTTTGAATTTGACATTTGACGTTTGACATTTCTGATAGGTTATAGACGACAGTACAGTATTGGTTGGGACCCAAAGCTATGGGATATACCGTTAGAGTAATTGGGCGGGCGTTTCGTTGGAAGATGGAGTTGGGAGATGGAAATCTTGGCCCTGATAATGCATGGCAGATCACAGTCCCGCCGCGGACGGGATCCTGCAAGCTAATCAATCCCAGGCACACCTATAGCTTTATCGGTGTTATTGGGTACATACAATGCAAGGTCGATGTTACCAAAAGCCTAGGACAACCTGGTCAACCTGGTACGTGAGCACCGCATTTATTTTTTATTCGTGTGTAATGGGCCGCAATGGATGGGCGTAATGTGTGTAATAGGAAGAAGATATTTTGTGATAGTCGGATCGAAACTTGAGTCATGAATTATTATTAGACCGCTTATATCGCTTAGTTATCCAAGAGCTATCATATCATGTAAGTAGCCGCCGACTAGACAAAAAGGAGAGAGAGAAAGCTAAGAGTGTATACTCGGCTTTTCGCCTTGCATAGCCCTTTTTTCTTTTTTTCTTTTTTTCTTTTTCTTTTTTTCTTCTAGTTGACCATTTTGGGAAGTCGTAATGATTATGGAAAGGTTTATTATTTGTCAGCCTGCTTCCCGGCGTATTATGTCGCGAAATCTCTATGCAACATCTAGACGCAAACGGATGGAAACCTTTCTGGTCCCCACCCAACAGGGACCCATAGGAGACCCACATGGTCCACCCTCAAGCCTCCAGTGACTCTTCAATCTTTCTTTCTACCAACTCGGAACTGCGTCTGGTGCACTCCGGGTAAAGCGCCGAGGTAAGAGCCCAAAGGTACTCGAAACAAAAGTATCTAAAGTATCTAAAAAGTACTGTACCAGGTTTCCTTTAAACTCGTTGCCAGACAGCCGGATTGACATTATTAACCTGGTTGTCTATTCTACGAATGTATAGTATAGTACGTAGGGAGGTAGGTATTGATAGAGATTCGTAAGGTAATATTTTAATTCACTTTACATGTATGGTTATTTTGGTCAGTCTAATCACTGTAGTTGCACATTAATCCCGTCACGTCCATTGCCCCTCGTATCTTAGATTCTTATGTAAAAATTGGATCAGAAAGTCGTTCTTGCCGGGCAAGTGGGTAGCGGAGAGCGGAGAGAGAGAGAGAGGAGAGAGCTACATACTTACTACCTACTACTTACTACTTACACTACGTACTCTAGAAATTGCCCCACCATGATGGACATAAGTCAGGTCTCCCACAAGTTTTGAGAGAGAGATCTTTTAGAACCTTTTACAAGGTCTGGCACATCATATCATCATCACTTAATTTTTTTTTTACTTTCTTTTCTTTTTTACATTTCATAAACCTGCACTCTCTCTCTCTTCACTATTAAATTCAAAAATTAACTCTTGGGGGCCATCCCTCGGCCCAGCTTGCTGACAGCTCTTTTTATATCTTAGCATTTGGATTCTATTGTTATCTAGCTCCTCGGTATCTTAATTGCCATGACAACCCCGAGCGAGGCTGATGATCGACGCCAACTGGAGCAGTCGCAAGGTAATCACGATATTTTCTCTTTATAAAGTGGCCAATAGACAATATCTACAATGTCTTACTTTCAGAATCAAGTTTCCTTGGCTTAACTACTGGCTAACTATGTATACTTTCGACTTACTAGACAGCTCCAATAATGTATCCGAACGTACCGATGCCACCATAAAACCCTCAGAGCGTGCATCGGTACGCTTCTCATCGATAGTTGACGAAATCGAACCTCCAGTCTCGTCCTTCGGTAGTCCGGAAAGCCGAAGGGAGAGCTCTGCCAATCCTGATCTAATACGAGCTCTGACCAATTCCATTCAAGGCGCTCAGCTTCAAGAGCAGCGCTTGATGAATTATTCGTTTGATCCAGTCTCCCTTCCTCCTTCAAGGGTATGCTATTTTACCATTCTCTCTCAATTTATTTCTACATGATGCTCGCTCCCTCCCTACAATGGTTGCAAAATTCGGGTGAAATTCTCCTTTATATTATTCACCGCTGCGCCTCATTTCCCGTCCCAGAGTAGAGCAAAGATTGGCGCTTTAGTATACATGTGGTCCCGATAGCAATTACTTGGTTTTATTAGATCCGGCTCTATGGGATCGTATTATAACTAACAGTATGTCTTCGTGTAGGTTGTGTCTAATGAAACCACACCCAGCGCAACTCCGCAGCACAGCCATAGCCCCATGAGCCATCCGTCGCCCCGATTGAGCCCTAAAGCTCCCGAGTTGGTATCACCACCACTCACACCAGCCGGTACTTCCGCAGCGGATTCTTCCACACGTAGCGCGAAATCCGTTCGAATTGCTAGTTCTGATGGAGGATATGATTCTCAGGCGATAACACCGCAAGCATCAGGGCAAGATTCTAGACCAGTTTCGCCTCGAATGGGTCTGCCCCACCGACCTGCTTCCACCGACAATATATCTCAACGTTCAACTGCGGTAGACGAACGCGACGGGGCCCGCTCGCATCGAAAGGGATTTTAGTATCGGACCTGGAGGTCAATCGCTACCTGTATCTAGGGAATCCAGTCCCTCGAGAAATGCCGCATCCCAGTATTATTCGCGACCCTTCACTCCTCAAGGGGATATCAATGATCCGTATGCTGCGAGTAAACGACCGACGCAGAACAAAGCGGGTGGCAACATCGACCAGCGATTCGTCTTCTCTAGGAAAAAAACATGGATCCCCTCTTCTTCGTCAACAAACCTAGTGAGGACAGATAGGCAAGAAAAAAGACATTCTGGGCTTTTTGCAAATAAGAACAAGTCGGTAGACCTTCACCAGACAGGCTCCGGTTCGACAACACATAGTACGCACGGATCTATGTCTGATCTGAAGCGGTTTTTTAAAGTTGGCGTTAATCACAAGCCTAAGAAGGCAGCATCCCCGTCTCCTCTGGGGTCTAAGCCAGCTTACCAGGTCCCATTCGCCGACGACCATGGCCTGTCATCCAAGTATGGCAAGTTAGGCCGAGTGCTTGGATCTGGTGCCGGAGGTTCTGTTAAACTTATGAAGAGAACGGAGGATAATACCGTATTCGCGGTGAAAGAATTTCGCCCTCGACACTCGTACGAAACTGAAAAGGAGTATGTCAAGAAATTGACTGCCGAATTCTGTATCGGGTCCGCTTTGCATCACGGTAACATTATTGAGACGCTCGACATTGTCCAAGAAAAAGGAAAATGGTACGAGGTTATGGAATACGCTCCGTACGATCTATTCGCCATAGTTATGACCGGAAAGATGTCCAAGGCGGAGATAACATGCTGCTTTCTACAAATACTGAGTGGGGTAACCTACCTTCACAGTTCGGGTCTTGCTCATCGGGATCTGAAACTGGATAATGTTGTTGTTAGCCAACATGGCATTATGAAAATCATCGACTTTGGTAGTGCTCATGTTTTTCGGTATCCTTTCGAGACCGAAATCGTCCTTGCTGCTGGTAAGTTCGGTGTCGTCACGCAGTTAACGATCTTGCGGATCTAACAAGTCGCTAGGTGTTGTTGGGTCGGATCCCTACCTTGCTCCGGAGGTTTATGATGAGCGCAAGTACGACCCTCAAGCAGTAGATATCTGGTCTCTTGCGATAATATTCTGTTGCATGTCACTGCGGAGGTTCCCTTGGAAGGTCCCGCGCTTATCGGATAATTCATACAAGCTTTTTGCAGCAGAACCCTCTCCCGGCCACGACCCTAAGAAGCTAATCCTCCCTTCGAGGTCCACGAATGATCTTACGAGTATTCCACAGCGTGATATTTTCGCGGAAGATGATGGGAAGCTGCAAAACTCCAAGCCCAGCGAACCATCTACCCCATCTACTCCGTCTACTCCTAGTACCAATGCCGCTACCACTGGTGCTAGCGCCCAGGAAAAGAAAGAAGTTATCAGGGGCCCGTGGCGTTTGTTGAGGCTGCTTCCTAGGGAGAGCAGACATATCATTGGCAGGATGTTGACAATTGATCCTAAGAGGCGTGCTCAAATGCCTGAGATACTTGATGAACCTTGGGTGTCAGATACGGTTATCTGTAGGCAAGTCGGTCATGGGCAAGTCATTCACGCGGACGATCACACGCATGTCCTTGAGCCGCCGGCGTCACCGAGTAAATAGAAAGATCCGGAGAGCGGCCCGGGGAGACAACCAGTGAGACAACCAGAGGTACAACAAGAGGTGCAGCCGGAGATGCAGCCGGAGGTGCAGCCAGAGGTAGGGCCGATAGTACAACCAGAAGCACAGCCGGAGGTAAAGCCAAAGGCGAAACGGGGGGTGGTTCGGCGGATGATTTTGCGCATATCATTATATTTAAGGCGTAGGCGGGGACAGTAGGTTCCCATAAGCGGCGTTTACGGGGTCATAGCTTCGGGATCATCAACGGCAAAGCGGAAGGGTGCAAACCATTCAGATTCATAGCGGTATAGAACTTAGAGTATATGCTATTGCGTATAGAGGTTTGGGTAGATAAGGTTCTAGTCTATTTTATGATCCGTGCCTTTGGCGGACCGCGGCATAGCTTAGGTATTAATAGATGTAAATTCAATTTCACTCTTATAAGAATATCTTTTTTGATATGATAATCACAGGAATGCTTCTGTACCTAGGTAGGTACTGAATTAAAATGGCTTACATAACAAGTTGAATCGGGATGTGCGCGAGGATCCGGCTGGTCCCGGATAGGCGGGTAAGGTTCTAGGCAATGGTAGACCCGGCATTCGGAAAAACCGAGGAATAAAAAGTTTTGGGTCTATCGACCACTTGAAGCTTCCAAAGCCTTCTAAAGATCCATCCACCACTTGCGATAGCTTCAAATTTAGATCTCCGAGCTCCCAATTCGTTGCAATTTTGTCCAGAAAATCTCTACCTTTTCGAATTCTCTAATTCACGAACTCCTCCCTTAATATACTTCACAATGGTATGCTCGATTCCTAAACTGTTGCATTATAATATTATAATATTATGACGTGCGCTTCGCAATCCCGCACTTCGTCACCCCACATACGTTTTTAAATTCCCATCTGCCCATTTACTTTTCGCGAAACTTAGGTAGCTAACATGTTATGAACGTTACAGTCTACCACTATCCGATCGATCAAATCCCTTGTCCCTCTCCTGGACCGTGTGTTAATCCAGCGAGTCAAGTCGGAAGCTAAGACCGCTGGCGGTATCTTACTGCCTGAGTCCAGCGTGAAGGATCTTAACGAAGGCAAAGTTCTCGCCGTCGGACCCGGCGCGCTGAACAAGGATGGCCAACGTGTGCCCATGGGTGTGCAGAAGGGAGACCGTGTGTTGATTCCTTCGGTAAGTTAGAATAATATTAAGACCCCTAAGTCGCCTAGGATAATTCTTGCGCCTCTCTCTACGCATCTCACGCAAATGTAACTAACGTGTATATCTAGTACGGTGGTGCCCCCATCGAGGTCGGCGACGAAGTATACCACGTCTTCCGCGACAGCGAGTAAGTTCCCACAGCACGCACCTACGCATCGCCGAAGAAGACGTACTAACAGTATTTCGCTTCTACAGAATCATGGCCAAGATCAACGAGTAAATTATAACGATACCCACGATTGATGACACCGATGTACCATAGCATGTATGTACAACAGGAGGCAAATAAAAAGAAGGAAGCTCGTGTCAAGTTTTGCATATAGCGCAACGTGATTCGGCGGCCGGATGGGAAAGGCTGTAGAGTAGTAGTAGTATCTCGTTTAAGAGGCTCGACTTGTGGTCTTGAGGTGCAGTTAATCTCCACTCTTCCCTCCAAGATGTGTTCTTTAGGAATTGGTGACTATTCATGAAATGATATGGATAGCAATTGCAATTGTCTCCCTCAGGACCGACTCTTTGACGTGATCACTCTAGCCCTCCTTACTCGTTTAGGAAGACTTTTCGAGAGTCTATCCGACTTGTAAAATTATATATCGGAACTCGGGTTAATATATACAAGTGCTCGTCGTGGCGTTATGATTGTAGTAATACTTTTAAGGATATCCAGGCAATAGGTAATTACTACTTAATTCTTTAATTTACAACTAGCTGGTTACCGAATAACCGTCTCCGAAACACGCTCTTTCTTAGATATTCGGAATACACCGAGATGAATAGGAGTGGCGGATGATTTAGGTAGTTAATATAAAAATAACTAGAAGTCTTGCTATTTTACCAAGAAAAAGGGCACCAATAGAAGAGCATTTATCAACCAAAGCAGAAAATATTGTCAGCTGAACCAAAAGCCAAGACATAACCATATAACACAACTTAAGCGCCTCAGATCAGCCCGCATGTAAACGCCATAGGCTTATATTCGGACGCATTTCCCGGCATGTTTTGCTTCTTCCACCATTCACATCCAGATGAGAAGGTTGAAGAGTTGGGACGAACATGTTTCAACTTCATTCGGTGCGGCCCGGCTGATTGGCCACGGTATATATTACTGCAGCCTCCCACGGGCAGCCCCTAGCCCCTTACGTCGAGCTGGACCTGATTTTACTCAGCCATTTCCCCAGATTTCCGACAACGTCATCTCGCGTGGTACCGTTGCACTCTATCTGAGACGGGAGAATCAGGGTCCTTGGAAGCTCGGGTCTACCCCTGAGGAGTCCAGTGGCTGTCCTCTCTGGCATTTTTATTCGTTGTTGGGCACAAGGCGCTTTTGGTGTGCGAGTTTGGGCGGGTGTGTAGCTGAAGGAAAGTAGAAGAATTATCCTCAAATCACACTTTTGAAGAGGTCTAATTTCTCAGATGTGATTCGACATGTCATATTGCGGGCCTCTCTTCGGTGTATACCCAGATAGGTTAATCTTCCCTCTCCCTTTGGTTCGTTTGCTTTACAAGACTTTACATTATGGCGATCCATCTCATTTCCTACTTTTGTATAATACCTACACCTATGTCTAGGTAGGAAGATTCACTTCCCGTCGTTCACTTATTCGTTTCAGTCGCTCATTCTTCAATTCTTGCTCATATGTTCAATTCCTGGTCCACCTATACTTGAAGTCGTGAAGGACACTATATACACTCGTTTTCTTACCCAGGCTGGGCCGCTACTCTTCTCAAATAGTCTCAGTAGTTTGATATTCTGGGTACATTTGAAAATTCTTTTGCTCCGCCTAGGACCTGTGTATTACCTCATTTTATTCCAAGAACCGACTGTCATTATCCAAAATTACTATTCAGTATGAAGTGTCCTCCCTCCTTTCTTGTGGCTATAGCTACCATTCTCCCGACGGTGGTTGATGCACACACTGTGTTCACGACGCTTTTATCAACGATGAGTCTCAGGGAGACGGGACATGTGTCAGAATGAACATGAACCCCAGCACTGTACTGCCCCAATAGCCAGCTTAGATAGCGATGATATGGCTTGCGGTAAGTCATCCATTCCCTCAGTAAAACGACATGCTGCTAACTGTTCACTAGGCGTCGACGGTCAGAAGCCCGTCGCTTTCACCTGCCCCGCACCGGCTGGTGCAAAACTCACCTTTGAGTGGCGGACATGGGCCGATGCTGAGCAACCTGGGTCTATAGATATTTCACATAAGGTATATCACACCTAGGATTGTTAATTGTGTTGATTTATACTTACCATAGAGACCTAGGGGCCTTGTGCCGTCTATGCTAAACAGGTAAAAGATATAGCGAAGGACTCCGCCACTGGTCCTGGCTGGATTAAACTTGTAAGTGCTGCCATGAGATCTTCTATTTATGGATTCGAGGACTTTCAGATCGCCCTTCTGTGGTAGCTTTCTATTAACCTTCTATGTAGTGGGAAGAAGGCTACGATGCGTCGAGTGGCAAGTGGTGTACAGAAAAACTGATCGATAACAATGGACTGCTGTCCATTCATATTCCGAAGTCACTTCCCGGTGGCTCATGGCTCTTCAGGCCCGAACTCCTAGCCCTTCATCAGGCGGATAAAGGCGACCCGCAATTTTACACGGGATGTGCACAGGTGTTTATCAACAGCGGCAATGCGGCAACCGTTGATGTGCCTGCGGAGTATAGTGTTAGCATACCAGGGTATGTCGAGGCTGGCCAGCCTCCGGTATCTTTCAATATCTACCAGCCTCAATTCCCGTATCCAATGCCCGGACCAAAGGTCTACAAGCCCGCAGAGTCGAAAAGTAAGGCTACTTTTACTTCAGCTTCGACTTCATCCAAGGCTCTAAAGCAAACCGAGGGTGAGATCCCTTCGGATTACCTCATTAAGAACGCGAATTGGGTAGGCGTAGAAGTATCCTCTTACTCGACTGAGGATGGTTGTTGGAAAGCGTCCGAAGAGTGCTTTAGCCAAGCTCAGAATTGCTACGACTCGGCACCTCCAACGGGAAGTGCTAACTGTCGAACTTGGGAGAGCAAATGTGATGGCATCAGCGACGCCTGTAGCGCCGGAGATTTCAATGGTCCTCCAAATAAAGGTCAGAAGCTCCAAAGCGAGGACCCGTCACCCCCGGGAAATATTCCAAGAGCTGCAGAATATATCAACTCCAAGAAAATGCGGATACGTCGTTCTAGAACATTGGATTCGGGACTCTCCTGGAAATAGGGGTCTACCATGCCCATATCCGCTCCGTACTTTATACGATGGAGAACCCCTGGTTGGGTTTGATGGGTACTTTATTGATTAGGAAGGTTAAACGATAAAAGTTATACGACCTTGCGTGCTTCTGTTGCAATATGTATCTGAACGGCGCAAAATGAGTTTGCGCCATATAAGATTCAGATATTGCCCCACTGATAAATAACTCATGCAGCAGCCCCATAGCCCATAGCCTAGGTAGGTATCTTCGTATTTTAAAAAAGATTTATTTTCTAGAATGGTCTCAATAATGTTATTGTTGCATTGTCAGTACTATATGTTTTGCTTTGTAAGAAGGTGTCACTGATAAGACGGCTGTCGGCCTGCGTTGATTTGTGATGTGATGGTGGCGTTGTACTAATAAGTTCAATCAACTTACATAGGTAGGTATAGGTAAGTTTTACTGAGTGATCGACCTTGGGTTTGGAATACTAGCTGAGACCAATTACACGGACAATTATGAATATTATGCTACGTGCTTTGACATAAAGATACCTAGGTACCTACCTAGATATAAAATGTACCTAAGACATAGATAGGTACCTCAAGAAGCTAAGAGATAGTTCCATATATTAGACTCTGAGCGAAGTGCGAAGGAGGATAGCGTACGTAACAAATACCTAACAAAATACTTATTAAACACATATACCTACCTAGGTAGGTAGGTATGTATGTCCGTCATTACCTACAATGTAGCTACACGTGTAGTACCTAACAAAATAAGGTACCTAATAGGTAAGATAGGCCATTCGGCAGTCGGAAGCATATAACCATCGCAAAGTTGATTAATAAAGCTCCGAGCCGGGTGGATCTCCTCATGCCGCTGTCAAATGACGAAACTCGGGAATACTATGTAGGATAATGATGATGACAAAACAAATTGTCTAAACTAAGGGTCAAATGCCGTAACTGAGCGCCTTCACCGTCACTCTCGTAACTAACAAGATCTAAGTTTAGTTTACGCTCAAGCCAGGATCATAGTTTAAACTTTGATTTCTTTATAAATTGTTACGCTGCTCGAGTGGTAGATAAAAAGAAGATGTCTTCTCACTTCATCTACTATTTAGTCCCAAGGTAGTCCCAGTCACTTCCCAGGCACCGCACACCCCAAAAATAGAAGAGCAAGGGCCTAAATTAAGCCATTTCCACTCTTTTCGCTTCGGGGGGTTTAACTATTAAGACCTTATAAGAAGCCGTCTAAAAAAAAGGTTATTAGATTCAATTTGTCGCAAAAAAAAAAAAAAATATTTTTCTATTTTTTGGAGGCAGCGTTACTCGGAAGAAACAATTGGTCTAATTGCTACGGGATCCGACGAATCAAAATAATACATCTCGGTCATCACGATCGCACAAAGTCGCAAAAATGACGGTTCCTATCGATCACATCATCGAAACCCCTCCGCGGGCACCGTCCCCTGTACACGGCTTCGGAACCCTTGCTGTCCACGCCGGTGCCCCCCACGATCCTACAACCGGCGCCGTTATCGAGCCTATTTCGCTATCTACTACCTTTGCACAAACTGCTGCCGGGAAGCCTATAGGCTTATACGAATATTCCCGTAGCTCCAATCCTAACCGGGATAACTTCGAGCAGGCTGTTGCTGCGTTGGAAAATGCGAAATACGCACTCGCTTTTGGTAGCGGAAGTGCTGCTACAGCTACCATTCTCCAGAGCTTGGCTCAGGGCTCTCATGTCATCAGTGTTAGTGATGTTTATGGTGGTACTCATCGGTATTTCACCCGAGTAGCTAAGGCTCATGGTGTTACTGTTACCTTTACTCCCCAGATCGAGGTTGATATCGCAGAGCACATCCGGGACAACACCAAATTAGTATGGATCGAGTCGCCTAGCAATCCTACGCTACGACTTGTCGACATTCGAGCAGTTGCCACTGCAGCTCACTCGCGAGGCGTTGCCGTTGTTGTTGATAACACCTTCCTTAGTCCCTACGTACAAAACCCCCTCGACCACGGCGCTGATATCGTCGTCCATAGTGTCACCAAGTACATTAATGGACACAGCGATGTGGTTATGGGACTAGCAGCTTTCAACTCTGAGGAGTTGCGCGAGCGTCTATCCTTCCTGCAGAATGCGGGCGGCGCCGTGCCCTCGGCTTTCGATTCCTGGCTAGCCCACCGAGGTGTTAAGACATTGCACCTGCGAGTGAGGCAATCAAGCGGCAACGCTACGGCTGTTGCAAAAGCGCTAGAGGCTAGCCCTCATGTTATTTCCGTCAACTATCCTGGCTTGGATTCTCACCCGCACAGGCATATTGCTCTGAAACAGCACCGAGAGGGTATGGGCGGCGGCATGCTTTCCTTCCGTATTAAGGGAGGCCGAGCCGCAGCTGAGCGGTTCTGCCAGCTGACCAAGATCTTCACGCTGGCCGAGAGTTTAGGTGGCATCGAGAGTTTGGTCGAGCTACCAAGCGCAATGACGCATGCCGGTATTCCCCGAGATCAGCGAGAGGCCGTAGGCGTCTTCGACGACCTCGTGCGTGTAAGCTGCGGTATCGAGGCCGGAAGACCTGCTTCGCGATGTCCAGCAGGCGTTGGAAAAGGCGGTATTCGAAACCGTCTCTTCGAGCAATGGAACAAACGGCGTCAATGGAGTTAATGGCGTCAACGGACATGAATCAAAATAGATGGAGGGGTTAAGAAAGCGATGAACGGGCTATCCAACCCACCATTATCGGAATGACGAAGCGTTATATAGAACCCGATTTTTAATTACCTGTTAGGCGTTATGTTCGTATCCGGTCGGTAGCATATGGTATGTTCCAGGCCCATAGGGGAGCCGGAAACATAACCAATAAATAACTGCATTTCATAGTGGGATCAATAACGTGTCAGCATATTTATGTGCGAATTAAAATCGATTCGAGTCTTCGTTCACTTATAGACAGTTAGAATAGCTTGGGATAGTATAATATAGACGTGTGAAATGGAAAGGAATGGGTCGGGACTTACGAATCCCTCCTTAGTACATTACCGATAAGTGTTTATTTTTATATCTCTTCTCGAGTTATAAATGTGGATGTCATGATATTCTAATATGAATTGAAATATGTAGGTGTCAAATCAGCCAACCGTTGGTTAAGAGTGAGGCCATAGCACGTCGCGTCCAGAGTCTAGACTAAGAAACACAGATGGGACGAGGACACGAGCTACTTCCCCCTGGAATCTAGGAATAAATCTACTTACCAGGGGAAATCTTGAAGTTATAATATCAAATCGAGGAAGTAGGGTTCAATGGCATCTCTTCTAATTAGGGGCACGATCGGGAGAGGGACAACTTCGCATACCGAGCACACCGCGAGATCAATATCACACCCATGTCGCTCTGCTCCGCCGCCTTGTTAGGAACGATCTTCATTTGCTCCGTTATTCGCGGAACGGCGAACGGAACTCCTAAGACTATTGGTCTTGGCGTTAATGAAGGTCCGGTTTATACATATTGCATATTGATAGGTAAGTCAGCACATGTGACATTGGTTATTTTATATTGTTAAACCAATATATGGCTTCCTCTCTCTGGGTGTAAGCGCGCATTTTCAGGTAATTTCCGGTGAGGATATGTAAATTCAGTGGTTGAGGACTAACATGAGAAACCTACCTAATATTCCGGACTGAGCCGTAGCGGAGAACGGTAAATACGTTAAGAATGACTGGCCAGCAAGATCCAAGCTCGGGACTTGACAAATTTCGTTCTCCACTATCATGGGGAAGATTTGGAATTGTTCTTCTACCAGGGATGACGACGACGACGTCCAGTGCCACTTGCGGCGGCACAGCTCCAGTTAGGGCTGACCCAGACGCTGTCAGGGGCTCCACGTTGAAGTCCGAGCCGCAATTCTCTGGGGACGGGAATATCATCGCAGTTGGTTCAAGGTGGAATTAGGAACACCGAGCCACGATGGTATATTTGTAATTGTGTCGATATTTGCTCTCGACGGCGATGTTGGGTCGTCGACTCAACCATATAAGAATGGACTCGTCCGACTTGTAGATGGGCAATTTAGCTTCACAAGTAAATCATTAACTTAAAGTTCAATAAGAAAGCAGTCGAACTCAAAATGGCCAGAACAAGTCTATCTACCATGCTCCTAACGAGCCTTGCGGCCGTGGCATCGGCACGCAACTGCAAGAACTTGACGATTCCCCTCACGCTCTCAGCGCAGAATATGGACTTCGACTTCAAGGCGCCTAGCAACGATATCGAAGTCACGAACTATGTCCTGAACTCTGGCCGCGCCGGTGTGTACTATGCCGATGAGATATTAAGCGAAACCAAGGTAAGCGTGAAGTCTATCTCCTCACCTACACGCTCATGGTATGAGTGTGGATGAGAAAGAGTCACCTTTTGCTAACCACCCCTTGTACAGTACCGAAACGTGACGGGCAACTATTCCATCGCCGCAACGTACTGCGAGCCCGAGGGAGGCCCAGGCCGCGCTCTACAGATTCTCACTCGGTATGTATATGCACATAGAAACCTGTCTCCAAGACCTCCTTGCTTGCTCAGAACAGCTGACTAACACTTCGCAGTAAGCAACAAACCAACCCCCTTATCCGCTCCCATCAGAATCATCTAGATATCCCTATAGAACTGTGTCTTGATTCCTCTCCTAAGAGCGCTGGAGCCTTAACCCCAACTCACCCCAACCCATACTAACCACCACCACCACCCCCCCTTAGACGGCGCCGCCTTCGACCGGACCTACTGGGACTTCCCCGCGCAGTCCCACAACTACAGCTACGCCGCCGCCGCCCTCGCGCGCAACTACAGCGTATTCTTCTTCGACCGTCCGGGCATCGGGCAGTCGAGCCACGGTGACCCCGTCAACGAGATCCAGTCACCTCTCGAGCTCGCGGCCCTGTACACGCTGACGACCAAGCTCCGCCGCGGCACCCTCCGCGGCGTGTCCACCCGCCACCGGAAAATCGTCCACGTCGGCCACAGCTACGGCTCGGCGCAGACCTACGGGCTGACGGCCGCGCATCCGGACGACGGCGTGTCCGACGCCATCGCGCTGACGGGGTTTAGCATGGGCCTCGGCACGTACGTGAACAACTTCCTGTTCGGCGGCAACTTCGTGCTCGCGGCGGCCGACGGGGGCTACGGCCCGGGCTACATCACGAGCGGCGACGTGTCCGCCATCCAGTCCAATTTCTTCGCCCCGGATAACTTCGACCCGGAGATCCTCCAGGAGACGTACGAGACGGGCGCGCCGACCGCCGTCGGCGAGCTGTTGACTATTGGCGGTCTCACGGCTACGAATAACAGCTATACCGGTCCCGTTTTTGTTATCACGGGAGGTGAGATACCCCCTTTTCCCTATATACTTGTTGGATTTACTCAATAGCGATGAATTCTGGGGACTAACTTCGATTTTATTATAGAGCACGACATTGCATTCTGCGGAGGTAACTGCTATATTTCTAAGCCTAGTATCCCCGAGCAGGCGAGGGAGTCCTTCACTAATAAGTCCTCTTTTGAGGCTTACGTTGTGCCCGGTGCTGGCCATGGCCTTAACTTGGTGAGTATCCTTCCTTCATTATAAAATATCGACGGGTTGGCGCTGACTGCGAGTAGGAGTACACCGCGCAGGAAACATACACGAAGATCCTTGACTTTTTTGATAAGGTTGTTTAGACCCAGGAATAACATGTTTCAGCATCCCACGGGGATTTTATTGTCTATCATATAGAAGCCATAGAGTGTAACTAAGCATAAACGTACCACTTGAATTCCCTATCCTCCATTCGATGATGTGGAAAGTGTATCCATGGTTCCAAACGCATAGGCAAAGCATCGCAGATTACAACATATCATCTAGCTTGAAGTCCATTATTAAATGTCCGATTTTTGGTTTTGCGATAAATCAGTCGCAAGACACGCCCAGCCCGGACTGTACTGGGAATATTTGGTGAAGCTCTGCTAGTTGCATTATGAATATTGTCATTTCGTTCTAATCGTCATCAACGTCATCGTCATCATCTATTTTTGAAATTTAGCAAGGTGTCAATCCGTTTGATACTTGATGAAGTAGTGATATCAATACATACCTCCTTCTGATTCCGAGGTATCACTGTCCTCTTGCATATGTTGGTCAGGAGGCCAATTGATGAACATTGAATCAATCAGTTCCCCTGAAGAGCGCTCGACTGTGAGATTTAATGTTAGCAAATTCTTGCTATTTTTAGTACTATTATGGGGCTCATAGATATGCGAAGTATAAGGGGTAATAGACCTACAATCATAGCCTGTCCATTCAGTAGTATAATTCGATATATTCGTAGTCTTATCCTTATCTTTAAACTCGACAGGGTACGAAGACATGGACTGTACTTGTCTCAGGAAGGAGAGTCGTATGGTAGAGAGGTTGAATTTGAGCTTTGCCATTTGGCCAAAGAATGAGGCCCAGAGATTGACCTTGTCTGCAGCTAGAATTTGCGTTTGGCTAGAGAAGGTAACCTTGTGTAGCGAGATTATGCGTAGGCTAGACTTGAACCTCTTGTAAAGGCCGAGAAGATGAGATGGTTCGATGGTTACCATCCCGATTTCCAGCTCCTTCAAATGCTGGAATGCAGGAGTTTGTGGTATCCGTGGTAGTTTGTCTTGTATATTGTTTCCATTAACTCCTTGATCCATCATTGGCTTGGATAGGGTTAAATTATCAGGGAATTTCGGCGGACGACTTAGCCATTGAAAAAGTTGTTTAGGCTCATCTACAGCGCAACTCCGAAAGTTCAATCTCAGGTGCTCTACAGATGGCGTTTTCGAAAGAAACGACACTAGACTGAGGCCAAGATAACCTTCGTAACCTCCTCCCTTGTTGATAACAAGGGTGGAAAATGAGGTGGGCCCTAAATCGAGGAAAAGCGTCTTGAGGTCGCCGAGGAAGGGTGCAATCGTTGATTCAAGATAAGAAGGTATGTTGAACGCCAAACTCGGGAGATGACAATTCCTAAGTATAACCTCCAACTGAGTAGGACCATGTGTCTCTTTAGCCTTGCCTAGGGCTCGGAGCATGGTTAAGAATATGTGGGAAACGTATTGCAGACGTGATTCCACCAAGCTAGAGTCAAGATGGCGATTGAACCGGGGTTGATCAAGGGCATGATGTGTCTCCTGGAAGAACGTTGGGGCACCGTAAGCGTGCCAGGTACTGTCCCCTCCATCGCGATATCGACCAGAAGAGTTGAAGTCTCGCAGTCCGACTGTCTTAAGGTTGGGTAGATTGCAAAGAGCTTCCGAGAGAAGCTGGAGGTCTCGGCCCGTGGTAATTAAGGCGTGATGGCTCATATATTCTTCACGGAGCTTATTATATGCTACCGCCTGTTCAGCATCGGAGAAGATCTGCATATGAACTGGTAGACTGGGCAATGCAGGCGGGCGCTCAAGACTAATAATGAGATGGGATATGCTGGGTGCGAATCTGGACTTGGAGATGTCTAGGAGCGCACCGAGACTAAACTCGCTAAGCATGAACTGCCTCTTCGTGAAGAATTCATGGGTAAATGACTGGAGGAGAGACACCTCCAGTCGGCGACAAACACAGCGAAGGTTTCCATAATCTGAAGTTTTGAGGTAGGAAGATATCTGAAGAAGAACTTCGAGAGGAATATCTAATAAGGGGCTCATATTGTCAACTTCCATGATTTTGAGATTCACGGTCGTAGTGTTGACGGATTGGGAAAATGGGGGCGGGATGAATTAGTTGTCGATATTGGTAATGGTAATTGGACAGGAGAGAGAGAGGGGCAGAACAAGTATCCAGACGCAAAGACGGCTTGGATTGAATTGATAGGTAGGGGGTATCTGGGGTATCTGTAGAAATAGAAAAGATGGGGAAAACGGGAAAAAGAATTTAGAATTGAAGCCGGTTTGTTTTTTTGTTTTAAAGCTGTTTGCTCCTTCATTACTTTTCCAACTTCCAGGCAGAATGGGGGTCGATACTGTATGATATCTCCAGGCAGCTGCTAGGTTAGGTCGTTAGCTAGCTAGAATGGGTGAGGCAGCAGCACTGTACCTGCCTAAGTCTAGACGGTCCAGACGGTTGCGATTGGTCCAGGTGTCTTAAAGGGGGAACGGCCGTATGCGATCCGTGCATACTATGCACATAAGAGTTTATTTTATCAATCGCACACGCGCACCTGCACATACGTAACTTCGCCAACCACAAGCATCCGCGCACCTGCACAGCTATTCACAGGTATTTCATGGGAAGCACGGAGAGCACGAAAGTACATACTTCTTAGGTACTCACTTTCCAATTGATTCGCATGGAATTAGGACCGTGTGAATTATCTAAATATAGGTAGTTCCGACGGGTGTGAACTCCGAAATACCTATTACCTATAACTATGTAAAGTACCTTCACGTTTTCTAAGGGGTAATAATTCATTTCCCCTGAAGCGGTAGCTAACCGCTGTCATATTGCTAACTACCAAATCCTTTTATGCCTGATCAATATCCAAATAAAACCAACGCTTCATATCCCTTTCATTGTATCCATATCATACAGCTTTTGATGATTCTTGTCGTACTTATTACCAATATCCGCTTCCTCGTCAAATTCCTCGTGCTGACTGCTTTCGTCGTAGGCAAGTCTGACCTCATCTATCTGGTCGCCCACTTCCATCCACGTATCGCTGCAGGCTGGGATGGGGAATAGCTTGCATAATGCCCAGTACATTCCCCCAGAAATAATAAACCCGCAGAAGAAATTAAAATTGTAGATGTAAGTTGCCCCTATGGGAACATTGCCACCATTCACCGCCCCAGCGAATCCAACCACGTTGATAAGAATGCCACTGATATATGCGGCATATGCTCTCCAATGAAAGCCATAAGTAAAAAAGTACGGTCCCGTCTTACGAGCGTCATATAGCTCCCTGATTTCGAGATAGCCTCTTCGGACTAAGTAATAATCGCTGCACATGACACCCGCTATTGAGCTGAGAAAGACCGAATAAGATGAGAGATAAGTCGTAAATTGGTTACTTGATGTTAGTAAATTATAGGGGCACATGGCTAAGCCAACAGCCGCACATATATAGCCGCCGCGCCGAATATTGATGAACCGTGGAAGCAGTGCCGTCATGTCCGTCCCCGCCGAAACCGAGTTCGCTGCGATATTCGTACCTAGCTGAGCTAGGGCAAAAGCGAGCGAGATGATGAAGACTCCAAATCTCTGGCCAGAACTAGCGTCATCAATAAATCTCTAGGAGATCAAGCGGATCCCAGATTGGTTCACTCCCAGGGTAGATGATAACCGAGCTAGATGAGACCAATATGCCGATCAAGGAAGTAATGGCGAAACCAATAGGAATCGTAAAAAGCTGCGACCAAAGCGCATCACGAGGCTTGGTTGAGAAACGAGTAAAGTCGGGATCATTCACAATGAGTGTTGCAAAGTTGGCAATGGAACTCATAACGCCCTTAATAAACTGCCAAGCAAGGTCGCTACCTTCGACGGTTGCTTTTTGCCGAACAATGGGTCCCGGACCCCCGGCGCGAACAAGAGCCCAGATCAAGAAAGCGATGCCCGCACAAGGGACGAAGTAAGCCTTCACCGTGAACAGATGTCGAATTTTATGCACGGGAAACCAGATGGCCGGTAACGACAGGAGCCAGAAGAGGAAAAAAGAGACGTAATCAGCGGTTGTGGTCCCTGAGCCCTCGGGGAATGAATTGGGGATAGTTTTGCGATCCTGTAAGGCATTAGAGATTCAACTTCGGGGTGCGAATATGACAATCCGACCAAACTTACCCAGCTAAGCCAGATGGATCGGATCATGAGATATACGCAATGTCCACCAATATACGACTGTACGCCATACCAAATACACGCCATAGCAGCACGATTAAATACGGGCCAGAGGCAGCCCCAGATCCCAAAACTCGATCGGTTCACAACCGGGAAGCCGATATGATACATAGCTCCGATGCGACCGGTCATGCATATGAAGCCTCCAGCAATTGCGTATCCGATCCATACGCATAGCCAAGACTGCCACCACGAGAGTCCACCCACGATCATAGACGAGCTAATCATCCACGTGTTGATGTTAAAGGAATCGGCAATCCAAAAGCCAACGAAGTTCCACGCTCCCCATTGGCGACGCTCAGGCTCGACGGGTTTAAGATCATTGTTTGTTAACTGATTTTGGTTGGTTGGTTAGTACTGTGATTGGTTCTATTGGCTACTTTTTCATAGTATGATATCGGATGCCGAGAATGAGATGGGTAAAACGGATTCAGCCTTACCATCAACTGGGCCACAGTGAGGCCATCTTCGTTATCTACGGCGGCTTTATCCACCCAATTACTGATCCTCGAATTATGAAGCCTTTCCATCGCAACGACCAATCCGGAGGACCCTGGACTAAATGGGGTCGAAGGAGTTTCGCTACGTTTAGGTAATTTTCGAGTAATGGTAACTAAACGCACGTGTGTCGAGTTCTCACATGTATGACGCGCGACCCAGTCGGAGGAAGGGTACCTTAGGTTAGATAGGTTAGATAGGTTAGATACCTAGGTAAGTGGTAGGATAATTAGATTTGTTTTGATGGTATTAAAACATCCTATATCGAAACTCTAGGTTTTTAAACCTTGAGTGCGTGATACCAACCCTAATTATAACGTGGGAAAGTAGATATAGATATATACATATATATATTCTATTCCAAGATAAATAAAATTAAAAAGGAAAGGAAAGATACCTGAAGAAGAGCAATAATAATAAGTATTACATCCGTCAAGCCATCATGATTACCTAGGCCATTAATCCCTACAGTACTTGCGATATCTTGCCTAGTACATACAGCGTACAGTAGGGGGTTACTATGTATGACCATGTACCTACTAACTAACCTATGTACGTCCCCAGACCAGGAGACCAAGAGATCAGGGAATTATTCCCCCACACTCTGCACACTACAAACCTCCAAAAAGTGATCATCTTGTTAGTATCGTACCTTGTCTGCGTATGTATGTGTGCATGTGGCTAGACGGTTAGGTACATTCCTAAACATAACGAATCCATCTTAACCAATTTACTTCGGTGTCGCCGCCAATAGAGATAAGCCAGTTGAAGATAAGGTGCTGATTGGTCGAGACCGATTGGAATGGCGTTGGTTGGACATTCGATCGTACTTGATATGGTCGTTTCAGGCTTAGCGGTAGCCGGGGCTTAAGGGTCCCCCCTGGTCTACGAGGATCATCAGCCCCGCTGAAACCCCATGCGTCCCGCAGATTATGACGCTACCGCTATCTGCTATCTGCAAATTATGTCATCTCATCGAGCAATTCTTTGCAAAAATTCTCCGCGTAAAGCGTAAGCCTAGCCTTCTTGGCCCTTCCCAGCTCTTTTTATCGTCCAATCAACTTGTGCGATAGCCCCTCCAGCTTTAGCATTATCGGATACTTACGCTGATATCTTTGGCCCTTATCCGGATAGTGGAACATACAATTAAGTTGTTACTTTTCTGGTCTTTATGTGTGTCCATTTCGTGTCTACATCCGATATATCCAGGAAGGGGTATAAGCAGGAAGTGAGAAAACAACTCACTTGTTCCATAATGAATCATGAACACATCTTAATCCGAGACTATATCATTGATATAGCTAGAAACCGGTTTGTTCTGGTTAGTTGGTGCCTAGGTTTCGGTAGTCAAAGAGCCCAGTGCTTGGATTATATATAAGTACCTAACCTCTAATGCAACCATAAGAATATATAATTCACACGATCCGCCATGAAATATATACGATAGAGACCAAACGTCGAATTTATAACCACTATGAGACATCATAGACAAAGAAGAGCTACGTATACACATATATATACCCCGGATTCCACTCAGTCTAATCTGTACTTTTCGCCTAACTGTCCCTATATCGCAAGATAATCTTAGGAGGCAAGGACACGATTCACCTTATTGCGGACTTTATATCACGCTTATATACACATTGGTCAGCCTTTCGTGCCCAAGAGGCATAATGCTCAGCATGAATTTTAGTGACTATGCTTCTAGCATGGAGATTTCGAAGTTGTACTCCCAGAGTTAAGATATAAGACCAAGAGCCAAGTCTAAGATACCTTAGGGATATTCAGATCAAACCTAGGTAACCAACATGGCTTATAATCCAAAAGCGACACGAAGATGAGTAACATATACCGATAAGAAACATTCGAAACAACTGTATTGTTCGTGATATAACCATCACATTCTCCCATGGCCGTTTTATATTATTGTTTAGGATAAGCATATATTTTCGGGATTTTCCGCTCAAATTATTATTTCTTTTCTATATCGATACAGCATTTAAAGCTAATTATATCCTGATAACTCGAATAACCAAGAAAAACCACACATCTGACCATACTCACTGATAGATTATCAAATACCTAACTATCATAAGACTCACGATGAGTGCTTTACAAAAAGTCGATGAGAAACGGCTGTACTGCCAAAAGCACATGCTCCTGACTTGTAAGGTATGCTTACATAGTGTCAACCTGGGCAGCCATGGTACGATCCCGAAGGACGTGACTGGGTTTCCTTGTCCTGAGTCGCTCTTCATCATCACGCCCCGGTTTGAACACGCCCGTAAAGGCGTTGCTGACCTGGGATATGTAGACGGCTTACATGAGAAAGATGGAAAGAGGTTAGAAAATCCCGAGATACCTAATTTCATCAATAACGGTCGTCCTTACTACGGCTGCGAAGCGTGTGGTCTTACCTTCGCCGCAGGGGGTGGGCCTGGGTCTTTCGGTGCGCATCCGTCACATATCTGCTCGGACGGGGAGCGATATGTCATAGCCGCACTGCGCCCAACAAGGTTCGTTCGTGCCTTCGAAAAGATTGAATGCCATGCATTCTTCAACTTTGGAAATGATTCTCCAATGAACATCAGTTACAGGTGCGTGGCTAAGTCTGATCACGGAACTGCAGAGTGGAATCTTGACAATGCTGAGTTGGCTGCTCTAACCCGGTTACTCCATCATGTGGCCGACCAAGTTGTTCCTTACAGAAAAAAGGTTGTGAATGAGTACATTTACACGAACAGTGCCTGGTTCGCTGGAACAGCCCAACGATTCCAGCTGGTAGTTGTTACGCCTCTTAACGAAGGTCTCCTCAATCTTTTGGGCAAGGTCTTTACCTTGAAGTACAGCGCCAAGAGAAGGGCCTACGTCGAGAGGAACAAACTTGGGATCGTGGTAAAGAAGTACCCTGCCACAGATGAACGACGGTATCAGATATCGAGTTTCATCCGGATGATCAAGCATCTGGCTTTAGGGGGTATCCGAGTTCATTGGTATCCCGGAGACACGGACAGCATTCCAAGGCGAGTGAACCAAGATCGTATGTACTCCTCCTTTAAACCCCCCACCGTACCGTAGCTTAACCCCGCAGTCTCTCTCCTCCTTCTCTACTAAGGAAGTATTTCCCCCGATATCCACATCCACTTATACCGAGGGTCTTAACCCGGTAACTTAAAGAGACAATCCCATGCCGCCAAACCACACCCATGACAATAATACTCGTATCTGTGTTGGATTAATTAATTTGATTAATTAATTAATTAATTATCTTTATCTATATCCAACCGAGTAAACTAATCACGTCTTGACTAAATAAAACCATGCCGCCGATCCCCAAGAATATAATCATCACCGGCGCCGGCGGCTTCATCGGCCCGCTACTCGCGGCCCGTCTGCTCAACGACCCCGGGTACCGGGTGATCCTCACGGACCTCGTCGAGCCCGTCGTCCCCGCGGGCGTCAAGTACCCGCAGAACGCGACGGCGCTGCAAGGGGACATCTGCGACGCGGCGTTCGTAGCGTCGCTGCTCGACGCCGCCGCCCCGCTGTCCGCCATATTCATCTTCCACGGCATCATGTCCGCCGGATCGGAAGCCAACTGGGACCTCTCGGTGCGCGTGAACCTGAACAGCACGAGGGACTTGCTGCTAGCTCTGCGCGCCAAGTCCCCCGGCGTCCGCGTCGTGTATTCGAGCTCCCAGGCCGTGTACGGACAGCCGCTGCCGGACGGCCCCATTGAGGATGGCGTTACGCCGACGCCGGAGGGCACGTATGGCGCGCACAAGTTGATGACGGAGGTCTTCATCAACGACATGCATCGGCGGGGCTTCATAGACGCGTTTAGTCTGCGCTTCCCAACGGTCTCTGTGCGGCCGGGGCGACCGACTAATGCCGCGTCGTCGTTTCTATCCGGCATGATCCGGGAGCCGATGAAGGGCGAAGAGAGTGTTATTCCATTGAAGGACCGGTCGTTCAAGTCGTTCTTAACTTCCCCGGGAGTTTTGCAGGAGAACCTTGTTAGAGTGCTGAATATGGATAGTTCAAAGCTGCCGAGGCATATCCGCCACATTAATGTTCCGGGAATTTCGGTCTCGATACAGGAGTTGATGGATGCGCTTGCTAAGTATGGAGGGGAGGATAAACTAAAGTACCTCAAGGAGGAGACTAACCCAGATCTCGAACGGATACTGCGAAGTTGGGCTCCGGAGCTTGACACAACTACACCGCTGAAGCTAGGGTTGGTTAAGGATGAGAGCGCGGACACTCTTGTCAAGCAGTATATCGATTCTCTAAAGTCGTAATATTCACTTTAATACATCACTACCTGCTCTAAGATCAAACATCCCCAATGTATCCACCCCCTGATGCTGCGAGAGTGGCATAATAGAGATCCTCCTCTGCGAGAATGACCATTCGCCCATCGCCAGCGAAATTGAAGTTCGCGGACGTCTTACCAAGGAAGATCTTTCCGATGAGCTTGCCTGACGGGTTCCACACCTGCACGCCATCACCACAACCTGCGTAAACATTGCCATTGCTATCGCAGTGAACGCCTACATAGTTAAGGATATTTTTATCAGTTTTATGTCCTTCTGAGGGGATAAATTATTTAATACGCACCGTCTGGAACACCTGTATCGACATATGCAAAGAGCTTGCGATTATCCCAAGTCCCATCCTCCTGTACATCGAAACGGTAACTGCGAGCATGTTAGCCGCAGTCTCATTTATTCATATCAGACATGATTGCGTACATGCTAGCAGGCCTGCTAAAGTTCCAGCCCAATACTACCTGATTGGCCCCGGTATCAGTGACATATGCATGTGAACCGTTGGGAGAAAATGTTAATCCTGGCAAACAGATAGGCGTTAGTATATGAATGCTCAATATAATGCCTTTATATAAGACTTCTTACCATTGTTAACACTGAATCCATCTGCGACTGCAGCAACGGCACCAGTAACGGGGTTGTATCTATATATCTGAGTCTGGAGGCCCGGCGCGGGTCGGAAGTCCTGTAGATATCCGTAAAGACTGTCGCTGAAATATAGTTCCTTATTACGAGGGTTGACAGCGACGTCATTTAGCGAGTTGAATTGGCGTCCGAAGTAATTATTAAGTAGTACTTATTGCGAAGTATTAGTTAACACCTTTCCAGTATTGGGACCTCTTATACCTACTAGTTGTATTGTATGGTTCCCTTGGATTCATTACGACTAGTTGTGACGTAGCATCATCTCCTTGGCCCTCTGCCGCGAAGACAATCTGGCCCCTATAATTTGTCCCGCCTAGAGAAAGGTGTAAGCTGAGAAGGACTAGGGCCAGTTGGTGTTACTTACCATTCGAGTTGAGGATGGCCGGTGCGTTGACCGTCTGAATGTTAACAGAACCCGTCGCGTTACGAACATTTGATACGGCTGCGGCTTCCGAAAGTGCGATTTTGGAGATAATATTGGACTTGTTAAGACCCGTGCCCGCGGCCGGGGCTCCGGCATTTTGAACGAAGAACACCTCATCCGTAGGTGGATACCTAGCATCGAGCGTATTAGACATATTTGCCGAAACTCATATGATCTCCGGAAACATACCAGGTGGCAGCCTCGTGAAACATGGGATTCGTTCCCGCGTTGGCGATGAGTGTCAACGTAGGGTTAGACCCTATCACGTCGTAGAACTCATCGTCGTAGATGTGGAAAGGTCGCTCATTCAATGACTCCAGGTCATGGCCCGGAGGTATGAAGAAAAACTAATTTATGTTAGTTGCTTATGTTTCTAAGCGACTATGAAGATGCCGTATGACTTACTGCGGTAGCATTAGCTACGGACGGAGGCGAAACGGTTGGCAGAACATTGAATGATTTCCAATCAATAATTTGAGCCTGTCCAGGTACCTCACGCTTCAATAGCCGCTCGTAGTCGAATGTCGAAGAGCCGCTGTAGGCTTGAACGACAACGCCTGCTGCTAGAATGACAAGCGCTGCTGAAAGAGATGTCATCCTGTGAAAATTCCAGCCGTCTGATGTCTTGGCATTACTGTGTTCGGAGTCTTGGGAGGTTGTTGTCGGTACGGGACCCGACATTTTGTACACCCCCAACTCAGCCGAAAGCGTTACGTGCAGTGCTTGGAATGGTAAGGATCTAACCAAGGTATTGGCTAACAATTGCCTAGGTTAGATCCCGGAAAGCTTGTTTACTTTAATATGACGAGGTTAGTTATGCGGGGAACTGACCTCATAGGTAGCTCTCTCACCGCTTAGAATAAGTTATTATACCGAAATCCATTATTTCCCTTCTTAAAATTGGTGAAGCTCACTTATAAGGTTTTTAGAACTAGTTAGATAAATAGAAACCCCGGCTCTAATAGTCCGGGGAACGATGCGGAGTTTGGAGCGGGGAAGCGGGGAGAAAGAACGGATTAACATAAGCCACAAGTACCTACCTAACCCAGTTGGTTCGTACATACGTAGAAGTCACACGAGAAATTATATAGAGTAAAGTAGAAGCAACCATCCAACTACTATATTACTACCTACCAAGATAAAAATAGTTAGATTTTTAGTTTAAATAGTAGATCTACACTAGGGGGAAACAAATGTGCTTATTAGACTTAATATAAGATATACATACTATCCAAATACCACAACAGAGACTTTATCAAGTAAGAGTCCCAACCTGAACGAAGCAAAAGACTTTTCCCCGCTCCATTTAAATGTTAAGCAATCGGTAATTACACCAAATTTAATACTATAGTTCTTAGCTCAAGTTGAACCATGTCTCAGATTAGTTAGTATAAATGTCTTCATAAGTTTGTTAGTAACTGTTGCCAGATGGAGCAGGATGTGAGGAAACAACTTTGTCATTCCGCAATGAACTCTAGCTAGGATAGCTCTAGAAACTAGAGCTATAGATACAGGGTACATTACTTGTTCTAAGGGGTCCCATGTGAGACCCTTGGTAGTAACATAAAGGAGAAAGTTAGCAAAGCCCAAAGATAAACTGTTTTACTCTATGAATCATACATATTAACAAATCAAATCATAATTCAATCTGCAAATACAAGCAGGATGCCCTTTAATGGCTTAATTCGGCTGTGAAAGTCCAAACAATGGGTTAGTATAGATATATAGAGAAATACCTACCTACCTCACTAGAACCCCAGAATTATTAGGTAGTGCCGGTCAACAAGCTCTTCATCCCAATAGGAACACAACTTGCCCTTCAACAACTAAAACAAACATGGCCAACAAAAACATCAGTCATAGTGATATTGACGAGAAACTTACCATGTCCAACCCCCAGACAGGGTGTACCGTCCAGCTTGGAGAGTGGCTAGAACCTGCCAGCTTTGAGCATACAGAAAAGTGCAAATGTGTCATACCCAAAACAGATGAGGACTGGGAGTACATATTTGACGGTATCATTCGTGCTGTTCAGACCTTAAGACTGGAGCATGACAAGATTGATACACACCTCGCTAAGTTCCTCTTATGCATACAGGATACCGGCGTGTTGGTTTCAATAACCCTCCCTTCAGAAGAGCCATGAAGGCAGGCCGGTATCTGAGGTACCAGAGACCTAAACAATGTAGGAAATATAAAATGCAGATGTTGTGAGAGCATAGCTATAATACCTATAATCGTAGTTAGTTTTCTCTACTAATGTCTTTAGGCTTTTAGACTCCTGTGGCTATATTAGGTACCTTTAATTAGGGAGTTTATGCCATCGGCAAAGGGATTAAGGAGGAAAGCATGCTGGGTGTCTTCGCTCACGCTTTTCATCGAGTACGGTTGGGTTATAACTACACACCTAGCAAATGAGATAAATATATGCGTGAGGAGATAAAGTACCTAACCTAATGGTTCATGATTCCTCTCGTCGTATGGTAGATTCATTCGCTCCAACTACGTATAGAGAATCCACTCAGCCCCTTAAACACCAATACAGATTATTCAGAGATCCTAAGCATAGCTTCCAGATGGAATCTATGAGCCACCTCTGGTCTTCTGGTGGTTAGTACTTACACACGTGAGTAACCGATGCTGTAAGTTCTAGAAGTGAGAAATAGAGCATTCCATGTTCGTAAGCGACTTGTCGCTCCAAAACCTGTTTCGGCGACCGACCCCATACAATTAATCCGACCCGACAGCTTCCTAGTCTAGCAAGTAAGCTATGAGACTAATGATATCGAAAGCCATTAACTGCCCACTTAAAAGCAATTTTAATGAAACGTCTTACTGGGCTTTTAATTGAACAAGCTAGGTAATTGGGATGTTTACGGACCGATGGACAGAGAGCATGATGGCTATCTCTAACACATGATTCGACGACCGCTAGTGCGAAGACTGTTCGGTGTTCGCCTGAATAAGAAGGTCTTGGCCTAGAGCGTTGCAATGTAACGCTGATCAGTGGAGATGATCGCGCATGATAACGAGCGCGTCTTCCCCTGACCTAAGCGCCGGACGACGACGAAAAGCTTAAAAAGGAGGCAGTAGCCGCATAAAAGTGACTGAGAAATGGAGGTATCACAGGCAACGACAATATGTTATCTACTCGCATGCTAAGTGCCGGATCCTTGACTGCGCTGTGCTTAGCTCAGTCAGTCCTCGGCGGTACTCTCAAGCAGTGTACCGGTACACTGGAGTTATCATGCCATAACGACACCAAAGTCGCCGATACTTGCTGCTTCAACTACCCAGGAGGATCACTGCTACAGACTCAGTTTTGGGATACAGACCCTGTAGTTGGACCTGATGATTCGTGGACTATTCATGGTCTCTGGCCCGACCACTGCGATGGCACATACGATTCCACTTGCGACAGCAAGCGTGCCTACAAGAACATCTCAGACATTCTGAAGTCAGCTGGTAACGACGATCTTCTGAGTTACATGGAGACGTTTTGGTTGCCGAATGATAGTACAGGAGAGGAATTCTGGGAGCACGAGTGGGGGAAACACGGCACGTGTGTCTCGACACTTAACCCGAGCTGTTTCACCGACTATAAAGCCACTGACGAAGTCTCCTATTACTTCAACACGACAGTCAGCCTGTTCAAGACACTGCCGACGTATAAGTGGCTCGCGGATGCGGGCATCACGCCGAGCTCAAGCAAGACCTACAAGCTCTCTGACATCCAGGCCGCGCTCTCCAAGAACCACAATGGCGAGACCGTCTACGTCAGCTGCAGCGGTAGCGCCATCGAGCAAGTCTACTACTACTTCAACGTGAGGGGCTCAGTTGCCAATGGCGAATTCGTACCGGCGAGTCCGGACAATGGCGACGACGGTGGCTGTCCCAGCACGGGCGTCAAGTACCTCCCTAAGAACGGAGGCGACGGGGGTGGTGGATCGACCACCACGACTACTTCTAAGCCGACGAGCACAACATCGGGTGGGTCTTCACCAACGCCGCCGCCAACAGGATCATTCTCAGGGAAGGGTTATCTGGATGCAGTGGTCGACGGATCTACGAAAGGCTGCATCATCGGTAGTGGTAGCTGGTACACGACGGGAACCTGTGCCACATTCACAGCTGCTTCTTCCGGAGACGGGTTTACTCTCAAGTCCAGCAAAGGCTACTGCTCTGCGGCGGGTGGCTCGCTGACCTGTTCTTCCGGCGTCAGCAGTGCCGACGCTGACGTCTTCGCTGCGGACGGAACAAATCTAGCGAATTCTGGTGGTAGCAACTGGTATGCAGATTCTGTCCCTAGCGGCTCTACACAAGGTACTGTGTTTTCTGAAAAGGGGTCGCATAAGACGACCTTGCAGATACAATGGAGAAGCATCTGATTGGCACATACCTAACGAATTCCCGAGTACTATTTTTGCGTGGCCTACATCTGGGTTAAACTTTATAAATATTCATATTAGCAATATCATAGTATATAAGAAGCATAAAAAAGACCCCGTTGTTCTTCAGGGAACTATAAGTTCAAGTGATATATTAACAATTTCCTTCGAATAAAGCTCGATAAAGAGACAATATATCACTACCTATGGGCAAGCCTTTAGGGAGATGTGAAGCAACTAGTTTCGTATTTAAATCCGTCATGAGTGCCCTTCTATAAGGTACCTTCGGGGTCATATTTTTGCTAGCCTCCTTGAGAATGTAGCCACCGTAATCCATCACGCGAGAAGCTAGAGAGCTCTTCACATTACCCGAGGTGTGTTGATATGCGCATGGTACACATCTGTTTGATCTATGGCTCTACAGTCGTAAAGCGCTGCAGAAAAGGAGGGTTACCTTTCCCTTTCGTGCGATACATGAGCCCAAATATCACAGCAACATCAACGGGAACACTCGAAAAGCCCCGTATCGATTACTTCCATACCTCATTTTTGATATCGCTAAAAATATATATTCTTATTCTAGCCTAACTAACTTCTACTGTTCCCTGACAAGGGTCCAGAGTAGAATAAAGGGCTATAACATCTACTACCGGCAGAAACGGGCCCAGTTCGCCATAAGCAGAACCCGAAGATAGGCAGATCCTAAATCTCAATCAACCACGGGGGGTGGACGGGATATCCTCCTGCGTGCAAGAACCGCATCGACGATGCCTACATCCATTCTTCGTACACAAAGATTCCTGTGGCGCATACGAGTTCCTGCATTTGCAACTATAAGCTACGTTAGCCATCTATCGACCTATTAAGTAGGGGCTCTGTCTCGTAGTCTCCTGTCACTTAAGCCGAAGAACTACTGACTTAAACACACATAGCAGCCTAATGGACAGCAGGACAAGGGGATCCTTACCATTTCCAAAGATAGGTTGCGTGGAGAGGCGGGCCTGGATTATAAGGCGGAACCGGGGTTGGTGGCCTGTGAGGCGGCTTGGGGGGATTGATGACTGGTTTTTCATGCTCTCTAAGAGATCGTTCGCCTGCCA
Source organism: Entonaema liquescens (assembly GCA_902805475.1). Lineage (NCBI taxonomy): Eukaryota > Fungi > Ascomycota > Sordariomycetes > Xylariales > Xylariaceae > Entonaema > Entonaema liquescens. The sequence goes on from CADCSX010000006.1 coordinate 1,870,844, forward strand.
TTGGGAATAGACTATCGGGATTCTACGAACGGGATTGTTAGCTGCGGGTAATCTTCCGTACCTAGACAGTAAGTTGTATGGGGAGAAGAATCGGTGTGTATCGCGCTGGCCAAAACACTGTTGTCTTTGTTGGCGGTGATTTAGAGATTCCGTGCAAATGTGAAGATGTCTCTTTGGGTTTAAATAAAATTTGGTCCAAGGTGATGACAGGTAGTTGTCTACCTATCTATTTTAATTGACACCTTATGAGACGGATGCCTCGCCAACTGCCTTGGAAAGCTGACTTTAGCATTACGAATAGAGTCCCAGCTGTACATTGCCAATCTCGGTACGCTGCCAGATCATTTATAATTCCTTAATACTCTTGTAATGAGCAGTTGTCTTCTCATCTCCTGGATGTGAAAATTCAGCCACGATGCGTCCCAAGTTACCCTTCGTGAGGCGTGAATCTTAAGATTAAGTACTTAGAAAAATGACTTCTTGATGATTGGAATACAGCACAAGGGGCTACCAAAGTCAAACTTTACACATTAGGGGAAAGGCAACCACTCATCAAGACTCGGGTAGTATTTCGAAAATTCAATTGCAATATACCACTCTACCGTGACTAAGTAAATAGTCGAGGATAGAGTAATATTCGAAGACAGGGTATTATTGAGCTTATATAGATAAACGAAGACAACCTCGAGGACCAGAGAAATTATTTTAGCCAATCGAGGATTCTTGGTTGATGCCACCCCCCTATCCTTGCCTATTGTGGCTCTATTTATGAATGCTCCCTTTAATAACGAGTAATAGGGGACGTTACTTCTGCCGAAATCACGCGCTCAATGCAAGACAGGCATCAACTGCAAGACCAACCCTATATGACCCAAGTATTAGCATATTAAAATACCCAGACGATGTAGCGAGTAAACTAACCTGCCCTCCTTCTGATAGACAACATCACTAATAATATCTCGGTCCAAATCCGGAAACATACTAGCCAGCGTCTCCACAACATTGTTGTGCTCCGCTCGGTGTATCCGTTGGGCTTCGGCGACCTCGGCACTAGCTTGCCTTGCTGCAGCTTCTTCAGCTGACAACCGTTGGCGTGTGTCTATCGAAGGATGCCGCCCATCAACGCTGGGCCGCGGACTAAGTCGTGACGCAGGATCTGGAGGGGGTAGACGGGCAGACGAACTGGGGCCGGCACCACTCGGATCCTCCGAAAACATACGACCAATAGATGATAGGGGCCGTTGAATTGAACGAAGCAAACCGGAAATCGCGGGACTGTCTTCGCCGGAGTCGTCATCAGTAGAAGATAGCGACCGGCGTGGTGTAGTTGACCCATCCATATCGAGCGATGGGCGCGTTGACGATGTGCCTGAGGGATACAATCCAGTCTTTTCAGACTGCTGTGGCTGTGTTGCAGCAGGCGGCTCTTCCGCTCTATGCTTCTCTGCAATTGCAGAGACGGCTGCTTCCACGTTTTTATCAAACTCCTCGTCAGAGATCGTCAGAGAAGTACGGTCCATGCTCTCGATGAATTGTATAGCACCCATCTAGTTTCAAAATAAGTAAAGCAGAAATATCAAACAGGGTTTGTTCTGGGGCTTACCAAAGATGAAAGATAATATCCAGCCTCCCCGCCTAGTTTTTCCTGGTTGCGGAATCGCAAAATGTAATGGACATTAGAGACCAGATGGTCGGGGTTAGACCGTAAGACAACATATATCAAAAGCGGCATAAACGAGTCAGCAGAGGAGTCAGATTTATTGTGTTTGAGAAGTCCTGAACGTCGATTAGTTAATACTATAGTAAGTTGAATTATTAATATCCATACCAAATATGACTTTGCAACAGTTAAGAACGCAAATGATCTTGTCCCGAGGTGCCCTGTAGGACTTGATTTTTAGGAGTTCTGGAATTATTAGCGATCAATCATCAGTTTTAAAGGCATCCAAAACATACCCTGCTGAGCCAAAATGAGAAACCTCTTGCCACTGTCGCTGGTAGGCGGAATATCTAAATGTTCTTCTCGAACCCAGCTGTAGATATTGATCTTCTGCGCCAGAATCTCATCCCTCTCTACGTCTTCTTGATGCTGACCCCGTCGCCCTGGTCCCATTGGCAGGTCACCTCCTCGGCGCTTTGGTTTCGCGCCTGGGATAGGTTGGGGCGGGGGTATTGCGGGCGAAAAGGTCTGCGTGTAGAGTCTGTTCATGACAAGCTTTTCCATCCCTTCTCGGGCGTTATCAAATTCTGCGTCTGACACCTCGCTCCATACTTCACACTGAGCCATTTTATTGGCTATGAAGGCAAGAAAATCGCTAATGATCTTTACTTGTTCGTGAACCATCCATTGACGTTTTGCAAACTCGAACAAGAAAGACTTAAGATACCTTGCGACAGGATCGGCCTTCTTATGCTTTAGTTGTTCTAAAAACCGGTGGAAATCAAACGGTAGAGCCGGTTCTGGTTCCGGTTCTGGGGGTGGTGGCCTGTGTAAGGGTACTGTAGATGAAGTCTCATCCGATGGCCCGTCTTTCGGCGGAACCGGTGGACCTTGATCGTCAGGCTCCTTCAGCTTATCCTTTGACCGGGCACTAAGAGGCGAGGCGTTGGAGATTCGTAGGCCTTGCCCATCCTGCAGCTGCTGAGCAATACTCGGTGCAAGGGGCTCAAGACTAGACTTCCTCGGTGGATGTTGTACTGGGGGGCTACCTAATAGCGGCGAAGCAATCTCAAGCCGCGGGCTCATCACTTCATCTTCTCCTGGGCCACCTCCATCTTCGGGAAACTGTTCCATGATACTTTGAATCTCCGAACGAGATGTCCCTTCTTGCTCATCCTCGCTTGGATAACGCCTCTCATCATAACCAGCATCGGATCGAGTTGGGGAGGGCTCTAGACCATGCCCTTTAGGTCGGTGGGAAGAGTTAGCTCTGGACGGTGGCTGGGACCCTTCGGGAGTAGGGGGTGTCGGGTCAACATAAGGAGCAGTTGTGATGCTTAAGTATTGTGGCTTCTTGGGTTTCAAGGTCGCGACAGAAGATTCCATAGCGTCAACTAGAACATCGGGTATGGATTCTTGACTGGTCTTATCCGTCGATACGTCTTCAACCTTAACATCTTCCTTATGGATAGCGTGATCAGCTGAGGTTTTGTCTTCCATAAGGTCTATTGAAACAGCTTGGTTGGCAGGAACTTCGGGCTCCGGTATGATTTCCTTGACATCGCCATCTTTGGATTTACTTGGAGCTTCGACCTGTCCTAACTCCGATGGAGTGGCTGTGTCGGTCGGTAAAGCATCTGGCAGATCCGCGGACTTTTGATCCCTCATGGCGGGGTCATGGTCGGAGGTGATGGCAACCTCTGGTCTGACAAGAGGGCTTGCAGACTCCGGTAGGGACTGTTCAGGAGGAGGCATGCATGAAAGCTCGAGTGCTTCGACGGTGGTTTAGGTAAAGATGCTTTTTTGTTGTAAAGGTGGAGAGATAAGGAATGTTACGGCGAGTTTATGTTGATTAGATAGGCGGTAGGTACAGCAGGTGTAGCACGATTACGATGTATATGCTGGGATGATAGTTTCAATGTTATCGTTATCGCTTTCCCTTAAAACGCGTGAAACTGAATGCAGTAGACATGCATATAAGGCTGTTCTAATTAATGCTGACCGACGCCAAGTTCCCCAAAATTACTAGGTACCTAGAGTGGGATACCGCCACAGGTTGTTTAGGCGTTAAAGGATCTAAAGAGCGCTAAGTACTGGACGCCTAAAGCTAAGCCACCGTCTAAAGTACCGACTGACTTAGGTATACAATGTACATGTTTGTTCTTGAGTCGGATATCTTTTTAGTTAATTCAGAACACTATTAAAGTGAATAATTCATCTATATATAATCAAACACAGACTTCAAATAATAATAACTTATAATTAAGTTCTATTATAGATATAGAGAAGACAAGTGAGGAATTTATGTAGATGAAGCATAGGTGCTCTTAGTACTTAGGTTCGTAGGCAAATAAGCATATGAGATTGGTCTAACGTCATCTCAGGGCGGGCAATGGATCTTATGCACCAATTCGCCAGGGTCGAAAGGTACCCACTTTCGTAAGAGGCTGGTAAATGGCACCTAAGATCAATGCCAAGCTAGCTGTAGCGGGAGTCACGGCCGCTAACTCGGATTTGTCCGGCGTTATGGAATTGTAAACAGGGAAGTTACAATGGCTCGTTATGTTCTAAAGATTAATCACAAATCTTCTCATCTTGTTACTTTTTTTGGAGGAGGAAGATTTACCTTCAAAGGGCACTCGAAGCCTGAAGCCTTGGATTAGAGAGCCGGATTATTACGGCCTTCCATTCGTTCCCACTCCTCTATATACTCATTATAACATATAACATATAACATTCGTTTTTCCTTAATCCTATGGCCCGAAACGCTCCATCCTCCATTGTCGCTAACATAAGCTCTCCGTGAGAGTATTTCTGTCCATGTTTTCGAAACGTTTTGCAATGTGGTTACATTCGTTCAAACCTGCGCATAATGCCTCGAACGCATATCAATGTAGATTTTGACGTTAGAAAGAAGCAAGACGTAGGCACAATTCCGAAAGTGGCGCGGCAGACTCGGATCCGGTTAGAAGCAATTGGAGGAACCATACAAGAATGCGCCGTGCACTGGTACAAGAGATATTTACTAGAAATAATATTACGACAAAAACCTTTAAAGCCTTCCAAAGATGGGCGACACGTCCCACTGCGAGTCAACGAAGAACAAGTTTTAATCGATGAGCGACGCGGCCAGCCGTACATATCCAATGCGATCCGAACTTCAAGATATACCCTAATCGACTTTATACCGAAGCAGTTGATATTTCAGTTTACACGGCTAGCGAATTTCTATTTCCTCTGCGTTGGTATTCCCCAAGCGATACCGGGCCTAAGTACAACAGGAAGCTATACTACTATCTTGCCTTTACTATTCTTTGTTCTCCTCACTATCGTTAAAGAGGGCTACGATGATTATAAGCGCCACCGGCTAGATAATTTGGAGAATGCGAATTCTGCTAGAGTTCTGAGACGGAAGTCTCTAGGCGTAGATGCTGTTTCGCCAACTCAAAAATGGTTAACAGGTATATTTAAAAGTAAGGGAGCAGATGTGAACGATTGGGATGACGAGACCGACGGAGAGTATGGGTGGAGGAGAGTTGAATGGCGGGATGTCAAAGTTGGCGATGTCGTTAAATTGGTTCGTGATGAAGCCGTGCCAGCCGACCTAGTCCTTTTATACGCCACGGGGGAGAATGGATTGGCCTATATCGATACGATGGACTTGGATGGTGAGACCAATCTTAAGAGTAGGGAATCACTTCCGGATTTCGAAGATTGTCAAGTTATTTCTGGCATTCGTAGCTGTCTGGCCGAGTTCGTCCTGGAGGACCCGAACCCCGACCTATATCGTTTTGATGGGCGCGTCACGATACGCGGTCGAACCCTACCTTTGACGTCTAATGAAGTCATATATCGAGGTAGTACACTTAGAAATACTACTTACGCCATTGGAATAGCAATTAACACTGGAGAGGAGTGTAAAATTCGCATGAATGCGAACCAGCATCCTCATGCCAAGAAGCCAGCACTGGAAACTATTGCCAACAAAATTGTCATCTCCCTTGCTCTCTACGTTATTATTCTAACAGTTGGCTGCTCTATGGGCTATATCATCTGGCGGAGATCTACTGAGCAATACTCTTGGTATGTTTCTATGGCCACAGTCGAGTTCAAGCAAATCATTATCGGTTACGCAATCATGTTTAACAATGTTATCCCCCTTGCGCTCTATGTTACACTCGAAATAACGAGGATTGGTCAGATGCTTATGTTAAATAACGACGTGGATATGTACGATGAGGCGACTGACACTCCAGCTCGATGCAACACTAATACTATCTTGGAAAATCTCGGCCAAGTCAGCTACATATTCTCTGACAAGACAGGCACGCTCACGGAAAATGTCATGAAATTTCGCAAAATGAGCATCGCGGGAACTTCGTGGTTACACGAGACAGATATTCGATCTGAAGAGGATACAGCAATGACAGGTCTTGGCCTTGCTGCTGATGCAGGGGTCGCAATGCCGCGCAGGTCCAGAGAGGTTGCTAGTGTTATCCATGAAGATATTGAGCTCTATCCGCTATCACCAGCAACTTCAAGTCTCACACCTCGGTCCGAAAGGAGGTCATCGTCACAATGGAGGTCGAGTGCTCGCCCAGACCACGTGCAACCCGATGTTACAACCTTGGATTTGCTGGAGTATATCAGATTAAGACCGACATCACCTTTTGCAAGACGAGCCAAGGATTACATACTATGCATGGCCCTATGCCATACATGTTTACCGGAAGTTAAAGATGGGGTGGTTGACTTTCAAGCTTCGTCTCCGGATGAATTGGCGCTTGTCCGTGCCGCACACGAACTTGGATACTTGGTCGCCCATCGGTCCTCCCAGGCCGTTACCTTGCAGATTGATAATGGGGATGGCACCCAGAGGACAGAGGTTTATCAGATCTTAGATGTCATCGAGTTCAGTAGCAAGCGAAAACGCATGTCGATTATTGTGCGCTTTCCTGACGGGAGAATATGTCTCATCTGCAAGGGTGCCGATTCAATAATCATGCCTAGACTCAAACTGGCTCATTTAGCGATGCAAAAGGCGACAGAAGTCCGTAAAAGCGTCGAAATAGAGCGGGAGCTACTTCGAAGGAGCGAACAACTAGACGTGAGAAATAGCTTTGGCGGGCGTCCAAGCTTAACTCTCCGACGGAGCATCGCGGTCAATCGAAACAGCATTACCGTTGCACAACCTACGACGCCGATCAAAATACCGACGATCGTAAGGAGTAGGTCAGTTGAAGGATCTAGAACACGACGCTCCGAAGATAGACTCCGCCCGTCTTTAGGTATACGGACCACGTCTCTCGATGTGACCCAGACGCTATCAAGACTAAGCCCGTCGACTCCGAGGCCACCACCGGATAAGTTCAGGTTCCTTGAAGATTCCTCTATACATGATGAATCAGTTGTCTTCAGCCGATGCTTCAAACACTTGGATGACTTTGCTTCCGAGGGCCTGCGTACTCTCCTCTTTACGCGGAAATTCATACCTGAGAGTGAATATGAGGCGTGGAAAAAAGTTTATAATGAGGCAACGACAAGTTTGGTGAATCGTCAAGAAATGATCGAAACGGCAGGTGAGTTGATCGAGCAGTCGCTCGACCTTGTAGGGGCGACGGCGATTGAGGATAAACTCCAGATCGGCGTGCCGGAAACGATCGATAAACTCCGCCGTGCCAATATTAAGATATGGATGTTAACAGGAGATAAACGCGAAACGGCAATTAATATCGCTCATTCGGCACGAATCTGTCGGCCAGGGTCTGATATATTCATTCTCGATTCCTCTAAAGGTTCGCTGGAAACACAAATCAATGATATATTTGAGGACATTGCGACCGGCTGCACTCACAGTGTAGTTGTCATTGACGGCCAGACCCTGGCCGCTATCGAGCAGTCCATACGACTTACAGACCTATTCTACACTCTCATCCCTTCAATCGACTCCGTCATCTGCTGTCGTGCGTCTCCTGCCCAGAAATCTCTGATCGTGAAAGCTATTCGGCAGCGAGTACCTAGCGCTTTGACACTTTCCATTGGGGATGGCGCAAACGACCTGGCCATGATTTCTGCCTCCCACGTCGGGGTTGGAATCTCGGGTAAAGAGGGGCTACAAGCTGCTCGTGTAGCCGACTACGCTATAGCACAATTTCGCTTCCTGCAGCGACTACTTCTTGTCCATGGCCGTTGGAATTATGTCCGCACAGCAAAGTTTATCCTCACAACTTTTTGGAAGGAAATGTTCTTCTACCTACCAACGGCTATGTACCAGCGCTACAATGGATATAGCGGAACAAGTCTTTACGAGAACTGGAGTTTAACTGTATTCAACACGCTATTTACGAGTCTGTGTGTGTTATGTTTAGGTATTTGGGAGCAAGATCTTAGCGCGGAGACACTGCTTGCCGTGCCAGAACTATACGTACACGGACAGAGGAATAGGGAGTTGAACATCCCTAGGTTCGTACGTTGGATGGCTGCTGCTGCTGCAGAAGGCGTATTAGTTTGGCTTGGAGTATGGGCTGCTTATAGCGTTTACGGTCAAGCCCGCGACGACGCACTTTTTGCTTTAGGCGACCTAGTTTTTACAGTTGGGATATTGTGGATTAATTGGAAGATCTTGTGAGTCTACCTATACTACATGATTTGGTATCATATTAATAAGGCTTACAGTATCTTCGAAACACATTATAAGTCAGCAGTTATTATGGGTGCTTTTGGTATTACTATCGCTGGGTGGTGGGCTTGGCAGGCATTTCTCTCGGGAGTCTATGCAGCGCAGCCGAGCCCCTACCCAGCCAGGCATGGATTCGTAGACACTTTTGGTCCCGACCCCCTTTGGTGGGCAACACTATTTATCATGGTACTTGCCCTCATCTCGATAGAGCTGGTTTACAAGACGGTGAAACGCAACATGATTATCGCAGGTACGTGGCAATGGCCGCCATGGAAGCAAAGAAATCCCGATGACAGCCTGGAGGAATGGGGTTTGGAGATATGGCAGGAATTGGAAAAGACCCGGTTATGCGCGAGCGGCTGCGGAAGGCGTGCATGGAGGAGGGCGAGGTCGAAAACGGGGAGCAGGACAGCATTGACCCGGACGACATAATTAAAGTTATATAAAGGAAAAGCATCTGTCGGCGTTTTACGGATCTACGGATTTATACGCACATATATACCTATCTGCTCGCAGCGGTTTGGATTAAATTTCTATTGGGTTATTTTTAGGACATCTCAGGGGCTGAATAGGAGGTAGATATATACCCAACACACTGTTTTCTACAGACATATAGATAATCCGCATTCATCGATGTATATAACCAGTACTACTTCACATGTATAACTTACTTAATCTTAAAGTATTTTATCGAAAGTCACTGTGCGTAATGACTACTATTCGGATGTAAAGATTGAACAAGTATCTAGAGGGAATTTTGAATAGCCAACCAAAACTTACAAGCATCCAGACTATGAGTACTAAAATCTCAACATAACCTCATTAAATATTTCTGTTTTTTATTTTGCGGGATGCGAAATACCATGTGAAAAGCGAGAGATACATCCGTCAGTTTCATCAAGAAATGACAGTCCATCCACTAATTATACTTGGCAAAATTGTCTGAGATTCCCTTTTCCGTTATCTCAAGACACTTCTCAATTCCGTCAGACGTCCCGGCCGTCTCCTCTCGGATTTTATGCCATCTAGCTGGTCGGCTCAACCGTAGTGTTGCTAACGTGGTTCATTCCCAAGCCCTTCAGGCCCTCGAGGTTCTTCAGCAGCGGGATAATCTTCGCGAACTCGGGGTGATCGCGCGCCTTCATATGCGCCTCGACACTTACCCACCCCAGGACCAAAACCAGCGCGCTACTCGGCGCGCCCTCGTGGTCGATGTCCCGCTCGACCGACCAGCCCTGCGCGGTCTCGCCCGTCAAGCCCTCCGCAAACAGCGTCATCTTGTGGGTGAACTCGCGGACCGTGTCGGCGGTGCGCTGGCGCGCCTCGTCCGAGTAATCACCCGGGAACCAGATGTGCAGGACCTCGGCGACGGGGGTCTTGCTGGTGGGGCCGGTGTTGTTGAGGGCAGAGACGGGGAAGGGCGAGAACTCGACGTGGTAGGGGCGCTGGGGCGGGGTAGTCACGGCGTCGTATACGCGCGCCTTGAAGGGCGCGTAGGCTTCTGTTTTCTCGAAGGCCCGGTGCGCCGTGACGCTCTCCCAGTCCGCGAAGATGCGCACCGCGTTCGGGTCCTCGTGCACGCGGGACGTGCGCACGCGCAGGCAGCCGGGCTGCGAGACGAGCGTGGCGGCTGTCGTGTCGAGGATGGAGGTGGCTTCGGCGGCGGGGAGGTCCGGCTTGAGGGCTAGGGAGATGAATTCTGTGACGGGTGCCATTGTCTCGGTTTATCTTCTTTTACTGGCTAATATGTGTGTCTTATATATTTTGTGTACGGGTTACACGTTCACGACAGAAATAAATGAGTAGTTACGTAGGTGGATAGGTTATCTGTACGCAGGGTGGCTTTCACAAGTGAGGTGGTGAAGTGAGGGGTTATAAGTAGACGGCCGGAGCTCCGGGCGGTCGCAGATTAAGTCTGATAAGGGGCCGCGTTGGAGGGCGCCGTTTCACATAACAGGTAAACTAGCTCTATTTTGCGATGGAGATTGACCCGTAAAGCTTATTATTCTGACAGATAGAGTGCATTAACGACCTCGGGAAGGCGCAATTACTAATAATTGACCCGAGGCATACATGAGGTAGCTAAGATCCACGGGTAGGTATCCATAGATTAGGTAGGTACAGTAATTAGCTTAACAGCTTAGGTAGGTACCTATAGGAGTTAATTCTAAACTGCATAGGCCCAGGTTTATACCTAGGTAGTGACTACCTATATTTTTACATAATCCCAACTTAACCCACTCCACGAAGAATTACATTCATTTTATCACATATTTACATATTTACATATGAATGGTAACTATATAGGTTGATCAATCTACTTCCTCATCTTCTGACCTTGCCACCCCCATACCGTCCGCCTCTTAGAGCTCATCTAACCAATCTAACAATGGGTTCAGGTAATCGGTAGTCAGTACAGGACCCGGCCCGGTTCCATTGTCCTTTACTAACGGGTAGAAATCCAAGAAGTCCTGCATAAACTCCATATAATACATAAGCACATACTTGAGTCGGGGTAATACATGGTGCTTTTCGGCGATTAGGAACCGGACGAGTTGGTAATCACGCGGCCGTAGTGTTAACTCCAGAGTATACCCCGGTGGTGGGTATCCGGGGAAAACGATACCCCGTTCGTTCATGACCCTAATGGAACGGGGCACGATATTCTCGAGCAGAAGCATCTTCAAGTTCGGAGGAAATCTCGTCCGGATGAGCTCTGGTAACGCCGAATCGTCCATGTACGCGCTGCCGAGAAGATAAATAGGGGTATTCGGAGGAAATGCAAGTTTTGAACTCAGTCAAATCCATGCCTTGGTCTTCGATAGGGATCTTCCATCGCCAAGTGAAGTCCAGTATCCGCAAGCTCTCCTGAGCCGACGCTAACAAGCTCGGATAGAGCCTCTCTGAGAATGGCAATTGGTCATTATGACCAATCAGAAGGTTTTGCAGTTTGGTCGTTGGGGACAAAAGTCTATCCAGCGCTTCGTGGTTATACCAACATAATTCGATGAAGAGCCCCTTTAAATCGGCGTGTTGGAAGTAGTCCGCTTCCAGCTTACCAAATGCGGAAAAGTCGATATAAGAAAACCGCATACGCCGCAGTTTTCTGTGTCGAAATAATACGGCATCATCATCCTCGAATTTGAAAGCTGCCCAATTCCCCAGCTCAATCGAAAAAGCCACTGTCCTCATTTATCAGTACCCCTTTCTTTTGTGTTAAGATATAAGGAAAACTTACGATTCTTTAAGTTAGGCTGCTCCTTAACGAGCTGGTTCAAGGAACGCCTCTTCTCATCCTCGATGCTCAGGGGTTCCCCGCCGTGTTGCACGGTAATGCTCTCAAGGTTTGGGAATTTAATGCCCATAAGCTGTCTGTAAGCAACGGGATGAAACTCGTCGAGGACGAGGAGGCGCACCGCGCCGGCTATATGAGGCCGCTTGAGCAGAAACTCAACCAACGCGCTAGTATCATGATCTGTGCCGGTCCTGGTGAATAGTCTACGGTAAAGCAGCGGCTCTACGATTCCCTGTGCTCTTCGACAAGTCTGCAACAGTGAGGCCTGGTCACGAACGCCAAGATATCGTAGTATCCACCACTGGATCTCCAGGGGAAGACGGAGGAAGTAAGCATGGCCGCGTGTTGACGGCATCATGGAGATCTAATAAAACGTATCGACCATCGAAATTATAACTACGAGATTGACATCCACCCGTAAATAGCAACATCTGTGGTTTAAAAGGAGGGACGCCCGGGTTCTCCCCGCAGATCCTGAGTAAGTGCACACACGCGACTATGCAACAAGCGAGGCGAGGACCATAAGCTCCGGGTAGCCGGTATTTACATAGCCGGAACCGAAAAGGAGTCTCGTTGCATACTCACTCCACTTTCGGGATCTACCGAAAATCACCGTACTGAAAAACCACGATACACCTCAATATCGGACGATGGCGCCTTTAAATCTAAAGCATCCTGCGAACAGCATATGATGTAATACAATCAGACTATACAAAAACCCGCCGTTATCCGGATACCGTGGAAGAGAGGAATACGCTACAACAGAAAAAAGGGGCTCGAACACTTAGTATGATGCTAGCATTCTGCAACGCACGAGCTTCAATGACGTCATGAGTTGCGGCGGCACTATAAATAGAGACTAGTGGTAGACGGGCCAAGAGGCTTCTACATACTTCCGGAACTCGGATCCGAGTCGTGATAGGTAGAATCTATGCAGTTGGTAGAAAGCGTAAGGTTGGAGAACCATCAAGTTACGGCAGATCCTCTAATTACTACTACTCGAAGCCGGATTATATGTCCAGCTTCTTCATTGATGATAGCGCGGATTCACGCAGAACATCATTTTTGGGGTATTTACTACTACGAAGTAAAATTTACGCTGTATCCTAGCAGTTCCGCTTTACTCGAACAGCTCTTCCGATGCTTGCACAAGGGCGATCCCTTGAGCGCCAGTTTAGACTTCATCCGTAGCTTCCGGTCTGTCGCATTCGGCGGCTGGTTTCGCCGCTCTCGGCTTCTTCTTGCGCTTGCTAGTTCCGGCGCCGGATCCTATCGGCGCCTCGCGTATCCACCTTGCGACCGCTTCCGCGCGCTCTGTCAGGATGGGATACTCCCTTCCGTCATCCACAGCCCAGCGTTTCGGGCCAGCATGCGGACTAGGAACACCGCCATTAGTAGAAATCGCGTGATCAGCTTCGGCTCTCCGCTGCCGGGCAAGGATCGCAGCTTTAAAGCTCGCCTCATCATTAACACGCTCGTCCTCTAGCGCCTCGATGATAGCTTGTTGCCGCATCCGCTCTTTCCTCTGCTCTTCGGTTTCAGAGGGGCTTGTGCCGCCGGTGATGGATAGAGCATTGACGCTTGCGGTCGCGGTAGATACCCCGTTTGTGGAAACGGGAATCGGTAGCGGGGCAGGGGCGCAAAGAGCCTCCCAACTCGATGCGAGCTCGATCCAGTTTTCAGCTCGGCGGAGGACCTCAATCCAATCAGCCCGAGCAGGAGACCTACTCGCCTGAAAGACAGGATAGCCATCAGCAAGACGAGCGAGCCGCGCAACCATATGCGCATGACGTTGCAATTCCTTTGCCGAGGTCTGGATGAGGGTATGACATAGTAGTAGCGAATGTAGCGCGTCTGTTAGTAACGGGTGGTAAGTGACCATCTCAGTAGTTGTCTGAATCGACTCCATTGTGGCACTACCTGGAGACACGAGCTCCGTCGAGGGATACGGCGGTAGGTCTGCCGGAGGTGTGGCTGAGAAAAGAGAGGATAACTCGTACACCGTATGGCTAGGCGAAGTTCCCGTAGGGCTGTCTGGGTCTTGAGATGCATGTCGGGATTGGCCGTAGTACCTTTTACTGCGATGAGTCGCCTGATTTACCTGGCGACTGAAGTCATCTGATATCTCAATAGGTAAGTTAGGTGAATAGTGAAAGTGCTTGAGATACTCCATGTAATCTCGCAGGGCGCGCTTCGCGTAAACACGTACTGCCCTGCGCGCATCTAGCAACTTCTTAGATGGACCCTTACTCTCCGGGTCCTCCTCCGCTTGAAGTGACACTGAACCACCATTAGTAGGGACATTGCTAGCCCCGTTTGTACCGTTCTGCGAATTCGTGTTCTGTTCGACAGGCGAATCGGGGAGCGCAAGCGGAACATGGTCACAAGCTAGAGTAAGATAGCAACCAGCTCGCTGAAATAGAAGTTGTACTTCTATACTACTCGGTTGGTCTCTTTCGTCAAGAGGAGGGTTATCTCGCCGCCGCCGATTTTTCTGATCAAGCTGCATAGACTCATCAGATGCTGGTTTGTGCCGCGGTTGTTGAAGACGGTACACGCCCAGCGCTGCGGCAAGATCTCTAACGGCACCCTCGAAATCCTCCTTGAACATTCGGACGATAGCGCGAGTCCGCAGGGGCTCGCAATCGGAAGGCCGTTGTCCGATTATAAGATCCAGTGCATGGAAGTCCGTACATTCGGCGAGCTGCCTCGATGGGATCTTTTCATGAAAGAAATGAACATAATTGGCGTCGGGGTCATCAGGCGCTCTTTGTAAGACAAGACTAGCGACATTTTCCAAAGTCGAAGTAGACTGCATCGTAGCTACACTCGACGCTATTTCATCCAAATGATAGGCGCGCGACAATTTCTGGGTGGCTTGCTCCCTCATTCGGAATTTCCGTTCTGGACTAAGTTTTGCGCCGGCATTGTTCCCAAACCCGAGTCCCAAGGCCTGCATATGATGCGCAGCTCCGCCTGCCAACGAATTAGACAATGCCGAGGATGCGACACCATTCGCAGCCCGTACGGCGAGATCCGTAGCGCCGTCCACAAGCTGTCTGATCTTCACCAGGTCGTAAAACACTGCTGGATCAACAGGGCGCGGTAACGGCATGTAGTAATTCGCATTGGCCAGAGTCTCGAGGACTTCGAGCGGTAACTGTAACCATGGTCCATGAAAGGACGATATGTAACGCCAGTGTCTGTGGTAGCGAATTATAAGCTACCAATATACAGGCTTATAGTCAATAAAAAGGTACAACTCACTTATTCCGACAAATTACAAGCGCAGAGGAGGAAGACGACGATGACTGAGGCGCAGGAGAAGATGGTTTCTTCTTATTCGCTGTCGGAGGCGCTGTCGAGGCATCTGCAGGAGCCTGTGCCTCTATGATAGGAGATTCGCCCGCTGTGGGCTTCTTGTTCTTTTTACCCATTGCGCATTGGTGGTAGATTTGTTTTTTTAAGTACTTTCCAATAGAAATGTAGACGTAGTATATGAGGTGTGATTGATACTCGAATCGCTGCAGTATTTACACAATAGATATTTGGACTGGTAGCGAATTAAAGCAACAATATACCGCGGCGAATCGTATAAGTTGTAAAAGTCTCGATAACTCGCTCCTACTTCTTCTTTGAAAGTCGAATGCTATGAAGCAGTTGGAAAAGCTCAATTGCGTCGGCGATTCGGCGTGGCGCGCCTATTTTCTTATCTAAAAGCTAATACAGCTCATTACAGTATGTACCTTTATCGCCACGTGATGACCGCTTAATTCCCTTCCTTTGTCTTTTATTAAAAGGGAGTGACTGTATATCATTAATCTCATTAATCATTGCAAAGATGAAGACCTCGGTACAAAGGCATTACTCATTTTCCAGAAATTTCTCATTCGCTATGTTTATTTCTCATGCCTTGACTCATATCGAATAACTAAAATCTAACATAATCTTCATAACTCTGCTTACGGGTCAATTAAAGATGATCAGAAGTACAAGCAACAGCGCTCGTGGCATATACTCAGTATCAGTGATATACATGTAAAATTTGGCCCCGATAAAAAACTAGTATCTTGCGTATTTCGCTCTTAACAGTCAAGGATACTTTTTCGGGTGATACCTTGACTCTCCCAAAACCGAAGGTCGGTATCCAAAATACGTGTAAGTTAAAAAATTCTTTTTTTTTTCATAATATTGTAGTTGTCATGACTTTATAATATTAGTTTCCTTTGACCTCTCGTTTCCACGCCTTCTTTACTTCCTCTAGGAGACCATCTTGTGTCAAGACATCCAAAGCAGTACCTGCAAGCGCCTTGCCTACTCGCAGACTTCGCTCAAATGCAACCCTTGTACCGGCCGCCTTGGCGAATTCCGGATTATGAGGTCCGTTCCCTCCCGGACCCGGCGGAATGGCAAACCCTGCACTCAAACTGGGCATAGCGTAACTTATATCGCCTTGATCCGTACTCGCCATTGTTCGGCCTCCGGCCTCGTCCGTATCATCATTCCCTGGAATCGGCTGTGGAGGTGAAAGCGCATTGAAATACTTCCGATAGGAAGCACCTAGCACGCGATTGGGAACGTGGTCGGCATAAGACTGCACGTGGGTCATCTTAAGCGTTGCACCTGTTGCCTTTGCTCCAGCTTCAAAGCAAGCATCAACCTTCTTCTTCAGTTCCTTCACCCTTCCTTGGGTGTTTGCCCGGGTGACGAAATTACCGGCCGTATATGCATGAATTATGTTCGGTCGTACCCCGCCGTCCGTAATATTCCCCTGGATGACATCACCAGGCATTGTTTGCTGACGGAGGACGGATAATGCATTATAAGATGTGACCAAGGCGTCAAGAGCATTGATACCAAGCCAAGGACTTGCTGCTGCGTCTGATATGTCTAAATTAGCATGACACTTCCCAAGCAAAAGGAATAGTTCAAATCAGCTTACGAGCCTCACGGCCGAAGTACTCAACCTTGAATGCGGTATACGCAGATGTGCGCATCAGTGCAGTATCTTTGGTAATACCGGGATGAGATATCAAGTTGATGTCGACATTATAATCTCGATAAGCCCCGGCTTCCAACAGCTTAATCTTACCACCACCTCCTATAAGAGATCAGACATGTTTAATTTCCATAGATTTGGGCCGAGGAGACGATTGATATATCATCTAAGCTTCCCCTTACCTTCTTCTGCAGGAGTTCCAAACACGACGACTTTCCCTCTCAATTGGTGCTCCTCTATTATTTTAGCCGTCGCTAATCCACCAGCGACTGATGCGGTAGCAATAAGATTGTGACCACAAGCATGTCCAATGCCGTCCAATGCATCTACACACTTTTGTCAGACTTGTTCGCATCGCCTATTGATTCGGTATGACACACCCATTTCAACGTTGAAGGATACAACTGGACCCTTCTTCCCGCTATCAAACACAGCAACCCAAGCTGTAGCCAAACCGTAGGCAGATGGCGTCACCTTCCATCCCGGTCTACTGGCCATAAACTTCGTCAGCGTCTCATGAGCTATGAATTCTTCATAACCAAGCTCTGGGTTGTCATGTATCTTTTTATTGATAGGCCACAAGTCATCCGCAATGCTGTCTAAGAAATCGCTAATTTCGCCAAGATAACCCGGCTTAGCCTGAGCGAGGTCGGCATCCTCGTGGGTGATGAAGACGAAATCGTCGAATTGTTGATCCATCTTGCTAGAGAAGTCTGTCTTCATAAACGTAGGTGGTCGTCGTCTCTATTGGGAATACATATATATATAAAAGTATAACTAACAGATAAGGTATTTACGAAGCCAGATTGGAGTTATTAAATAGATGAATCCGTGGACCTTGAGGTCTCCAGACTTCCATTTCCAATTCAGCCTATCCTACCATCCGCTAACTTCCAGGTTGATGCATTCGATGTAACGGTAAAAGGTTCAGCGGGTTCAGTGTCACTTATCTATACCGGGTACATATCTATATTTATAAGGGGGGGTAATGCATGGAACTACCCAGGTAGTTTACCCCACACATGCAGCCTACCTATCTGAGGGTTCAGGGGTATGTATGTAAGTGTTCCTTGCTACTTGCTACTTCCTATCGAGATCAAACTATTAACAAGTCGCAAGGCAATCACTTACGAGATAATACCAACACACCCCTTCCCTTACTTATCTCTTTTAGTTTCTCTCTAAATCCGAATCGTCCGACTTTTATCTATGTGTATTCTCTAACCCTTGTCATTGATAAGTACCTACCTAAGAAATGGCCTACTTAAATCAGTACGAAAAGACCGAGTTATGTTTAGGTATTCATAAACTCGGCACGGGTAACTACACTACGCTGTAGTTGATCTGCCGAATAGGTGCCTGGAGTCTGGGACAGCGCTGAAGTAACTAACTAGCCAAAAAGAAAACATCAAATCAATCACAATCAAAATGGCCTCGGGAAAACCAATCGGTCAACAGACCATCACATCCTCGGGTATCCTTGATAAAGAAATAGCAGAACTAGATATCAAAGATGAAGCTGGAGACTTGGCTGCAAGAGCGTTGGCAAGCGATGCAGTGGATGAAGAAACCTCTCGCAAAGTTCGACGAAAGATTGATATTCGTATCTTACCTTTCCTATGCGTCACCTACGCTTTGATGTTTATCGACAAGACATCCTTGGGTTACTCTTCGGTATATGGTATTATACCTGATAACAAGCTCCAGGGCCAGGACTACTCTTGGGCGAGTTCTATCTTCTATTTCGGTCAGTTCTGACTTACTATCTGCATGGTCGATGGAAGACGCTAATAATAACAGGATATCTTGTCGCGGAATACCCAGGCATAGCAATCATTCAAAGGTTCCCGGTAGCCAAATTTCTCGGTATCAATGTAGTGCTATGGGGCGCTATCCTTATGACAACAGCAGCATGCTCTTCCTTCGCCGGTCTTGCTACCGTGCGATTCTTCTTAGGCGTGGTTGAAGCGACAATTTCACCCGGCTTTGTGGCCGTCACCGGAATGTGGTGGACTAGACAAGAGCAAGCAGGCCGGTCGGCCCTTTGGATCTCATTCCTCGGGGTTGGCAGTTTCGTAGGAACACTTTTAGCGTATGGCATCGGACACATCCAAGGCGCTCTATCTACTTGGTACGGGAATCCAATCACTTCTGTGCATCTCTACAGTACACCTATCTAGAAAAAGCCTTTGCTTTAGCATTAAGCCGATGTTGGCCATGATATAATTGCCAATGCTAACTTTGCTCTAGGAAGTACATCTACCTAATCCTAGGAAGTCTTACTATTGTATGGGGCATAGCTTTCACGCTTTTTGTACCTGACGGCCCAGCAAGTGTTCAGTGGCTAAGTGAGGACGAAAAAGTTATTGCCATCCAGCGGGTAATCGAGAACAAGACCGGTACCAAATCACGCCGTCTTGCTAGCGACCAGGTTATGGAGGCTATTACCGACCCTAAAGTGATCGTCCTAGGATTGATATCCTTTGTCAACGCAATTGCGTCTGGTGGGCTTAGTTTTGGTTCTTTGATAATTTCCGGGTTTGGATTTGATCCGCTCCAAACCACCCTGTTGAATCTGCCCCTTTCTGCGGTCCAGGTTGTAGCACAGCTCGGTTCTGGTGTTCTCATTTCTTACATCGGCAGCTCCCGCTTGCACGTCGGATCTCTAGCCATGATTCCACCGGTATGCGCAATTCTACGTTATGGTGAGAAGATGTTCAACTAACTCTTTATGAAGATCGTAGGAACAGTCTTGATCAATCAACTCCAACCAATGAATAGATGGGGACGACTTGTAGGAGTTTGGCTACTGGTAAGTACTGACCTTTAATCCGACGAAGAGTCTTGAAATATGAACTCATGTTCCCAATTCATATTCATTTATACTTCGGGCTTCTCATGGCTCATTCTAAATAAAACGCAGGGCTCTTATCCCGTAGGGTTCATGATAATTCTTGGCCTACTCGCAACCAACATCGCGGGTAGCACTAAGAGATCCGTAGCCTCAGGCTGGGTCTTCGTCTGCTACTGCGTTGGCCAAATCGCTGGACCACAGTTCTTCGTGAGCAAGGAAGCCCCGGCCTACCATGGAGGTATAGTAGCCATGCTCTGCGGCTTCATCCTGAATTTAGTCCTGAACCAACTTCTGCGCTTCTTGTACGTCCTCGAAAACAAGAAGCGAGATAAGATTTTAGAAGGCAAATCGGAGAGCGAGCTTAACGCGATGGAAAGGGAGAGCAATCTGCAAGGTTTCGAAGACGTCTCGGATAAGAATAACGTAAGTCACTCCTGTGTCTAACATGATAATCAGAAATCTAATATCAAGCAGGTTATGTTCCGTTATGCGTTATAATCAATCATCCAATTGGAAAGTCCGGATTTCGCAGAGTATACCTTTGTTAATCTACTATAGCTCAAGTATGTAGCTGGTACATTTCTCCTCGACTACTTGCAAATAATTCTCATTCAAACATTCGCTTCTTTCGCCGTCTCTCGCTGCTGCAAGGAAACGCCAGCTTTCTCCTCTATGTTGTGTGCATCCGTAATACCGAGCATCTGCCCACCCTTCTCTACATGGTTCTGGCCGCCGAACAGTGCGTCGATCTCCTCTAGTGGGACCTTCATCGTCTCAGGGATGCAGAACCATACGAAGACGGCCAAGACGAAATTAGTTGCCATGAAGAAGAATAGACATTTTAATCCCTCCCTAGCAAGAAAGATAGGGAAGAATTGTTGAAATATAGTGTTGGCAACATTCTGCATCTGAGAACACATCCCAACCGCCTGTGCTCGAACGTTCATGCTGAACACCTCGGAGGTCCATATCCATGTCGTCGCTCCCCATGAAGGCTTGTAGAAGAATATGAATAGGAACAAGAGGAAGACGATGGAAATGCCAACAGGTTGTGTCTTTGTGGCCGCTCCTTTGGCTCCGACCACATCGGGTGTTGTCATACCAATAATGGGAACAATCAACATGCAAATTCCCATTCCGATCGCACCCACGATGAACAGCCATCGCCGACCGAATCTATCCGCAGTCCAGACGGCGTTGAGTGTGAAGAGTATACCGCATGTTGCATTTAGGGCGTTGATTAAGTTTATCGTCTGCGTCGACGGCCATACCGTCTTATATATAGCGCTTGAGTACGAGTTCAGCGTGCCCTGGCCGGAAAGCTGTTGTCCAACATTCAAGACGAAGGCGAGATAGAGCCTCTTGCGAATGGACGGGTCCTTGAATAGAGCCAGGTACGAGCCGCTCACAGCCTCGTTCTCAAACTCGATGGCCTCTCGTATACTCAGGACCTCGAACTCAACGTCCTGCTCTGTCTCTCGGATCTTACGAAGCGCCTTCTTGGCTTCTTCGACGTTGTTGTGACGCTTGATCCACCAGCGCGGAGACTCGGGCTGGAAGGGCAGTAGCACGATGACGATGACTGGTACGAGGATCTGGAATATAACGACCATGCGCCAGTCCCAGTGGCCGAGCTTCTCTTTGTTCGCGTTGCACGCGTATGCGATCCAGTACGCGATGAAGGACCCCACGCTGTAAAACATCTGCCAAAATGTCATAATTTGCCCGCGGATCTCCGGGGGCGAGATCTCGCCAATGTAGATGGGTCCGGCGGCTAGATGGGATGTTAGTTCGAGATGATGTCGCGGGTAAGGGAAGAGGGCTACATACTAAGAGCCATGCCCTGCCCGATGCCGATGAGCACGCGGCCGCCGATAAAACACCCTAGGTTATGCCATGGAGCGAAGGCTTGCATGAATGTGGCGGCGATGGTAAGTAGACAGCCTATGCCCATGCCGATTCGTCGACCAAAATAGTCTGCCTAGATACTTGTTAGCGCTTGAGGCATGAATAGCATGGGTTGTACTTACGGTCGGACCACCAAAGAACCAGCCTGCGACAATAGCACCGATAGTATAAGCCGTGTTAACCAACCCGATCAAATTTGCATCTCTCTTCTATAACCCAAATATGTGTCAGCTCCATTTCTAATATCATAAGATAAATCTATATGTCATGTAGGATTCTTACGGTGTCGAGATCAAACCACTCGAGCCAGTTATCCGAACCCTGAGCGGCGTTGAAGACCGAGGCATCGTAACCGTATAGAACCATACACATGGCTGCCACGAGGGCAATATACCTACTTAATATTAGTTCTGTTTTGCTAGTTGTGAATCTTTCAACTTACCAGTTGTAGAGCCTCTTTGAGCTCACCATCTTGATACCAACACTAACTAGTATAGGTACTCAACTCGAGTCTTTGCTCTTGCTTCCAGGCTACCCCAAGAATGCAAGGCTGATTCCCAAGCACAATAATAGGAAGGGTAGTTGAACAGCCAAAGGCTTATTCGATGGTGTAGGTAAATCCTCTTTATATACAAGTCCCAATGATCGAGATCTGATCAGCTGAGTAGTAGCTAACCCAGCTCGAGCCCACCTGTGTAAGCCAGGGTCTCTTCCTCGTCTGCAGCTGTATCCCCTCTTTTCTGCCACGATCCCCGACAACGTGGTTTCGTTAAACAGCATCTTCGCTCGCTCAGCTGAACTTAGTGGTTGAGATCTCGCCCCAAGCGACCGGATCACAACGTGGCGTCCACCTATCATAGACCTGTCCGCCACGAATGCTCTGCTCTTTCATGCCACTTCTAACTAGCGAGCTTCCTGGGATACTATGTATTGTACCATTATGGAGAAGAAGTAGTGGGCGCTACCCCGGACCCTATAGCTAGGGGTTGTTGTGACTAGCATGGGGAAGTTCTCCAACGTGAAATTTCCACCACTCACAGTTTTCCCGTCTGCGGCGGCCGCAACCCTGCTATCGTTAGCTCCCTTTTATATACAGAGCTTGGTTGAAATTGGTATTGCTGCTCGGTTCGCATTGCAGGAGTTGGGATACAGTATCTTGTGTAGTCTAGGATGTCATTGACGATGAACTTATATCAAGTTAGTATTGCTATGTCGGATAACAAATTGCTGGCTCATACGAGCCTAGAGTCATACAGAGGTAACTTAGTAATAACTATTCAAGTAATCTCTTCATGTTTGTATGCTTTAGGTAATCTTTAACCAGGTACAATCTAGGGGATAAGAAGCTTCATGATCAGATAGAGAGTATGTAGGAATATACTGATCTTACATTGACGGTGGCTGATAAAAGCAATTCACCCTATATGGAGGGCCTATAATGAATAATAATGCTAGAAAATTGAAATGGTAAATATAAAAACCCAGATTGCCTATCATCGATTTAATCACTCCGTCATCTGTCCGGACAGTTATATCTAAACGCCACAAAAAGCAATGGTATCTACCGGCGAATATTTCCCACATATATACCTTTCCGTCATGGCATAAAAGCTTCAAGGTAATCCGCCCAATCCGTATGGAAATGTCAATGCAAGAAAGAAGAAAGAAACTCCGGTCTAACCCTGCCAAATTTATGACTGTCCACCCCAGTTGAAACCCTGATCTCCGTTGCCCATAATGTTCGGATACGCCATTCCCATGTTCAAGTACGTGTCTATGTCTGTCATTCCTTCATTCTCTAAAACGTCCATAAGCTCAATCTGTTGTTGTTGGCTTAAACTCCCTTGTCGCTCTGGCGGGAGCCCGTTGGAAAACGGCATATTGCCCATGTTAATATCGTCAAGGCCGTTTGCGCCGGAATCGTTCCAAAAGTTACCACCCAGTCCGTTGCCGAAGGTATATGGTGAAATGAACGGCGGCGGAGGATTAAACCAGTCCGTAACTGTGGTTGGCTGAGGTAGAGGTCGTTGACCCTGTAACTGGTGTTGCGGTAAAGGAGGAATGGTAAAAGCCGGTGGAGCTGTACGTGATTGTGGCGGAGGCACCGTATTCGGCGTCGCAATATCAGAGGGGTTTGGGCTAAACTTGAAGTTGAGAGCATGGGTGTAACAGGAAGCGGTGTTCCTATAGCTGAAGGAGTAGCGGTGTTTGTAGACACCGATTCCGGAGACGGTGGTATGTGCTGTGCGGGAGACGAGAATGGTGGGGATACTGTTGCATCACTATCTGGTGGGCTGTTTTCTTCCATGAGCGTCATGTCTCCCTGAGTAAAGTCGGGAGGGAAGTAGCTGAAACGACGTCCGGTAGGGTCACTAGAGGCCGGGTTCAGAAAGATCGAATTTGATCTAAACGTAGGATGTGCAATGTAGTTATTCCCAACTCCATAGTTGTTCATCTCTTCTGGACCAGAGCCAAAAACGTAACCAAACTGTGGCGGGTTAAAAGGGGAAACGCCGGCGTTGGATATGGTCGTCCCACTTGAGATTTCAGAGGCAGAGGGAGAGTTTGTATTTGTTTGGGATGGTGGTGTGTTAAAAGCACTGGAGTTCGACTGCGTTGGTGTTTCGTTCGAATCGTAGCTTTGGAGGCATGCTTTTGTGAAAGTCGAGTATAATTGAGACGCTGCTGCAGTTCCTGGCCATCTTTCAACGCATTGATCTATTATATCTAGTGATATATTGACTAGTTCCTGTACTTCGTCACGACTGTGTGACGCTCGAACTTCGGGGTAGGTAACAGCCCATAGAATAGTGTTGAGGGACATATACAGGGTCAATATAAAAATCCATGTAATATCGACAGCCGCTGCCATCATCTGTTTACTAGACATTTGAATAACAAATGCAGCCGAGTCGAAGCACTTTGTGGCGGAACGCACGGATGGCTTCGGCACCTGGGGGGATGGCCGATGAAGTGTCATCATCATAACATGGAATCGCCCCGAAAACCTATAATTATTTTAATGAGATTACTAGAACTCAGTTTGGGTGCTGTCATAAAATACGTACCAAGGCTTGCACCACGCTGGGTTTTCGGGAGATTCCTTAAGCCACTGATCCATCTTAGCCTCCATTGCCCCGAACCACGGATGGCGGTCGTCCTTAGGCTCTAGGTACTTCTTCTCATATAAGATCCGTCGGATTTCAGCCTGGAGTTGTCGCATCTTGCAATGATGTATAGCAACTAGTTTTCTCTCGTCCGGTGGTCCGGGGATGATTCCATCTTCACGAATATTTGCGTCGCTTACAGTTTCAAAGAACCTGACATCGTTTATGTCGTCACTTTTAGCAAATCCATTCGGACGACCCATAACATGAGCCATGCCGAGTTCCAGATTGCTGACAATCCAACTCAGTCGCCGTCGCATATCAAGAGTCAGCGGGTCGCTGACGCCTAGGGAAATGGTCTTTTCGTCGGCTAAGCCAAGTTGCTGGCAGATCCTCGTTGCTAAGCCGACAACGTAGTATACAGCGGTTCGCGTTGGTGTTAGCATTGAATACTGGCCGATCAAGACAAGGCATTGGAGAGTCTTGAGATCCTTGGGCCGGACAACATCTTCGAAGTATTTCATTGCAGCTTGATAGTAGCTATCAGCAAGTCCTGCATATGTCGTGTCTAGTTTCTGCATGCTCGTCGCCATAACTAATCGCACGACAAAGTTTTGGTATGGATCTGTGCTCCCGGAGTAGACGTCTTCAACTGTTCTCTCCAATACCTTCTCGTGAAGAGTTGGAGTAAATACTTGGGCTAGGATATGTAGTTAGCCAGGGCGTTCTCTGCTGCTTAAGGGGGCACGGGTGAAGAACTCACCTCGCTGATGAAAAACTTCTACCAGTCTATCAGCGATGCCTCTACTCGGGAGATTCTGCGCTGGGACGGCACTGATGATGGGATAACTTTTCTTCCTTCCCGAGATTGAGGGTGGTATGGTGAAGGATTGCGACCGTGTTCCTGAGAAGCTCGCGCCGTGCGCCACAGTTTGGCGGCGATCGCGTAAATCTGGTATTAGCTCCGATATACGCTTTGAGTCGGTGTACCGTTTAGCCTCTTCCATGAGTATACGTGTCATGGCAATACCACTAGAGGGCCCGAGATACCGCGGAGTCTCGTCGGTTTCGTTTAGACGAACTAACCCGCCTGGCCGGATGAAATCTTCATGGTTTTTGGGAAAGTCATCGTCGTCGGTATATTGGCCAAGTTCGGCCTCAAGCTGTCTAACTTTCTCCTGAAGTTTAACAACATAAAAACGACTGATTCTCTTTCCTTTTGTCGTGTCAAAGTACTCGCAGGCAGAGCCGGATCGCTCGCACGGCAAACAACGAGGCAACGTGGGGTCACAGCGTGTTTTCCTCTAAGAAATAGCCAAGTCAACTCAAACAGTCTCGAAAGAGGGAAAACCCAAGCCCCTTCGATCAGAGCATGCGTGAGACAGGTACTCACCTGGCGACACCGGCAGCAAGCTGTTAGTGTATGCGCAATGCGGTGCGAGGCTTCGCCGTCGCCGTTCTCCTCAGCCTTGACGGGCTTCTTTTGTTGCCATTGTTGAGGCGGTCTCGGGGCATGGGATGTAAACCCTTGGACCTGTCGAAAGACATTTGAGGCATCCATGGGCGACTCTGGTATGAATTCGTGTTGTTTCTTGTCGCTCTTGTTGTTGGATAGAGCCTTGGGCTTTTTGATCTGGCCCCCAGGAACGTGGGGGAGATCAATCGTTGGTCGCACGCAACTTCGAGGGCTCGAGGCGTCGGGAATGAAAGCGGGGCGAGCGAATTGAACAAACCGATTGTATTGCTGCTGTTGCTGCTGTTGCTGCTGCTGCAGGTCAAGTTTTACTTTATCATGATTTCGATTTTTGGAGACGCCGCCGCAAAATGCTTCGTAAATGTGGCTGTAGAAGGGAGAGTCGTCGCCATCGAGCTTGTAATATCCGCTTTGAGTTTGAGAACACATTCTTACGTATCCGTACATGTACTTATTGTACGAAATACGTTATGCATATACATGTATATCTCGTATTTACCTAGCATTGACTACCTTTGTATTAGCTGACCTAATATACTACCTATGATGTACTGTCAGATTGACAATACCCGATAAGATAGTACCTGACCACTTACCTATAGCTACAAGGTTAACGGCTAACGATTAGCGATCAGAAGAGGGAAGCCACCGTACACTAGAGCGCGGACTGAATTATAATGGAGCACCGATTAACCCCGCGACATGGGTCTCTTTCCGCTTTTCGTTGAACGCGACTGTCGAAATGCGTATAGTTTATAGGGAAGTATATATCATTAAGGGCAGGTATCAAGTTGAATAGCAACTTCCATAGATCAGATCGAATTTACGGGGAAAGCAAACTCTACATAAACTCTCAAGTCCACATGATGTAGTAAATCTTAGTTGATCTAATCTACAACTTTTAAGTCGTCCGAATCACCCGACTCCTAAAGTTTCTCCTGTCATCCGTTTCGTTTCACCTTTTTTGTTCCTTTTTAATCGGCTTCATATCGGGCTAGGTCGATGCAATGGCCGATGCAATGGTCGATGGATTGTCGATGAATGTTATCGCCGGCTACAATTCCGTTTCGTTCATTCGTGCATCTCGTGCATCTCATCTCGCTTTACAATATAAACTTAGTTTCTATAACATCCCAGCCGCCACGACTTTTTGACTTACACGGGTGCGGCAAAAGTGCCCAGGATTTCTTCCTGGTACAAATGCAAGAATCCGTTTCTATTCTTGGAAAACCCTCGTCCGCTTTATTAGGCAACATTTCCTTTTCGAGCCTGTCCTGGAACAGTAGCATCGGTTTTAAGGGAGCCAACAATGTGCTGACCGACGATTATTCATACAACCGGAATTCTCTGTTGTTTTCTTACATCCGACAAACGGTCCGGTACTACCTATTCATGCATTTATGAGACGGCCGCGCCATAATCAAGAAAATATCTGAATTATTATGCAGGCTGCCATGGCGCCTGGCGAGGCGGTCATGTCACTCGTCTGCAAAGCATACCTCCCAGTAGCTGTACCACCAACTAAATCCAAAAGCGCCCCCAGCCTTACCGTAATATTTCTTACACGCGGGAGGAGGGCGTGGGGAGGTCGGGTGTTCTGATACTAACTATCGGTCCTGGATGAGGCGCAAGAGAACGAAGGAGTGGGCATGATCTCATTCTCGGGCGGTTGCCCGCATGGTATCTACTAGAATGCCTCGTGGTTACAAGGCTAATATAAATTGTTGAGGAGCGAGCTGGGTTGAAATTCCTCCCCTGACGCAGGGCGCTCCCGCTACTACGGAAACCCATGTAGGTTGGCACTCGATACATGAGCAAGTCATATAATTTGTGTAGGGCGTATGTACTCTTCCTCCGGCATCGACATGGCCCCAGCTCCACGGGAAAGCGGATGTTTTACGACAGAAATAGCAAACGTTCAAACAACCATCTCTCGGTTCCTTTGATGAACCAAAGAAAGGAACCCCGCGAATCGTTGACGATTAGATCCTAAGCCGCACCCAAGCTTCCAGGAGGAGCCGCTAAACCATGGGTCATGCAATGGTCAATGTATCCATGCGCAGAAGAGGTTGCAAGGGAGAGACATACTATGTAATTCTTCAAATTTGTAAATCGGCGGAAACCCCCACAGTTTGTGGTACACATACCACCTCATCCTCTTCTAATTTTCTAATTTTCTACGGTAGTGGTGACGGTCTAGCCCATCTTCGGAACACTGCACACGCTGCACATGCTGCAAATACACTACATAGTACCTACGTACAGGACTATTACCTTATTAGTTATCTCTTCTGGACGTATTACTAGCGCCACTAAAAGCAATAAGCCGCCTCGCTCGACTCGTCACTTGAGCCCCAAAGCTCTGAAGGCGGTATATCCACGTGCAACTTTGTTTGGAATCTTAATTCTTACTACCGCCACTATTATTTTCCAATGGTCATTAACGTAGCGTCTTTTCCGAACAGCATAACACTTCTTCAACGGGATAAGAAGTTAAATTTAACGACTCCTGCGCCGCATGTCACCTGCTGCCAATAATACGTACATAGATTTAATCAACTCGAAACCGCTAATCTACCCAGATAGCTGTCACGATTGTGGAAACTATCCCCACTTGAACTTGCGCTATCTTATACTATTAAAAACCTCCGAGACCCTGGACTTCAGGGACCATAACCGGGAAGCTCTATACACGCCCAAGTTCTCGCCTAAAGACGTGAAATATGCCACGATCAAGCTTCTCGGATAATCCGTTATTGCGGGTATCACGACCGGTGTCAGCATGTTCTAGGTGTCAGTATAATCGCATAGAACCCGTACATAATTAAGAATGTTAAGACTAAGATATCAATAGGTCGAAGTGCCAAGGTCAAGGTAGTCTAATCGTTATTCGATATATTAACCACGTTGCTGATGACGATATTACCAGTGCGATGGAAAGCTGCCGGCATGCACTGCCTGCGAGAAGGCTGGTCGTGAGAAAGAGTGCTCAGCTGCGAACGATCAATTCGCTAGAGGCAAGGAAAGGAGGTGAGAGACAAATTCAAATATAGGTGTCCTTGCCAATCTACTGACATGGTTGAACTAGCTACGTCGCTGCGCTCGAACTCCGCATAGAGAAGCTGGAAAAGCGACTGGCGTATGCTCGATCAAGAAAGGCATCTGTCGCTCAGCATGAGTCTGAGGTACCACCAGCACAGCCAGAGCCTGACCGGAAAGACTCGCTTGCTCTTATCAAAGCTGCCATATACCGTAAAGCTGCCAGGAAACGGGAAATGTCCGATGTAAATTCATTAATGTCTGACTTTGGCTATCTGTAAGTTGCTTGCTTCTTATAAATGGGCTTCGCCGGTGATGTTAATGGGTAACAAGGTCGATCAATGCTACGACAAGGGACTTTGAACCCACGATGAGCAACATGACGTTTGCACGCCTCGTGTTAGCCGCCGCTTCCAACGACCCGCTCCCAAACGTCGTGGACTTGACGCTGCCTCCTAAGCAGGATGCCATCGCTCTTGTTCAGTATTATATGACCAACATTTACTCCCTATATCCCGCATTTCCCGAAACTACGCTTTACACCATACTTGAGCAAATGTACTCTTTCCAGGAACGAGCAATTAAAGATGTTGATTATTGGCTCGTATATATGGTACTAGCTGTTGGGTCCGCCGCCCAAAGTCGATCGAAGAACGACAATTATTATCGTAATGGACTGCGTTTTGTAGCGCAAGCCTTGCAGCATGCAGACAGGGCGTTAATGCCAGGTTACACGACACAAATACAATCTTTAATCCTACTCACACAATACTCGATGCTCGATCCCGCTCATTTTGACAGCTGGCATTTGATCGGCTTCACCTCTAGAGCAGTCATTGATCTCGGGTTTCACCAGGATCCTCCACCTGAGCAGCTCTCAGACAAGGCGGCATTAGATATGAGACGGAAGACTTTTTACTGTGTCTATTCACTAGACAGGTGTGTATCTAGGCCGCTAATCGTGATGTGAGAGATACTAACTCTTTGAATAAGATCTATTAGTATGGTCCATGCACGTGCCTTCTCCTTCACGGATGCATCAACAAATGTTGCCTGGCCGAGGCCTTCTTCGTTCAGTCGCCGAGCATCGATCACCGGTAAAATTCTTTCGGGTTCTGAGCCCGCCTTTTTGCTCTTCCAACTGCGACGGGCCCAATCACACTGGTACCAAGCACTTTTCCAAGCAGAGCCAACTCCCTTGCCCAATGCATCCTCATTCATCTGGCAGATGTGCCAAGATATGAGGGAATGGGCCGAGACGCTCCCCACCACTCTGCCGATTGGTATGAGGGAGCACTTCGACCTAGAACTCCGGTACAGCTTCGTGTACTGCATAGCGCCTTCAGCTAGAGCCCCGCACATGACTGACTACGGCCGTCTACTCATCTTCGAGCATGCCCTTGCGTACCTCGATCGCATCTTCGAAATCTCGCACCGTGAGATGAAAACCGCATTTTACACATACCACGACGCCTTGCGCGTCTTCTTCATGGCGAGCCAGTTTGTCGCCGTCCTCCGCGACGCGGAAGATCTGCTCCTCGCTGGCGTCACCCCGCCAATGCCCTTCGTCGAGGTTGGCAAACCGCAGCCACCCCCTCTACCGCCGCGCCCCGGCGGTCCCGGCGTAGATAATGTAGAAAGAAGCCTAGGGTGCTTGGAAAGGACTACCCGAACGCTTGGGAAGTACGGTGAGCGGTGGGACACGTGTGTGGCCCTAAAGGAGAGTTTCGAGATGATTTCGGGCGAGCTGGTAGAGCGTCTTCGCGTGCGGAAGCAAATAAAGCAACGATCTGCGCCGCCTCAGCACGTCCCGGCACCCATGGG
Organism: Entonaema liquescens; assembly: GCA_902805475.1. Taxonomy (NCBI): domain Eukaryota; kingdom Fungi; phylum Ascomycota; class Sordariomycetes; order Xylariales; family Xylariaceae; genus Entonaema; species Entonaema liquescens. The sequence continues at coordinate 1,901,683 of CADCSX010000006.1, forward strand.
CAGGGAGATGAAGTGGGTTGGTGTTGACGTTGAGGCTTTAATGAGGGGGAGCTCGGGGGGCTCAAGGGGGGCTAAGTTCGAGTAGTGTGAAGAGGGGTTGGTATAGAGATATTCTGTAGACAGCATGTATGCATGGAAGGGCGTTGAGAAGGTCCGTAATTAGCATGGTGTCTGGCTTCGGGCATTCTTTTATAAGGACGGAGGGAAGGGGATATTCGGCATTAGGCATTTATAATTTATGGTACTGTTTACTGTTTACAATTGACGCCATCGTTTTCATCTAGTTACATCATAATCCGGCAAGAACTGAATTTGGTGGTATTTAGTGATAATTACTATGCTATGAAAAACTTCACGTAGCCTGTACTAGAATAGTTCTAGGTGGGTACTGGGCACTTACCTCGTTAACCTCTAACACAGTCATCGTCTTGCTCGGGAACCTATCTTTAAATATCGCCTGCAGTCTACTCATGGTTGGCTTCTCAGGCCGCCAGCTCCTGGTATTCTCGAATATGAGCCTCGGTTTGTGTGAATGTTCTCTCAACATTTCTCCCCAAGGGTTTCGTACGAGGTCAACTTTGGTGTCAGGTTCATGAAAGATGACAGACCAGTCATGAATATTCATTTGAAAATCCCCCGAGTCGCCGAGCACAGCGAAGTTAATTGTTGCTCGTCCCAGGACGGGCATAGATTCGAGCGCCTTAGTCCAGGCCGCAAACAACGGCTGCATCGTGTCTTCGCAGGGTAAGTTTCGCCTACGACTATCGGGTCGATCCACAAAGTACCAGCCCCCCGCCGGCGTCGTCATTCCTAGGTTGGCATGGAATTCTCTTAGGCTCGGCCAGGGCGAACTGGGAATCTCGGACTGCTCGTTTTTGCTCGGCCAGAAAAGCGATTCGTCGAAGACACCGCTGATTTCAAGGGAGACGAGATTATATGACCACATACGCATAGCTGCTCCGAGAGGATCATACGATAGTGAGTTAGTATTATCAAAGGTGGTCCATCTATGTCGTAATTCCAACTGAACTGGGTCATGCACCTCTAGTGACAGAGAGACATTTCGGCACTGCGTGCTGGAGAGAAAATCGGCCTCGACTAGAGCGTCAGCTAAGCCGTGCCGATCCTCCCGACGTAGCACTTTAAACTTCTCAACCATTTCACTTAATTCTAACTCGTCCGCTATAATATTGATGCATTTCAGACATGGTAACCGTTTTGCAAGATCGACGGCGGTGCGCAGTGCTACTCGTCGAACCGAGATGTCTACACAAAATACCAGATCCGACACACACTTAACCATAGGGAAATTCTCGCCATAGCCAATCAGTCCAAGGCGGGTGCGAAGAAATCTCGGTGTCGTACTCGCCAGGTCATCATGTATACTCCTAACGTAGCCCAGTTGTAGGGTCAACCCCTTCTTATCATCACTCTCTGCCAGAATACGGAAGAGCTGGCGCAAATCCCACGTTAGGGCGGCGCTAAAGCGTTGCCACTGCTGCGAAGGCTTCACTCTGCTCTCGTCGGATTCCAGGACGACGTTGAAGATTAGATAGCGTAGGAATCTGCGGCGCGCGCTGTCGGCCCAGACTTTGCGCGAAAAGAAGTCCAGATCTCCGCCCGTGCTGTCAACGCGCAGGCTTGAAAAGGTGCGTCGCTCGATGGCCCGCTGCCATGGCCGCGATAACGTGGCGTATGGCGCGAGGCCTTCGGGTGGAAGGAAAGAGGCAATGATTGTGATGATATCCTCCGGGAGTCTCCCCATTGTGCTATGCTGTGAAATAGGGGGGAGGGGGGAGAGTAAGATGAAGAAGAGTATATTCAATGTAGTGAAAGTCAATCGGCGTCAAGGTTTGATTTTTTAGATATTATGTAAATACAATTAGGTAAATATGCTGTTGACTAGTGCCTTCAGGGTTATTCAGACGGTAACGACGACGGGGTCACAACTCCTGGCTCACATGCTGCAACAAATCGTACCTGCCAACTGAAGATCTAAAGATCTAAACTCTAAACAGAATGGACCTATGGCATGAACTACTTAAGAGGTACCTACTTAAGGTAGTCATTGCCTAAAATAGTAAGGTTTGAGTGCACGCACCTTTTAGTTAATATTGCTAATATCATCGCTTCATAGTAACCTTTAAGAATAACCTTTAAGCACTTATTTCGCAGCAGCAGTTATATAGTAGATAGCATCTACTATTTTTTTCTTCTTATACTGTTTAGTTACCTTACACATCAGATGTCTAGATAGGTAAGTTCTAAGTTGTAGTAACTATTCGATAGGAGGGAAGGTCATGTATATCCTTCCCTACCAAGCTTGTAGCTTCAACAATAGGTAATATCAGTTCACCAACGAGCTTCTCATCCCCTATATCTTAAATACAAGTCCCTCGTCCGAAGTAACCTTGCCCTTAGCAAACCTATCCCAAGCATCCTTAACCGACTCCATACCCTCGCCCCAGACAAGCTTCACGCCGGGGACGCCTTCTTTCCGGAAGCTCTCCCACGAGGCCTCCGCGCGGGCGTAGTACTCCTTCTCGCCCACCTTTTCAACCGCCTGGTTCTGCTGGGTATCGGCCATGACCTGCGAGATGTCGAGCCCCGCCGGCGGCTTGCCATCCGGTGCCAGCGATGCGGACGGCTCCGAGACCTCGGCCCCTACGACGATGAACTGCACGCGTGGGTAGGCGGATACGAGGGCCGCCGCCCACTTCCACTGCACGTGGTTGCGGCCGCCAAAGTCCACAATCACGATCTTGCTTTCCTTGGAGATGCCTAGTCGCGACGCGACCTCGAGCGGGTCTGCGCTCGTCGCCTCCACCGCGTCGTATAAGCCCGTGCTCTTCACGAACGCTTGCGAGTACTCGCTCGCAGCGCCCACGATGCGCGCCGGCTTGGACGACGTGCGGTTTGTTCGCAGGGCGCGGGCGAAAGCCAGGCCGACCTTGGAGCCGGGCGCAAAGTTGATGACGGTGGCGTCTGTCAGGTCGGCCTGCTCCGGAGTCAGGTTGACGGACTGCTTGGGGTCCTGGGGGAACATGAACTCGGCCATGAGGAACGCGGTTAGGTGCATGACGCGGAACAAGGCGTCGTAGGCGATAGCGTCGGTCTTGGCCTCGATTTCCTTACCAGTTGACTCCGGGTAGGCAAAGTAGTGGTTGTACAATTTCAGGTGGTTCTTCCGGTAGGGCTCGGTGACAAAGAACTGACCGGGAATTCCGGCCTCCCTGACCTGGAAGTCCAGAGGCAGAGTGCCGATGGGGAGATACCCCCAGACGTAGCTGTCCTTGGGTACGCTGGGAAACGTGGAGTCGACGATCTTGGCATAACCCCAGGCGCTGATGCGGCCGTAAACGGAATCATCGTTGTACGGCGCCGGCGTTGTCGGCGGGATCCGGTGGATGCCCCACCAGTCGGCTATGTCAGCCAACTTGCAGTAGGTGAAGTTGTTGGAGGTTAAGGAAATAACCACCGTTCGGACCCGCAGGGATGACTCCCCTAGCGGAGGTAGGGGGTCCGGAATGGGCACCAAGGCCTGTTTGAAGTAATCCTTCTTGTTGAGGATCTGGATAACAGGGACTTCGGCCATCTTGGGTCGCTTCTGAGGTTTATTTTGGAGGTTGAAAAGGTGAGAGAACAGCGAAGATTGCTTGGCAGGTTACTACCGCCGTTGAAACTCAGGGTTGTTTATATAAAGAAGACTGCCGGTTCAGAGTATTAACCCGTCCCCGTCCGCATTAGAAGAAGGTTGCAACTGGTGCCCGCCGAGCCATCCTACCCTCTTCCTAGGAATCCAATCAAAACGATTGTGGAGACTAACTAGGATAGGTTTTTGACGTTCTACATACAGGGTGTCATACGACTAGTAATGATTTATAATCGTAAAGGTATCACCTTAAAAGCTCTATCCAGGTCGTTGGGATGACAGTTTGTAATACCCTCCATCTCTCCCCACGTGGTGATATTCAAGCCGCAAGCGGCTCCTAATCGGAATTGTCTCGAAATATACCTACCTATATTTCCGATATTTCCGATATTTCCGATATTTCCTCACATAAACCATAAAAATGCTTCACTTATAGGAATTAGGTGTGGGACAAGTATGGGGGGTGTAGAGAACGTTACTGCACGAATCACCGGGATAATAGACAGTAGCGTACTCCACCCCTTTATCCAATACGTAGCTCGAGGGTGACCCCTAGGTTAATTTTTAACGAAAAGAACATCGGAACTAGCTAAGGCGCGGCCGCATCTTTAAAGATTTTCGGCCAGGAGTTGCGAACCTCGGCTGGGTATTCCTAACAGGTATAGCTGCCTTGTAACCATATCAGTTCTGACTAAGACGGACTATACCACCGATCCGAGGTCCTTTATACTACTACACCTCGTATAGGAAGACGGCCGAACGGGCCCGTAGGTGCATAGACTTTGTAGCATGAGGATGTGGAGATTCCACTCTGCGACGTAGGAGTCACTTTACTTAATGCAGCTTCTGTCACAAGTTTTTGTTTTATACTTCCCTCCTATTATTCTTATTCTGTTGAGACGACGAGATCTAGATAAGCTACGATAACTCGATAACTCGACCTTGGCATTCTATATCGATTTATGAGCAAACTAAGCCTACGAGCACGTGGGATAGACGGTAAAGTCTTTAAGGTGTAGACGCCAAGACGCCGTCAACAGGTTAATGCATACCTTACTCCCACTAGGTTTTATCCCAGAAGCGTCGGCACGGTCCCGCAAACTCCGGTATGGGTCGGGCTGCGGAGAGACTATAAATGTCGAATATTACGCGGATTCGGATTCGGGGATTTGAATTAACGTATAAAAAAATCAGAGAGATGAAGACTGGCAGGTCAAAAACATTAGTTCTTTTATATACTCACCCAGCAATGAACGACAGGATATTAAGCCCGAGTGATAAGCCGAAGTAATTCGTCCAGAATCATGTTCAAAATGAAGTTTAAAAATTTACGGCCTCTCGTGCTGTTTCGCAAGTTGCCGATCCGATCGCTACGGTACATGTATTGCTTCCGTGCAATGTGAAGTACAAATGTACAAGATACATATATAGATCGATAACTCTCCTTACGACATTCCATTAAGGTAGCAAGCAATCCCTGAACCCGCGATTGTAAAACTATGTCGTCATCGATCAACGGGCTCCACATGAGCTTCTTGCCGCAGTGAGAGCTGTTGCCATAGCTTCGAGGGCTATTATCAACAATTCGGTAATTAGCTTCTATCTAGGTATTAATGCAGGGCAGAAGTAAGGTAATAATATTATACGTACCTAACCTAGGTATTTAGATATCGTATACTTGGATTTGATTGTTAGTCCATATCAGAAACTCCACGATCTCATTTCGAGGGAAGCAGCATTCGTCGATCTATTGTAGATGGCACTAAAAACGCCTCTTTTCATCTCTCCTCGCCAATTCAAGCTGGAAAGGGCATCACGCGTGGTTACACAACAGGATGCCCCTTCTTTCCATCTTCTATCTTCCCTGCCTTCCTTCCCGGACTTCCGCAGCCTCACAGCCTTTTAATTAACCACTATCATATTCCATCCTATCATCTCACTACTCTCTTACACAAATTGGCCTGTTTAGGTGATATAAGAAATTCACCAAATCACGACCAAGCATTGAGCAGCCATTATATTATCATCAGCCATGGCGCGCCCTAACCCAGATCCGAAACCCTGGTACAAGAAAACCGACCTGATCCACCGCGGCGACCGCTCGCCCACCCCCTGGGGCACCCTGACCTTCGTTGGCCTGCGCCTAGCCGACATCCCTCTGCAGCATGCCCTCCTCGCGCCCGCCGGTCTCGGCAGCGCTCTTCTCGCCCGCGCCGGGCTATCCACCGTCCTACCTGCCGCCGTCTTAAGCACCGGCATCTCCACCATCGACGCCCTAGGCACCCCGACCGGCGCGCTGCTGTTCGTGTTCGCATGCGGCTCCGCCGCCAAGCAGATCTACTGGCAGACGGTGCTCTCGTACGAGTCGTTCCCGGCGAGTGCCGCGCTCGCCGTCGCGCTGTACAACACGGCCATGAACGCGGGGAACACGCTCCTGTTCCGCGCGACAAGCACCTCGTCGCTGTTCTCGCAGCCGCAGATCCCTCTCTCCCTGCCGTTCTTCAGCGCCCCGGTATCCGTGCCCGCGAGCACGCTCGTCGGCCTGGCGATGTACGTCTTTGGACTGGCGCTCGAGACGGTGTCCGAGGCGCAGCGCAAGGCGTTCAAGGACCGGCCCGAGAACAAGGGCAAGGTGTGCAAGGTGGGCGTGTGGCGCTGGGCCCGCCACGTGAATTACCTCGGGTACTCGCTCTGGCGCGGCGGGTACACCATGGTGGCTACGGGGTGGATCGGCGGGTTCGTTATGGCCTTCGGCCAGATGTATGATCTGAGCCATCGCGCCGCCGGTGTTCTGGATGACTACTGCACCGACAAGTATAAGGAGCAGTGGGCTCAGTTCAAGCGCGAGGTGCCGTATAAGATCCTCCCGGGGATTTACTAGGATGGGCTTGGGTATCCGGGTGATTGGATGATTGGGTATTCGGTTGGGAAAGAATTGGCATGTAGTGTCTGTGTGCACGTGGGAATAATCTAAATATGTAGCAGTGAGATATCCATTAGGGCTATTGCAACTGTAATTAGTACTTTTGATATTGGGCATTTCTCTAACGTGACGGAGCTTCTCTCGATAGTATCTTGCCTCCTCCGCAGCCTTCGCGCGCACCTGTGTAATCTAGTATACAAATAGGGGGAGGGGCGGCGATGACGCAGCCAACGGATAAATGCACTATTTGCTCCCCCTGAGAATGCTCAAACGGTCAAACGAAGTCATCTTGAATTAACTGCCTGCGTTTTTCACACGTGCAGATATGTCAGTGGTATAAGACCATAGCCAACGACTCATGGCGAGGTAATAAAAAAATAAAAAAATAAAACTCCCCATGCGATATCGCAGGTTTCCGACCAGAAACGCCTTTTCTCTCTCTCGTAAACACAACCCTTGTGCCGAAAATCACTATTTGGTTCTTCTCCTCTTTTGATCTCTGGTCATAGGCCCTTCCCTTTCTCCGAGAGGCTCACAAGTCTGCTGGCGAGCTCCATCAACCTAAAATGGACGCAAATCTGCCAAGTGTAAATTCTTCGTCCATCGAGGAAGCTTCTTGGTTTGCTCGTATAAGCGACCGCAATTGGCGCAGAGGGACTACACCAGCCGTCAGTAAATATCCCCAATATCAAGAATTTGTATACACTTACCCTAGGACCCCAAGGTCCATCTCTGACCGCCCAGACACTCGTGCCCCAAATACGACAATGGGTGCAGCGCCAGTTAAGCCTCTCCTGGTCGGTGAGCGTTCCGCCCCTCCTCCACCGTATCCAACGTCCGGTGTGATTCTACCACCTGGAGTACCAGACCGGCCAAGAGGACTCAGGCTACGGAATCTCCTCTTCTTCTTCGATCTCTCTCCACGGCCCATCCTCTCCTCTTCGACTTCGAAGCCTAGGCCTGGTACACCACCTATCATGCCGGCATTGCTACTAAATCTAGCAGTTTCTCGGCGAAGCCGTCGAATCTGTCGTTCTCGATCAACTTCTCGCTTCTCTATTTCTTCCTTTGACAACACTTCGAGCTTGGGCTCCCACTCGTCTGCGAGATGCTCGGGGTCGTACCGCCAACCAGCATCCGCGCCATGAGCAGCGTCGTTTGGAAATTCGGTCCCCATACCACCCCATCCCGCCACGAGACCGCCGGCCTCGCAAGCTTCTTTCTTGAGACGTAATACTGCCTCGTAAATTGCATGCGTTAAAGCAGGAACCCATTCACCAGCGAGGCCAAGGTCCGCACACGTGACTTTGGCAAATGCCTCTGCTGTGCCAGGAGGATGCAGCAACGACCACTCGAACTTGTCAGTGTAGAGCTGTGAAGAAAGATTGATATTGAGGGAAACTATGCATCGGTAAGTGTCGTCGGGGTTTAGCTCATCCGAATCGGCAGGAATCGGCGTGGCGCTGGCTGTTATTTCGGGGACCTGCGAACGATCACCCTTTGGGGTATCAAACCCGGTATCGAGGCCATTTCGGAACGGGGTTTCAGGAGCACGTGTTGAGTTGGGTAAAGGCGTAGCTGGAGTTGCTGGGGTATCGCGGAAGCTCAACTGAGGAGCTAGCCCAGAGCCGTTCGTAGGTACTTTCTCGTCTGAGTGGAAGAGGGGATGGAGCGCAACACCAGCATACTCTTCGAGTTGAGTCCTGATCTGCTTGCTGATCTCACTCGCAATACCGCCTTGGTTGGGAAGGTCCAGATCTTGAACGAGGCTGAGCGCAAATTGATCCGTAGTAATGACGGTCTCGTGTAAGTTCCACAAGAAAATATCCCTTAGTTTATAAGGAACTGTTAAATCACCTGTCCTGTATAACGCAGGGTCCATCTGAGGAGGTGGTTGGTTGAGACCTCGAGGTAGAGGGTAAGCTGCAGAGGGTAAGAAAGGAGTGATATCGACGTCGATACGAATAGGAATAAGAGTAACAGGCATCGCAGCTTGGGCCTGGTTGTTTAGATCTGATCGATTCTTAGTCTTCAGCATCCAATCCCTCCAGATACCCTGAACTTCGACGGGGGCATTCGTCTCCTTCCCGAACTTGTCACTCGGATCTATTCGTGATGCGCTATCTTCTCGTCTTAGACTGCGCAACCCCGTGGGCCGCCGTCTCGAGTCCTCTTCATCGTCATCGTCATAGTCGTAACCGTCTTCAGCGTAATTAATTACCGTAGTGCCACGTTTCGTCGTTCGCGATACCGGGCCGGTGGGTGCGGTGGAATGAATTACGGGGGTGAGAAGAGAATTGTTGTATACGCGCAATCGCGGCGCGTAGGAAGAGAGAAAGGCCTGCGGAGTACTTCGAGGCTCCATGTTGTGTTGCAGTTTTTGCAGATATCGCAGTTAATTCGTTCTATGTCATCTCATGCTGATAGTAAAAAGTTGGGAAGGGATAATTGAAAGGCTGGCAACGCGCCAAACAATATTTTAGAACTAGAAAGTCGGACAACTCGAGTTAAGACTTGATTAAATATGAATACCTATTGTATGTTTGTATCGTACCCAAGTTGCAGCTTTGGAGTTTGTAGTTTGGAGTTTGGAGTTGGGGTGGATTAAAAGAGCATATATGTTTATGGCTTGCATGAGCTTTTGCCGGGGGGCCGTTCGTCTTGTCGCAGCGCAACGCAACGCGTCTTGTCTCGTAAAATTTCCACAGTGAATTCCGAGTTGACTGGTTCAACGTATGGGGAACCCAAAGCTAGGGAGGGAATACATCACGTGCGTCGCCGAGATTTAACCTAGTAATTAACATTGGCCCGTGCGGCCCATTGGATCTTAGATAAGCTAAGGTACAAGGTTACTTAGGTAGATACATGATGCATGATACATGATACATATACATACCTAGTAGTAAAGCGAATACCACAACGGGGGCTCTACTCTTACACTCTTACTCATAATTCAACATAATTCAACATAATTCAACATAATTCAACATAATTCAACATAATTCAACATAATTCAACATAATTCAACATAATTCAACATAATTCAACATAATTCAAAAAGGAAATTTTAAGTTAGACATTAACTACTACATAGACTCTCGGCAAAAGTCCTTTTCTGACTTAAAACTACTTGTACACGGTATCCTCCTCGTTTCTCCAAGTACTCATTATCCAACAACGCCCGAGCTTTTGGTCTCCAACGCTTAGTTTTATAAAGCTCAGCGAGCCATAGAGCACCGCTCAGCTTATCATGGTATATATAAAGCAACGAAATAAACGTTCCTTCTTGTGACATCCCTATTGCCATAAGTCCGTGATTCAACAAAACTCCCATGCGCCGGGTATGACCAAAACCACAAATATTACGATGTAATTCTCCTCCATGAATCACTTCTCTATTCGATACGCAGCTACACTTCTTCACCGGGCACTGGCCCGTAGGCTTCGTCCCCGCTCATCTGTTCGTTTGTTCGAGTTTGTGAGCATCATCCAGTCATCCCACTCTTTACTTATTTCCATCAACACAGAGCCCATAACTGTAGCACTGGCCATCAACCCGTGCCCTTCGCCCTCTAGCACGCGCACCTCGCACCTCCGCATAGTCTTCCCAAGCCATTTGACGTTTTCGACTGGAACACGCGTATCCCTACTACCATGGTGAATAGTAACTGGGCGCGTGATGTCCACATAACGGAAGCCAATCGTGTGTCTGCGTTCCAAGCAAACAAGGAGATCCACTGCAGGATTAGCTCCTGTGGTAGCAAGTTCCCAAATCGCATGGGTGAGCCGCATGTCGTATGTCATTTGTCTTTCTTTATCCGCCATAGCGTCGGCGGCAGCAGCAATAACAGCATTTTGGGGCCTAAACCCATCGTCGCCGGGACGATACCGATCCATATTTTCGCTAGCAGAGAGTGGGAGGGTTTTCCCGTCCGCAGTATCCTGCACTAGATTTTCCTTGTCTATGCTGAGTGTCATATCCCGGCGATTGTTAGAATTAGTTGTTTCGCGCCCGGCAGGCGCAGAGGACTTTCGCTTCCCACGACGATTGTTGGTTTTAGGCAATGAGCTAGTAATAGAACTGCTGGTAGCTGTCATGAAGGAGCTATTGGCTGCTTTAAGGAAGGGGGTTGGTAAAGCGCGGAGAATTCGCTGTGACGTAGGAATTGCATTAGTAGGGGGTAAGGCTTGAGATGTACCGAACACATTCATCTGCGACGGAGGGATCCAGGGGGCCAGGAGATGAATACGGCCACGGATGTGTTGTGGCATGCGAAGCGCAGTAGCAAGAGCGTAAATAGCACCAGCAGAATGAGCGAGAATAGAGAACTTGTTGATTTTAAGTGCCTGACAGATCGCATAGACATCATCTGTAACCTGTTAATATTCACGTTGGATAGATAAGAGGCAAAAGCGTAGACGTACCAGGCCAGCCGAGCGGCGTCGCCGTCCCATCAGCATACGGTTCACTATCGCCCACACCAGGTCGATCGGGAGTGATGAGTCTTAACTTCAGGGTCAGTGCCAGCTCATCATAGAACGCAGTGATGTATCTAGTCAGGCCCATGCCAACACAGCAAAATACTGCTGAGCCTTCGGCATCGCCAACCTCAGAAAACGAGATAACTCGGCCAGTCTGCGGATGCCGTATCTTCTGCGACAGTCTCGGCGAACACAAATAAGACTCGACAGCATCATCAATGGAATCCGCACTTTGAGGTCGCTCGTATCCCACCATGGGCTCCGGAGTCGCAAACTCCTTTTTCTTCTCTAGCTCTGGGCTTTTAGGCCCTGCTACAGAAAGACGCTTCAACCGTGAACTGCTTCGCTTGGGTCTGATCATCTCGCCCAAGTCCGGGGTCGTACGCCCAGAGGGTTTGCGATCACTTCCATGCGCACTACGTCTTCTACTTTGAGCTACCGCTGGAAATGGGGCGCCATCCTCAAATCCATTTGTATCTGTCGAATATGACCTCGAGCGCTGGTGTGTATAATTGCTTTCCTGGGACTTCTTGGCGGAAGGGGCGCTTGCTCTTGCAGAGTGCGGCATATCGGGCGGTAGGGAATCGTCTCTTCTCCGAGCACCAGCCTCAGAATTTGCTCGACTTATATGTCGTCGTCTTGTATGGGACGGGTCGCGCGACCTAGTGTGTTCAGAGTCTTCCGGAATAGCGTCGCCGAAACCCCCGTCACCCTCTCTTCTCGATCGTGAGGACCTATGTGATGCTCTTTTGGCGTTGGTTCCCGTTTTGCGTAGAGAGGAGTCGCGGGCTGGAATTGACATTTGAACGCTGTCTGGATCGATAGGCGAGTTTAACCCGGGCATGCTTTCTTTCGTCGGTGAATCACTCGGTTCTTCGCGAATCGGGGTTTCAGCAAGAATAGTATCAGGTCTGGGTGGCAATGCGCTTAAACTGTTAGATGTACCAATGGACCCTGAGCTTGCGCGCTTCCTTTCTGTTTCACTGGCACGCAATCGTTCTTTTGAACTCATATACATCAAACCTCTGTGACTACGAGATTGCTTCTTTCCCCAACTGTCAAACGATCGTTGTCTGTGCAGTTCAGGTGTGGGTGGTAATCCGCGTTCGATTGAAAGGTTGCCTATGCTACGTGTATCATCGTGCGACGAGACGGAACCTTTTGACGACGGTCTGGACGAGTTGCGTAGGAGAGACTTTAGCCCACCACCCGAAGACTCTCGACGTGGCGACTTTGGGGCAGTCAATGGGGAGAAGCCAGATGGCGGTTTCGCTGTTCGAATGGTAGGGGGGCTGGCAGCCAATTCGTTAAGGTCAACGCCCTCCTCTTGTAGCCGACCTAGCTTCGAAGCAGAGAAGGCTCCGTATTCAACACCGAAGCTACCCTCGCGGGGTGAGTTTGGCAGTGACAAGCTTTGACCCTCGAAATGCTTATTGGCTGGCTTTGAGATGACAGACAGACTAGTGATTAGAGACGAGATTACTTCGGGTGAGGCTGGGGTACACCGGCGCGATCTATGTCATCGTTGCGAAGATGTAAGTGCATGGAAGGATCAATTGCCTTCCTCCGGGATTGGTGGCGACTTTGACGGGGAATAGGGGTAGTTGTCCGGCAGCGGCTGACTTGGATGCGCCAGCGTAATCCATGGCGGGTAGACGCAAGGAGAAGGAATGAACCCACGACGATCGAGGCTAGGGCTGAGAATGTATTTGCCTAATTACAACTGGTCTCACCTGCGTGTCTCTGATTGCCGCGGACGAACAGGAGCGGTGTACAAACTCCAACTTCCAAGTCCAATACCCAGTTCGAACTCCAACTCGGCAGAGAATGCAGCAAATGTGGAGGTCAGAGAAGGGCAGGTCGAACTGGGAGAGGACTGGATGGGATGCGGCTGCGGGATGCAGGATGCAGGATGCTGGGTCAATACCAAGACGGATTTGCTGCAGGTCCCTAAGGTCCCAAGGTCCCAGAATTCGAAGAGGCGCTTAAAATGTACATAGATTGGGTCTAGGTCTGGGTCTCGTACCTAAAGTACAATAATCAATAATACCAATCGCAATTAGTACAGGACGGTTGGCCGTCTCGTAGTGTAGATCCGACTGCCACATACAAGGGGGGTGACATATAGGATAAATCAAGAAATAGAGGGTATAGGGGTATAAGGTATAAGGTATAAGGTATAAGGTATAAGGTATAAAGAATAAAAACTTTGGCTAAAAACTTTTTTAAAGAATAGATTACCGTTGATTCACATTGATGAGAGAAAATGCTCGGAACCGGTAGCGTGTGCTGCAATTTGCGGGAGAAGAACTTTGATCGGTTTTTAGACTCAGGGGAAAAATAGAAGTGGGCATCTCGGCCATTGAATAATTGGTTAAGTATTATCATTGGATAAGGAAGGTAAGGTAGGTCTAATTAGGTACTGAACTACACGATAACAAGCCTCTTGTGGTCGTAGTTTACTAACTTTACTTTGGTCGGAAAGTCTGTGTGCAAAGCAAAGCTCGGGGTCCCTCTTGCAGCAATAATAATACATGTAGTGTTACCTATGTGCGTTATGTTACCTATGTACCTACCTCATGTATGAAATATTACATAGTACATACATATGTATAGCAGTGGATATGTACCCCGTTCCCCCCCGGCATCATGCATGTGCCCCTGCGGTTCTCTGCAGGTGATATCTCAATGTTGTACCTACATGACTGCATTCGGTATCCTGAGCGGGCGATGTTCAACTAAAAACCTAGTAAAACCTAGTAATCCATTTACAGCACTTTTCGAGTTCCCATCTATCGTATTCAATTTCTTCTTCTCTCGATGGGATAAATATGTGTTATCATAAATATATGTTGGTCTTATTAGTCTGAACCTACTTTCAGATCGACATTTTCCCTTGCTCCACAAGTCGAGCCCGGAAAAGTGACAAGCTTAAGAGGTTGAGCCTAATTGAGATTAACGCGAGTCTTGGGAACTCTCCAAATCGTCGGAGTTAACATGCATGCCCCTGAAAAAGTTTATGAGTTAATAGCTGTCTCTCTTTTTCTCTGCAGCTTCGAAGGAATGAAATGCTCAATGCTCAATGCTCGACACATATCTAATACATTGGAAGGTTACATATTTAAACACGAATTATATTGAAAATATGCGACTCCGTTTCAGAATATGCGCGTCGAGTAGCACCGGATTAGATTACAACTGCAACTGTTAACGTTTATTTGTACAACATTTAACAGTATGCGAGGAGGGAAGTAGTATAGGAAAACGTATGATGTAAAGAAACCTTTCGTATAAGCACGGAGGTAGAATGAATCCGTAGACAACGAGATCCGCCTACCGATTAGCCGCGATTTCATACACTAATATAGCTTACGACTATCCGAACTAGATACAAGTGTCGATGTAGACGAATATCCAGGAACGCTCTAGATCTTCACGGTAACGCTGAATAGTATGAAGGAAGAGCAAATCTTTTCAGTTAACAGTGGTGTGTTAGGTATCTCTACCCTTCCTTGCTTAGCTATATTATGGAAGTTTGGCCTCCTGCTCATTCATATTCAACCCCCTCATTAACTTACAAACTTACAACCAAACCCTCGCAAGACAAGACGAAAATGAAATCCCCTAATACGACCAGGTCATCAACGAAAACTATCATATCAGATATCTTGTTGATGCATTGAAATCTATAAAACATGCAGTCTTAACAGGTGATATATCAGTCCCACATTATATCCCAGTGAGTTCATATCATTATGAGAATATCCAACGACGATCTCACCGAGTTTAGAGGTGAAAATCGGATTTTCGTGCTCAACGTGACGAGTTGTGGTTTTTTGTCTCGGTTTCTATTTTCTGTGACCAGTAAACAACCGGAAATTATTTTTGTGAGTGACGTGGTCTTGGAATTTTACGCTTAGGTTGTGTTCTCGGTCTAGTAAAGCCGCACAGAGCTCCTCAATTTCGATAGGTTCATGCGCCGAGAATACTGACAAGCTGCAAACACTACGCGAATGGCGAAGATGACACGCCCAAAGACATCGATAGCTTCGACTTTTCCTAATGAACCCGTAAGTTTGTCTCAGAGCTTTGACCTTGACCCAGAGCAATATCAGTTATCCTAAGCTATATTGTTCCAGAGCAAGGGACTCCCATGAAGCCGTGCTCGGAACTTAGCGATTTCGCGGAGCTTCTTCTCACGGCTCACAATCTGGTCGAAGGTTGAAACAAGGTTGAACTCAAAATAACTAGATCTAGAAAACTGATAAGTGTGATTAGTCTAAACAGTTGAGTTCTCTTGAAATCCTATATTCATGGATCCCTATCGAAAACTCTGCTGTCACATCTTTGTAAGATGCTAATGTCACAATAGACGAGGTCTAATTTCTGCGGCAATTCGTCATCTGCAAGGAATAACTCTGAGACGGCAGTTGTAAATCTTATGCGACATCCACACGTGGTACTTAGCTCAACCTTGCTCGGCTATTTAGAAGAGAATATCACGATAGTAGTGTTTTTAGTATTATTCAACTAATAATGTTACGACGTGAATTGCTAACAAACATTCAGGACCCGAGCTATCGGGCTATCAGTGGAGTTATCCCGTGCCCTGTACCTGGCCTAGAACTCCTTAACAGCTTAGTAGGCTTAGCTAAGAAATTGCCCCGCAAATCGAGGCAGCTTCCCACGATAGCTGCTGCAAGCATTTCTTGGCATAGAAGCCCAGCAGCTTAGGCTTCACGTCAACCATTTAAAAAAAAAAAAAAAAATTTCACGGCCCCGCTCAAGCTAACAGGGGAGATGAGAATTCATCAGCGGCGCGACCAATCAAGAGATAAGATACCAAATGACAACACAACATACGTCATTGAGCTGTTCAACAGTAGGTGCGTATCAAATCAAGGACTCAACACAAGGTGAGGCCCAAGACACGTAAGAAATTCTAACAAAGTTTTCGTATGGTTGAGGTAGCTTTGCTTCTAAAATGAACAACTAAGTCCTAAGGAATTAATTCCTAAGACATTATAATCTCATATCCTTAACTATTTAATGCTTGATTATGAGATAGCGAGTTATATGATTTACATACTTACCAAACACAGACTTCATCCAACCCGTTTGTTTGTATACTTACCTTAAGCAGAACAAACGGTAATATCAACAACAATATGGATCTCCTACTGTCTCTTCCGATAGTCTCATATTTCGGTGGACCAATGCTTTCGTCTTGGTCGGGTTCACTAAATCTCTTATTTTTCTATATGACCTGGACGACACTCGTCCTCTCTCACTCGCCTCTAAGAATCGAACTGGTTGGTACACTGGCAGTGCGCATAGTGTTTTGGCTGGTGCCGTCGCTCTTCTTCCTCATATTCGACGCCTTAGTTCCCAGCTTAGCAGAATCTATTAAGCACTATGGTTCTGCATCTTTACCTCGGCGAAGCGCCGTCTCCTTACTTCGCCAGGTTTTGCTCGCAGTATTTAACCTTGCGCTCAGCACTGCCGTGCAAGCTGGTATCTCCATTGGCGCAGGAACACTCTTACACCATCCGCTCTTCAAGACTAGCACAACACTGCCGCTACCTTGGCAGATCGTAAAGCATATCTTGACATTGTATGCTGCGCGCGAAATTCTGACGTATTACCTCCACCGATTTGTGTTACACTCTCGGGGAAGAGTGGCAAGATTACACAACGCATACGCGCACTCGCGAAAACGTGCCGCTCCGTATGCGCTGATGCTGTACACGGATCATCCGCTGCCACTCCTGTTTAACCGCACTTTGCCGGTATACCTCCCAGCTATGGTCATTCAGCCGCATCTACTCACATATTTCTTATTTACAATATTAACGACATTGGAGGAGATGCTGTCCATGTCCGGCTATAATATTGTCCCAGGTATTATCATGGGCGGTATCGCGCGGCGTACTGCGACGCACTACGCAAGTGGAGGCCGCGGAAACTTTGGTGCTTGGGGACTATTGGACTGGATTAGCGGCACGAGTGTAGGCAAAGACGTCGTAAAGGATATTCACGACGAAGCAGAAAAACACCAGGTTAAGGAGCGCGGCCAGAAAGCTGTAAGTGACACAGGCAGTATGGTACAAGACGGCATCAACGGCTTGAAAAAGGGCCGCAAGAGCCGGAAGAAGAGCGTGGACTAGGAATAGTCTGAGCTTTTATTTTGGGGAAACAGAAAATATAATAGACAGCGGTGGTGTGGATTACGACTTTGGAAATATATTGGGAGGTAACTTTGGAGTTTGGGACAAGGAGCGGCCAGGTTGGAAGATATATCCATACGTCTAGGATTGTATCATTATGAGATATGATGAGAAGAATGGATGAGACATTTGATAATGAAAATGAAAAGAATTTAACGTAAGAACTATAACTTTGGCTCCATGGTTAATGAAGTATTTTAGTAAATACACTTCTTTTATAATAATGTAAGTCTCTATATAACTACATGTACACCTTTGGAATAAAAGAACTCTTATTTACCTACTCGTTAAAATTTTAAATATCTGATTTTTTATTAAAATTTCGCTTTTAAAATTAAAAACTTTTAAAAAATAACGAATTTTTAAAAAGTAATTTTTATAATTATTTAAATTTAAATAAAATATATATTTAATATTAAATATTATTTAAATTTTAAATATTATTAATACGTATAATTTTAATATTTTAATTTTTTTAATTTTTATTTAACGTAATTATTTTTAATTACATTAATTTTAACATTATAATAATTATTAATTTTTTAATTATTTATAATATATTTTATTTATTTTTATTAAAAATTAATAAATATTATTTAAATATAAAAAAACGATAATAAAAATAACGATAATTATATTAAATTAACGTTTTATTATATAATATAAAATTAAAATATTAAATTTTTATATATAAATAATATTATTTATTTTAATTAAAATATTTAAATTTATATAGTTAACATTAATAAAAATTT
Source organism: Entonaema liquescens (assembly GCA_902805475.1). NCBI lineage: Eukaryota > Fungi > Ascomycota > Sordariomycetes > Xylariales > Xylariaceae > Entonaema > Entonaema liquescens. The sequence goes on from CADCSX010000006.1 coordinate 1,919,722, forward strand.
ATATTAAAATTTACTTTTTAAAAATTCGTTACTTTTTAAAAGTTCGTTACTTTTTAAAAGTCCTTGACTTTAAGGGCGAAGCCCCGGCAAAAGGTCGGATATTTGGAATCCTGACGAGTATATACCCCACCCTAATCGATAAAGCTCCAGCTCCAAGTGCATGACTTAGTGGCGTCATATTGCTTAGCTGCCTTCTTAGCCCCCTGTCCTGTCATGGCGGGGCAATACCCGAGACGGATACTAAATACCAGACTCTTCCTTACATTAGACAGGCTCTCGCAAGAGACAAAACACCTTTCTAAAGCCCATTCTTTCTGAAACGGCCAGAACATACCAATTAGTTCGACCCGGACATATTTTCCCTATCCCATAACCAACGCTTCCAACCAAACACTTTACCAGCAAACAACGACACCATGTCGACAACCACAAACCCCGACCCAGCACCCGGCTCCCTAGCTTTCATCCCCCTCGAAGCAAACCCCGAGCTCATGACCTCACTGCTGCACAAACTCGGCCTAAGCCAAGCCCTCCAGATCCACGACGTATACTCCATCACAGAGCCCGAGCTCCTCGCCTTCGTGCCCCGCCCCGCCCTCGCCCTACTCCTCGTCTTCCCCGTCTCTGCTACTTACGAGTCGCACCGCCTCGCCGAAGACGCCGGCGCCCCCGAGTACACCGGCAGCGGCAAGGACGAGCCCGTGCTGTGGTACAAGCAGACCATCCGCAACGCGTGCGGCCTGATGGGCCTCTTGCACGCCGTGGCGAACGGGCCCGCGCGGGGCTTCGTCGGTACGTCCAATCTCCCCGTCCCTCCCCTTCCTCTCTCTCCCTTGCCCCCTCTCTCCCTCCCTCTTTCTTCTCTTCCCACTAACTCCCCCAACAGAACCCAACACCCCTCTCCACCGCCTCATAACATCCTCCATCCCGCCCCCGCGGAGCCTCCGCGCTCCTCGAACGCACCCCGAGCTCGCGGCCGCGCACCAGGAGGCCGCGAGCCGGGCGCGACGGCGGCGCCCGACGCCCGGGACGATGTGGACCTGCACTACGTGTGCTTCGTGAAGACGGAGGACGGCACCCTGTGGGAGCTGGACGGCCGTCGGAAGGGGCCCATCGCCCGCGGCAAGCTCGCCGAGAACGAGGACGTGCTGTCCGACAAGGCGCTATTGTGGGGCCCGCTGCAGTTCCTCGAGCGAGGGGGTGGTGATATGCGCTTTAGCTGCGTTGCGCTGGCGGGGTCGTTGGATTAGAGGGGTGGAGTTGTCTGATGTATTCCTTGAGGATAGGAGAAGGGGAATGAATGTTTTTGTAAGTTAAGTTGAGCTCGGCCGTAGCGCATTCTGCTATGCGCGCCGTCATGTCGTTCCGGGAAAGCAGGGCTGCTTTTAATGGGTATACAAATGGACAGCTATACACTCAGAGTTTCAGGAGAGGGAGACTTGTAGGGTTATTTATTTTGGGATGGTTGATATACCGTTCTAGCCCTGGTCTCGACAGAAGCAGCACGAGCAATATGGGTATTCTAATGATACCACATGCAATAGAGTCCAACAATCTTCGTTACATTCATTCTAGGGCCAATTTTTGTCAATCTTCAGACCGGTTTCCCAGTCTGTCAAAACCTCTCTGTTCCACACGCCATATCCTGCATATCACAACTGCCATAAACAATCTTCTAGGTACTGCGCTCCCCCTTTTAACCCAGCTTAGTTTCCACCAAGTCTAAGCTCCAGCCTCGAGAAGTATTAGAATACGATCTGCGTTTCGTTAGCTGACAGACTTCTGCGAGGTGTGCTAGGAGGAATCGTCTCGGCGGTGCCGAAAGGCTCGAAATTGAACATCGGGCGCGGGGTGTGAGAGACCGGCATAGGCGTCACAATCGGCGAGGCATAGTGGCAGCTACTGTGGCCACAGCAAGGGGACTCGAGACTGAGGGCCGGCACCAGCGAGACGGGGACACAGGCGTATAAGCCGTGCTCATGATAGACCGGGTGTGAGCATAATGGCGAATTGAGGCAGGAAGAGGTAGCGGTGGTCCTCATGCGGCTTGGGCTGGAGTTGAATCTAGGCATAAATCCAGTCAGCCATACGATCCTGCTATACTATTCCAATATGCTATGTCTCAAGGGTAGTATAGGAGGAAGCTATTTCAACTTACCCCCTTCTCGACCACGGCATTGTTCGCTTCGGGAAAGGGGGCGGGTCATCCAACTTGAGACCGAGCTTTTCGCACCACGGGGAGACGCAGCGACTCGTAGGAGTGTGGAAGGGCGAGCAATCCCGAGGCGGAGACTGCGCTGTGGCGACGTCAGGGGTAGACTTTGGCTCGGTGCTGCGAAGGATGTGGCCTTGCATCATAGTCATAGGCCAGTCCCTATTACCGTCCAAGCCGTGGCTGGTAGGGCGCCCATCCTCGCGGCTGTCGTGTTGTTTGTCAGGAGGAGCAGGTCCCGGAAAGGGATTCTGGTGGGGAAAGTTGTTGTTGTTCTTGGCTGGGGACTTTCCGGCAGACGCATTGCCTTCTCCAGGAGGATGGGTGTCTATGTACTGGTGTATATGTTTGTCGATGTGTGCGGCAATATGCTCGATCAACTCCTGTTCGTTCAGGGAAGGGGGACATTTTTGTTTCGCGTCGGAAGTATCATCTGTGTCTTTCATGCCAAGTAGTTTCTTGGCGGCTTCAGTAAGGTCGTTCAGAGAAGGTAATCCCTCCCAACTATCTAACAAGTCCTTCATGAAGTCATGTGTTCCCTGTTCTTCGGGATGTTGGCATATTTGACACCCAGGGTGATGATGCGACTCAGTGGCAGCGAGGCCGTTAGCGCCAGGAGGTAGGTCAGGAGGTGGTTCGGCTTCCTTCCCCTTATTTTTCTTCTTTTCCTTCTCCTTGCGGCGTTGCTCTTTACGCTCGCTTTTCTTTTCCGCCTTGAGTCTTTTCTCTTCTTCCTTTTCTTGAGCTTTTCTTTCCTTTTCAGCCTTCTTGGCTTCAGCCTTCTCCTTCTTCGCCTTTTCCTTGTCTTCCTTAGGTTTCTTGCCTTTAGGCTTCTGCGGCTCAACTATGGTGAGAATTGGCGGATCCCGAGTAGGCGCTGGGGGTGCGTTATCCTCTCTGTCGGGAGGCTGAGTAATGTCTTCTGGCGCTTCTTGGGGATGGGGAGGGTGGACGATGTTTTGGAAGGCAGTCAATGCTTGCTGCACTCCGTGAGTGATCCTCTCTTGCAGGCTTTCTTCTGGATGATCGTCTTGTTCTTGCTCCCGAGGTTCCTCATCTGGTGAATCAAGCTGTCAGTCGATACATGGTTTTATATAACTTGAATGCAGCCAACCGGCTTCAAGAAATCTTGAGATTTCCTCCAGATATAACAGCGATTATATATGGAACGACAACTGACCTTCAAAGTGCGCTTTCGAAGGTTTCTTGTGATTTTCCGGCTGGGGAAAAGCATCCAATGGCCTTGGTTCAACCTCCGCCAACAATGCTTCAACGTGTGAATTTATTTGAGACCTAGGGGATAGCTTGGGGCTATGGGCGAGGTCATCTAACTCGGGCTCAGCAGGATCGCCCTGCCAGCTACAGACCTCAGCCGGCGGGCGAGGTTGATCGGGCTCCTCTTTGTGCGCGAGATCGTCCAGCTCGGGCTCAGGACTATCGCCTTTCCAGCTACAGTCCTCGGCATCTTTGGCCTTCTTTGGCTTGGGTTTTTGTTTTCCTTCGGTCATTGTGTTTCCTTCTAGGCCAAACGGAAGGGCGTCGATGTATTTAAGCCTCGCGGAGCATGCGCTCTAATTCTAAGTACCTATGTGGTAAACCCAGAAATGGGCAACTAGGTCATTCGCACTAGTTATGTTACATTTAAGTGTTCTGTATAGGTTATATTCGTCTAGGGGTGGAATCTTGAAGCTTGAAAGAACATAGAGTAGTAGGTGAAGATGGCATTCCGATGTCCAAAATTAATGTTGTTAGCTTCGAGTACTTAACCCTTGGGCATTTCCCAGTTCTGCTAAGAGGTAGGTATATACATGTAGGTAAGCTCTACGGACTATATCTAAGTTACGAGTTCTTCTCTTCTTGGCTTTCACCGGTAGTTACGATGAATTGTTGGGACTTTCTATACATATCTTGGGAAACGGCTCCTTAGAGAGGAAAATACTATAAGCGAATAACATCAATACCTCAAAAATTCAAGGCAGGGGCAATCTGGACGTCTGTTCCTTAAAGGCAGTGACCACCTCAGTTTCAATACCCAGGTACAATGCAGCAAATGGCGGCGCGAGTGAAAAGAATTCTGGTGTTTTCTAGCCGTATAGGCGATGTGGCATTAGGAAGCATCAATGGTTCTTCCCACAATACACAATAGTTATTCTAATAATGGCGTGGGTGGTCCTTTTGACCTATTGGTCTACGTTCCCTCCGAAAATCCTGCTCCTTATGCAATACTATGATTCTATAGTTAGAGTTATATGGTTGCGTCGAAATTAGAGGGAAATGCCTGATACAAAAAAGAGTTGGTACCTAGGTAGTTTTCGTAGATGAACTTCTGTTAGTGTTGAGGCCTCATATGCGGCATTATCCTATGTACTGTATAACATCACGCTTTCCTCCTCAGCACCCCTATTCATGCATGCAGTTGGGCTGTGACGCCATTGTGTCTGATACAACATTGGGGCCGTATTCAAAGTCGAGTGCGTGAAGATGTGATTTGATTACTTGGGGTAAGCCTCAGACCCCCCTCCCCCGAGGACGCTGGCTACTTGGCTTACTTGTATGTACTATGCCCCTTGGATGAGTAGAACATAGCTACATCGTGTGATGGAATATTGCGACATGTTTGTGGGAAGTTTTATTGCAATATAAACTTTTGTTATGTCTATATCCTACCCTGAATCGGGCCACATAGGGGAGAGTCGATAGTTTTCAAAATAGTAGCAACTAGGTATGTATAAAATCGGATCCATAAAATTTAAACAATACTTGCTAAAGATCCGGATTGTATGCGTAATGCCCTGAGACCAAAAATGGTCTGATACGACCAGGCGCTAGGAGCCTACAACGTGCCGAACGTCGCGGTCCACGTGGAAGCCTTGAAATAATATCCCTAGCTTTAAGTAGGGGGTAACCTTGCGGTCTCACTCGTTGATCTGATGCTAGACTTGTGTCCCATCCTTCATGTCAGTTTCGTGTTGAACAGGACATCTCTGCTATTGTTTACCGAGCAGCGTCTTAGCGATTGCTCAGAGTCATCTGTTTGAAATAAATTGCTGAGGGACAATCGATTATCTGCTTTGAGACATTCCAAGTTGACGGCGGTTCATTCGGAATAACCCATCCTAGTAAAGTGATCCAAGGGCATGGCACCTTAAAGATATCTTAGACATTTAGATTCTGGGGTTATCGATGCTTGTCGAGATCCCATTGGTCCAAGACTCCAAGAAGATTCGCTTAGATTTACTAGATAACACTTTAGTAACATTGAGAGTAACATTGAGAGAGGGAGTAGAACTTGTTAGTTCTCAGCTGTTTACACTAACGAGGACTAGTAGACAAAGAACATAATCCATTATTCTGCATTAGAGACTGTAGTACACCTCGGGTTCACCGAGCCTAGACTACATAGCATAGTACTAGAACACTGTGATGGTACGATGTTTTTCGATATTGTGTTATGATTAAGTTTCTCTCTATCGTCATGCTGTTGGCTTATGATCGTTAACTGAAAGTCGAAAAGTTTGAAGGTATGTAACATGCAACTAGGTAAAAAAGCAAACAGATGAGAAAATAAAACGGGCCGAGAGCACGGCTCGCTGGATATGCCCCCTATTAAAATTACTGTGATGAGGCGGGTTTCATCCTTGAAGCTGGGCATATCTGATCAATTATCGGCATACACGAAACTCTACAAGTCCTTCGCCCACTTTTGATAGTTACCGTTAATCGAACTAGTAAAAAGCTAAAACAGAATAGTGTTGGCGAATAAGAAATCGCTGAAGAATTCGGGTAGTAGATACCTATGCTTTTTGCGGTACAGATACTAGGTACATAATAACTAATAGCTTAGTTACAAGGATGATGACGCTACAGATCCCCCTTTTCTCCGATTCTGCATCCCAGCAGTCCTAAACCTCGAAATTTGATGTCATATTCACTACACCTTATCGTCTTGTAAGACACCAATTTTTTGGCGTCTCTGGCGTTTACAACCTCTATGATCCCGGCAACCCGTTAAAAAGTACAAAGAGGATAATAGGATTCGAAGGAATCAATAAAGTTTGAACGTACCTCTAAGGGATTGAGATTTAATTGGTTACAACTACTTGATCCTCAAAGATCGGCTATCTTTAATGTGCATCTACCGTAGGAATACCCTTGTCCCAGAGTAATAGCAAAGTGGGATATACTTAAATCCTAATGATCCTAATGCAACATAGCTTTGTAGTGTCATGTGTTTTGTTATAGTATCAGTGCATCCCATTTATACGACTGTTACTTGGTTCTCTTTTTGATAATAGCTAAGAGGTGGGTTTTTTCTTATGAAGCACTGACCGGTTAAGGAGGCGTCCTGTACGCAAGCACTCCACCGACGCTTCGGCTAGATCGTATCAAATCAGGTCCCGTAATATAAGGAGGTACTTCCTGGTAAATTAGGTTGACTACGCGTATACAGAATAGTTAAAATACCTACTACTTCCTTTCGGCCTTAAGGTAAATAAACCATCAAGTACTCTCTTGTAGAATATATCATATTTGCAAACAGCGTATAAAGCATACCCGTGTGACAAACGGCTAGTTGCACCGGTTTACAACATCGGGGTTATGTGGTTGTATACCTATCTAGGTAGACTTACACACGTATACGCAATGTACGCAATGTACGCAATGCATGTAAGTAATCCGTGGGTTCGCAACCAACCGCGTCTCGGAAGCCAATAGGAACTCGATAGAAGAATCGAATGGGGCGTGTGGGGGTATCTTCAAGGAGTAAAGTGGGTCACCACGGACCATCGTGGTAAAAAAAAAAAAAAAGGAAGTAATAAACTACACGTACAAACGCAAGGTACGACGTGCCGATTGTTTAGCTGCAGATTTCTCGATGTTTCTTTCCCCCTAAACATTTTAGATAGTTACTACCTTAGCTTTAGACACTCTGAACAATGAAGTTACCTATTACCACAGTACTTACATAGGTACCTATTACCTACACCCACCTGTGAAATATTACTACTGAAGTGTCGTCTCCGTTCAGCCTTAAAGTTATCTAGGTACCCTTGCATCACCCCGTTTAATGCGTCTCGAGTTATCATCTCCTTTCCCGAGTTTATTCTACAGTGCAGTTCTCTTACAGTTCTTCTTCTTCCACATACACTCCGTCCCCGAGCATTTCTTATTCTCTTTTCTTTTCCCTTTGTTCCCTACGTTTCTTTACCTCTCTGATTCATAGCATGTGGCGGAAACGGCAGTTATCCTCTGCTTGATCCTAATGGAGGCTCGAGCTCTTGAAAAATAATTACGGAGATAGGATAAGTAAGGGACGAATACCTGACTCGACATTCAAAATGGGCTGGTTGAGCTTTTTGTCTAGAAAATCTACCGGCAATCTGAACAATGATCTCAAGGCGCAAGCTTACGACGAGACTGTGGCCGCAAACCCTCCAATCCGCGGTATGAGCCAAGTCTCCGTCCCAGGAATCTGGTAAATCTCCGAGCTGACCTATCTGATTCAAGGCACCTATCCGGTCGTTGGCAATGGACCCAGCATTTTAGAGAAATTTCAAGAATCGCATCCACACCTAAGAGATGACCATTTCATTGATACTTCTGCACCACCTCCCATTGTTCCTCGACTCCTCGACCGTCCCAGTACAGCCCCTACTCGGTCACCTGAAGGATCGTCCCGGCCAAAATCTCAAGCAGGAGGTCGGGTTAAGCCGCTACGAGAACCACCTAAAAAGCGATATGGTCCCTACAAGCTTCCGTCAAAGGCGTCAACCGAGCGAAATGAAGATAACGTGGCTACCAAGTCCATTCACAGCATACCATCACCAACTTTTACCCGCGACCGGAATTCCTCAATTTTTAGCAGAGATTCGGAATCGACACGTAGATTTGTCGACTTACTGGAAGCTCAGTCATTTATCAAGCCATCGGATTTTTATGGTCGCGTGAAGGCTACGGGTGTTAAAGATTATGATGAGGATGTCGCAGATCGCAACATCAGCGAGAACGGGTCTAACCTCAACTCTCCACAAGCCAGAGAATTTTATAAAAAGAATTTAACCCCAAGCATTCAGAGCGATGAGGAGGAACGTGATCGGCCGCGTTCATCGAGAAAAAGGCGATCCATGGGGTATGGGTTGAAGACGAAGTCAAACAATTCCAGTCTTCGCACCGCATCACCTGCGATGTTGGCTTTGCGCGCATATCCGGGCTTTTCGTCGAAGCTCCGTACATGTACGTAGAGAAAGGAAGAATCAAGTTCGGACTATCCTGCCGAAGCCCGCCGCACCCGTGGCATCCTATACAGCCGAGCGACTTTGACAGATCTCATTGTACGACATCGACAACCGTTGCTGTACAGAAAAAGAATCGTGGTTCGCCGAAGCGCCACCTATACCCGACTTTGACGATTCATTGTACGAATCGACACCGTTGCAACTCCCAGCGCCAATCAGTTAGTGATCCCGCTTTAACCCTCAAAGTCATATAACTAGTTTGCTAACAAGTTGTACGTAGACCCGAAAACAATTCTCGGCCGCTCTAGTGGCCAAGACGATTTAAATCGTCGTTACGGAAATGGAAGTGTTGTCTCCGGGTCTGTAAAGAGCCTTAGACGATCCGAGATTGAAGACGTGGTTCCAGAACGAGGTAGCAGTGTTCGCCGCTCGTCACTTACTTCCGAGACGGCAGGCTCGACGTTGAGCTCGAATCCATTCAGGCCTCAATCAGGTCATACCACTAACACCTCAGTTGACCTTGCCTCCCGCGTACCATCATCCAAAGGCGCCGAGTTGGGCGAAGCTTCTTTTTCACCTGATGAAACTTGTGCAGCGCTAGACAACTATACGGAAGTCGACGCGCCAGAACCTTCGTATTGTGATATCGGCCCCGAGATGTTGATTGGATCTCTTCTCAACTCTAGTCGACAGGAACCTTCAACAAATTTCGTTATCGATGAGGACGCTTCGTCAGTTGATTCTTTTGACGCTCCTAAGCGTTCTGCTGGTGAATTTGAGAAAGACCTTCTCTTCCAGGGCTACGGGTTTGAAGGCTCTCAATTGCCCGGACTTCCGGCCTCGTTCAACATGCCAGCGAAATCTAATAAGCCGAAACCATCCCAGCCGTCACACAAGCTCTCCGCACCCATGGATTCACCTCACCTGACCACGTTCAGCTCTACTAAGTTTGAGGACGCACTTTCCTCTACTTTTGGTTCCCAATACTCAGCTTCATCGAGGCATAAGTCTCGATCTAGATCGTCTCGCTTGCAAGTGCCGAGGTTTGATTATACTGATTCCGAAGACAACCATGGTCCAGACCCTGGAAACGACTCCGAGGACGACCTGAATTTCGATATTCCGTTCAAGAGGCCAAGTGAGCATCGATATAACTCCTGTGGTGATATGCGACAGTACGGAAATGCCTCTCAACTATTCGAGGATGCCGATTTGGATCTACCCGATAGGGCAGCGTTTGCGCGACTTCGAAGGGAGGCTAAATCATACCAGCGAGCGAGCAGTGCCTCGTTACACAAGGCTAAGGGAAAAGGGAAGGCGCCCGATTTTCGCATTCCTAGAATTGAGTTTGACGATCAGTCTAGCTACGCGGATGCCGAGTTCTGAAATTAAGCGTCTAAAATATAAATTAGGGGTTGGCTAAAAAGCATGCGGGCCAATGTTGGATAGGCATGTGGAGAGATATTGATATGTCCATGCCCCTTTTTCGCCACGGAGGCGTCGAGGCAATGGCATACTTTCCCTCATTATGCATACGATTGTAATGATAGTTATCATGTTTTAGTATGGTTTGGCGCAACAGCGATGAGTTGGCACTGATGCCCGGCGAGGCTCGAGCCTATTTTATACCCCAAAGTGCCATAGGTAGGATAGGACGGACCTACTAACGGTAGGCCCCATGAGGAAGTTGTCTTGCATGTTTGTCATAGTCGATGTAGGATTTGTATTGTAGTACCTGGTTTAGGTTAGGTGGTCAGGGGATCTCTCCTGTTTGGCTAATGAAAACCAATGCATTTACTCATTTTAATTATGCTGGCGGTGCTGTTCGCTTTTCCGTGGAATTACCTATGTAAACTTACGTAGAAGTCCATATAATGTCGATAGGTAACCAAGACATGGCCGAGACACCTACAGGAATGAACGACAATAGCAAACGGGCCAATTCTACCATAATGTCCACAACACGTAACTAATGACCCTGTTGCATTTCTTACGAAGAAAAAGCGCGAAATTCCATGACAATGTGTTATTGTCTAGCACTCGATAATCTACTACACACCCTCATCATGTGAGAATGAAAGCCATCTCGATTCGCCCCAAATCATCAGGTTCTATACTAAATCTAATGGCTCAAGCTCGATTTACATGTATCCTAACATAGCCAAGCACGTGAACTAAGAGCCAATCTTGCAAAACACCTCCAAGGGCTACATCCCTAGACTTCTCTCATCAGACAGCCGTGGCATGCGCCAGGACATCTGAGGCCTCGGCCTCTTCAGGCGAGCAGTCGCATCCGTGCATCTTCTTGAACGCCTCGACGCTCATGTCTCGTAAGGTATCCATAATCTTCTTAGCCGCCTCAATCTTGGCATGCCGACCGCTAGATGCGACAGCGTGCTCCCGCACTTGACCATGGATTATGACGCCGCAGAGTACCTGCGCCTGGCCTAATGGACCGCCTTCAACAGCAATCTCTTGGATCATAAGGCGCCATTTTGCGCATTGAAAATGCAGCTGCAGCATGTTTGCCAAGAATGTGACTGGGTGCCGGTTAGCGAACGTGTCGTAGATATGCATATCCTCGAAGTAAGGCCGCATATGCGTGTCGAAGAATCGCTGGACTTGACTAAAGTCGTACTTGCTATCGACGAAGAGGGCGCCTATGTACGCTTCCACGAGATCTGGGAGTGCCTTGGGCGGCTTCTGAACCCCGACCCAGAAGTTCTTTGCGTATGAAGCGCGTCCGAGGTTGGCTGCTTCAGCCTCTTCTTCTGCTATTCGCTGGGCCTCCGTTATAACAGCTATGTATTCCGTAATTTCTCTTTGTAACCCTCCATATACGGAGAGCATGTGCGTCTGTAGGCCAAGGGAAACACAGAGGCAGCCCAGAAATTGATTTGATACCATCGCCATCTTGTGCTCGGTCAGCCATTGGGGATCCGCGTTTGGATACCGATGGAAGAGGAAGTCAACGCAAATCATGTCGAGTAGTGCGTCGCCGAGAAACTCTAGTCGCTGGTAGTTAGGGATACGCTCGTAAATAGTACCGTATGATGGGTGCATGAATGCACTACGTAGTAAACGGGGATACGTGAATTTGTAACCAAGTTTCTCCTCGATTTGCCTAGCTACTTCACGTTGAACTGCCGTTGAGTCGGCACTTTGCCACTCAGGGATGTTATACGCCGCGTAATAGTCTCCGTACGTCATCATCTTATGATTCTTATGATTAACGAACTTGGTAACGGCCTGGATGGCCATATCGAAGCTGTGCTGTTCGTAGGTTGTCAGGTAAGCCGCTCCAATGAGCGCCTCGCAAACATCAGCGATTGATTTGTCTCCGAGCGTATGAGTTTCTTTAAGGCTGGTATTCTGCTTGCCCTTCAGTAAATGGAGCCCATCCGGATACCATATCCGTCGATTGAACCCTTTCGATCGGATTGACTCTTGCAGCTCTAGATCAAGCGCGTTATTGAAGAGGTTCTTATTGCAAATTAGTAGCATGCGGTCTACGTGGTACTGAAATTCGTCGCTATCGGGGATTTGAGAGAATAGAGCAATCGTTGTGCTCATCTTCAAGAATGAATCGCCAAGAAATTCAAGACGCTCATAATTCTTCCCCATACCTCGCTGAAGATTGATCTGTTCCTCCGAATTTTCTTCGGTGTTATCACTATCTTTGGTCATCGCCTCAAGAGCGAGGTCGGGACGTATATTCAGGGCTAGGGACTTGCAAGCTTCTAGCACAATAAGACTAGTTTCGAGTCGATATATGATTGCAGGTAGATTGTAAGCCATGGCAATCACGTCAACCGGTAGCTTACTGGGTTAGACTTCAAAAAAATTTAATTTTAATATGGGCGGTTAGAGGAACTTACAGCTGAGAATTTCAGAGTTTCAAAGATGAGGAAACATTTTCGCTCCACATCAACAGGTTTATCGAGTTCATCAAGGAGATTCCGTCGCAGTGGAATATATTCGGCCTCAACGACAGGTAAGTCATGTCGAACTACTAATTTAGAACGCGTTTTTGACCATAAGCTAATACTATAGTTCCAAATATCGTTTGGTGCTTCCCGAGTGGCTTTCCTACCAGCCTGGTTCTTGGGAGCTCCTGGAGGCTCTGGATCAGTTGGCTTGAGATCATGGCGGCGGCGAACCGTATAGAATTTACGTGAGCCATCGTGAGGGTCAACGACGAACCGCTCTTTGAAAAAATCGTCTGGTTTATTTTCCCATTCAAGGTATTTTGGTGCATGCTGGATTGTAGAAAGACATTCCCAGTCGATTAAGGCATGAATGTTGTCCGAAGCATTGGTAAAATCAAAACTGTGGGGGTGTATAAGGGGCGCAAAGAAGTAAGGCATTTTTTCCGGTTCTGAACGGTATTCTTTACTGAACACATTGTCGAATACTCTAAGCGTGAAATTATTGAATTGCTCAATATCTTCTAGTGTGGTCTTTAAGGCACGCAGAAGGGGCACACATTCCACGTCTGATGTACACTGGTGATCGAAAAACAGAGGAAATTTGGCGGTTCGTGGGAGAGGATACCTTGTGAGAATGGCTAGGGGTCTCGAAAACCTCGTCAATGCTTCTGGAGATGCAAGCTTTAAGATTGTCACATATAAACTCTCCGGTTGGCCTCGTTCATCCCATATTTTAGGCTTTATTCGTATCGGATATTCAGATCTCTTCTTCGAGCTGATGGCCAAGTGAGCATTACGCATAGCTGGGAGCTTCTTCGTCAAAGTAGACTGTAAGTAATCGTCAAGATATTTCTTTTTCTTCAATTGTAGACACATCTCGAAAGCGGCTGAGCATTTGGCAACTTGCTTGGAATCTGCACGGCGCCCTAGCGCGCTTCTGATCGGAGAAGTGTCCGGTAGGAGGACTTCACATTCAAATTCCCGACCAAGGCTCCTTATTATGTAATCCGGTGTATAGATAGTATCTAAAGGACGAGGTAGCGTCGAGACGAAGGTAGCCAGGATTACTAGACTGCTCTTATATGTCAACTTCGCTCGTGTCGAAGGCACAATGTAGACGCGATGGTTTCTCTCTTGAGATAGGAAATAGTCAATTTTAAAATCATTTCCAGAAAGAAGTCGGTCTTCAGATAATGTATTGTAAAACCTGCGGAGCCTTGCTTCGCTGTCTTCGTGCTCAAAGATGGATTGTAACTGGGTGGTATTGGTGTATTCAACCATATGGAAGAATTTGGAGTTCTTGCGCCGGGCTCGACCTCTTGACTGGATGTACTGAATCATCGTTTTGCAAAGATCAAACCGAATGATAATATTGCAGTCGGGCATGTCAATACCTTCTTCGCCTACGCTGGTGGCAAAGATGCAATTCAAGTCGCCGTTTCTAAATTGGTGCATAGTCATAAACTGCTCCTTCAAAGTCATTCCCAACTCGCCGAAGTCGCTGCCTGCTCCTAACTTCGGTATTGTCAGTAAACTAGGTGGTGATGAATAGCAAATTAACTTACCAGTACGCCGGCCTTGATACCAGGTATATCTAAGCTCGGTTGCTTCATAAGATCTGCCAGCAACAATGCAGTAAGGCGTTGCTCCACGAATACAATGCACCTGTCCTCAGCTGGATTTAAATGCTTCCGGAGAGCACCGATAAGAGCTTCGACTTTGTCCGACAGGTAGAACGAATTTCGCTGGAGCTCGGGAAGTGAATGGTCGGCTACTATCTTATACGCGTCACGAACAGCTAATCTCTCGGCATCCAGAGCGGCTACGGGAAGATATTTTTGGTGGACATAAAATCTTTCTCTGTCCTTGCCTCTAACCTCTGAGCTTCTCGCTCAGTCAAATACATCTTCCAAATCCGATCTGCGCCCCAGCGACCCATCTCTGCGGTACATGCTCTAGAATAGGCGAATAATTTTCGTAGAGCTTCATTATGCCCAACCAACTTATATAACTTCTGCCAAAGTGGTGTTTCAAAGGGCTCTGGAGTCGCGCTGAATTCGATAACATCTTCGACAGGTCGATTAATCGACGACTTCGTAAAGACTGAGATATCCGCCACAGTCGCTATCTCGCTATGCAGGAGCCCTTCCAGCTTTGCAGCAGCGGTAGTTGGATCTGTTTTTGCGTCGACAGGAGACGCAGTCATGCCTAGGATTCGGGGGCGCTGCTGCTGCTCTTCTTCTAACGGTGCGTAAAAATCTTTGATGATCCTAGCGTATGGGTGATTCTTCTTGGTATGGTGAGCTTCGTCAAATATCAAAAGGTTGATCCCATCCATCTTAACAAAGGAATGATGAAGGCACGAGAGAAGTATCTCGGCGGTGCAGACTATAACCATACTTTCATCTACCTTCTGTTTCCAAAAGTCGTAGTTTAGGATCGAGTTCCCGGGGACACCATGAAATCGCTGGACAGGATGGTCAAGGTTTGCCTTGAGAACTTCATATTGCTGAAGAACTAAGGCAACTTTATCGACCTACGTATGTGTCAGTACAATGTGAGGATAATATGTTACGAGGTTGAGATACTAGAAAGAAGGATATTCTCGGCGGCTTGCCAGCACTTCTGTCTTCCAGTTCCTGCTCCACAGTATGACGAAGGAGAAGAGCGGCAATAAGCGTCTTTCCAGTTCCTGGATCACTTCTTAGCAAGCATTATAATCATACGAGGATACATATATAGTGGGAAGACATACCTGTATCTAGGACGGCGATTATGTTTTTCTGCTTAGCCCTTTCGAATAGTTCAGTTTGGTATTCCCTTGGACTAGAGATGATTTTTTCGCTCTCTGCCTCTCGCACAAGCAGATTTGTAGATTTATCTACGTCCTTGATAACTGAACTAGGTATAGAATTGTAGATCTTCTCCTGATGATCTCTTAGAAACTGAGAAAATTGCAAGCTATCGAACACCTTCGCTTTCGCTTGGGGTTGGATGATCGGCGGAGAGGGGTTCTCATCTTCTGAGCTAGAGTCCGCCCCAGGGTCTGACGAAGACATGGTGCTATGAGAATGGGATTCGGAGGCTTTAGGTGTTGTAGATTTATTTAAAAAAAAAAAAATCCGAACCAGAATCTTTAATTGTAGTTGTCAAGGATGTGTGCGCTTGTGGTAGGGAGTTGTGCTTGTGTGATAAAGGGGAAGGAAGACTATTGCAAGATAAAAAAGGCTCGCGACGTACCACAGATAACAGCCTCCGACGCGAATCGTGGTTGCCTCTTTTACCAATCTATGTAATTCAAGGCAGTAGCACCGGGCAAAAAAAAGCAAGGACGGTGACTGGCGTCAATCATCTGGGTAGTACTTGCCAACTTGTATACCTACACGGAGTAGGTAGCATAGCAACGCCGTTTGTACTTTCCGCAACATACAACAGGCTGCATGATTGGAATCCATAATAACCACATTCTTATCAAACATACATAATTGAGGCGCAATACTTGCCCCTTGTTCCTTAAGTAGTGCCTATAATGTAGGTACTATTCGAGATTTAACAGATACTTGCGCTGGCGGACAATCTTACATTAGGCAACGATACTCTATTTCAGTATCTATATCTTATGATGACAAGTAGTTTCCAAGTATCTAACAGTTTGCTATTTCAGTAATGCTTGTTAAATTCCATTAGATTAAGGAAAGGGTAGACTCAGTCTGCTGATGTTGACGTCGATGTCGGATGCATTACGATACTTTCATTTGTAAATATTTTCGATAAGAGAATATCTTCGTGTAACTAAACTTTTAGCTCCACGTTCAATCTAAAATTAGCGCATGAACAGCTGCAGGCTCGATTACCAACCTTGTTGCTACATAAAACCCCTGCTTGATAGTAACTGGCGTCTTTGCTTTCGAAAGCTCACTAATGCCTTGTTTGCATCTAATGACACTGCAAATTATCGGAGATATCCATTAAACGGTAAAGGGTCTTAAATTGTATACAATTCATTGCCACTAACTGCCTATATTTTCGTTGGGTAGATACTTTGCATCTATTGTCAACTTCCACCACACCTCTCATATCCTGTTGATAACCCAGTCGCAATGAGTGAGGAGCCGAGGACCCTGAAGTCTGTCTTCCAAGCTGCCGAACTGAAGCGGATAGCTTTAGAGGGTATTTATGAGACCAACTCGCCTTCTTATCGTCAGGACCTTGCCGACGCCCTAAAGCTATATCAGGAATGTATTCAGATTATTAACAAGGTCTCACTATTTAGTCCTAATGAAGGGCTTGAGGACATTGCTACATCTAACCTTCCTTACCTATTGGTCAACTATCGCATAGCGGAGCTCCTCCAGAAGGTCTCAACACAGTCACCCTCAGAAAGAAAGGCTGCTTTGAATGCAACTCGGGAAGCATATGAGAGGTTTTTACACCTTCTCGACAATTACTCAATATTATCCCCATCAGACAGTAAGCTCTTCACTGAATATAACGACGATCCCTCGGCCTTCTCTACCATATCGGCCTCGGATCCAGCAGCTCGACGCAATGCCAAGATTTCCAATTTCAAAGCAGAGAAAGAGTTGAAGAAGAAGCTAGAATATATGCGAAGCTCTCCGCGATATCTAGAGGATGGGGGAGATGAAGAGGCTGTTCGCGAGCTGTACCTTACGAACATTGCTTTCTGTACACACATGGCGTTTCAAGGCTTGGAAGGCATTAACCGAGAAGCGGAAATATTAGCGCAAGCACCAGCCCCTGTTCCGTCGCAAGCAGCAACAGTTGAGGAGGATGAGCGACGGCGCAAAGAATCGGATAGTAATGATGGCTACTCGGACAGATTAGACCCCTCTTTGAGCACTCTCCTGTCCTCAGGCGGTGGCCCGCTTCTCAGCAGGGAGGGAAAACCCCTACGGCCATTTACGCTCACATCTAATCGACAAGAGCTTCAGAAGGGCGTGTTTCGTCCAGGCCACAATCTTCCAACTATGACTATTGATGAGTACCTGGAAGAAGAACGAAGGCAAGGGAATATCATTGAAGGTGGTGGGGAAGCCAGTTTTCATAGACCCGAACCGAATGAAGATGATATTGAGAAGGCAGATGCTGAGACCATGAAAGCTAGAGAATGGGACGAATTCAAGGAGGCCAACCCTCGTGGGAGCGGAAACACCTTGAATAGGGGCTAGGTAGATAGATATATCTAACGACGATGTGGGGGGGTATGGCAGAAGATACGTAACAAGATTGCGTCTATACTCAAATACTCAATTATGTCAAATTAGGCATTTCCGTTAGAAACTACCCGACGAATCAAAATTAATAGCCAAAATATGAGAGAAAAAATATACGAAAGGTATAAAACTTTTCATGTGGAAAGAAGGTTCAGTCCATTCCATGACATGTGCTCTGTATCGTTTATATAAATAAGTATGCATTAAGTAAAGTCCGTGCAAAAATATCGTTGTAGGCACTTTTAGCTTCGCGCTAATACCAGCCTTGTTCGCGTTCAATTCCAAACCGCCCGAGGCTGAGTATTCATTCAACCCTTTCTCAACTTTCAGACATCTAGTTCAAGCTTTCATTATCCCGTCATTTCGGTAACCATTTCCAACGGTAATACACCTGAAAAGGTCGCCTGTGACAATGGCTTCCACCGAACAAGACCCGCTCCTTCTGCTTCGCCAGTCCATCGCGTCTGGCGGCGCAATCTTACCGACCGCGTCCAGCGACGTTTCAGCGCAAGAAGTTCCTCTTTCGCAAGCGACGTACCTTACCTTCTCTACACCCTCACATATTTCTCTCCCTATCGATACCCAAACCCGATTCACGTCGAACGATACCCCCGTCGACCTGCGCAGTATCTACATCGCTTGGTTGAAGCGAGAAGTCGCAATCCCCGAGTATAATGCATCCGTATCGAAGCTCAACGAGGAGCTCGGAGACAAGGGACAAGTCCGCATGCTCGCCTTTGTCGAGCGGTTGGATCTCATTACGTGGCTCGAGGGAGCTAGTGAAGAGTGCGAGTACATCAAGCCGCTAGCCGGAGACAAGGATGGTTCGACTTCTACCGCTGCTGCTGCTCTTGCTTCCAAGGGCGCAGCAGCTCCTGCAATTGGTGCAAAGTTAGGGAGATCTGGCAAAGGTACCTTGGATCCGAGACTCGCGGTTATCTACAATAGCGAGCGCAAGATGGGTGATCGAAACAGTGTCCTTAGAGGTATCAAGCCTACGGTAAGATCTGCTATGTTCCTCACGGCCAGACAGGAACTGATGTTTTGCAGGACTTTTCACATGTTCGAAAGCTAGCTGCGCCCTTTATGTCTAAGAAATCACAACAAGCTGCACCTACCGCCATATCTAATAACCCGTCACTGGCTACACATAAGAAACCTAGACGACCCGATCCTATCATCTTACTTTCACCTTCCGCTTCTTCTCTCCTCCGCATGACCAACATCAAGTCTTTCCTCGAGAATGGCCAGTATGTCCCGCCTAACTCGCTGTCTGCTAGTTCCAGCACAGGTGCGAGTATGCTGCATATCAACCGCCTAATGAAGGACATCGACCCGAATCGACCTATGAGGTTTATCCTGGTTGAAGGTCCCGAACAGTTCAAGCCAGAATACTGGAATCGGGTAGTAGCAGTCTTCACAACCGGCCAGAGTTGGCAGTTCAAGAATTACAAGTGGAGCAACCCCACCGAGTTGTTCCGCCACGTTCCTGGCATCTACGTCGGATGGCGAAACGAGAAGCCGCCCGAGGCTGTTCGCAACTGGGGACACAGAGTGATGAGCATCGGCATAGATCCCTGGAAGGAGTCGGTTCATAATACGATTGATTCGAGCCGATGGAGAGATAACGAGATTGTGGAGCATATTTGGAAGGTCATCGAGGGAAATATGAGAAGCAAGGGCTGGAGAAGAGATCAGGCGCCTTCGTCGATATGAGTGAGATCTCTGCAAAGCACATGGTTAAACGTATCTTATCCCCTTATATGAAGTGATCGAACAGGACCCGGAAGACAACAACGCTTTAGCGAAAGCAAAGGACTATGGCTACCCTTAATAACTACCGACAATATGTGGTCCGAGATACTAATCTCATACAACGCACACACGAGTGTTGCATTTTGCCCTCTTTTGTACTACTAGACTCGCAGGGGACGACGTTGTTTCATACCCCAAATGACCACGGAACGGTCTACTACAAATTGACGGCGTTAGGGACAAGAGTTGCACAGTGAAGCATTGACAAAAGTTATTTACTTGAGTATAGCAAGGCTTTAGTAGCATAGGACCGGGAATGGCTTAATGAAAATGATTCCATGAGTGAATACAGTCCGCGGCTTGATCCTGTATGTTAATCACAGACGTGTAATGTGGAAGCAGAGTAAGTCCCTAGTAAAAACTAAATAAGGAAATATTCTTAGTACTGAAGCGTCCATGACGGGCGAAGAAGATTGATCAATTTCAGGGTGTTGTAGTGAGAATGCAAAGTAGCCGAGCCTTATATTGAAGTGGAATTAAACTGTTATGATGATGTTAGACCTCAGAAGATAGTGCAAAGTTGCAAAGGGGTAGGGTTGGAGTGGAAGGGATAAGTATAAGTGGTTTGGAGCCTGAAGCCTGAAGCAGAAGTCAGTAGCACCGAGACACGAACGCAGGGCGTCGCGAAAATCGGCGAGGGAGGACACGGGAGAGAGTCCAACAAAGGGCACAATCATGGACACAATACATGCAAGACATGATTAAAGGTGTGTACGTAGTTTATTAAACCCGCAATCCGCGTTCAGGATAGATCAGGAGTGCCATACAGACCTAAACAAAAGTAATAGCCAAACAACAATAGCAACGCCCCCCCTTGCCTATTCCTATTCCCATTCCATGCCCTACAATTCCCAAAGCCCCAATCTCTCTAGGTTTCCAGAAATACACAACAGGAGAAAAGGAACTGGTAACGACAAAGGAAAAATGTTTGCATGGACTGATAGACGGGCAGAAAAATAAATGAAAAATAGACATTATGTCCTGATTTGAACCGCGGGATAAGTGTATCTATCGCACATACACCGGAAGACGCTGAGTTCGTTTTTGTTTCAGTGATAGATTTTGCTTTTGTTTTTTATAGATGTCCCACATAGATCGATATTCAGGTCTTACAAAGCGGCAAGACCCAAGACAGCAGCGAACAAAGCAGCAGCGAAGGCGGAGTTGCTGCCAGCACCGGAGACTGCGATGCCAGAGGGGACAGCAGACGGGGTATATCCCGCAGTGCCAGCAGGGGCATTGGGGGTGTTGGCAACGGGTGCGGCACCGCTGGTACCCACGGCCGGGGCAGCGCCCGCAGGAGGAGAACCACCTTGGGCAGGGGCACCAGGAGCAGGTGTAGTGCCAGCCGGGGCGGGGGTACCAGGAGCGGGAGTACCCGGAGCAGGAGTCTCAGCGGGGTATGTTGCGCCGGTTGAGACCACAGGGGCGACGGCGGTAGGGGTGACGCCGGGAGGGCAGAGAGACGAAGTCAAAGTGTGCACAGCCTTTATAACCCAAAGTTAGAATTTCGTATACATCGAAGAAAATCACATACAAAGCTTACCGTAGTAATAGTGCAGGGGCAGTCAGTGACAGTGACGGTTTCGCCCTTGGTCACGGTGTATTGGACACCATTGTAGCTAAGGGTTGTCGCCTCAGGGCAGACAGTGGTGAACTGGGGCACCACGACGGTGGTCGGGACAGTAGTGTTATAGTACTGCCAGACAGACGGGGCCGTGTTGTTGACGGGATAAGCAGGATATCCCCCAGCGGTACCGGCGGTAGTGGCAACGGCGCCGGATAGGGCAACCAAGCCAAAGGCAGCAGCAGTCTTGTGGAACATTTTTTCGTCGGTACTGTTGCGGTAGAACTTGGGAAATGTGAGATTAAGATTATAAATAGTCTTTTTACGAGAGGATTACGGATCTCTATATATAGAAGACTAAGAGCGAATGTCTAGCGAGATAGTTTAACGAACGACGAGGAAACGAGCGAGTGTATGTGGATAGAGTTCAGAAAAATCGAGGAGAAGGGGAGGGGACGAAGCGATCTTTAAAGAGGCTAGGGAGAAGAGGAACAAAGGGCGCTGACTTAGCTCGGGAGAATTTGCAATTAGACAGGCAATACTCGACAGCCACCAATAGATTTGTTGGAGAAGTAGAGACAAAAACAAAAGCAGGTATCGTATTCCTTTCCCTCGTGTCTTGGAATGTATCGGACACCGCGACCGAGATCGCTTCGGTCTCGACTCCATTCCATCCCCTCACCCTGGACTCGGATGTCAATTGTAACTGAGAACGACTTGAATACCTAGGTACACGTATTGGTTCACGTTCCAACTGGTTTCACAGAATGAGTCTCCCTAGTTCAAAATTTGATTTCCATTTTTGAGGACCGCAGCGGATAACTTGCCAGCTTTAGTCTAGCCAATTCTATGTACAGAGTGCCGGCAGTTTGGCTGAAAACGCGCCCTCCACTGCTAAATCGCTGCTCATAACTGCGGCTCGCAAATGCTCCGGTGATATAGGGCTACGAAAAGCCCCAAGACCACCCCCTCTATATCCCTAGAAAACGCTATGATCATTATAAACTCTAGAGCCGCGACATGATACTTCCAAGCATCGTCGGCCCTAGTTCACTTGCTCATTGACGCACCTCGAGCTTTCCGTTGTGCAGATGGATCGCTGATGGGAATCGTCTTGTAGTAGCTAGTCCATATCTCGTACCAAAAGCCTCCTTATATACTCTGGCGAATTTTCCCACCCCTTTTGCGCTGTACGGATAAATTTCAGATGAGCCACTTGATAAGGTGCGGTTCAGAACGCCGATGGTGTCTATGCTAGTTTATCCTCAACGCCGTCCAAGTAAACAAAGAAAGTCTTAACCGGGAAACAGATGTCGGAGAGATTGCTATTACGTATTTGCGACCAAACGCCACTAAATCGTGACGTCGCTAAGGCAAAATAAAAAGAGAATAAATAATTGATGATCGGCATCGAATAGATGAGTCCACCGTTTTCGTTATAGCGGATTATGCCGTTTGCTCAACGTGGGGCGATTCGAAAATGGCCCGAATCATCTTATTTTCA
The DNA here is from genome assembly GCA_902805475.1 of Entonaema liquescens. Lineage (NCBI taxonomy): Eukaryota > Fungi > Ascomycota > Sordariomycetes > Xylariales > Xylariaceae > Entonaema > Entonaema liquescens. The sequence continues at coordinate 1,942,219 of CADCSX010000006.1, forward strand.
CTTGCGGTTGGATTGACTTCGGCTGCGTTCCGGCGCACGACCTCCGACAACAATCGCGTCAAAATCGTAGTTCTTTAGCGTATGTTCATATTTCGCGTTGCGCAAAAATTTAGGGACAGAGTCCTGCAAACAGGTTAGCCATTGATGATATAGGTGTATCAAACTAGTACTTACACTAGCCATCAGCTTGAAGACAGCATTCTGGGCATCTTCAAAAGGGTTGTAACCTCGTGTAGCGTGTCGATCATTGTGACATCTTGCCCTACTGCTTTCGTCATGCGAGTAGCAAGATTATTCCGCAGTTGATGATCAATATTCAACTCGCAGGGAGAGCCCGGTGCTAGAAATGCATTGTAGATACCATATGCTTGGGCCATGATTTCTTTAATTGCGTCCATCGACGTTGCGCTAGGAGTTTTCGTAGCCTGCTTGATTGCTGTTCGGCAAGCTTGCACGAAGTCATCCACGTCCAAATAGAATGACAGATTCTCCTCGCAGTGAGTCTCTCGCAGGTTCTCTCGGAATAGTAAACGCAAAGCAGCGTCATTCAAGATCTTGTCGAGACGCTGGGTGTTCGAATCTCTGGCGATGCCCGTACGCGTGGATGCAAGCCCTTCACTCTCGGATGAGCGCCCTCTTCCTGAGCCGCCGCTGATAATATCTCTTCCCTTAGCGGTGAGTTGGTAGATGGCGGTCTTCGTGGGTTGGAATGAAACAGCGCCAGGTTGAGAAGCCATATAAACCCGATCTTGCTGCACAGGTTCCATGAGATCATATTGAACGAAAAGAGTGCCCATCTCATAAGTCTCGCGACGGTCGACCGTAGTACAACAGTCCATCAGCCAATCCGAGCACGCTTTCCCGGTGAACGTATCTTTGAATGTCCTTCCATTAATTTTGCGCTCACTAGCCATCTTGACACCAGTAAGACCATCCCGGTAATCACTCAATGAGTCCGAGTCGGCCGCACCGATACTTGACTTGATGTTTAGACCATTGGTGCCAATCATTCTCCTAAAGATGACTTCCATTGTTCCCCTGTCCATCACCAACTTATCGGTTTGGTTATCCCTTTCTAGGATACATAGATAACTCATTCCTAGAGCAATAAGGTCACTGATTTGTCTCTGCTGTATGCCGTTTCTCGAACAGAAACGATCCAAGACGCAAACTCCCTTTGGTGTTAGCTGCCATACAGATCCCTTCATTGTATAAACTTGTTGCATTTTGCCGTCAGCTGATTCAATGAAGCGAGCATCGAGAAACCGTTGACATATCGACCTAGCCATGTCCTTTGCCATGGAGAAAGTAGTAGTTGTGGTTGTCGTTACAATACGTGACGGGTCTTTTGGATCAGGCATGCGGTTGGATTGGGAAAATTTCAATGAACCCAGATTATTTATCGCATCTTCTGACAGGAACGTATGCTCGATTCGAGTTAACCGCACTCTGTGAGCAGACAGCGGAAGCAAGCTGACAATTAATGTTGAGAAAAGATCCTTAAAATCCTTGGAGCTTATTAGTATAATAGTAGAAGCGGTCGCCATATAATTATAGTAAAGTTCATGAACAGGCTTTTAGACAACCAGAAGATAGGTAATATTTCCTACTGACGGTATACTACAAATACTCAGCAAGACGGGTGTAACTTACTTTAGTGAACGGGCGATCATCGTCCGTCATGCGGAGTAGTCTCGAAGAAGTTTGATGCATTTTGTTATGCGTGCCAGACAATATAATCGGAGGAGGTCGAGTTGCGTCAGTCTCAGAGTATGGCTTCGAAATGGGATCCTTTAATGATAACTGACTCGCCCTCTTGGTTGGACTAAGAATAGACGGAGTAGAAGGACCGGATGAGTTGCCTGAGAAGCTACGAATCCTTGAAGACCTGTCCGAACTCGAGTTCTCACTGCTGGCAGAATCTAATACTACTGACAAGCGACTCAGAGTAGAGGCAGATGAACGGCTGCGAATGGTAGGCTCTGATATCTTGTCAATTGCAGCGGCAGCCCGAGCAAATAACCCTCCAGGCTTAGGATTTTTTGTAATGCCGGGAATGGAACCGGTCGAGGCAGTAAATTGGTGGTGGCGGAAATTGTTCGAGGAAACAACCGAACTACTAGTAGTAGATTCAACAGGGCTGTTCGAATGTACTCTTCTGATTGTAGCGGGGGATAAGTTTTGAGTTTCTGGAGGTACCGCAGCGTCACTATTCGAATTTGCGTGGGATCGTAGCTGGCGAGGCTCGTGGTCGTGTATAGGAAGCGATGTCGTTTGAGAGGATTGAGAGATTGCAGCCATCAACCTATACTTACCATCGAGACGGGGAAAGCAGACGAGTCCTTTTACGGTTGCATAAGCGAGCCAGATAATAGCATGAGAATGATATAACGGCTCGGATCCAACAGAAGAGACTGAAATAAGGCAGAGGGAGAGGAGAAGGAGTAAGTGGAGTTCAAGTTGAAGGCATAAAATGGAAACGATTGAGAAGCGAGACGGGGGTGGTAGAAGGGTAGAAGTGGTAGAAGGATACATGTAAAAGTATTAGAAGTATCAGAAGTACCTAATCAGAAGTATCAGCTAGGTCCCAGTCTCTAAATCAAACAAGTACCTGGGAGATGTTCACGTTTAGGAAGCCCCAGGTACTTTGAATCTCCAGCCATTTGCCTAACGAATGGGTGCACAAGTTCTGTACCCAGTTCAGATTAGGTGGGTAGGGCGACAGCGTTACATGTGCACAGGGTGCAGGGAACTTACGAACGGCGTGCGATCAGTGGCGAGGGTCAAGTACTCGGTACAAAAATAGATTGCACCACCATGTACTCGAAAATCCAGTCATCAACGTTCTAGCGTTCTAGAGGGTCTACACTACATTTTACCCTTGTAAGTCGGTGGACCACTATCATAGGAGCCTGTCCTAGGCTGCTTAGGTACATCTATCGGCGTATGTAATTTGAGGCCTTAGTACATGCTAAGTACCTAACCTATAGCGCAGGCGGGAGCCACATGCGTGCCCCGCTATGTACGGCTAGCTTACTTACAGAGAGAGCGGTACACGCGACGTACTGCAATACAAGCGGTACAGCGACATGGGCAGGTTAGTGTAGGTTCCCCATGCCGTGAAGGGGCTACCTAAGGTGTTAATAGCATGTTAGGTACGTTAGGCGCAACGATAGATCACAACCCCCTGAACACCATAGACAATAGAGAAAATTTCTCGGAATAGTCGCGCGGTCCGTGTGTCAAATTTAATAGCTGCAAGTCTCCTAAAACGTGGTTAATGATTCTGGAAAATTTCCCGATCCCCTTTTTAAGACTCATTGGGAGACTCGTAGCACATCTTCACTTTTGGTCGAACTGCATTTGAAACCCGAGCATGCCCGCTTTCGGATCTGGGTCTGATGAACCAAGCTAGTGAAGAATTTTGGGATGGAATCAATTGGTCATTCGAGCTGTGGATATTATATTTTAGTGTATCTACTAAGTGGGCTGCCACCTGCCATTCAAAGTTGGAAATCCCCGTCATTTGCGGCTTGCCATGCTCGCCATGTGCGGTGGAGGAATAAGCACGTTTGTTAGAGAGGGGCTAATATATGTAACCCATGCTGATTGGGGGGAGAGATACCTACAAGTAGGTACCATTAGCAGCTGCATCCGCCATCCACACGACCATTGCAATTTTTTTTTTTAGTTTTATTTTATTTTATTTCCAATGTACGTACATCCAACTGGTACACACTACCAGGCCACGGTTACTAGTTACACTGCCGGGGCGGCCACGAGGCACTAAACGATCCCGGTTCGAAGGTATTAGTTTCGCCCTTATTTCTCAGATACACGTATTTGCGGTCTGCTTGTAATGCATTTCGAAGCGACGAAGGCTCCGTAGACAACCGTAACATATTACAGCCCACACCGGATTGATCCTGGATACGACGAGCAACGTTTTCGCCGTCTACTGCACAGCTGTATATTTGATTTACTCGAGTACCTATTTTATAGTTGTCGAATATGCAGTAGCATTCATCACGTGGTGACCAGAAGGGTTACTACCTGGTCACTACATACTATACCACCTAATACACCTAATACTACCTATACTACCTAACTATTTGCACAATGCAAAGTGTCTTTTTTTTTATAAAAAAAGAAAAAAAAAGAAATCATATTGCTTGAGCTCTTAACCCGGATAATATCTTATTATACCAGCATGAATCGCAAAGCTTTCCTACTATGTAGAAGAATCATCGGATATGAGCGTAACCATCCACAGCAGAGCTCAAAACACCAGCAGCACCTGATCTTAATTACACAAAGCGCAAAGAGCAAAGAGCAAAGAGCATACAGGTAAAACATACGTATATAAAAGCGAAACTGCATGGCCACAGCACGTTGCCGCGAGTCTTCTCCTGGAAACATAATGTGGATAAGAGTAAATAATGCTTCAACCTCATGTGGTAGCACATGGAGGGTAGTATCGATATCTAAGTAAGTATTGTTCCAGGCATAATCAAATTTGAGTCAGGCAATATTAGAGCCAATGTCTAAAGAAAAAAAAGATTATTCAACAAACACAGAAAAAAAAAAAAAAGGGAAGCTTGATACAATATTCGTAACATTCAAGACAGGCTCATATGTATATGGTCTATCTACCGGTTGTCCAGAAAGGGCCATTATGCGTGTATATGCAGTCACAAAACGAAGTGACTACATAATATGAAGGATTTTTCGAATTAGTAACAGACCCCCGAATGATATCGAGGTTGACTTCTCTCTTTCTACATACTCAAACCCATGCTCTCTCAAACATAACGCCCACCGGCCTCCTGACGACACTCCCCCAGTCAGGTAACCCTTGCTGCCATGCTAATTCACTAATGGTCAGGGGCCTTTCCCGCCTCCACTTGAATGCTACTTAACTCCGCTCACAGTTATGCCCAGCATGTTTTTTTCTCCAGGTGGCCCGATTTGTCCAACACATTTGGCAGACCAACAGATCTGCACGTGCTTTCAGGGATGGCTTCCACCAACCAGTATGTTTCCACCCCTCACTTAGTATGGTTGACTTTCTGCAGCAACACTCCTTTTCTCTTGACGATCTAGCCTTATTTGAGGTTAGATTAGAAATGACTCGAAAAGACGGTAAAAAACAGATTATCCTAACACTGTGTGCTTTACCAGTTAGATATTATAGACGCAAAAAACGAAGAGAGAATGCATAATGTTCGTGCCACCGCCACATCATACTAAACTGCTTCCATAGACGTGATCGCTGCTGCTTGTCAGCCATCAATACAAAGGGAGCTGACGAGCTCGGCACATAGAACCATCTCCGAGGCTCACTACCAAATCCGAGCCGGTGGCTTTTGAATTATCTCCATGCTCGACCCGAATTCGGTTTTCACGACTGATCTGATATCGACTCAGCCTATCCGCGGTACAGGCAAAGGAATCTAGCATTGCCCGAATATCCGCCAAGTCACGGTGTACGGTTAAGTGTGTATACAACCCGTATACAACCCAGATCCGAAGGTCCACCCACCTACATTATCACCCTGATATCGGTGACACCAGGATAATTAGGACGTCCTATTAGCGACCTGTAATAATTCACACAGGTTACTATCGATGCGCGATACTGCATAGCACGTTCAGAAATCAAACTAGGACCAATAGGCTCTAGTTCCACGTGCAATCGCCATGTGGTTCATTGACTCTGGATGCCAAAACGGAACTATGCCACCTGCTATTTGGCCCTTTTCATTGCACGGCCACGGCAGCGCACGTTGCATGTATAGATGTGAGGCTGCACGAGGTCGAGTTCGGACTGCATACAGTAATGTCAGCAAGTTGGAGACTCTTGAGGCACAAGTATGCAACCCAATCTACCGACCCATTAGATATTTGCATACATTTGTAATCTCATGTCCTCTTCCATTCGCTGCAGATTTAAGCATCCGAGCGTCAATACTATTGAACTCAACGTGTGATAGACAGACTTACGATACCTACCAATTTAGTGCCATGCTATACTTCTATATGTTTCCTAGTAGAACGCAGGTTTACGCTCGCGACACTAGGCTGCCATGCCTGGTTATTTCCGGTCTACACCCGACTCGTGTGTGTGTAAGTCGGGCCTTGGCGAAGAGGCTGTTCCATAAGACTTACGGTAAAAGTATTTTCGAGTACAGTAAGGGATCCGTATGATGATGAGACCTTAGTTAACATGTAGTTCTCCTTCAACTTATACGTCGCTTACTTAATCTCCCATTTCATATTCAAAGGAATTGATTTTAATACAAAATCATCCTAAGCCACTCACGATATCTTTAAATTGCATGAAAGTATATATCTATCTTACGTTGTCTTTATTATGAGCGACACACCAAGAATCCTGTAGAAGAATACTACGGACACGCGATGACTAAATGCATGTTAACAAACTTAACGTACAACTAGTTATTGAAAATAATATCAGCTTTGCCTGCTTCATGATATGGCTCTTTTTTTTTCGGTAGCATACTCTTAAAGTAGCTAGAGGCAATCCAACTGAAAGATGAAGTTAAAACATAGCTTCCGGCAATGGTACCTGTCAACCCAGTTTCCATGGCCACAGGGTCCAGGATCGACAGGCCAGATCTTGACTTCTTATTCTATGTAACATAAAAGCAAATTTATGTGTTTAGTTTTATACCACGGTTTCAGCCCCTATCAATGCTTCATCTTCAAAATCCCTAGTAGCAGTAGTAGAAGCGACCATATGCACTAGCGTCTCATTCTCTCTTTTTCACTTTCTCTCTGCCGTGTATATTGCAATGTAATGCCAGCCGTAGCTCGATCAAACGGACTTGCCGTCACACGCAATTTCACCAAGGCTAGGAATCCTGGATCCTCCTAATTGGTGTGGACTCTCTCCACTGCTTCTAGCGTTTCTAGGATGGAATGATAGAAAGATACTCATCCCTGAAAGTAAATGCGGATAGACCGTGTTCAACCGTAGAGGATCGATGGCTCGATGGATCGTCATGAATCCTATCCCTTGACATTTGACATCACGGTTCCGGAGTGTCGGTTCCTACTAAAACAAATTAAATTTAGAAACCAAGGCTTGACATTTTCGTAACATGACGAGGAGATGGATCAATTTATCAGGTACATGTAGAGATATACGTCATGGGAGAGTATTATAAGTTCTTTATACGCGTATCGAAACTCATAACTCCATAACCATAACTTATATCATAGTAGTTATATATTATATCGGCATATATATACAATCCCATATGCTTGGGGTGATCTGTAATTATACGTTTCGCTGACTCGCTACCCGCACCTGATGATGATGATCCCAGCCTTGCGCAGAGTCCCGTAAGCCAAAACAAGGAAGTCGCATATATAGGTAACATTCATCTTTCTCCAAATGGTGTTGTTGATGAGAAATCTTGGAACAGCATAAGTCGTAAAATAGGTAAGTACCTAGTTAATATAAATAAGTGCGATCGGATTATATGACATTACTGACACTTGAATATATCAATATATCAACTGCATCGTTTAAACGCTCGGCGATTGGCGAAGTGCTCATGAAGAGATGTAGTTACAGAAGTGGGTAATACCTATTTCTTCCAATGCATATTCTTATAAGTCACTCTTCTACTGCGCTTTGGCCCCTATCAATGATGAACATGCTTACTACACGAAAGCTTCTTCTTCATCCATAAAACATCATATGCACTTTTATATGATTACACTTCCGCAAATCTATTTCGTATAATTTATCATGTTAGGCTCGATAAACGCCGATATCATACGTGCTGCTTGCTTTAAGCCCGATGTAAGCTTTACGAGACTTGCGTTTTATGATTGGCATCACGCTGGCTTGGGCAGCGCAAAAAAAAAAAAAAAGCCGTACTCATTACCCGATTTTCATCTTAATCCAGCACCAAGGCTCTGGATCGACTTCGTAACAAACTCAAATCAGAATGCATCATCACCCATCGAATATAACTACTACCTAGACTTAATATGTAAAGGTCGCCGAACTACGGGATGTCACGGGGAGGAGAAGAAAAAAAAAAACACGGAAAATAGAAATAGGAAGGAGATTAAAATCATACCTAAAATCATAAATCATAAGGCCAAGGAAACATCTGGGCACCTGCATCACTCTAACGTAACTCAACCCTTGTATTAGTACTTCGCTAAATATACGATCAGAAACCTTTGCCGAAACCTGCCCACGCTAAAGGGTGGAGCATGCCACGTGGAAAAAGGAAGCCACCAACCTAAAGTATGGGTCAATTTCGCGTGCACTTTGATATTGCCGGCCCTATCAGGCAGTATAGCGTGCAGATCTCAGACGCGGCTACCTGTACTATGTACATACATAAGTACTAACTCCCGGTAGATATGTACTATGTACATAAATCCAGCATACGCTAAGGAATATCATTGGAACTAAAACTTCCACTGAACTTCTGAATCTGCAACGGTATCTCACACAACCAACACTCAACCTCCATCTTCCAGAAGGTAGCATACGTCAATTATCGATATGCCTGCCTTTATTAGGCATTTATTATATTGCTGTTCAACCAGACATTCCTCTTTTGTCACTACATGGAGACCATGGACCACGGACCACGTGAGAATAACTGTCGTGACTCGCCTTATATTGCCTCACTTGATGTATCTATCATCCGACCTCTCCAACAAAGGCACGTCGCGTTGCTAGCTTTCAAGTTGAACCACCCTTTCTATCCGCATTTGTATTTACTGGCGTTCTCTAACAGGATTCAAATCCCGATCCTGCAGCTGGGCCACATGGCAAATGACTAGGTCTACCCTGTTGATTCTGGAACAATTCTATCATCGCATTGAACTCCGTCGTATTATTGTCTTACTAAATCTCTGGACGCGGCTAGATGCATTGACCATACGACTAGAGACAGTATTGACCTAACCCGGGAACCCGGAATGTCGAAGTGATCAGTATCACATCCCGTGTATATCCGTTGGTAGCGAATAGCCCACCAGTGCACCATTATCCGAGGGGTTATGAAGTCAACATGAAGCCCCGTCTATCCGCTTTTCATATCCCAAGTTTACACGGGGCGGGTTCATGTCGCCTTTCCCAGGTGGGCTACACCCAGGGAGTGTAACCGTAGACAAAGATGTGCAAGACGTCAAATTTCAAGGTCTACTACAGTACTGCTACGCTTATTGTGGCCAAAATACTAAAAATGGACACCAAAGAAAGCATAACGATCTAGACTAGCCTAGAGACTAGCCTGGATCTCATAAACCTCGAATGCCCACTGAATCCCCTGGGCTCCCTTGTCGCGATGGTCGGAGAATAATTTTCTGATACCCACGACCAACTTAACGACCACATCATACAAGAGTCCTTTTGTTCAAGTCGTCATATTGCCACACCAAAGTAGAGGACATAGCTAAGTACCCAAGCTATCATATAGGGTGCTAATCCTGTGACAATTTTATATAGTTATAGAGATCAACTATTAAAGCGAAGACGCCGTTATTCCTACAATCTCTGATCATTGTAAGGGTTCTCATCCGGTGATACTCGGCTTTCATCAAATAGCGCTGCCGATAGATGGGCTTTGTTCTCCCTAGCGGAATTTCTGCCTACGGTAGTTTCTAATTTTGGTGTGGGACTTGTCAGCATTTCACGACCAGTATTGAATCTAGTACCAATTTCTAATACGCGGTAGAACTTTTTCAAGCTCATAAGATTAGGTCAGCTCAATTTTCTTTCTGAAACTGGCTACTGCTGACCGCTATCTAGTTGGGTTTTCCAGATCGCCCCAAGATTATTTGCGCCGTCCGTCTTTTTAGCACCAGAGGGTCCATCCGTATCGAATACTAGAACAAGCGTGGGTCAAAGAGGACCTGTGGCAAAATAGTCTTGCGGTGACGCCGTTACTAAAGATGGGTCCTTATTACATAGAAATATCTAATACCGGAAAGAGAAGTTCCAAGCTGCTTAGTTGTCAGTCCATTCCAATAGACAGCTTGGCAAAAGCAAACATATTCCATACGACTGGTAATCGACTGGTAATTTGGGGGCGGCTCGCTCGCAGCAGCATTTTCCAAATATCCCGAGCCATCAAGCGAAGCCAAGCCTTCCTTACCGACATATGGCGATAACTGTATCAATTCTTCTTGGAGATGGTTCAGCGAACACCTACAGGAAACGGAATCGGGCTTTGAGTTGGACGGGGGCGTCCGTGTTCCCCGGATCAGTCCTTACACAACATGCGGCAATATCCTAGTTCGCCGATGTCAGAAGTATCTGTATCTGTGCCTCGCTGTTGTTTAGCCCCTGCCCAGCATCGCCCTATGCAGAGAGATGGGTAACCCGTGCTAATAATCTAACAACCGCAAGGGTCATCCTTAGGCGTTCCCAGCCAAGTATCCATCACTCTTGTATGCCGTGCAAATGGCATGAACATATGCAGGTGCAACATCGAATAGCTGGGCTCCGGCAAGAATAAGACTTGTCGAAATAGAGCGCGGGTTCGGCCCCGAACGTGATGAGCACATGATGCGCTGCGGACCGCTACGCATCTAAATTGAGTAATCGTAGTGCATACAGTATATATCGCACCGTAATAGACTGTCAAGCATGTTTTCTCACCATACCCAAGTAGGTATCAATATGAGATGGGACGGGACGGGGCCGTTGGTATTATTTCAGTTCTTACTGTCGGAAGCCGTTAAGCCGTTAAGCCGTTACGCTCATCGCCACCACGATCGTGAGATCTTTAGTCAGATCGGCCATAATAAATCATATTTTTATGGCTTCTAGTGTCGGTTAGTATATTACATACGCCGACATAAGAAACTTCTCACGACGACGCTACGGATATCGATCGGGATATACCATGTGCCTCTGTAACACGGCCTGATTTATGACCGTATCCTAGTTACACGGTGGATACCCGTGGATCGATTCTGACGGCTTGTTTCACCCTTTACATAGTTGATATGCTTACAACAGTAGTGTAAGTGTTGCTAGCCAGTCTTGTCAACGACAGGGCCACTATACACACACACACATACACACACATATATATACATCATTATATTATTATATAAAATATAGGTAGCATATCATTAGGTATACACTAATAAGCCAGTATAGCTATTACGTATTCGTACCTCAATCATATCTCACCGCCACTGAGATATCGTACGTCAACCACGCCTCGCCCTAAGCCAACCCCTCATATACCCTGCTCGAAAAAACGGCACTATGAGATATCTACTCTTAGCCACGTCTCTAGCGAGTCACGTTCACTTTAGCCATGTGTATCATAACCCGGCACGGCACGGCATGGCTTAAACAAGGCGAAGACAGAAAAAACCCTAGAACTTGGCGATCTCACACGTGGCAGGTAAGTAAGACACGGGAGATTATCTCTACCTTGCGCCGGCAACTCGAACTACTCGGTACCCCCAAACTGCACGCAATGGCTTATTATTGATACACCGCGCATACATACTTTAGCTACCTAACTAAGTGATGTAACTAACTATTAAGTGCGTACTTTTGTTTACTTCGCCGATACTTCTAGAAACGGGTTAGGTAAAAAGAACCCTTGAACCCCTTAACAACTAACTTAGGTACCTAGGCAGTTAAACTAATATGGTGGATTCTTTTTTTTTTTTTTTTCCTCCTTTCATTAGGTCATCGGGTTTTTATGCGTTCTTCGTGTATCAATCCATGTTTCTATAACTTTATCGGACTATTGGATCTCTAGTCCGGGACATACGGTGTTCATAAACAACCGAAATCGAAACCATCTCTATGGTCCCCTAAGTTAGACCCAAATTCCCGTGCGGCCGCGTTTCCCGCTGTGTGGCTGGGCCTTCGGACGGGTAAGTTCCAATATCCCACGTGGTGAAACTTACGTCCGCATAGTCTCGCGCACTTCTTTAAGCCGCTTGAGTTACTGGAACATACGTCGATAGCCAAGATGTCGTCTACAAGCTTAAACCATGCGTAAGGTCCACATTTGGCGGATGCAATGACATCCCTCCGTGCTTCCTCCTTACGTCGAAGTGCTTCACATACTATGGTACAATCAATGCCTACGCTTCCTTCTGAGCTTCTCCCTTAACTCCAGGTCCATCTTCCCTTGGGTCGGGCCACCCAGCATATCGGAACCTTTTTTTAATGCGTTCAACAAGGGAAGCCCTTGCATATATTCGCATAGTGAATCCTAAGTTACGAAACTGCATTGAATTCCTTACCCGGTAAGGCTGGTGTTAATGCTTTTTTTATTGACGAGTTACCATGGTACAGCTTCACAGCCTGTTTCGTCCAGGTAACCGGTGTCGCCGACAATGGTTAAATCCCCACTGATCTTCTGAGCTGAACTCTTCTAGAAGAACGCTTACCGGGATTAGCTGCGGCGTAGCTACCGCCTTTACGAATGCTGGTCAGAGCTCTGGAGATTACAAAAAAGGATTCAACGTCTGCTACTACTGTACATATGGGGCAGGGTCTCGCGTGAGCGACAAGATCCTCAACTTAAGGAAATGACCGAGCCCATCTGCCATGGATGTCTCTGTCCTGGTTGGAATAAGGTTCGGCTGTCCATCAAGTTAGAATCGGGACGCCGATGACGACGACGGCCGGTGAACCCTAAAGGTTAGGGTAGCAGCAATTGGGTTTATCGATGTATTTGGATTCACCGGCCTGTGGGTATCTCGTCGCATTTGGCCCATCAGACACTCGACATGTTTTAGGATTCGACCATGTAAGGCCCTCTGCCGTCTATTCCCCGGTTCCGGACCTTGTGCACTCAGCGAACAGTGCTCACTGGAGCTGAGGCCCGTCATTGCCTCGAACGGGTGTGTCGCTTGGATATCAACTCACGTCCCCGGAGCGGTGAACTTCACGCGTCCGTCTGGTGAGGGCGCCTTTCACGTGTGTCAACCTCTCCCTTGGTTTAGATGCTGGGCGTTTCCCCTTCTATGCGGTACTGATCTCCATCGCTCTAATATCGTTGATATGTCCACCCTTTGTGAAGACATACGAACTTCGGCAAGTCCCAGCCTCGCTATTCGTATCCCGTCCCCGCAGCCTGAATGCTCGGGCCTTTATCTGACTTGGCTTATGATGAGTATTCATGCCCGTAGTGGTCTGATGTCTGAGTCACTCGGAGGGTGATTGCTCTAGTGTCCTGGTAGCGTTGGCCGTGTCGTTTTCAGACTGGTAACGAACTCGCGATTAGTATAATGAATATGAAATGTGATTGTACCGATATATCCTACAATTAATGAAGAAGATACGTGAAATTTGCTTGCAGCTTCACAGTGAGTGCTATTGAAGAAACAGGCCTTAATATTACGAATACCATTTAAGATAGTCCAGGCTATTCTACTCTATGTCTTTCACTCCTTAAATAGGCCAGTAATAGGTTTCAAGCTGCTAGTCTCTAGCTATGTGTTCGTCCGAATGCTCTCATATTAGACGAGTTAGATATAACTTATATGCTATATCCTAAGGCAAACAGATATCCAAATACACTGTTAAAATTGTATGAACTTCTGTGGGGTTGAATCATTTCATATACATATTCAAGGGGGGGCTGGATGTAGTTGAATCGGAACGTACGTATTATAATAGCACCATTTTCAAAGCCCTTATAGCTTTCAGCCAGGCCGACTTCTTTACTTATAAGTAGATACTACGCTACCACTTCTAGACGAGAAATCTGGTTTGAAATAGATAGTGACTTCGACGCCTAGACTGTACTGGTCTCAAGAGAAATCATGAAGCCCAAATTCGATATTGTCGGTGTTGGATAACTAAGGCGTAGGTTCTTTTTTAGCCCAGTAATAGAACCACAAATGTTATAGGGCTATAAGGAACACTAAGTACACAGTTTGGACCGTGAATGCTTTACAAGATCCCCAACTAATGAAGCTGCTTCTAATAGTTAATCGTCTGCCTGGTGATTTGACTAGTCGTGTGACAACAGGGGAAGTATCTAGACGGGGCTATAACTATTTAAACATGAAGAACCAGCTCCGTCCATATCAAAGCAGCCACTAGTTTCCTCCCGAGCGTATGAAACCACTATATTAGGTCATTGGAGAGCTTAGTGTAACAGATATCGTGTTGGCTTCAGGTGTCAAGCTATGTGATTCTGCCCAGAAGATACAGAAACAATCTTGCTATCTCGCAAGAAGCTATGGGTCTTAGTCACAAAGGTTAGTGGTTATACATGATGAGAGGATCCTCAGATTTAGATGCCTCGTCAAGAGTCCATGTATGCCACTTTGGCGGTAGGTTGGTTTGTCCATGACACTACATGAAGTGTGAGGCGGGTCAAAGGAAGCAGAGGTGATAGTAATCTAACTCGTAAATTTAGGGGGCTTACTCTGCGAAAGATTTAAACAGCATATAAGGAAGGTTACTTGTAAATTGTGCTATCGAAGATATAGACGTACAGTAAATACCAAATACTGGATATTAATAAGTATACTTAGGTCCCTGCTACATAAACAGTCGTATCTTATTTACTTACACGGTTGTTATTACTAGCTAATGCATCTTAGTGCCAGAGCACGCAAGGAAGCGTTTACGAGAATAATGGGAAGCCAACCATGGCTAACACACAAAGGTAGTTCGCAAGGGATGATGCATAACCGGGAGAGAGCAAACAATCCGATTCACTATCTACTTTCGTACGATAGATACAGCTAGTGGTGAGATACTATTCCTGCCTGATCCTGCGGCGACGCAGTGGCATGCACGGCAAGATTTCAGCTACGAAACTTAGACCCTAGTGTTAGTTTCTTCATAGATACCTAGGCACAGGACAAGATCAAAATTTTGGATATAGCGTCGTCTCTTCGCATGTAGGTAGCACCGACAGTATACTGAGATCGGACGCATTAAATCAAGCTGAGACGACTTAACTCTCTCTACCATTCGTGACTACTACAACTTCAAGGGTATATACCACTACTCCTCCGTCTCGTCTCGTCTCGTCTCGTCTCGTCTCATCTCAGAGCATATATGTCGGGCTCTGCCACCCTGTGCTAGTACTCCTCAGCCCGTAGTTAAACAAAACAAAAACGCTTAGATGCGAACAGACTAGACCCTAACGCCAATGCATAGACACACTATGCGTAACTTGATAGTACATATCGATATCCCTTTACTCTAACTCCGCTGGAAAACCGCTATTCCCCACCCCCGGTGGTTGCGACGCATGTGACGCCGGACCTTGGGGATGCTGCTGATACTGTCCGCTCGACGGCCGACTCTTATTCAAGCGCAGCGGCTCGGGCGCGTAGGCATTACTCCCCACGCTATGCGACGGGGCGTGTCCGTACGGCGCCGCGTTCCCCGGCGGTGGCGTCGTGCGGCTAAACGAGGTAGACACCGGTCTGGACTGTTGTTGCTGTTGCTGTTGCTGTTGCTGATGATATGATGCTGCAGGCTGCAACCCCTGCGCGGCGGGATACGTAGGATAGCCGATCGACGAGACGCCCGAATGCACGCTCCCGCTCTGCACACTCGACCCCGCGCGCTGGTGTCCCACGCTCTGGCGCGGCTGCGCCGCCGCAGCGCTGGCCACCAGTCTCTCGACTAGGACGCCGTGGGCCTTCTTCAAAGTCTTCTTGACGAAGGAGGACATGACGAAATTGCATCGTAGCTCGACGTCCTTTTCGTACACACACACAGAGAGATTAGTTAGTTCCCCATGTTCCGAGCAGCAGCAGCAGCAGCGGTAGTAGTAATAGCGTCTGGACTTGACTCAACTTACCTCTCTCAGATAAAGCCCCTGCCTCGGGGCGCCGATGCCCAGCTCCACGGGCTCAGGCGGTTCGCCGGGCAACGTGCCGCCGAGGCTCCAGCGCTCGCGGATGTCGGTGCCCATGGGGGCGTAGACGTGGGTCTGGATGCCGTTGGGCAGGTCGTGGAAGGCAGCGGTGTAAGTAACGTCTCCCGAAACGACGCCGCCGGGCAGGTAGGAGATCTTGTCGGTCATGCTCCACCAGGCGCACCGGCGCTCCTCGGCCGGCGCGTGCTCGGGCGCGTCGATGGGGTGCCGCTCGATCACCAGCGGGTTCAGGTCGATCATCTCCACGTGGTTGTGCAGGAACTCGACGACGGCCTCGCGCGGTATGCCCGCGGGGAGCGGCGATATGGTCGTGAACGTGCTGCGTTTCGACATGGCCATTGCGTCGGCGCGTGGGCACTACTACACTCACACTCACGCTTGCACGCGGACTGATCCGAAGAGGAAAGAAGAAAATGAAGGATAGAAGGATTGGTTCGTATCCCCGAAGGCGAAGAGGGAGAACTGGTAACGCGCCAAGAAATGGGAGCAGTCACGCTAGAGCCTCGCGCGAACTAGGGAAATACTGAGAATGACTCGCGGAGAAAGAACTGGCTGTACCGGGTTATGGAGGCGGGATGAGAGTTGTGAGGTTAGATAAAACGAGTATCTGCGGGATCGAAGCTAGATACGAACGATTCGTAGCTGGTTTGTATCAGGATGTCAAATGTTAAATGTTAAATACCCTAAATCCAGGAACTCAGTTAACTGTAGTAGTAGTAAGCTGACTAAACACAGGCGACGACGACGACGACGATGTGATTAGAAAAAGGAATAAGTGTAAGTGTAAGTTTAAGATATTTGAATAGTTATCCCTATAGCGAACCTATATTAAAAGGTCCAAAGTTCTATAATAAAAAAAAATAAAAAAAAAGCAAAGAAAAGAAAGGTTTATTTGCAACTGCATAGCAAAGCGTTTCATTGCGTAGAAGCTGAACTCTTACACTGGTAAGGTTGAAATAAAGACGAAACAGGGATCGCGGTCCCTTCAATTGATTGGTCCCGCTCGTCGACTGATCAGCAGGGTGCGTGCATTGTTGGCGTTTCTGGCCGCCTCTCCTTGCATCATGAGGCTGTGGCATACTAAGGTATTCTAGGCTCCTTACATATACCAGCATTACCTAGTTATTCGTTACTCGTGCCCCAAAAATAGAATCGGGCTTACGGGTTCGCTATATGTTCATGTACTCCATCATAAAAGTATTCCTGGTTGGTTGTTTGGTTGGTTCGTACACCCATCCATCCTAAAAGGTTCAGGTAAGGTAACGGAAGAATAAGTGTACAGTCTTCTTTGTCTTACCAATGTTGTAAAAGACTAGGTTAGTACAACAGTTGGTGTAAATGTATTTATATCTTGTCACCTAGTTTGCCGCTATCTTGATTCTTCGCCCCCGACGGGCTAAGCGGTGACCAGACAAAACAGTTCCGTGGTCATTCATTATTCAGATCCCCCGCGCCCGCATGCCATCTATAGTGGCTTTATAATAACTTTATAAACAGCTTAAATTTGGCTGCACCATCGGGAAAGGAATCCCGGCAACTCGCACGCCGTAGGAATTTCCTCTAGCGCAACGTCGAGCTTCCACATCTTGCCTTCTAGACCGCCATGCGCAGCGTTACTCCGGCCACCTATACCGGCTGGGATTAATATACCAAGTGACACTAGGCGTTCCCAGGCCACCGCGGCGACACCTCGACCCCAAGTCCTTGCGCCTGCTCCTAAGGCTAGCATACCCGATGAGGCTGACTGCACCCGTTGCTTACCCATCTGAGAACTATACTCGTCGTACGCCATGGCGAAATTAATCGTGTCAGTGTGAGCGACGATATCAAGACGTGCCGCCGATATGAGCAGCGCCAACTCTAGATCTGATAGCGTTGCCAAAAGATGAAGTTTCGATTCCGAAGGCTCGAGCGAAATGCACACCGACGAAGGCGAAGGTATTGCTAGATCTAGCGAGGAAGTCGAAATCATCGAGAGTGGTAAGATGCACGAGGTAAGAAATGCCGGTACGGATTTCGTCGTATAGTAGTGATACTCCAGATGATCCTCGAAACTCGGGTTCTTGTGTAGAGTCTAGAATGCATTAGTACAGCTCATATATATGGCAAGGCATAACAGTAACATCTTACCTCTATCTTCTTGTCCCAGTAGTCGCGGAACTCGTAGAGCCCTTCCAAATTAGTGTCGAACCCTTCGCGGTCGAGATCCTCCTCATCCACAGATAGTCCTTGCCTACAGACGTCCCAGTAGGCCTGCAAGGTTTTTGGAAGAGACATGTAGACGTATCGGTGGCTAAAACGACTTTTTACTCTCTTCTCTAGACTCTCTACCACATCTATTCTTGTGGTTAACCCTAACACAGCGATAGGAGCTTTCCTTGCTTGGGCAATATCAAACAGGTTGTATAATAGAGTTTGGCGCGCATGCGTTGCAAACAAGTCGAACTCGTCAATGATGAAGACGACAGACTTTGACGTTACACCATCATCAGCTCCCATGATCTCGGCGGGGTGGGAAAGAAGGGCTAGTAGCGAAGCCATTGTATCGGCATAGTTGCTCGTCTAGTTATAATTAGCTTGCGAACCGTCTAATATATATACCTAGTCATCATACCTTATTTATCAGGTCATCCTCAAGATTCATCTCTTTGCCGAGTTGCCGCCAAATCTCCTTAAGAGCTAGCTTATCATCGGTGTGGATGAATCCGTTGAGACGAACTATGTGGAATTCTTCTTGATGCTCAGCTCTTAGATTAGAGATGATTTCTTCCATCAACTAGTAACATAATTAGCAACTTTTAGCTAGCACTCGAGGTAGGTTTGGGAAAACCATACGGTTGTCTTGCCGGAACCCCTCGCACCAATAACCATCATCGAATTACCTTCACCGGCCAAGACCGTCTGTTCTACTAGCTGAAACGCCTTTTCGTAAGCTTCGCTCTGACCACAAAGCTTAATGAGACGGTTTCCGGAACAGCGATCCAACAGCACGCGCTGCATATGTCGTAGATGCTGTTCAAAGTTGGGAATACTGGGAATTTCAGATACGTTTGTCACTCGTATCTGTTTCTTTGGGGTCGTTTTCACGCCCGGTAGAACATCGTCTTGCGAGCAATTCCTACAGATCCAATCGCCTTCTGGGATGACGGGTACATCGTAGCATTTTTGATGCACCGCCATATCACAATTCTCGCAGAATATAATCTCATTTGGCGGCTCAGAGTCTGGCTTCGAGCATATAGCGCATACTTCGTCATCCTCGCTATCTTGCGCCTCGCTTATTTCATTCTCGGGAGATGGCTTACTGGTGACTACTTCCGTGGTCTTTCCTCGGGCCTGTGGCTTCGTGGGTTTCGACTGGATGTCCTTAAAGAAAACCTCATTCTCTTTCCCACTATCTCCATCATGAAACGCGACATTCTTGCGCGGCCGACCAAGCTTCTTCTTTTGCGGCGATAGTATTCCCTTGATAGCCGGTAGCTTGGCAGGTGACATATTTGCATTGCGTCTTGGGAGTTGGGCTTTAGTCAGCTTTTTGCTAGAGACAGGCACATCAGCTATATTCTGAGCCCTCGGGGGCCTCCCCCTTCTTTTTGGTGTATCTGCTTGTCCAGTCTCATCTTGAGCTGGAACTGCTGGCTTCTTTTTCCGTGACTCCAATAAGCGTGTGCTGACGCTCTTTTTAGATGAAGCAATTGGTGTCCCTATAACACTCTTTTTCACTGGCGATGTAGATTGGAGCTCATCATGACTCCCATCTACTGCCGTCCGAGCACCATTAGCCTCCTCATCCGAATCGGGCACGTCGTAGACGTTGCTAGGAAGACGCTGGCTCTTATTCGGTGGCCTAAGACCGAGCTTTTTGTGTTTAATGGGAAGGTTCTGGAGCTTTTCGATAGCTTCGTCATCGTTTGGGGATTCGGGTACTTCATAGGAGGGATCGGTGGTTGGTTTTGTCTGGTTGGCGCGGGTATTACCCTTCGCGTCCCCCCTTCGAATCAGCCCGAGAGCACCGCCAATTGCAGAGGTAATGGCAGAGAAACCTTTGGGGGTAGAAGGTGATGCATTCGCGAGACTGTCAAGGCGACGTCTCTTGACGGAGGCGGTTACGCTAGGTGTTACTGCGGGTGACGAGTCCGGGTCATCTTCAAGACGACTTCGCTTTCGTCGGCCAGAGGTGGGAGTTTGAGCTGTCGCCATAGTGCAATTGGGAGCACATATATGACGAAAGCGTAGATTAGATATTAGCTACAAGGGAATTTGGCCATATTAAGGTGTACCCCTTCCGCGAGTTGTACTATTATGATGTTGCTCATGGTTTACCTAATATAGCTCCAAATAAAAATGGCCCTTAGACAAATAAGTAATTCAGACCCAATAAAACGCGACGCGCACGTTTCAATTTACGCGCTCGTTTCAATTTACGCGCTCTCAGGGGGGTATTTTAGGTACTTAGGTACCTTTTAGCTTACATAGCCCAGTGCTTTGGTACACACCTGACTGTATTACGCCAATCAGATTGAGCTGTTTTTTGCAAGTTGGTTATTTCAATTGAAGACAAAGAGTTATCATTTGGCAAACGCTATCACAGTAATTTATGTCAACAATAAAGCCCTCCAACTTATATTCTTTCATTTGTTTTAGCGATGGAATGAAATATACATACAATACAAATTCCTCCTTACAACCCTTCAGAGAGTAGAGTGTTTTGCTAGTCATAACTTACATATTATATCTATTTACTATGACCTTATCATGAGATCTCAACCTCTCAAAAATCTAGCCCAAGCGCGTTAAATGCTGAATGGCTCTAGATTCCCAGCCGCCTTCGTAGACTCTTCGTATAGACCAACCTTCACACCTTTGTTCGGCTTCCCAACTATCTCCGTCTCGATCTGTTGCGCGTGCCAGTCGCCGCGGTATTCGATGCGCTCATACTTCTGAAGGACTCGTACCACTAGGTTTGGTTAATTAGCATGCTTCCCTTTTCCTCTTACACTAGGTGGGTAAAATCTGTCTAGGTTAGGTACTTACTGCAGTAAGCCATTTCAGTCATGGCAAAATTCTCTGTGATAGCAAGTTAGTTACGATTGTCTTATCTTAAGCTTAAGGATGAGAATTCCTTGATTAAGCTCAGTCGCGGAATTCTAACCCCTGAGAGGCTAAAAGGGGAGAAGAACCCGATGCTACATACGTCCTACGCAGATACGCGGACCACCGTTGAAAGGCAAGTATTGCCACGGTCTCGGTGTCCAGTTCTCCCATCTCTCAGGGGAGAAGATAGCGGGGTCTTCGAATTTCTCTGATGTCGGGGGATACAGGTCCTTTCGGCGATGCATAGCGAGGGAGCTGTAAACCACAACGTCACCTTTCACCACCGCAATAGGCGGGTTGCCTGGCGTACTGGGGAGTGTGGTATCCTCCAACGCGGAACGGATGTTGAAAGGCACCGCGGGGTATAATCGCAAAGTCTCGTTTAGGGTGTGTCGAAGATACGACATATTTTTTAGGTCCTCATAGGTGGGAGTTCGCGTTCGCCCGACCGAGCTGATGATCTCGTTACGCAGCCTGCTATACTTCTCGGGATAGTGGGATAGTTCGTAAAACGCCCATGATAGGGTGGCGGCTGTCGTGTCGCGCCCGGCTAGCAGCACGGCGATGATTTGGTCACGAAGTACCTGACGATTACGTGTATAACGTGCAATGCTGTGCAAGAAAGTAAAGTGCTTATCGGAGTTCGATAGCTTTTCCAATTCTTCTTGTGGCAAGGCCAGCGCTTGCTCGATATACGGCATGATAAACTGCTCTATCTTCTTGATGCCTTCATTATAGGCACGACGGGAAATCAGGGATCTGAATGGCCTATATCGGTGCGTCAGCAGAGCAGCAAACGATGACAGGAGCACGGGATTTATATCGGTTATTACCCAACTGTCGTGAGCATCATCTGGATCCTTTGCACATCGTTAAAAGCTTCTACGAATTCACCCTTAGGACTTAACGAAGTTAGCAACAATAGCCTCAACAAGTTATTTAGCGAGAGGTTTACATACTTGCGCAAGCTGTCGACGCTCGCTCCAAGAAGAAAGTCTGTAGTTACATCAAGAGTCATTCGGTAAAGGAGGTCCATGATGTTCACGGTCTGTCCTGAGGGAGGAAGCTGGGTAAGAAGTACGGATACCCATCTCTCAAACGTCGCCAAGTCGCTGACCCTATCCTTGATGAACATCGGTCTAATCAAGCCGCGGCTATCATGCCAGAGCTGCCCGTCAGTTGTAAATATTGAATCACCGAGGAAAGGTCGCCATAGGTCGTGGAACTCTTCCCCCTTTCCGAAGTCAGAGAATTGGGTCGTGAGTACTGCCTTAACATGCTCCGGGTCTCTCGTGAGGATATTTCTCTCGCGCGGTAAAAACCGGATTTCGACACAATTCGGGCACTCAGGAGTTGCCGAGTCGAAAAAGCTATTGAAATGCTTCAGAAGTTGGTGGTTCTTCTGCGCTTTAGCTGCAGAGTAGAACCACGTCGCCGCTTTATATATGCGTCAGGCCAGCCGTTCTCAAACTAAAACAGACGCCGTCTCCTTCACATGAGTCTCCAAAGTTGGGCTTACCCGTGATGGGATTATTTGCAAGAGTAGGCGCGCGTGTGCCGCCTATTTTTCTGATCCTAATCTCATGTCTTGTCCATTGGACCAGATAGTAGACTGAGATGAGAACCAGGGACAATACACCGGCCAGTGCGATGTGAGTAAATGATACGTCTGTCAGCATTGTGATTTTGTTTTACTAAAAGCTCCTTAGTAATGCTCTCAATACACCTGGGTGAAGAAGCTTCTAAGTTATATATATTCTCAGCTCTATCACCTGTAGCATTTTAAGGCGAGGAATGAAATGAACTCAACGGGCCTCTGCGGACCTCGGCATGTCAGATTCTTGGTCTATAGTAGGTCTAAACTCCAAGAGTCAATTGGCTCTCTTAGGGGATCCCTGGTCAACAATTACGAATCTAATGCAACCCTGCGCGCCGTACTAAGTCATATGTGACCCCTCAGTTGATCTTATCCCTCTATGATACATACATGCAGTGGATACTGCAACGGACACAACTCATCGAATTGTTAGGATGAAAACGGCTTACTCAATTCCTCTATGTGAGATGAGCTAGCTGGGGACCCAAAATCCTCTCTACAAGACCTCATCTTCCGCCTCATCTTTCGCCTCATTATCCATCTCATCGTCCGTCTCATCATCCGCATCATCGTCGGCCTCCTCCTGGACTCGTTCCGCACATCCAACAGTCCACAAATCGCCATATTCCATCATGGCTCCCTTGTATCGATCGTCGCCGCAGTTCTGGCTCTTCCAGTACTGGATTCTGGTGTAAACCTCATGACGACCGCCAGGAACATCAGGCTTACCCAATGCTCGGGCACGGCGCCGGTTGAGGATCGCCATCTTCTCACATCCCTCGAGCATGGCCGGGCTATATGGCTGCAAGGTCGGCCACTGAACGCAGTATTCGCGGAGATAGCAGACGTAGGCCACGTCAACCCTCATTTTATACTGGCCCTTATCGGCCAGGGTGTCGAGGGCTTTGCGGATATTATGTATATCGACTGTCTGCAGGACGAAAAACTTCTCTTCTTCGACAGTGCCGATGACCTCAGTGCCCTTGATAACTTTCTTGAGCTCCCACATGAATGCAGCGACTGACGCCTCCGTCTGGCCCGCAGTTGCTTCCCAAGCATTGTAGACAGCATCTTCCATCTCCGCCGCCCGTTTTTGTGGCTCTTCTTTCTCCAAGCACTTTTCCAGGACCATCAGTGGCGTGACGAAAGTCGGCTTGAAGAAGCCGAGCGGCTTAGAGTGGTTCTTGATTCTAAGAGAGACGGCCTTCTGCAAGCAGTATCGGAGAAGTGCCAGGTCCATATTCCAAATTGGGTGGGGTAGAAGCTCAGACAGGTCTCTGATGATTTCGTCTTCGTCATCTCCAATCCGGAGGCCCCAGGTGAACAGATCCGAAACGCTTCGTTTGAAGATATGGATAGTCATCTTCCAAAACTTCGGCAGATAACGCATGTTTGCTCGATCTCGAACTAATTGTTGATCGGCTTTACTCCAGGTGATTCCGAGTTCTTCGTCTCGGGAATCGTCGTTGGCACTGAACCGGAAGGCATATTCCATGCCGGCACTATTGAGCCCGGGTTAATGAACGGGCACAACTATCATGACACGGGATTCTTTCAACTTACCCGAAGTGGAAAACCCTGATTTGCTGATGAGCAACTTGGTTTGCCATTTTGAATGGTCTTGTGATGATAAGTAGGCGTGTTGGGATAAGATATGAGGCAAGAAGAGATGGATTGGATTATCTCTGTTGTGAATGTGTTTTATTTGTCGTGATAGGAAAGTTGTTCGCTGAAGGTCTGGTTTGGAGAAGCAGGTCTTCAGAAGCTGGACTAACAAGTATGTTCTGGAGGGAATGAGGAAGCTTGCTGAGGGTGGGGGAGGAATGTATTTATAATGCGTCTCTCGTAGAATACTGCACCTCGTTTGAGAGGTGCCTTCTCAAAATAGGTCTGTTACTTCTCGTCTTAGGAAAGAGATGACCCAGTTATTAGGACTATCGGTTGCTTGCCAGGTGGTCTGTCAAAGGAGTCACGGTGTTTTGGGTGGGTCATGAGGTATGTTAGAGCCCCTCTTGGCCGTGCGCTTCCAGACTTGCAGCTGTATTTCGTGTTGCCCAGACGAATTGGCAGCTCAATATCCTCCTGACGCATGTGTTTATGTATATAGCGGGCTGGTTGCTAGAGGATATGCGTAAAGGGAGAGTACTTAGGTACGTCAGAGGCACTAACACACAATATCTATCAACAGTCGACTGGAGCTAAGGGAAGTCACCTGGTAAGAGGCAACGGTCGTTGTTGAGTATATATAGAAACACAATGCTTATAGAACTTAGGGTACGTATCCTCAGACGTACCATAGACAGAAGTCTGTACTTACTCATGGTGGTCACAGCCTTAGGCATGACTTACGGCTGTTATGACTGTAACGAACACTAGTTGGTACGAGGATAGATAGTTCCTAAGGAATTGATATTAACCCCACAATGTTGAGGCAAGGTCGGGATTTCTTACGCGTTTGTTTGGGAAGCACACGCTTTTATCGTGCATGTCAAATAAACGAACACGCGTGCTCACTGTAACAACCCTGTTTTACTACAGTGGCTGTACCCTAATTATATTATTCTATTATAAGAACTACTTCGAAAGGAATAAGCATCGCGAGGATAGAATGGGAGTATTCGAATCCTATAAGTATCTAGAACGAGTAATGGCTTTGGTATACATTGTCACCAGGTTCAATAACTTATGTTTGGGGGATATAGGCTTGGGCTGCTTGTCGAGCATTGGCAGCGCTATAAGATGTTATGAATTCGTGGAATTCCTTCGGTTGGTAGTCTACATCACGTCCATTAATCCTGCTATAATGCACGAAGATTGCCTGGAAGAAAGAATGGTTCGTGCCTCATTAGACCGACGGGTCATATCTAGTAACTGTGGCTTTTAGGGAAACTTTTCTCGTACACTAACGAGTGACGCTGGGCTTCACGTACCTTGCTGGGTCGTAAAGGGGCAACGTTTTCTGCTGGTCAAGGGGATGTTCATCAAGGGGTGCATATATAATGTATCTATGTACGTGTACCGTCGGTTTTGCAGAAGTAGATTTCGATTAGATAGCAGGAGCAATGTATCTAACTCCAAAAAACTAGTAGTATGTGGGATTATGTGCGGTATGTAACAAGCACCTATAGCAAGTAGTACTCAATAGCTACCGTTTCCCGTAACTTCCATGTTAAGTTGTGTGATGACATAATATATATAAGCTCATAGCCATTAATGACATCTTCAGAATATCGAATACTCTTTACCATATATGAGATAAAGGACCATTAGACTAGATACTTTGTTATTCTAGGCACATAGTATATTCAAAGCCTTATCTCACAACAACAACAACAACAACCACCACTGACTCTTATTCATATAGTATGCTGCTCTCTATATATTCTCGCCGTATTGCAGAGTATTAATTAACTAAGCTCCATGGATAGACCAATATAGATAATAAACTTATGTATCTCACTTACGTATTGGGACTCTTGGGAGGTGGCGTCCGGTATCTACCTAAGTAGTTGTATTATAGGAGTGGGGACGTTGCCTTGTCTTTTGCTATGTTAATTCAATGTACCAAGGCTCGGGCCGAAAGTTTCTTATTAAAGAGGTATTTCATACTGGCTACATAAAGGTGAAAAGGATTGGATAGTATTGCCCGAGCTACAGTAGCTGGTGTTGCTATAAATATATTAAGCTGCTTAGATTTAGTAGATAGGTTACTGCCTCGCTTTTGACTTAATATGTGGTTGATATAGCCTTAGTAAGATAGACTAGAGATGTGTAAGACTTTTAGTTTAAGCTTTCGTATGCCTCCTCAATCGTATTGTAGTTGTATAGCTATAGACCTTTTTGGTTTACCCCTATTCCTGTCAGGTTTTACTGAGGGGTTAACAAATAGCCTTAGCTAGGTATCTATGCTCTATAATACTGAATATGAGTATGAACTATTCTTCTTTACTCTTTGAGGAGATTTAAAAGGGCTCCGGCATGTTACATCCCCCCAAATCAAGTGACTTTTAACTATACTTTCACAATATCAATACACAAGCGAGATGCCCTCCGCACCCCACCTCAAGTTGCAACACCAGCCCTAGCATCCCCATCATCAGGGCCCCTACCCTGTCTTCTCTCCTCCTTAATGGCCTCTCTCTTCGAAGCCTGCTCCTGCTTCTTGCTATCATACACGTCAGTGACTTTTTAATTCTAATGTTCTCTGAACATCATGCACCAAGCTCACCGGTCAAGATCACTCGCTAGATCTGGTTGCGACCCAGTAGCACCGGGCTTACGCTCTACCACGCTAGCCACGTCGCCCTCGCCTGAAGCACGCATCTGTTCGCCTTCCAGCTCCTGGTTTCGACCGACTTGCTCTTGGGTACGGCCGTACTTCTCCTCTCCGGCCGGCGCGCCGTGGATGCCATATCCTAAGCTCGAAGGTACAGCATCACCAAGGTTGGAGGGTTTATTAGACGGCGAGCGCTCATCTACGGTGTTTCCATGGGCGTGGTGTCTCGCGCTATGTTGTTCTGAAGGGGTTGAACTGACGGGGTTTCCTTGCGTCTCGTATGCTGAGTCTTTAGGAGGTTGCGTAGGTCCTGAGGGGTCCATCTTGATTAATGGTTGATGTACAGTGTAGTTTTAATATTTAAGAATAGTAAATATAATTATAACTAACTATTATATCTAATGTTTTGAAAATAATAGGCAGACTATGTATTGTGAGGTTAAAAATTGTATTGATCGCTTGTGTTGTGATGTAATGTAGATAATGTCTAGTCGATGACGTCGACAAGGAACCCTGAATAGGAAATTTCCCAAACGGCCCAAACGCCAGCTAAAGTAGTGCGGCTACATCAGCACAACACCACCCATCCAATCAGAGATAATGGAATATAAAAGGTCATAAACTTCTCCAGTAAAGTGGAACGACAAGGACCCGATCAGGATCTATATAAGGGGGGGAGATAGAGGATGCATAAAAAAATAAAAAAAATAAAATAAAATAAAAAAAGAGAGAAAAAGATAGAGAAAAAATGAAATAAAATAAAAGGGGAAAAGGGGGGGTTGAGGATTAAAAAAAGAATTTTATGGGCAATTTGGATTGTATATTGGTTGGTAGATGATTGAAGAACTCGAAGAAATTCGATCATCTATGTAGCGTGCAGAACAACGGCCATGGCCATATGGTGGTAGTGGAAGGGGATTGCTTTTAACTTACTCTTTGTGTTTCGTTCAGTCAGTCCAGCTTCGACCAGCTTCGACCAGCAAACCCTTCCCTCTTTAATTAGAGATCGGAGCTTGCTGTGCAATTGCTGGACTGATATTTAGTTAACTGATGTTTGGTAACTACCTAGTTTTAGTTTTTTGGGTTTGATCTTTAATTCATAAATGTTAGGTAGCTTAAAATCCGGAAGTGTTACCACTTGACCATGGTACGTTGTTCTGCGGGTGGTAGGCACGTTTGGCAATTTGGTATAAGAGTGATGAACTTGGGCAGGTAGGTCTGGTAGGCGATGAAGAGCGAGGGCAGGTACGTGTTAAGAATGTACCTGCATGTACTTAATATAGGCGGCAGGCACATTACCTAGGAGGTACATGGGAGTTTCTTGAATGTTTGAACAGAACTTGAGGTAGGTATCTACCTAGGTACATGTAATGTGCAAACGGTTCAATGTCTTGAAGCCTCGGTATGTAGCTTCCCAGGCACCATACAAGCTTCGAAGAGAGACAGGACCATGGATGTTGTTTTTTAGATGTACCTAGCATTGACAAGAGGTAATCATTCTTACATATTGATCAAACCAGGCACACCCGGGCTAATGTGCATATTTAACGATAACCGTAAGTCTTATAGTAAACATCATTATGTGAGCTGAGGGTAGCGAGAATATATACCTAGGTAGATACGCAATATATCTATCCCCTTTCAACGTGGCAAACGTACCAGCATCGGAGTGTTAAATAACCACCTAGTGACTCCCGGTCTCGCATATTAAAGAATTATCTCTTATTAAAGACTAACGAGGCTACTAGCAGACCTTAGCTTTCTAAGTTAGGCACCTCTCCCTCTACGTCCTCGAGCCACGACGGTAAGGTCCAACCGCCGTCATCGCTCTTTTTACCCGCACTAGGTAAAGGGTCAAGTTGTGGATTATTCGGAAGGTTCGAATCTTGTAAGTGTTTAACTTCAATAGGTATGGCATCTTCATCCACGACGAGACCTGAGTCAGTTCTGAAGGTACCCTGCGCTGTCTGTTTTCCATATTGAGAGGACCTAAGCCAGCTTGAGGGATATCTAAGCACACCCAGTGAACTGTCATCCATTGTAGTCGGGTATACATTGCCAAATTCGAACTGACCACCAGCATACGCAACATCTTCATTCCACGCATCTGGCCCTATATCCCAACCCCAACTTGGGTAAAGAGCACCTGATGATTCGGAAGTATACTCGGGCGAGAGCACCAAATTTGAGGGATCGAACGGGCCTTGCTGTCCATACTGTGCAAGAACTGATGGTTGTTGAGAATCACCGTTATTAGACCTAGAATGGGTGCTCTTAACGTCCTCGTTGCTAAAAAGGAGCTGAGGATTCCAAGGTACGAGAAGATCTTGTGTACTTCGTAAAGACGAAAATTCATTGCCAACAGGTGCAGTTTCTGCTGATGTATCCCCAGTAGAATCAAATCCGAAGCTAGAAACAGACCCGAGCCTGCTATCTCGTGAGCTTGGGGCTGAGCTCGCAGTTGAGCTGGCAGCACTGTGCGATGTGTGGTCTACACTTTCTTCTAGTTCAATATCGGTATATCGATCTAGTATCTTTAGCCGAAGCGAGATTAAACATAACATCTGTAGGTGCTTGGCGATATGGAGCGCTGCTTGCATATGACATTGCTCACTGGGATGTGGGCGTGGTTGTGGTTGATTACGATCCGTGTCTTCGTTAGGTTTGCTCCTATTCGTATTGTCCACGGCCTGTGGAGAACGAGGTGAGCTATGCGATGAAGGTGTGTTAAATCTCACCCTTTTCGATGGTCTCTTATCGTCCACCCTAGAGTCGGCTTCAACTGCGCCCTGAATATCCGGAGCATCCATATGACTCTTCAGGTTTTGGTTTTCGAGCTGTGGATTATTATCCTCGATTTGAAAGCAGCATAATGGACATTCCCCGGTGGGCCTCAATGTTTGCACAGCGCTCTGTTCCGCGAGAACTTCTATTTGGATATCTGTGAAGACATCCCCGTGTATCTCATGCATATGCTCTTCCATAGATTTTAGACTGGGAAAGTGGTGTTCTAGATGGCCGATGTCACAGACCCATGTCTGGGAGTGAACCTTTTCTGCCCATCTTGATGAGTGACAATCGTCCATGTGTGTTTTCCAGTCTTCAAATCTGTCAAATTCAACCATCGACTCTAAACATTCTTCGGATATGCATATGTAGGGGATGAGGTCCTTATTAACGTGGCGTCTAAGTAGCTATTGCATTAGTATGATTGGCGTGTAATGGAACATGTTGGGGTAAGGATAACATACTTCCACCATTTAGCGTCTTTGAACTGGGCCGTGGTATAGCATTCAAAGCACCATTCGCATCTTGTCAGACCGGGAGCATATTCGGTTACCGGTGGCCTAGGATATCTGGCACCACGAACTAAATCTGATGATGTCTTGCTGGGAGCGACGGGCCGTTCAAATGTATTTTTCAACGTAGACGGTGCTGTATCAGATGGTTGGATTTCTGGTTTCTTCGCTATGGTGCTCACTCTGTCCTCCATGGTGTCTTCTGGCTTCACCACACCCACCTCATCTGGCCGCGTAAATGGTTGAGCTTGGGTATCCTCCTTTGCTGTTGAGACTGGAGTTTCTTCATCGCTCTCTTCAATATAGGAGAGGTCTTGCTGCCTGTAAGCAAGCTTCTTTTGGTGCTCCTCTTTATACCTCAATTTAGCATATCGTAGGAATATATTTCTGCCAATGTAACTTATTAAACCCTCAGGTGCACCGGGATACAATGATCTGACGATCTCTATAGCCAAATTTTCGAATGAAGGGTTCGCCTTCCTCTTGGAAAACGCCTCAACTCTTCGGTGTAGGCTAGAGGTAGAAGACCGGCGGATAGCCACTCCCAGGCGTTCAAGACGATCGATTGAACGGTAAATAGCGTCATATATCTCCTTAAGGGCCTCATCTTTCAGATCACTTACGAGGTCTCCAGAGGAGTCCCGCTTCTTGATTTTGCGACGCGAGTCTTCCAACACTATATACTCGTTAGCTTGACCGAGCCTCATAAAAATATCAAATATCAATGAAGTAGCGTACAGAGCTGCAAGTTTCTTTTTAAGAATCCGAGTATGTCAAGAAACAATTGCTTCTCGCTAGTGTCTTCAAGGCGAGTGTCAAGTGATGCGGATTTAGTTGCGAAAACTCCAAGATATGAACTCCAAGCATTGAATCGATATTGAGACTCCTGCAGTAAACGAGTAAGCATAGGCGAACTGTCTTCGTTGCCTTTTGAGACTTTTTGAAAAGTCTGGTGACACTGTGCAGCCAACGATGAAATTATATTCCCGCTATGCTCCATGATTGATCGTAACTTAGCCGGGTCCTTTACTGAAGATGCTAATAGGGGAGGGGGATTTCATAGAACTGTTATTACAAAGGTAGGATGGTTTTATAAGATGGGAAGTTTCTGGGGTTTGAAGCTTTTGATTAACTAGGTAGCTGGGATTTTAAGAAAAGTGATTTAAGGAAAGGGCTTAAATAGGAAGATTGGGCCTCGGGCCTACAGCTTCTACACTACACTTGTCTATCATTAACTGCCATATTGGATGGAGTTTGGTGTTTAAGTGACGAACGACAAAAAAGAATATAACCATGCCTACCCTCTTTACTAGAAAATAAGATAGAAAATGAAATTGGATTATAGTATTTCATATTACTTTATAAAATACGCTAGGAAATAATCTTACCAGGTTGGGTAGTATCTACGGTGCGCGAGGTCACAGAAATCGAGCCTTGCTTCTACGCTTTTGATCAATCACAAAAACGAGGGTATGGGACTGGATACTTGGGGTATTATGTAGCTTCCAATTTGGGGGCTGTCCCACTAGAATTTGATTAAAATACAGGTAACTAGGTGATGAACGTCAACTAAAAGATAGTGAATAAGCACTATAATGCAGTAGATACCCACTCTGATACTGTATAGCAAATGAGTACTACCTAAGTGCCTATAAGGTGCCTAGTAATAGAGATAGATACCTAGGTACCTGTGAGTATAGTGAGTAGGTACCTACCTAATATACTAACCTAGGTACTTAGGTATGATCTAACATTTCAATTTATAGTTTATCAATCACCATCTAGGTAGGTAATTACACAATCCAATCATTTTGTTCCAACTTCTCTACTCAACCTCTCTATTCGATCGCTCTATCAAACCACTCTATCTAATTATTCTAACTCATATATCTAATGCTACAAGGCTTGTATAACTCTCCCAGATGCAAGAGTACACTGATGTTGCATAGCCACATGCGCGCATTCCGGGGTACAACATGGATGATCTCACGGACGATCTTTAATGGCTGGTCGGCTGGTTGACCAATCAAACGATACATATCCCAGGTGTGAGGTTCTCAGCTCGCTCAACTTGTCTGCGCCCGAGTTCACCACTGGATATAAAAATATGACAACTACTATACGTATACTTTGACATGACATATCTTCTTCAAATCCCCATATCCCTAACAAGTATTGGTAGATGACGCAGATCGTAGATTTTAGACAATGGGAAGACATCCGAAAAATGTGTCGTGTTGTTCATTCGACCATTCAAGACGCGATAGGAGCCTTGCCGCCAATAGAGGATACAACTTACCTCAACGATCTGGACGGCTTATCTCAAGAGATTCGAATGGTTGATATCTCAGTACCCTTGGGCGTCAATCTCCCCATAACTGTTGTGAGCCAGTGCAAGATTCAACTAGAAAGCCTTCTTCAGCTCTTGAAACAACTCCCGGGTGAAATCAACCTCGCCATTGCTACACTAGATACAGCAAAGATCCGTTCAGCCACCACGCATATTACAGATGCCAATAGGTTTTTTATGTCCCTTGCGCAAATCGCCCTGCCCTCATCCTCATTCGCAAAACCCCCTGCTGAGCACACTCTTACAAAAGTGAATAATGATATTCAAGTCTTTACAGAAAATGTTTTGGATCAATTATATACATTATTCTCAGAATGCTCGTATCAGTCAGCTCATCAGATGATGCTACGCTTCTCTGGGTTGCGAGGACTTGACCCGATACTCACCACAACTTTACATCTTCTTCTCAAATCGTGCGAAGGCTATTCAAAAAGTACAAATCTCTGGCAAGATGCTAGTTGTCGCCATCCCACTGCTGAGTAAGGTAATGATGATTAACCCCTTGCATGTAGCTAACATTGATCGGATAGTGACCTACATAATCGAGACGACCAACTGGATACTCTACAAGACCTTTGTAGAAACATCCATTGTCACCTACATGTTAATGAAAGTATGCGGCTTTGCCTTATTGAAGGAGAACTATTCTATTCGAGTAATACGGACGTTACGTTAACCGATACGGCCCCCGACAGTTCGCTACACGAGTTGCTGAGAGAAGGCTACTTTTTACCACTCACATGGAGTTCAACTAACCGACTTACTACTTGGGAGAAACGTGGTTTGGCATTGGAGCTTGGGCTCGCATTCATGCATCTCTTTGATTGCAGGTGGACTCGGTATAGATGGAAAGCAAAAAGCCTACACTACTTACGCCCCTGGACATTACATTGCCATAACTCCCTTCTCCAGACCCCCCCATACCTTGGATGCAATGTATCCGCAGCAAGTCCACCTGATGAAGAAGACACAGATCCTCTCTTTCCTGGCCATCCCGACTTCCTATTATTTGGGAAACTTCTCGTTGAATTGGAGACTGGCGAAGAGATCCAAGCGACGCAATACAATAAAAACGGTGTCCCCAGTTTGTACCTCACACTACTTGTTGGGATACGCGAAGGACGGTTATCAGCTCATCCCTACTACTCAAAAGCCGTAAATGCCTGCTTGTCCTTGTACAAGCAGCCCGGCGACCTCAAATTAATCAGGGAGAGGATCCAGAAGACAATAGTGTCGAATCTTTACAAGGCACTTGCTTCTTGTGAAAAGCCGCCCTTACCCCAGGCTAAGGTATCTTCAGCCAGGGCGGGAACTCAACCCGAAGTTGGCCTAACAAACCAAGCATCATCTGCTCCAGTATCACCTGAGCATAAAATATCTGCCTTACCGGTGGCTTCCCCACCGAGTCGAACCCAGAAGGTGCCAATAATACCTCAAAATACATCGAGTGCCACTTCTAGTGTCAGAAAGACAATTACCAGCACGTTCGCATTGCAAGATTCAAACACCGGCAGTCCACTGCGTCGAAGTTCCAGGATAAGGCAATATGTTTCCTCAAAGACAAGTTCAAATGTGGGTGAATCATCACTGACACCTATCCGCCATCACAACAGGGTATCTAAAGTAAGGGGCTCCCAAACTTTTAGTAGTAAGTTAGCCAAGCGGTCTGAAGCCCAAAGTTATCTGGAGGATATAGCATCCTCTCAGTGCAACGTGGGAAAATGTAGCAATTCGGTAAGGCTATTTGGCGACTTGCTTAATTGTATGGACTCATCGTAAGCGAAAACTTTGCTCCAGAGAAGCTAGGGAACTTCAGCTGATATGAACGAAGTAAGCAAGCAAGCGCAGAAGAGTTTATCGCCCTTTACGATAATTTCAAAAGAAATCATGAACAATTACTTGCTTCAACAAGCAACCATAACATAGAAATTAACAACGTCTCTGACCCTAAGATCTCTGTGTGTATCATTGATACAGGCATTGATAAGGGTCACCCTGCCATCAAGGGAGCATGGCGGGGTAGGCGTATCCAGAGTTGCCGTAGCTGGACAGGAAACGAGAATGATGTTCATGACAGCTACGGACATGGAACCCACGCTGCTGATCTGATACTTAACGCATCAGAAAATGTAGACCTATACATAGCGAAAGTTGCGGATGAACAGTATATTGAGTCTCACGACATAAGCAAGATTGCAGAGGTCAGTCCTTGTTGTCCTAGCGGAACACTTTACCAACAACAGATAGGCAATTATTCACGCTGTTACTGTATGGAACGTCGACATCATAACGATATCTCTTGGCTTCCGAGACATAGATATGAATGTCAAAGCGGCAGTCGACGAGGCTTCACGGCGTGGAAAGCTGATTTTCGCCTCTGCTGCTAACCACGGCAATAACCAGATAGGGAGGACGTACCCAGCAAAACATAGGAACGTCATCGCTATCAGCGCGTCCACTGGAAAGGGGAAAGACGGGCAGATCAGCCCCAGCCCGGAGGGTAACGATGATAACTTCATGACATTAGGGATTGCAGTCCCCCTTATTTGGAAAGGGGAACGTGTTTATAAGTCGGGTACTTCATACGCAACCCCTATTGCAGTTGGGTTCGCGATCAATGCGTTGGAGTTTGTAGGCAGGGTAATGGGCCAGGAGCACTTCGAGCGGTTGAAACAGAGCGATGACTTTATGCGCTCCGTCTTCAGGATCATGAGCAACCCGGATACCTCTGGGTATAGATTTGTGGCGCCCTGGCTCTTGTGGGATGGCCGGAAGACACCTGATTTAGTTTCTCAGTTGCTCAACCGTGCAATGTATAATTAGTATAGTCGACACCTTTCTTGAGAGATTCCAATGCGTTACAAGGGATTATCCCGGCCTCAAATTATGTAAATCTATTATATTGGGATTTGGCAAGCCTTCCGACGTTGTACAAGCGTCAGGCATCCATGCATTTGGAGGCCTCTAGGCATTCACAAGGCTGAGCTCAGTTGACGTAACCTATAATCCTTCACCTTCAACACAATCCACAATCCATCGACTTATTCCCCAGGACACAATGGAAGTACCAACCTACCGCCGAGCCCCCAACTTCTCCATCTCGCCGGATGGGCCCCTCCAGCTAGGCACCGTGGTCGATGATCTCAAGCTCCTCGGGCCCCTCAACGAAGCAAAGCGAGTCGAAATCCCCGCGGAAGTCACGCACCGTAGGAAGGATGTGGGGTTTAGCACGGCGCTCGGGAAGTTGCGCGACCACGAAATCGGCATCGTAGCCCGAATCCTGGGTATAGACGGGCTCGGCGGCGAGGTCAGCGGTAGCCGTCAGAGGGGTAAGGATACGGCGATATACGCGCGCGAGATCGAGACGTCGTACTTCTACCCGTCGCGTGAGTACATAGCTGCTACGATGGCGCTGCCGGGTATACATTCCTTTATGAAGACCACGCGCAAGAAGTACGCGGTGTTTATGATCACGGGGCTCAAGATAGTCTACGGCGCCTCGTGGACCACCAGCGCGAACAAGGGGTTAGGCGCAACCGTCCAAGTCACGGTACCCGAACCCCTATCCGCGGTCTTGGAGATAGGACCCGGTATTACGGCGAACTCGTCCTCCACGACGTCGACGTCGGTGGAAGAAGCGGATCCGTTTGTCCTCGCGTATCGCGCTACTAAGATATGGTATAGCTGGCCCAGCAGAGATGAGATCAAGACGAAGCCGTATTTAAATGGTGCGTCTATGGCGGACGATAGTTTCCGAAGAATAGAGCAGGATGGAGAGATAGAATTCACCCGGGACATTGGAGTGGACAGCGAGACCGATGTTGAGATAGCCGTTGTCGAAGACCCCATTGACGGCATTGAACCCTCTAGAT
Source organism: Entonaema liquescens (assembly GCA_902805475.1). NCBI lineage: Eukaryota > Fungi > Ascomycota > Sordariomycetes > Xylariales > Xylariaceae > Entonaema > Entonaema liquescens. Next base: position 1,978,597 of record CADCSX010000006.1, read on the forward strand.
GGATTCAATCTTGTTAAGTAGGAGGTCTCGGCTCACAATTTGCCCACAGGTTTATTTTATTTCACGATGTTAAAAGAAGAATAAAACTTCTTCGTTTGTCTAAAATTTTTTAATCTTCGGTGTGTTTTCATTCTCTCTTCCAGTATAAGTAGCACCTTAGCTATCGCGAGCACCTATCCCTTGAAGCGAAGAGTAAACTAGGTAGTGCTACAACGCAGCTTATATAATTTGATGCCATGTATTACCAGACTATTCTGATATCGAAATAATTGGTCTCTGCATAGGTATATAAGTACCTATGCTTATACACCGGCCCAACCCCAGTCCCGATCCAGTATATCACCCCCTAGAACGTTCGCCAGACGTTCCTGTACATTATATATCTTCATATCAAACCTTGTTCGTTCCGCCTTATCCATGTTGGTCTGATGACATGCTAGGGACTCCAGGACAGCTCCTGGGTCGCTGCCAGTAGAGCAGCGCAATCGATTGATGAATTCTACAAAATAATGACCCTCGGCTAACACACAAGGAATCGGTAAGTCATCCGTAGGTATAGACTCCGGCAGAGAATCCAGCCACCATTTTTTCGCATACCCGAGGTGAAAATGGCGCACGGCATACTCAAAAGGTGATATGATTTCCGTAGGTAAACTCTGCGACTGTCTACATTCTGCACCAGGTCGAGGATGGAAGGGATCTGCTCCGAGGTTGAAGAGTAGATCGGCTACAGCAAGACGGTTAGCTCGTAATGCTGTCATCATGGGTGTCTCGAAGTCATCGCTGAGTGCGTTTATATTCACCCCAGCCCGGCAGAGACGTCGCGTGAGTGAAAAGCTGCCAAATCCCGCGGCCATATGTAGCCACCGCCTGGGTTCTTGAGAAAGTGATAGTATGCCACGGTCTAAAAGTATGTGACATCGTTCTTCGTTTTGTGTTTCAAGGGCCCTTTGAAAGAGACTTGCAATTTGGTCGTCCGATAACTGAAAATCTAGACAGAATAACAATTCATTGTTATTGTGGTCAGGTATACGACCGTGAACTATGTCATTTGCCCAGTTATAAGCCATTTCCTTTGCTCCTTGCGAGGACGCCCCGTGGTTCATCAATACCTTTGCTGGCCCGTGGAGGCGACGTTCTAGGCAATTTTCGAAGAGCTCGTCGAGATATCCGTCATGAAAACTCTGTCGTTCTGCTGAGTAGAGGAGCGCATTAAGGGGTATTATTTGGTCGTTTGCATCTAGATAGAAAATAGCGCTCTCTAGAGATGTTCTGGAATCACCAACTGCAGGAACATCCAGACGAGCACCAGCTGCCACTAAGAGAGCTCCCTTTATTGCAATGTCTGTGAGGTCTTCAAGATCCCAAATGAGATCTATTGGTTTATGATGGTCGTCCCCTGAACATTTTTCTACGTCGGCTCCCCCTTTAATAAGTTCGTAAACCGCTGTGGCGGTACCCCTTCGTATAGCGAGGCCGAGGGGTGTCTCTAGTCCGTTACAAGGTGCATTTACATCGGCGCCACGCATGATGACCTTCCGGAATAACCACCTTTGCTCGTATAACGCTGGTTCGTTATCAGACCGGCGTACATTTCCCCGTAGATACAGGGCGCATGCTGCTAATGGAGACATGCTTCCTGGGCCAGTGTTACTTATATTGACCTCTGTTCCGGCTTCCAACAGCTCCATCGCATTAGTGAAATTGCCCCACGTAATTGCTGTAGTCAGAGGAAGTTCCGGACTTTCTTCTTTATTCGTGACGGCACCAAGCTCTAAGAGTTTCTTGATCATACGCACGTTACTAGCCCGTCTCATTGCATGATTCAAAGGGGTCATAAGCTCTCTGTCGAATTCATCGACATCGATTCCCATTTTTAGGACCAAGTACCCCACTACATCCACTAAGCCGTGGTAGGCGGCAGCATGTATGGCAGCTTGTCGGAACTCATTCTCAGGGGCGCTGTTTGCCCTGAACCAGATATGAGCACCGCGTGACAGTAAAATCAAAGCCGTGGCCTCCTCGCGCTCTTGGATCGCTGTGTACAATGGCGAGTGGAGGAACGAGACGACATGTCGGGTTTTGGCAGGATGTCCAGAGGTGAGTTCCCTAGATGTCGTAGGATTTACTGGTACTCCATGATCAAGCAACCAGACTAAGGCTGCGTCTTGACCTAACCTTGCAGCACAGTTCAAAGGGCTGCCACCATAAGCTGTGCCTAATGGCAGGCGACACTTCAACGCTTTTTCTAGGATATCGATCCTATTTCTCCTGGCAGCCCAGTGGACAGCAGATTTCAAGTAACGTCCCCCATCGAGCAGCGGAGAATCTATGTTGGTTTGCCATAGGACTGGATCAAATACATCGCGTAGTCGTGAGTTAACATAGGTTAGAGACACGAGGTCTACCTGATTCAATATGACGTTTCCGGATTCGATACGAACGGTTAGAAATCCGGCTATTGCATGTAAGAGTTCAGTAGGCAATTTGTCGAGGGAAGCCGTAGTTGTTGACATGCTTAAATAATTGTAATAAACCCTTGGACGGTGCAGTGGTTATAATGGCTTCATTACTAGTGTGCTGTGTTTTAGGTAAGATAGATTGGGTAGATAGAAGCTTATACATGTTGTTTAGGCTTTGTTCTATACTACCTATGTCATTGGATTCGAGCAAACAACTTCCTAACCTATAAAAAAGAGACATTCGTGGCAAGTGCCCACGTGATGAATTACACATGGAAACTACTACCATTTAAAATATAGTTGTAAGGTATGGTTCTTACCTGTGGATAGTTGGAGTTCGTGTTTCTAGGTACCTTTGAAACTTGCTCATTGAAGCTAGAGGACTGTGTAAATAAGTAGGTACGTTATGTATGTAGCATACCATTATACATTATACGGCAGGCACGAGTCTAAATAAAAAGTCAGCTGTGAAGCCTTCCATGCTTTTTGGCTTCGACTAGGTAATGTTCCCATCAAGGTATTATCGGGAGAACTACGGATAAAGCGAGATGGATATAGCCCCGCCGGTACGTACTTTGTCTTTCACTAAATTCGCACCACTGGATCAAATATCAAATTTGGTGACGCATCTTTAATTCATTGGACAAGTCTCCAGTACGTTGTGACGAGATAATCTGAGTAACTGAAGATGGTTCGACCTAAGCGCGATATACGCGCAGCTGCAGAGGAGTCAACGACACCTCCGGATCAACTCACGGAAGTGCAGTCCCTCGCAAAGGTGGTTAAAGCTGAGGGTAACAGTCTCTACACTTGTTTTCTGCCCGATCGACGCACCGTGCTTGTCGAACTTGCTGCTCGTTTTCGCAATACCATCTGGATCAAGCGTGGCGGATATGTCCTTGTAGAGCTGACCCCTCCCAAGGAGCAAAAGGGCAGAGTGGAGGGCGAGATTGTGAATGTTGTCCGCGACGAGAAAGAGTGGCGCAAACGAAGTTATTGGTCAGTGAACTTGGTGTTGTCGCAGGCAATATGGAACTGACGTAACACCTAGGCCTAAGGAGTTCCCCCGATCTACTTATGATGATGACTCAGACGAAGATTCGACTGTAGGCAGGATGCCGCCGTCGGACTCGGAAGACGAGGACTGAGCGTATGTTGCTAATACAACTGGACTCAGGCGTTTTTGCGTTCGCGCGAAGGATTAGATATCGGTGCTGCATCTCCGTTCGTCCGTATAGCTATTAAAGCAACAGTTGTGGCTAGGATGCCAACTACAACGCCCGAACTAACAGGGGTACTCGGGAAGACATTCCATGCCCATTCTTGAAGAGCCCAAAGCCCGTATTGAACGATAGGATGAGTTCCGCTTCGCCAGAGGAGGTACGGCGTGGACCATGCGAGATATGAGTAGAACTGGTAGTGTAAAGTCCGTGCGAAGAGAAGCCCGATGACGTTTGCTGAAAGAATTGTCGTCATCACATAGTTAGGGGTCACCCTTGAAGCTACTAGGGGTTCCTCTCGGGGACTGAAGGGCGAGCTGAACTGCAGGAGTGGCATGATTATTGCCGATAGAGGCTTTCCAGCTGGCTTAAGCCACTTACCGGCAATGAAACCCGTCAAGACCACAGCATGCAAGCCCAAGAGCACCAATGAGAACAGCCGACTAAGGAAGATCTCTTCCCCTACGAAACGCCAATTGACAGTCCATTTGAAGAAGAACTGCCTGCTTAACTCGAACGCCTTGCTCGCATAACCCCATGCATTTGCTTGCAGAAACGGAGAGGCGATAACAATTTGCATCTGGGCCATGATCGCAGCGCATTTCAAACTGCCCGAGAATCCCCGTCCTAGGAACAGGACTACCCCAACAGCCGGGAGCACCAGCAGTAGCGACATTTTGATGCCTAGACCCCACGAGTAAACGACACTACCAGCAGTCCATGCTCTTCGTTGGAACAGGAATATGGCGAGCCACAGGAAAAAGGCAGCGAAGCAGTCGTTGAAGCAGCGTAGAACAAAAACGCTATGGAGTCGCTTCGACAGGATTAATAGGGGGAAAACGTAGGGCGGAACCTAATTCGTGGCACACCCATTAGTAAATACTCGTAGCAACCATAAGTAGCTTATAACATACCTTTGCCTTCCAATAGCAGGCCATCACCAGCGCCAGCGTTGCCATATATAAGACCGCAAATATCTGCTGAGCCAGGAAGATATCCTTGCCTTCATTCGTCAGGTAATACAGCGCAGTATACGTGTAGACGTGAGCTGCCGGATAGACAAGGGGCCCCGTAGCTCCCGTAAGGGCAGTGTAGTCATGTTCACCCGACACATATAGCGCGATATGTTCCATGTACGTGGTCCAGTCGATCTCGGTATCTGCAAGAAAAAGAGGCCGTAAGCGACTCGTGTTCAGCTGCGTATTGCGTGCCAAAGAACCCATAGCTTACAGGGGATTTTCCATATGATCAGCGCGCAAAGCACCGCGTCGAGGACGAACAGGCATGGCGGGACGAGCTTTGATAGGGCGCTACGGCCATTGGCGACATCGAAGACTAGGCGCACTGCTTGGGAGACCAAGCCGGGGTCTTTGTTCGCCATTGTGGTTGTCAGCGGTGCTGCTTCGAGAAATTCGGATGGGATGAAGCTTCTAAGACACGCAGGTGCAATTACGTAAAGTGGACAGGTTGATGGTCGATGGTTGATGGCGGATAGGTGCTACAAGCCGGGTATTGTTCGGCGGTTACCGGGTACCTGGTAGTGCTGTTTCGACGGGTTCTTCTAGCGGGTATGTACCTAACTATAGGTACCTATTCGACTTATGAACCTAAAGTACATGTAGGTATGTCACTTATCGTAATTACTTATAATAAATAGGTCTTGGTTTGAACAGTTAAAGAACCAAAATTCAAACCGTATTGTTGTTGTTTAACATGAAGGTACTGATTAAAGGTAGAGTAAAGGACATAGCAGCATGCCCAAAGCCCCTTTCTTACTACCTCCAGCAAGTTCAATCAAGTAATATATTACCCAACACCCAGACATGTTACCATAATCAGGAGCCACCAATGATCTCATTCACAAGTCCTACAACATCCTCCGCACAGCCATACGATCCTTGATATCCCCAGCCCGCATGTCCATAGTTGTGAACAACCCACGTACCGTCAATCTTCTCCTTCTCGATCCTGACGCCTCCCTCCCTGAACGGGCGGAGACCAACTCCATGGCGGATAATATCCAGCGCCTCGACCCCTTTTCCATTCGTAAGCTCCGGCATGACCTCTACGGCCCGCCGCATAATCCTCATCGCGATATTCGGGTCCGGCTGGCTTTCCCAGCTCCCCTTCTGGTACGTCCCGCCGAGGACCGTGCCGCCGCCCGCCGCCCGCATCATGATGTAGCAGACCTCGTCGTCGGCGTCGTCCGTCCCGGATTTCGTCACCATGTACGGCGCCTCGTTCCTGACGACGACGATCTGGCCGCGGACCGGCACGACGTTCTTGTCCAGCACTCCACCTAGTTTCGAGGCGCTTAGCCCCGTGGTGTTAATTACGACGGCGGCCTTCTCGCCCGTGTGGCTTAGGGAGGCCGCCTCCGAGATGTGCTTTATCTGCCCGCGGCGGAACACGACGCCGTTCGCTCGGCACTTTCCTAGAAGCCACGGTAGGTAGATCATGACGTTTAGACATGCGGATCCGAACTCGCAGCCCGATGCCATGCCCTCGGGGAGTTCATCCTTGGAGAGCTCTCGGAAATCCTCGAAGAGAGTCTTATACCAGGGGTTCTCCTGATAGAGCCCGTCGAACTTGTAACTCCCCTTTCTGAGCCCCTCGATGTCCTTCTGGCGGCGGTACACACGAGACTCTGCACGTATCGTTTAGATCTGATAGACCTCGTCGTGCTCGGACTACTTACTTAGCAAGTGTATTCCGGCCTCGGGTACCTCGGTAGCGAGCCTCTTGATCTCTGGCCAAGTGCGACGTTCCCACGAGCTATTCCTCTCGAGCGACATGCTATTCTAGAGTAAGTCCCGATATCGACGTAGAAAGGCGTGAGACCCCCTTACGGTAGAACGTTCGCGCCAGCCCATGGTGACGCATACTCGATATCATAATCACCCGGCATATGCTTCGCTACGACCGTAATAACATTCCCTTCCTGCTTAGAGAGCAGGTAGGCTGTCGTGATACCCGACACACCCGCGCTGCCATCCGACGTATTAGTGGAACTTACAGCCTTCGATAGACAGCTTATCGGAGCTTACCCGACGACCACAATATTCGGCATCTTAGCGGCGAAATATCTCGAACTGATACTATAATATGGATGATCCACCCAGTTGGTTCGTGCTACAATCTGGGGTATAATTAAAGCACTGTATGGATGCACTATGTATATTAAGAATATGGTTGATCAAGTCCGGCCTGTGTCCGAGGTAGTAAGTAGTAAGTAGTAAGTAGTAAGTAGTATTCCGAGGCAATGGACTTGCAGTCTTTCTCTTTCAGGTAATGCGAAACGGAAACGCGCACTTGACATTGGCGCTATGATGCTATTGCATGGATCAATTTAACTCGCTACCGTTAATCCGTTTGTAAACATACGACAGGTTATAATATCTTGGATCCGCTTTCGGCGTAGTTTGTAGGTTAACCCGTTAGTATAGAGGTTTACGTCTTTGTTTCTTGATTCCTTCCCGCAGGTAACGTATTGGTTATCATTACGAAATCATTCGATAGAGTGGTACTAACTCCGCATCGGCACTCCGCTTTCAAGTAATGCCGCTATCCATCTCGTTCCGCCGTGGGGCTCCGAATCCGGTCTGAGGCCGGTTTGTAACGTATATCAACACATCGAATAACGCCAAGGATCTCGATCGCTTATTTATAACAAGCTATAAAGACAAGTTTTATCTTGTCACGTTAAAATCAAACATATTTTACTAGAGTACAAGCATGTTCCTAGCCCTGATGAGATATGTTAGCATCCATCATAACGACAGGAGGGTAGCGCCTACGATGTTTCGTTAAAAACATGGTAGAGAAAACTCTTGATGACTAGATATACATTCTCATTGGGCATGATTAGGCGATCAGGATGCTGTGCACTATCTTTATGAAACCTCGCCTAGCTTAGCAAACCTGATAGGCATCAAACGACATCTCCCCACGGTATCGTTACACGTTGCAACCCGGGTGGCTCGAAGCACCTGGGCATTTATTGCCTTGCCGAGCCTGTGAGACGTCAGGATATAAACGGAGATGGCATCTTAGAGCTTCCATGGACTCAGTCTGAGACATCGCTTCATTCATGGGTGCGATGCATCGTATCTAACTACACACGAAGCTGAACGTGTCAATTAACAAGCAAACGCGGCGCCTAGACCCCATTTTCATTTCTTAATGGATAGGCCATATTGCCGCGTCTATTCGCATAGGAGTGTGTGGGAGGATCTCAATGTCGAAGTAACCCCCATATGCGATGGCTCCAATGTTGAGAATGCATTTCCTATGAAGCCAGAGTACCACTCGGAACATTCATGCGAGGCAGGCCGCATTGGATATTGATAGACTATCGGCTAATCCAAGCAAAATTTCAAGGGAGAATTGCCATGCCGGGACAGACATATGGAAATAAACAAGCTTCGCGAACCCAATATTGTCGGCAGATCTGAGCATACTATTGTTAGAATTTTTCATGCTGAACCAGCTTGAATCGCTCGGGTTATGGTAAGGTATGTTGATCGGGATGAAAGGTCTTGAATGATGCATACATGACAAAATGCTCTGTTTCTATGAGCAAGCTTGAGCATATTGGTTGGGTAAAATGATAATTGCCCCTAATGAGTTGTTTTCTTCAATATTTCTCTCCATCTGCATTTCCCACTATATTATAATAATATAGTTGACTCGCGATAAATAACGATGACTCTGGTACTGCATAACTGTAAGAGCATCGTAGATCGCATTACGAGAATAGGGGTATAGTTGCTCATGGCCTTAGGAAAACTGAAGCAAATTGCTGCAAGTCGTCGAATAGTCGAGCAGGCCTCAGGCGCATAAGCGCGTCGCCTACTATGATAGCGACCTTTCTTATCTAAGCCACCTCTAGGCTAGTATGTAGTTGGCGGTAACTGTATTTTTTTTGCGCCATTTCGGTGTGGGTTAAGGAGGACATTCTGAGATGATATTACTCGTTATGCAGTGCAACATGGATATATCATACTCTGGATACATCGCTTGGCGGGCTCATGGCTTTATGCAACGACCCGACACAGTTTCCATCAATCTGACACCGGAATCTGCTGGCCTCCTAGCACCGACAGATGGGATCCGAATATGAGGGCCATTTTGGGGGCTTGATCATTTGATGATCTGATGAGGCGCCTCGGAAATCAGCAACGCAGTTCGGTAAATGTGGCAGCCATAATAACCATGCATAGTATCAGCCGACCTATAAAAGTCTGGCATGTCTCTGAGCTGGATTCGGAGTATTATCCCTCAATGTGACAGCGGGTAAAGAGTGTGACGTAGTAAGGCAGTTAGAAATGGTACGATTCTGCTGCATCCAAACACTCGTCCCCTTGACGGATGGCGTTTGGAGCAACTCAACTCAACTGGAGTCTAGAAAAAAAAAATAGCAGCGGATGAGTATCTTGGCGACCTGGGTCATTCGGCGTTCCGGGATACATCCGATCTGACTATACTCATCTGCACGTCATTGCCTCGGCCTATAGACGCGCCTATAGAGATTACTACATAGGTGAATCCAATAGTATAGTGTGTCGATTACATCTCTATACTGTAGCTTTCGATTCAATCAGGATCATGCGTAGTGATAGACTCCTCATCACCGAGTACACGCATACATAAGTTGACAGCTCAACTACGGAAGAAAGGATTCTGCATTCCGATATTATCCCTTGCTAGTCGGTGACTAAGTCTTGAAGCGACTAAGGTGACTTTTAGGTACCTCGCAGGATGGAAGCGGTGAAGAAAATATCGTCCATTGAGATCAAAGCCGTACCGAACGGCTGGGTCCTTTCTCGAGAAAAGGATGCGGGAAGAGGAGAAGGTGAATGCGAGCCTGCGGCGTCGCTGCGCCAAACAGCCGGGACTGACGCGAGAATGAAAAATAATTGTATTTGATGACACATACGTACACGAAGGCCCAGTGGCTTGAAATCCCCAAGTTCCAAGGTTGCAGACGCACATTGTACAGGTAGTACAGTGTGGTTTCACGACCAGCCGGGATGGTGCGTTCCAGTGCATTGGGAATACCAGAGCACGAGTGGCTCCATACCAACCAACGGCCCGAGAATCCAATTTGTTGGAACTTGGGAAAACGTAGATGGCTTTGCCACTAGGACGTATGGGGTGGTATGTCTTGGATAAGAAATCATGCAAACCGTAAAATCATTGTTTGCCGGCTGGTACCTCAGGTTCCATTCTAACCATTCTGTTCATCTAGGATAGTTCCTCGGAGCAAGTTTTCGTCGACCTCCTTTAATATATAGGCTTGGCTAGACGAAAGAGCGAGACCGCCGAACAACGATCGGAGTTCGGATACGGGATGGCGGGCGTATGTTGAGAACGTCTCCCGGTATTCTCCCACAAAGCGCTAGAGGACGGATAGCCTCCATGCTTCTAAACACATTAGATAGCTAAGTACAAATCGAAGACAGGAATCTCCAAAGTAGGGTTACATGGTAAGCGGGGCGCAGTGCTGCAGAGCTGTCGACTTATTACCTTTCCTTCCAAATGCGGTGGTAAAGAGGGGGAATATCCATCAGTGACGGCGACACATGAGAAGGGCTCGAGGAAGAACCCCCAATTGTGAATGTTTAACCCCTCTCGAATGAGTGTGTGTTGAATCGTAAGGATGTTGTACTTTACGAGGTAAAACTCATAACATATCGGCTGATTGGTAATAACTATTGAATATGGTAAGAAGACACGTTATCGAACAACGTGTCATCACTGACTACGGATTCCCGCCTACCCCTTAAAGACGCCGAGATATCTAGGTATCTAATAAGATAGCACAGCTGAATATAGTAGTTGTGCGGGGCCAGGCATATGTAGGCCTAGCAGCTATCCCTGGACTCTGGAGACAAGTGCTCTGGCGAAATGACCCCAAATCGTTATGTTAAAAGTAACGGTCCTCGGCACGGAAGATCAACCAGGCAGTTGATTTGTCTTTCTACGTGCATTGGGTTAGATGCATGTGCATACGTAAAATACCTAATTTTATCCTAATAGAGAATGGAGCAGACGAGAGGAACCCCGGGTATGGTTCCCATTTTGTCGGATTGTCGACCGAGTAGCGGGTTTGTACATAGCATCATGCGCTGGTTAGGGGTCCAAAGGGGAGAGGCTGGCTCGTTGGTAAGTCGATGCGCAGGATCTCCACAAATGGTATATTAAAGTGAACGGACCACTGAATATTGATTCGAAGATGAGGAGACCACATGTCTAACTAAAGCCTGACATTGCTGCAGAAATGTCTGAGTCGGGTTTGGTGGCAGACACCATCCACGAGCTGAGATAGGATATTGCGAAGTTCAATAGAGTGTTAAGTTGATTTTTGGGGGTTGCGGGTGAGAGTCGATATTGGAATTGTATAATGAATGACAAAGTGGAGAGAAGAGTCGAAACGAAAGTTTGGGTATTTGCTTCCGTCCCATCAGGTTGGATCCGTATTCCACACAACCCGCATTTACCCTCCTATCATCATCCGTTATTTATTATAGGTGCTAACTCCATACCACTAATAAGTTTCGATGTTCCTAGCTGCATTAGGTACGTAACTTACATAAGGAATGTACAAGACATACAATCCGTACAAGGTACCTTCATATGCGCCGAGGTCGTACCTTGATACACTATGTACATTTTACGTGCTTTTATATCCACATGCGCTCCGCTAGGTTCTCCCAGCGCAACGCACCGTTGGCAGTGCAGTTGCAGCGGGCACGCATATTACATATACAATATCCAATGCCCAGCCGTTCGGGAATCAGGTTCCCCGTCTACCGGTGTGAAGACATGGCGCGTGAAAGCATCCTCCCGGGTTTGATGCAACTGCGGGGATAAACTTAATTCGATTAAATCACTTTTAAATGCACCGACGGACCATGGACGCCTTGCCCGCTTAGGTACTATGCCTATCTTGCCTATCTCGTTTTCAGTCGGGAGAGGAACGTTGTATTAAACTTCTTTTTTCTCCTTATTGAAAATTTCTCCTCTTCTCAATCACCCTAAATCGTACATGACTCGCTAACTGGCCGTCATAGACATGTCAGATCGCTATTCCCGTGCCGTCGTTGGCGACTCGTGGTACTGGAATAATTATGATTGATGATTGGATTCCCAGTAAAACTCTCGCAGACGTTAGCGTACCTAAAAAGCAAAAAGCAAGCAGGAAAAGTAAACGCGTTGTTACAGTAATGGAGTATATGAGATTCGATTTTGACACTGTTTATCCTTACATTGCAGTACGTATACGGATACATACCTAAGTACAGAGGTACCAGGACCCGACATGCTGGTTGAAGGTACTATGTATATGATTTCCCGCGCCTGCCTCCCTTTAAAAAGGCTGGGGGCTTGAGCGGTGATTGGAGAAGCCGCTCTGTTGGAGTCAGGGTTGAAGTGACAACCCGAACCACCCCTATCGAGAACCCCAGGGTCCTTGATTGCCCAGACACAACGTACCTGCTATGATCATCTAATGCCTACAATACTTTACAAGCGACACGGGATACTAGACCTAGCAGCCGACATAATGCAATGGACCCCCCTTCTCGCGGATTACATATCTATGCGACTTAATGACCTAACACCGAGGGTAGGCAATATAGCCATTTCCAATTCCCATTTGTTTATACCCAAGATGTCTTTTTATACCCATCCCTTTGATTGTGGCGTATGCAGACGTATTTGTCTCGTGTAGCCTAGCGGTTATACTATTGATAGATGTAGGTATATCTGCTACCTTACCTCTATGTACCTAGGTACTTAAGTGTGTAATGCATGGATATAGGTACCTACACATGTACATCCTCATGTCCCTTCCCGATTGCCCACATGAAGCAGACCGAAGTACCTACAGCCCTGCATCTACATGTAGTACCTAAAACGAGCAGAGGTAGTACTTCATGGAACGTACTTGAAAAGGTCATGGTATCGTACCCAATTAGGAGGTATTGGACCACAAGAGACGATCGCTCCACTAAAGCTACTACATTGCATACCTAGAGGTCAGTGGAAACTGCCAAGCAAAAAAGTTACCCACCTGTAATGGAGCATTTCATTCTGTTGGTTTACCATCAGTTTTACCACGCCTGCAGGCCCTGTCTTGCCTGTCTCGTTGGGTTTATGCTAGCTCCTGGTACCTACTCCTGGTAAACAAGCCCTGGTAGACCGTCCCAGCCCGTCCCACATGCTCTGTATTTATTATCGATTGGACTTCGAGTCTAACCTTGTAAATGCTTCTTCACCTGGGGTGACCTAGCGCCGGGACAGATGGCTTGTAACCAAGTAACCAACCAGCTATTCCCACATTTCTCCGGACTCTTCTACTCTACCTTTCCTTTCCTACTTCTTTCTCGCACTCTTCTCCTGTTTGTCAACCCCAGGTCCTAACAACAACCTCAATTGATCAGTGGCTCTCATAGCCACTCGTGCGTTCTTTGTATCGCATCGGCTTGTCATCGAATGTGTGTGGGAATACTGTCAACCTTTCTTGACAGTAAGCGTAGGAAGAGGCGGGTGAACTTGGATCTCGACTCTATTTGATGGCTTTGCTACCTGAGCTGTAGCATTGATAACTTATATCAAGATTCGAGGCCAACCTGTATTCATCACGCGTTCCGCCTCAGAGCTACTCGCTTCATATATTAGTCGTCAACCTATATTCACTAACGACAGGGGCCGGTACCCTCTTGGTCTACCTTCTCTACCTTCAGTGCAAAGACGTAATTGCGCGGCTTGAATTGGATAGTTTCGGACAGCTCGAAGCTTGACAGATTAATCCCGTTATTTAGTCAATAAGGATATCCTCAGGTAGTTGGAGAAGGAAATCATGAGTTCACCTACGGCCGCGAACCCAGCAGGGTCCATATCGCGAGAGGCGAAGAAGAGGAAGGGAGTACGAAAGGTCTTGTACAACGTAAAGACCGTTTTCAAATGGAGTGCTCGAACCAAGAAGGGCGCGCCACCAAGTGCACCTGCAGCCGCAGTAGTAAGGTTCGTTTAAATGGAACATATTTACATATGATATTGTTGTAACGTTAGATGTTGACTCTTATTTAGCCAACCTGCTGCGCCGGCGAAACCGCAGTATGAAGGAGCCACCAAGATTCCTCGCATACAGATTCATGAGGAGCGTGCGAAGAAACTCGGTACTAAATTTGGTTTGGAGATCAAACCAAGCGAATGGCATACCACCGAGGGAGATGTGCTTCGTGTTGAGAAATCGGTCCGTATGCGGATTCACCGGGAGTGCCATCAATGCCATTCCGCGTTCGCTGCCGGTGATGAGTGTCCTAACTGTAAGCACAAGCGCTGTAAATTGTGCACTCGGCACCCTGTCAAGCTGCGTACGGAGGAAGAGAAACAGGCTCTACGAGAAAAGAGGGAGGCGGCCATCCGACGCAACAAGCAGAATGCTCCTATCGTCCCCAGCTATGACTATTCTGAGAAGATTGTCTTGAAACGTCCCCGGAAGACAGGGCAGGATCTAGTCTACAAAGGCAAGGCCCGCGTGCGTGTCAGAAGACACTGCCATGAGTGTAACCATCTGATCACTGGTCATGCAAAGCAAGCAAGAGTCTGCGACAATTGCGGCCACAAACGTTGTGCCGACTGCCCGAGAGAACCGTATGTCACCTTTTCTGTGCATTATCAAATCAGTCCCTAACCTTGTACAGGAATGATAAGAACAAGTATCCATATGGATATCCTAACGACGAGCCGGGCACAAACTTTAAAGGGGTGCACGCCTGTCATGAATGCAGGAGGAAATTTCCGCCAAACTCTGACGATGGAGCCGAGTGTCGCAATTGTTCGCACAGGAAGTGCTCTGATTGCCCACGAGTCAAGCCCAGGAAGGTCGACCCCGAACCAGACCCCGATATTTTGGAAACCCTACGACTCCGCGTTGCGGCCTTGTCGACTGCGGATAGCTAAAAATTGTTTCGAACATCTTTCACCAGCCTAAATGATACTGAGCGACAGTTCCGACCCGACCGAATCTTTGCCCCTCCGACTTGATTTGCTTCATAGCGTGTACCCGAGATCGGATTATATTTCCCCAAACCTTTAAATTCGGGCCAAGTATATATATCGGATCTACCGACGGTAACATTATGTGCAACGAATTACGATATGAGCCGCATTATACCACTTTTAAGCACGCGTTGATATTTAAAACTTATTCCGACTTCCCATTCTTACGAAGATTGACTAGACATTGGTACTCTGGAGATATATACTACTACGTTAACTGTGCGCGAGTCAGATGGGCGCATAAGGCGACTGGCACTAAGTTGATAGTTTTGCTGCCGAGTTGCAATGACAATCTAATTACCTAACCTACCTTTAATGTTGATCTCGCCACTCTTATATCGAGACGAGAAATATACGTTGCCATATAGTTCATATAAAAAGTCGTTCACTTTCATGCTTATTGAGGTTCCCTTCCAGTCAGTCTTCGTCCGATCTGATCTTACGACGGTTGAGCCCGGCATTTTCGGGCAAGGCAAGGAAAAGTCCCTTGGGGATTGGGCAATTCAACCCATAATGCTGACTCGCAGCTCTCGTTACATTGCATCTCCACTGGACGTAACAAGTTAAGCTTACTCTACCTCCCCACTCTAACCACTTTGAAGTCCTGCTGGATTGCTGGTCGCACCGCATGCTCCTTCGATCACTCGCATGAGAAAGTAAGAAGAAATCCTTATGCGTCGTTGTAATGGAGGGTATGCGGCGTTTCTTACAACTACAACCGCAGCGTCTAAATTACGTTCTGGTCAAGGTGACGCAATCTTGAGGCACAAATCTGCTAAGGAGGCCATTTCAGAGTGTCAGACTATCAAATCAGTCTATACTATCGAAGCATGGCCTGGCAAGTTGCGGTCAGCGTAACTGACTAAATAAATCCACCAGTGCCGCACTAAGGATATTTTAACTTCTACCATCCTATTACTGTCTAATTGTTTCTATCTAATAGCCGTTTTACATAATTCCATACACGATTTATCCAAAATATGAAGTCCTCTCGGCTTTAGGTCGCTTACTTCGGCATCCAACCGACGTAACTATTTGGTATCGCCGATATGAGCCTCGGTGTTTGGGCGTAGATTTGCATTCCGCCTCTCTGGGCTCACATTGTACAAAACGCCGAAAAGCAAGACTTTATTAACCTAAACCAGGCCTTTGGGGCGGGTGGCTTTTCTTAGTACCTGGAGAAGTTCTAGTGGTTCTAGTGGAATGAGACTAGATGGATAAATGTCACCCTACTTGCTTACGTATAAGTAGGTAATCGAAAGGACCAAGACGGGCTACGGCTATCAGGCTATCACTTCGCTATTCAAGCGCCCGATTGATTGTTGGCGTTACGCGCTGTACGTCGTATCGGTTGAAGTTAGCGGCTTTCTTTGCTACCACGAAACCCGGCTAGCTTCATCCTCGTACAATGTTCTAATTGCTGACCGAATTACATACTACGGTAGTACGTACCGACGAATGGGAACGGCAAACAATAACCACCCCCAGGACCTCGAGCCTAGCTTGCCCAGGTAGTCCGGGGTTTTCCTCTTTTACAGGGGCAAGAGGGGAAAGAACCCCCGTTCTGGGAAAGGCTGGACTGGGCGAAGTTGAAAGTGGATAAATAAGAGGACAAATGTAGAAGTCTCCTCCGCGACTACCGATGTTGGATTTGGTCCGTACCGTGGTTCTTAGGCCACTCACGATGCAGATCTGCGACAAGCTTTCCGCTTCTTACCCGCTACAACGAGCAATTGACAAGAAGCGACCGTGGGAGAGCCCGGACCCCGCCGACTAGAACATTTTGCTGGGCGACCTGGCGACCCGGTAGCCTGGATGGCCTATTCTCTGTTTCGACTAGGTTAATATCTCGGAACTTCCGAACTAGTAAGCGTTCGCGCCTTTTAATAGTTATTTGTGGTACCGAGAACCTTAAGGGAGTTAGCTCCGGGGATTTTACGGTCCCCTTTTTTCAATTGGGTTTAGTGAGATGTTAATTTGAACATGTCATTAATGTTCTTGTGCAAAAGCAAGTTGAGTTGTTATTAATCATTTTATGCAAATACTTATATATATGTAGTGCATTATGCACTATGTACTATGCATGTCGGTTGCCAAGATCATCTCCATTTTTTTGGACTATTCCATTTTCGTTTCGTTTTCTTTTTTGTTTTTCTGGTTTATTCTTTCCCACGTTGCCGATCCGGCCACGCTCAAATCACGTTGATCGCCCTATCCCTCGAGGTCATCACGAGGCGGGCGACGGAAGCTCCCGCACCCTTCTTGCCAAGTGCTCATCTGAAACGTCATTGCCCACTCCCCCCAACCGTCCGTTATTCCCGTCGTCATTTCTCACAAAAAAAAAAACGTGTCCGAGGAGATGTCAAAATCGAATCGATAAGGGTTTTGGGATGGGGTGTTAATCATTCGCGTGATTAGCAAATGCCAAGCCTGTCGCTTTTTACCTCTTCTGGTTATCGAGATAGCCCGGTCCAATCCCAGACGGTCAATGGTTATCGTTCAACTTCCCACCGCGGTAATCCTTATGGTAAGGGTGGCAGAAGAAGAAAAGAAAAGAAAAGAACCAGCCTCGCCGTTAGGAACGCAAGTGTTATGTTCAATATGCAAGGTCTTAATGGTAGTGTATGAACCGCATTAATTTCTATATATGTAATTCCATCTTTTAATGTTACCTATGGGGGCCATGTATGTAACTCATCCCCGTATTAAATTGCTACGACACGGGCCGATTTGAATTTTTTCAAGGGACGGGACATCGAACAAGATGCGTAAATCCGAAATTTTCGCTGATAAAAAAAATATGTAGTAACTAGATCACCTGATATCAAATGCTAAAGCGACAAGAGAAAGGTGACGTAGCTTTGAAATCACTTGGCTATGGCTATGGTTATGGCTATGGCTATGGCTATGGAATAACCATATGTGGGTGTGGTGTGGGTGAGTGCAATGGGATGCGGCGTTCCGGATTATTATTACGTGGAGAGACTGGGGATATATGTAATGTCCCTAATAGAATACACTTTACTCACATTGGATAGTGAGAATGACGGACCGAGCCTCGCGGGGCCTGTCCGCGACAAGGACGGGGCTGGAGTTTCTCGTCGATGCTAATATACCGGAGAGCTCTCCGGCCTTTCTCACATTCATTCCCCGAGCCCCAGCTAACATAGATAGGTATGTACTATGTACCTCCTAGTTAACCTATAGTTCCAAGTATACGTTTTATGTATCAGGTTGGTAATGATTAACGACGGGTCTAGCATATTTACAGTACCCACCTGGCGACGATCGACCGAGGCTTGGACGCTAGTAGCCTCGCGAATTACTACCTTATTATATACAATACGTACAGAGAGGTCAGGGTAGGGTAAGGTTTACTCAGGTTAGGTTAAGTAAGTAATCAACAAGGCTATCCACGTTTCGTAAACGGCACATCTCATCCGCGACGTTTGCCCCATAGACATGGTTCCCCTCTACCTTGCCTTGTCTACCTAACCTAGTGTAATGTATGTATGTATGTATGTATGTATGCCTTATTATATATACCCACCGCGCTAATACCTAGGGGTGTTTTGGCAAGGAAATGAAGCGGTATGGAGAAAAGAAGAAGAAAAAAGTCTGGGGTTGTTGATTTAAGTTGGGTAAGGCTTGCGAATATTACTATGGTATATACGCGTCTCACGGAAAGCCGGAAGTAGACGGCGACCAACATCTATCCGCGTACGGTTCAACCCGACGTCGTCAGGGGAGCCGGCTTGCAACGTGGTTTGCCCGGTTTGATGCGCGTGTATCGCTGTGTACGACGGGTTCATGGGTTTCGTCTAGTTAGTTAGTTAGTTACATACACCACATGTTCTAGTCGGCGATTAGATTAGCGACTTTTCGTCGACCCAAGCTGTCGGGTCTTCTATGTAGAAATTCTCGTCTCCGAGGACCTGCAAAGTGACATGTCGCTAACATGCTTATCCGTCTGCGAGTTTTCTGTAGGGGTGTTGCTTGGCTTCGTAGCATGTGGTAGTGCTATGATATTTATATATTGTCTTTTTATTAGGCAGACTGCTAGCTGAGATATAATGTAACCCTTTCCATCCAGCAAGAGACGAGTCGGTATTAGAAATATTATGTATGAGCCAGCCTTCGCTTAGAGTGTAAGAAGCTGTTTCCATCATTAGATGTGGGAAGACGCCATAGTACTATCGGCCGCTTCGTCTACTCAGGGAGTTGGCTTAGGACACGGAGAAATTAAATGACGCGAATGAAACACGATTCTTGAATATAATAATGAAGAACCCTTCAAATTAATGTCTATGGGATTTTGTGTTGGTACAAGAGTAACTAAGAGAGATGGGCCAACCCGTTCGAGACCGTAATTGCTAATGCTGAAGCTAAGGAGAGCCCATCCTATGACATAATGCAAAAGAAACAGAAATACCTTCCCGTTCACAGGTAATAAATCCTGCTACCATGGGAGAATTGAAGACAAAAATTAAGAAACATGAATGATGAT
Source organism: Entonaema liquescens (assembly GCA_902805475.1). Lineage (NCBI taxonomy): Eukaryota > Fungi > Ascomycota > Sordariomycetes > Xylariales > Xylariaceae > Entonaema > Entonaema liquescens. The sequence goes on from CADCSX010000006.1 coordinate 1,997,856, forward strand.
GTCCTTTCCTCTTATCCTGACCTTGCCATGCTGCCTTGCCTTCATCATGGGAGGCCAATTTCGTCGATGCCGGTACTAGTATTATGTTGGACAGGCCAAACTTCCAACCAACCAGTCGGTAATTACCTTAATCGACGGTCGTGTAATTATGGTATTCTCACCTACTGCAATAAGAGTCCACGTGATTAATGAGGATGGTAAGTGTTTCCAGGCCACTCCACGACGTCAGGTCCGAAAGATAAGACCGTACCCGGCGGGAAGATGCCAGCAAAGGTATCCGAGCGCGACTCCTTTCGACCGACATTGAAGCTTTTAGAATCTCCACGGTTGTTTAGGGACTTGTGGTGAGTCGGCATGAAGTGGCCCTGCTGTATCGTTGCGTTCCAGTTCGTATCGAGCAATGGGCCCAGCTTCTCGGATTCATGGAACCGTCCTCTGACGTACGCTTCGGACTTCTTGATAGGATTCTGGAGGAGAACCCATTCGAAATGTGTGTTCGGAGAGTTCTTAACACGATCTCTAAACATTTTCTCCCGGACCATGGCCGGGGTGACGTACTTCAGTGTGTCCCCGTGAACCGGCGAGTCGGTCTCCTGTAGGAGCCAAAGGTCACCCTGGAAAACGAGCTCCTCTCCCTTTTCTGTTCCCTCCAGCAAGATTTTCCTAACCACCATGGCGAAGGGAAGTTCGGGATTGTCCCACTCTGGATGCTCAGTCTGCTCGAGCCGTACTCGGATGGCCTCGAACGCGCAGATCTTCTCGCAGCCGAAGAACACACCACCAAAGCTTTGTTGATTAGGCTGGAGCGTGGCGTCCATGAGCGCGTTAAAGAGGGAGTAAGAGTGGTCGACACGACTCGCACCTACTTTAGAAGCTTCAACAATTAGTGCCCCGTCTGTCTTGCTGACTTGAGCCTCTAACGCATCCCACGGGATCGCTTCCATAGGATGGTTAGAGAACTTATCGAGGATAGGATGAGGGGCGGGAACGCTAAACGCTAGGAATGGTCTCATGTCGGTCTCGGGTTGTATAACATCCCCAAGGGCTCTGGGCGAATATGAAAGCGGCTTTATTTTATGCATGACAGGAGTCGATGTAGCCGGATTGCTAGGTAGGTTTTGTATGACAAGCCCCAGGCGGAAGGACGGATGTACGATATACCACACTACTTCGCCCTCCCTAAAGAGAGGCGGCTCATCATGTTGGATTACCACCGGAGCAGGGCTTGAGGCTGCTTGTGTTGTCAATGCGGCAGAGGCTACTTTCTGGGCCATCGTTCCTGAAGGACCGCTAGGCGCGGGACTGGATGCGGCAGATGTTGTAGTAGACTGCCCTGGAGAATTTCCGGCGAGGGGTCCTGTTAACTTTGCCGCGGGACCCGACTTAGCAGGAGCTGATATCTTTGCCGCCTGTGGCTTCGTTTGGGAACTGTTATAGGCTTTGCAGTGCTTGCAATAGCACTTAGTCCTGTCCTCCCCATCTGTCACCAACCACAACAAGTGGTCAAAGAACTCAGCGGGTGATCTGTAGTTCTTGGGTGCGGCCTTGCTTCGACCTTTAGTCCCAAGATCCGGATACCCATATAGGTAGCAGTCATGGCGTGATTCGGGTTTGGCCTGGGCAGGTTTACCTGCGGTTGTATCTGAAGATGCTGCGTCAGAAGCTTTTTTGGCTGGAATTTTTCTTTGTGAGTAGATAGACACGGGGAAAGAAAACAGGGCTAATTCGACATACCATCTCGAAATTTCTGTCGGAGCTGGTAATTCTTTGGGAATGTCTCTAAGACGAATCTGTTGTCTGGCGATGGTTAGCTTGATTCTCTATCTCGTCCCACGCGGTTGACGAACCTGATCCAGGGTAGAATTGCGAGGCTAACATGTCCCCAAGCTTTTGCAACCAGTTATCAATGGAGGTCGGGGCTGCATTTTTAAATTGTCCCAAGCGGTCTTCGGATATTGCTACTCCATCACTCTTCACAATACGAAAAGTGGTAGTTTTATCCTCGGAACCCATGGCTGCTGGGGCAGAAGGGGTGGCCATCGCCGTATGGAGGATGGCTTGGATGGGAGAAGAAATAAATGTGTAATGTATTTATAGAAAAGGGAAAACAGGATCGATCAGTTTGCCAGAACCGATGGGAGAACTTATGCTTCTCCGTAAGGCTAGTGGAAAGAGAAACGAGACCCAAATAGGTAGGGATGACGGGCCTGAAGGGTAGCTGTCGTAACTTTCTTGGGGAGAACCTTAGGCACTCTAGAGAATGTGGAAAGGACCCGTAATTGCTTAGTCGTTTAAAGGTTTTAATAAGAGCTCACGCATCATAGTATTCATATACTCCCCAATTCGACACGTTAACGTGGTAATGTATAGTCGTTAGGACGTTAGGACGTTAGAACGTATATCCGCCGTGTAAGTCGACGACCGACATGGAACCAAGCCTGGACAAACAGAGGCTACACCATCAAGTACGTACGTAGTAGTATGAAAAGAGGCTATCTCATCAAGGGATCAGAAAAGTTTAGGACGACTCGTGATCGTACTTCGAATGAGAAATACCAATGCGATACCCGTATGGTAGCGTTAATATTTTAGCTTAGAGGAGACAGACTCATACAGATGACAGACGCCGTCTTGTGAAAACCAGTTACAATAGACTTGAGTTCTTACATGAGGATCTTAGATCTTAAAACAACAAATCCGTTTTAACCAATCGGGAGCGTAGAACTTAGATCTACAGATGCATGCTGAGCCACAGAGCGTTCATAGTTGTTCTAGCTGTGGCTTTACGCTACGCGTCCATTCATACATGTCGTTACCTAGTTATGAATTCTAAAGTATCTCTGTATCCGACAGGGGTTACCCCTGCAATAGCTTACATTACGTACATATGCGTGCGTAGTGTACATAAGGTCAACATCAATGTACTCAACATGTACGTAGACGCAAGTGAATGTAGGTCGATGTATATAATAAAGAAAAATATATAGACAATTACCTGATATAACGTCGAAAGTGACTTCTCTCACGTATAATACTATTTTCATTATCGAGGGAAAATATAGTCCAATAGCCAATTCCATAGAGAAGTAAGTTTTAAATATATGCTTGTGTTCTCGTGTCCACAATCATCAATCATTCTCTCGTACCTAATAGTCTTCCTGCAACACCCATCTCATCCAAGTGTTAAAAGGTATATATATGGCTTCTTAAAAGGTACTTATATTTATAAGTACTCATGAGGCTAATATTAGGGGTTTCAAGCTGGGAGCTATTATTACCTATGTATCGTCCGACTCGAGATGAGCTAAATACACCTTATTGCGGTTAATAAGTTAATAGTAACATCATCTACAAAAATCCTTCAAAATTCCTAACTATTTGCCAATCATATATATCGCATTTATACCAATGGTTTATCATCTGCGAAGTCCTCGGAGTTTGGAGTTAACGTGTCGTGGCCGAATCTTTTTCTTATAAGGAATACTTAACCCGGATGTATGACGAGTTCGAATGACGCCAGCAATAGTCTAATAACCACCAGCCGGTTTTCGTAAAACAAACATTCTACATTGCAACACTCATCAGGAAACGACACGACATAGGACACCCGGTGACTTTAAACGGAGCATCTTCGGGGACTTTTCCTACGAGTTTTGCATATGTAGAAGATGAGGCCATCCCGGCGTTATCGTGTTTAAAACCGCTAAATGCAGGGGATAATCCGCAAACCCGCAAGGGTTGCATCTGGAGTTACAATGCAAGCGTCGGCAATACCCTCAGGTCGATCCAACTGACGACTATATATAGAGAGAGCTTGGCAATGGAGCAGAACAGCTTAAGTCTTGTTCTAGTAGAAGTATTCAAGGCACAATATCACATCGAAGATAAACCTCCATAACTTTACCTCAAATATCACTAGTTCAACTCAAACTTATTAGCGACAACCTCATAAGCGATAATGTCTACTTACGACAGGAATACTGAAGGCCTCGAGCTTGTACACAAGTTCGCCGACCAAGTGAAGGGAAGAACTTGTGAGTATGCCTTCTCGCCTCTAGGAGTATGATAGACTAACAGCATATAGTCCTTCTCACTGGACCAAGCCCTGGCGGCATTGGTGCTGAAACAGTTACTTCACTTGCTGCAGAGTCCCCAGCTCTGCTCATCCTAGTTGGGCGCTCTCCAGAGAAGACGCAAAATGTCATCGACGCCATTAAAAAGGTCAATCCCAGCGTAAAGACCAAGTTCGTCCAAGCCGACCTCTCCTCGTTCAAGAGTGTCCGGAAGGCAGCGCAGACCATCCTGGAGGATCCCGAGATCACCAAGATCGACGTGGTGATCAACAATGCAGCTGTGATGGCCACGCCTTTCCAGCTGACCGAAGACAAAATAGAGCTGCAATTCCAGGCCAACCATCTGGGCCACTTTATCCTCACTAACAAGATCCTACCCAAGATCGTCGCGGCCGGCCCTAAAGCGCGGATCGTCAATCTCACGAGCTCTGGCCATAGGTACGAGGGCGTGCGCTTCGAGGACCCCAACTTTACCGAGCCAGGCTCGTACAGCGAATTTGCGTCCTACGGGCAATCGAAGAGTGCCAACATCCTGTACGCGGTAGCTCTGAACAAGCGTCTGGCCTCGCGCGGCATCCGCGCCTACGCCGTGCACCCCGGCAGCATCCAGACGAACCTGCAGCACTACATCAAGCAGATGGACGGGGAGAAAGTAGCGTCGATCATGGAGGCTGGGGTCCGGAAGATCGCGGGCACATCGCTCGCCGAGTTTCGGGCGGCGAATCCGTACAAGACGCTACAGCAGGGTTGCGCGACTACCCTGCGCGCGGCTCTCGACCCGGATCTGCTCAAGGAGGAGGGCGTCTTCTTGGAGGACACGAACTTGACGACTGATCCTAATGAGGTTAAGGATTGGGCTACGGACCCGGAGCTCGCGGAGAAGTTGTGGAAGCTGAGTGAGGAACTGGTGGGTGAGAAGTTTGATATTTAGGGGGTCTGTCATGTAAAGCAGCAGAATGCCATGATTAAACGTGAATTGTATTGATATCGTTGAAAATATATAGAAAGCATATCTGTAGTTATAAAACGACTTTTGACCTCTGATACAATTGAGTAGTATTCGTGAAGGTACATCTAAGTGTTATTTTGAGCTTGATAAGGTTGATGAGAGGTTTGTGAGCTTTCGTATGCAGGTATGGATCCGTACATGTACCTACCTCATGAGTTGGACATTTCATAATAAATTCTCAGGGGTCATACAAGACATTACAAGCCACACCTAGGTACCCTCCTTAGCTCATGCAGCTAGGCGTCTACTAAACTCCCAAGTCCCCACTACTAAACGGAACCCCTGGAGAACTTCACCTCGAACATCCATTTCCATCGAACATCCATCCTCGCTCGGATTGCGATACCTCGTCGCTTCCCTCGCAGGCCCAAGATGTTGTCCTTCATATTAATACAGAACCGACAGTAAGCAGCCCTCCCGCCAACCATTATCAATTGAACGTATTAACCAACGAACAACAACCACAGAGGCAAGACGCGGCTCGCCAAGTGGTACGTGCCGTACAGCGACGAAGAGAAGATCAAGCTGAAAGGCGAGGTGCACCGGCTCGTCGCGCCGCGCGACCAAAAGTACCAGTCCAACTTTGTCGAGTTCCGCAACTACAAGATCGTGTACCGCCGCTACGCCGGCCTCTTCTTCTGCGCCTGCGTCGACACTAACGACAACGAGCTCGCTTACCTCGAGGCTATCCACTTCTTCGTCGAGGTCCTCGACGCCTTCTTCGGCAACGTCTGCGAGCTCGACCTCGTCTTCAACTTCTACAAGGTCTACGCTATCCTCGACGAGGTCTTCCTCGCCGGCGAGATCGAAGAGACTAGCAAACAGGTCGTCCTCACCCGCCTCGAGCACCTCGATAAGCTCGAGTAGCTCGCTTCGGATATACGGGCAAACGGTCCACGAAGGGTCTCTTGGAGGAACCCTGGAAATAGAGAAGCATGCAGAGAACTCTTGTGTATAGGCCAGGTCGAGCTTGTGAATAGTTATCCTTCCAGGCGGAGGCGTACGGCGTTTTTGGCAAAATTGGAATTGGGCATCGGGTCACACTCTCACAAGCATGCAGAACATGCCTATTCAGGCATTGTCTTCTTCTCGATCTCGGGCCAACCGTCGTATTCATTATCGCATAATACAACTTGATATCTTACGAACATTTCGATAACACCCGAGTCTTCTTAATGAAATATCTATTGAAGTCAACTAGTGCTATGAGCTAAGCTGGTGGTACTGGATGGCTCTTCGTCCGACTCATTCGAGCCTCGAGGATAGTTATGATATAATCGTCAACCATCTTAACTAAATCTATGACCATGGAAACAGAGAACATGAATTGAGCTCAGCATTAGCATCTTTTGCAACATGTGTAGTAAGCAGGTAATATGCAAGGGGACGGAAATTATCTCAGCGACCGATGCTTTTAAGGCAACGCATAACAGATATTTAGAAAACCCTACCAAGGCGAAAAGAGATAGGACTCAAGCCGTCAGTATATAGAGTTTGATCATATGGTCCTGTTTGGAGGGTGATCTTAATGTCAAGGCGGTAGTGCAGTACGGACCGAAATCTTTAGAGAGGTAATCTTACTGTTCTCGTGGCTTACAGTATGGCGTGTGTATCTACCACATCGAATTATGAAGATAAACACTAGGAGGCACCGGCCGGTTCATCTTCGATATCTCGCCGCATGTCTGGGTATATTGTTGCTTTGGTTGTCCTGGAAGTTATGCAGGCTCCCAGGCCTCCTCGGCCATCTCCCTGATAGCCTTTATGTGCGCCTTGTTATGGACTATGGGAATCATCCGGCCCCTAAAGTGGCTGGCCGCATCGGATTGGAACTGCGGTCCCTGGGGGTGCTGGTCCGTAATAACAGCTAACTCAAAGTTATCTTCATTAAAATCATTGTCTTCTTCCTTGCGTTCGTCAATATCCATCTTGTCTAATTGATATAAAGAACCATTGGTGAGTAGATTGTTTGCGGGAGGAGGGGCTTTCATGTTGCCTAGGGACATTTCAATTGCTAGAGCGTCGAGGAACTCGTTGGCTTCTTTTCTAGCTCTCTCAATATCTTCAGCTGTATCTTCAGGGCATGGTTCTGCATCCGTCATCAGTTCATCTTTGCTCGCTATTGTGCCTGGGAAACGATCTTTGGGGAGAGCGGTCTCTTCTGGCGTTTCCGGAGAGATATGTGAACCCATAAATTCATCATTGTCGTAACCAAGCCTCCCCTCTTCCGTCCCCTTCTTAGTCTTTTTTAAATCTAAGAACGGGCGTGGTCGTACTTCAGGCGGGGGAGCTCTGGCTCGCTTCCGGTGCTCACGAGACGGGGTTGTCGAACGCTTCCCATGGCGATGGCTACTTGGAGAGGCTTCACGAGGGGACCACTTTCTACGGTCTCGAGTCATACGTTCACGCGCTGTCCAAGGTGAAATACTTCTACGACCGCTGTACAACTGGTATCTGCCATCTGAGCTATACGCACGATCCCGTGGGCTTTCATCTCGTTTATAATCATCATCCTTTTTACGCATTGAAAGGCCGGTAGGGCTCCGGGAGCGGCCTCGAGGAGATGGCGTGAAAGGAGAACGGTCTCGATAATTAGGGTTTTTATCCGGTGTAGGCGTCATTGGTCGAGTTTTAATACGGAGACGCTGTTGTGTTAAAGAGAGCTCGTACTCGTTTCGAGGACACAAGGTTGCAAAATGTCTGCCAGATACTTTGCAGATTTCACATCGATAATAATGCGGAGGTGGTTGGTCCCATTCCGGGTCCAAATTAGTAGGACAAAGCTGGATCCAGTGTCCTGTAATCAAGGTTAGCAGAGAGGTTATCCTCTCCTCTATTGGGGTTCATTACCTGGGTTATTGCAACGCTTGCAAATATAACCGTAAGGGGGGGCTGTGGTCAAATAAGAAGGCATATTCGATGAAGAATATTCTAATAAGATGGATTCGTAAGTCTTCATTGAGCTGGGCTCCCTTGAGGTTGTGTCCCTCGTTCTTGGCTTTGCTGTTTGTTCCACAGGTGGTTCTCTATCAGCCTTAGTTGAACTCTTCTTCCTGTTATCTTCTTTAATCTTGACGATTTCGTTATAGATGTTACGGCGCTTGCCAATTTTACGCCCTAGGGGATTCCGTTGGCGCCTGTCTTCTGCTTTCCTCCACCGACTACCCACGAGGCTGTCGATTCCTTCGCTTCGGTTTCAACTACAGCTTGTGAGTTGATAAGTTCTTCAAGATGTCCAAGGGAATACCCCTCCTGACTTAAAGTTGATGACCCAGTAGGCGAATCCTTCTTTGACTTGGAGTCACGCCTAGCCTGCTCAAACAGTCCATGGAAGTCCAGCCGCACCATTTGATACCTACGTATATTTGCAGGATTATCTGCAGCATCCTTAATCTGCCATTCTTTGAGAGCTTCTTCGACTTCGTTTTCAGTGAATGGCCCCTGTTGCAGCTTCCTGCCTGTTAAAAGTAAGTTGGCAAACTTGGACAACAAAGACTTCTGTTGAATATCCTTTTTAATCCGCTCGTGGAGCCATCCCAGGAACACTTGGAGCACCTCCTGCTTGGGGATCTGGTCAGGACTTGTAAGTTGAATCGTGTTCTCCAGTTCGTCGAGGGTGATATCAGCCAGGTCATCCAGACCTAGCGCTTGCAAACTATGATGAAGATCCATGGTGATCTCTATAACAGAGATCACGGGTAAACAAGAGAATTGAAAGCAGTGTGCTGTATAATATAGATGCAACTGGTGATTGTGTTCCGAATAGAACGTTTACGAAGTCCGTGTGGCTCTTATTTGTTGTTACTCCTGCATCCAGGCTGCAGGGCTCGAGGTGTGAATAGTGAGAATGGAGCCCTAGTTTCAAATGAACAATTCGTGTTAAGTCTGTGAAAACATTCATACGTATTTGAGTAGGCAAAGAAGGTTCAAATATTATGAGATTGTGATTAGAAGGTAAGATGTGTGTGCCAGATGGAAAGTCAGGCAGCTGCATTCTGAAGTTACTCTGAGCTACTTATAAGTGCAAATTAAGGTTATAGTACCCTTGAAGAAGGAGCAACATCCAACTGGTATGTCCAGTGTGACTATATAACCCAGGGCAACTGCCTAGGGAGACATAGCGGGTACTCCATGCACACCATACATTATATAGCAGGTACAATATGCATGCATAAGCGACTGCCCGTGAACTGTTAACGGTGAATAACGTCAGTATCAACGGTACCTAGGAAACTAGGTAGGTACCTATCTATCCCATAGATTATATCTACCTAGGTATGTAGGTAGGCAGTTTTATGCCTTTCCCCAGTGCCAGTGCCTAGGTATGTACGTACCTACATAATCTGTCTAAGTTACCTTAGGTACTCTGTGTATAAAATAGTTAGGTACGTATTAAGATAGCTTCAGGAGGTATTTTACTATGAGTTCTGGTTTTTGGTAACTGCTCTAACGTGTCTATTAACTTAGATGATCATTGTGGTTTAAGCTGGTTTGAGTTCTTGGGACAATATCACCATATGTTATTCAAGATTTAACTACTAAAGACAAATATGCTACTTATAAAAGATGAGCCATAATATAAGATCATAGGGGAAAAGGTAAGCTAAATCGAAAAGAGGAATGTTTTATAGCGGTTCCAAAGTCTCTAAGGTCTAATACTCAGACGTATCAGCGCTTCAGAGCAGCAAAGCGAGCTGTTAGCTCATCAACACTCGTCCCATCCTTCTTACTATCGCTATTCTTCGCCATGCCAGTATCCACCATCTTTTGGCTGGGCTTCAGTTCCACTGAGTTCAATGTGACTCTAGGCCGAGGGTTATCCGTTGACGGACTTGGTGGATTAATATGTACAGGAGTATCCAGTGCTAGGGATCGTGGGGGTGTTGCACGACTTAGCGCTTCCCTTTCAAGCGCAGCTTTACTGTCAGCAGGCAGAGCTGGTTCTGAAACTTTCTGTGCTTGGCCACCGCTTGGGTTATCACTTGTGTCGTCGTCCACAAATTCCGGAGGTTCCCCCAGGTCCTTAGCTCGCCTTGGCCAGTTCACTCCATATGCTCTTGCGATCTCTTCGAGATAACCCTGGACAAGCTCTTCTCGAGGTGGGGTGACGCTGAGCTTCTTGATGATCTTTTCGGAGACCTTTTGATCCGAGTTCTCCATGGCCGACAAGACGAACTCCTTGCCATATTTCTCGCCTAAAAGTGCACGTACTTGTTGTAATTCTTTGATCTCCGTCTTGGGAGCAGCGTATATGATGCTCTTCACTGCCTCTTCCAATCCAGGATCGCATACGTTACCCTCTAGGAGGCCAGCTCGCGCCAATAGCAACTCGCAATACAACTCGAGGATTTCGTGGAGTTCCGTGGTGATATCGGATCGAATGATATTCTCAACTCTTATTTTTGCCGAATCGATCTTACCAACCTCTAGTAACTGGGCCATTGCCCTCCTCTGCGTCTTTCCCATGGCTTCATCGCGCTGCTGCACCATGCGCAGCCGTGCAATCGATAGTTTTAACTGGACTTTCAGTTTTGTCTACAGGCTCAAATAGTTCATTAGCTGCCTAGGGGTTGTAAACGGATGACATCCCAGCTCAAGGGATTAAGCAATACAAAGGTAGCCTTACAGTTAGATTTGCTGATGGAGCCATTTTGACAGTACACAGCCCGAAGGCTCGTGAACTCCAACAAATTGATGATATTACTAAAGATGGTTGTTAGAAGTTGACGCTAAACATCTCATTGACAGCAGATGCGACCTCAGAGTTGTTCTTTGATTAGTACTCGCGTGCGTGAACCCCGCGATCATAATAAGTATCGAGTACTTATTAGCGCACCATAATATCAACGGTTACTCCAGTCACTGTACATTGCCTTAGTGTATATACTAGTGTACATAGGTAGAGCTTAGCTACCCTTGCAAGTGCAGCAGTAATACAAAGCCCGTCCGTGATAACCAAGATTGGACGTTTTCGTTTGTTTCGGGATGATATCATTCGCAGAGTGCCAAGCCAAATAAGGTACATACATTTGGGGTAGAGTGGGGCCGAGACTCATTACCTTAGCTTTTTTTTTCTAAGACCAGCTTCAATTGAGTGAAGCTAAGAAGAAGATCTCGCGTTAGTCTGCAGCACGTTATTATTCCTACACCATTAAACTATTCAAGATATGCGATTTGCATCTTTTAGACACACACCATCACAACCAATACGTTATACTAGCCAAGTCACGAGTATAGGCATTGAGCAATTTAGTAGCATACGTAGCCGTAGCCTTACCTAACTTGACCGGCTCTGGCTTTATGACCATGCCTGAATCGAAATATCCTCTACAGCTGGGTTTCGTTTTGGAATCATCGCGGGAGCCATGGCAATAATCCAGCTTTGGAAGCGAAAGCTTCAGAGACAACTTCAGCAATGGAAGGGCACAGTCAAATCGAATCTCCAGAAGAACAATCTCTGGAAGAGAATGGTCAAGAACACCATATGTACCACTATCAATCTGATTATTGGACTCATTCCGGCGGTGATCGCCGTATACGGCCAGTCAACATATCTCGGTGCTATGGCTTCGGTATTTGGACACCCTGGACAGCGATTTGGCCAGATGACTGAAGTCTTGATGCTTATCGTTCTTGGAACCTTCGTTGGGATCGCTTGGGGCATCTTTGGCCTATATCTTTCGAGCCTTGTTTATCACACTGATATCCAAGCAGCCTGGGCCATCAGGGCTATCTTCTTTACCTTAGCATTAATTCTGCATGGCGTCCTACGTTCTTGGGCACCGAGGCTATTTATGTTTGTTTTTTTCTTCCTTCTCATCAACATCACTATCTTAACAAGTGCTACCACATCCGTATCAGCCGATATCGTTACACATATTGCGTACCCCATACTTACGGCTGTTGGGGTTATCGTACTCGTGAATATTACCATCTTTCCCGAATTCTCGAGTGGGTTTCTAGGTAGATCTACGATAGAATCCCTTTGTGCCACCGTTGATTCTTTCCAAGAGTCTGGAGATTGGTTTATGTCGGATACTAGAAAGTCGGATAACGCGGATGCCGAAAAGGAAAGGGAACTCTCAACTACTTTGCGTGCTAGGCTCGTAGCCTTGACTGAGAATAAAGCAAAGTTGAGGGCTCAGCTCGGCAGCTCTAAGAAAGCTCAAGCAGAGAGCAATTTCGAGTTGGTATATTCTGTCCTTCCTCCACGGTCTCTGAAGCCCATTAGTATGACTTTGATGTCACGTCTCGTTCAAGTAACTATCTGTCTTATCAATGCTTGTGAGAGCAAATACGCACTGGCAGGATATAAGCATGAGGAGAACGAACAGGATGCCTCCGGCGAAGACACATCTGACTCCTCCTCTTCCGAATCAGAATCCGATTCTGACTCTGACAGCGAGTCTGAAAGTGATAGTAGCGATGAAAAGTCGGAGCGTAAGGCAAAAAAGTCACGGAGGAAGTCCAAATATGCACGGAAACTTGAACTTGTCAAACCAATTCGAGAAATAGAGTCCGGCGATATTGAATTTCTCGAGCATATTCTCAGCCAGATTCGTGGCCCAGCTAAGAGGCTCCAACATCAAATAAGGGCTGCGCTTCATCTTATAATTTGCGCATTAGCTTATTGCTACGATGTACCAAACCTTCCATCTGGTGCCCCAACTCCAAAGGGCATCAGTATGGAAGAGATCGATCTTAGAATCAACATGTTTACGGAAGCGTTAACGCAGTTTGACCATGATTCCGCAGCCGCTCTTGAGCATGCAGCCTCCATACAGTACGGTCGAAAATCACGTGTATGTCCGCGATGGTTCTTTATGGTTCTCAATTCTTTCGAGGCTTATGCTTTCGTATTGAACCATTATGAATCTTTCTAAACCTATAACTATTTCGTTCTACACTAACTAACTACCTTTGCATCCATAGAATGATATAACGCCGAAGATGGAAACCCACTTAATCTCGTCGTTCCTAATTAGCGTACGTCATGCGGCTACGCAGATCAGCGAGATATTGAGGCACTCAAGAGCTCTTGTTGAAAAAAGACAAGCAAGGCATGATCGTCGACGACTCTACTGGCCTAAAATAGCCTGGAAGAAGTGGCTTACGAGTGGCGGCGAAAGCGATATAAACGCTCTCCCGGAGAGTGCAAGGAAGGAGGCAAGAACTGGCCACGGTATTAAGGAAGATACCGGAAGATGTGGCGACGACACGGATGACAGTGAAGAACAATTACTCAGGCGTACTAAGGATGAAGAAACTGGCCACGCCATTTCGAAGCAACCTACTGTTCCTGAAAAAGGCAAGATACCGATGCGTAAAGGCCCCCAAAAGTCAGAAACAAACAGAATCATGTGGCTTCGCGGATTGGCTGCCGATACTGTTGAGTTCTTTGCTGATTCTGATGATTTGGCCTTCGCACTTAAAATGTGCGTAGCAGCGTTTATTGTTACGTGGCCGGCCTTCGTGCCATCGTTAAATGGTAACCCTATCATCTCCAAACGTAGTGAACAGCTAACTAACAATTAAATAGTATGGTATAATTCTGTTCGCGGGTCTTGGGCATCTCTTCAATTAGTTCTTGTCTTCGAAGTCTCGGTCGGGACGTCTTTTCAGGGGTTCTTCCTCAGGGTTTTTGGGGTTATCTTTGGCTGTGTTGTCGGCTTCCTTGCTTATGAAATTGGGCAAGGAAACCGAATTGTCGCAGTAGTGGTCCTTGTGTTTGGCATTATACCTTCATCTTATATTCATCTAGGTACGCCATATGTTAAAACAGGCATAATTTCTACGGTCAGTATGTCGGTGGTCGGCCTTGGTAAGTCATTCTTTCAACGTCACATTCTAGCCAGTCCATAACCCTAACAAGCTATTAGCAACAATATTCCAGCCAGTCGGAGAACATACATGGGAGATATTCGTTAAGCGAATGGTATGCTTCCTTATCGGCGGGACGATTGCGCTCCTCGTCGAGATGTTCCTTTTCCCCGTCCGAGCTCGAGACAGGCTCGTCGAGTCCCTAGCTTCGAGCATCCAACAAATCTCGCAGATGGAAGCATCGATAGCAGTAGGCATCGATTCACCTCGGAATATCGATATCAAATCCAGTGCGCTCAATGAGAACTTTAAGGACGCCAAGGAAAAGGCCGAACAGGCCCTTGCTGCGGCTCGCACTTTCTTGCCGTTTTGTCTGACGGAGCCGAGGATTAAGGGCAGCTTTAACGGACAAGCATTAATCTACGGGGAGATGATTTATGTGCTGTTTCAGATAATCGACCGCATGGATAATATGCTGCATATCCGAAAAGCCTATGGGAGCAGCGTACTGGAGGAGCTAAACACAGAGGTCTTATCCTACCGTCGTAACGTAGCAGCCAGTATAATGCTCACGCTCTTCGCCGTTCACGAAGCCCTAACGACCCGGCTGCCTCTCCCACAATTCCTCCCGTCTAGTCGTGTGGCACAGTTACGATACATCAGTCGAGTTCGAGAACTCTTACTTGAGCGCAATACTAGATCGGCCTATAACTCTGGTGTTCAGACTCCAGTCAGTCCAGCTAGTGGATCTGTCCCTCTTCAAGTGCAGGCGCACGTCTTGAAATCGATGACTCGGCAAAGCTTTAGCCTGGAACGCCAGCTCTGCCGGTGTTAGTAAGTAGTCCTCCAAAATCGCCGTTGTCCTGTTTTCTTATTGTCCCATGCGCCAAATCACCCAACCTTCCAATAAATATGTGAAGTTTTTAACTTGGATACTAATCGCTTGCTACAGTGGAGATCATTGAGTATCTAGAAGAGCTCGTAGATCTTGCTAAGTTGCTGGTAGGGGTTAACGCATTTCGCAGCGGAATGCTGGAACGCCCCAAGTTTCACGAATACGTTAAGAAGATCAAGGAGCGAGAGTTGGACCGGAGTACGGCGGCTGCGGCAGCCACGGAAGCTGAGGCACAAGAAGCCCAGAAGATTAAGAGCCAGAGTGGCAGCTTTGTGCACAGGAGGCGGGGCTTCACGCTTGGCAAGATGCAGTCTCACAGCGCTGCTATCGGCACAGCTGCGGGAATAGGCATGGGTGATGGCATTAGATTAAGGCGTCGGTCAAACAGTGTTTGGGGAGGCGGTGGTGGTGACGGCGCTGCGGACGGCGGTCACGGAGGGAATGAAATGGTGGAGGATTTGCCGATGAGCTTGCAACGAGTCATGACGAAGCGGATGGAGGGGAGGCAACGCGAGAGATTGGCTAGGCGCAGGAGGGATACGGATGATTCTAAGGGGAAACGGCCACTCGTCAGACCGGCGCAAACTTGGGCACTGTAACCTCCGTTGGTTATTGGCTACACTGGATAGCGGGGTGTAATCTAAAATTCGTTATGCAACAATGCCCTCGCTCGTGAATTAATGCTGGATTTTTCAAACATATTATTGTTTATGCCCCCTTTGACCATAGTGTTGCAACTTGCGGGCTGTCTAATCCATTGGCTCCCACAGAGATGTAAAACAGCAATGATTTGGCTGGTTAATACAGACCACAATTATGTATCCTTTCTAAATTATTCATATACTTGCCTGATATAGAGACAAGGCCGTAAGCTTCTTTCTGAAAGACTACCTAAGCGCTTACAGGGTCGCGTTAGACATGAGGTATCACTATACTCCTCGTTAGTATCCGCCAGCTTGTGGTGTTGGAGACAGTGGATGCCCTGGCGTCCAGGTTGTCCACCAAACTGGGTCCATGAGGAGGAGGGTTGGGAGGAGTGTTGGAAAGGGGTGGTAGAATTAGAGGATTCCTTACTCTGAAGCCACTGCGGAGTTAAGTATACTCCAATAGGCACATTTCGCAAGCTTATAAAAGCTTCTACAACGATGTAAAGCCGCGCAGCTGCGAAGATAATTATTAACAACACCGCAAAGGTCCCAAGGAAGACGCGCAGGAGAGCCAATGTAATCCCCGTCCGCTTGAGACCATCGGTTATGTTATAAGGTGTTCTGCTAAGGATAATGTCCAAGATCTCTGCGAAAGTCAGTGTCAATGGAAGTAGTCCAATAGTAATGAAGCACGAAATCTTCCATATCAATTGCTCGGGGGTGGAAGGAAAATGAGAGTTCCATGCTGTTAGGTGAATACCTCCGTACAGTGCTGGGAGCAGGAAGATTGCCAGATTTAGGAGCGATAGAACTGTTTGTCCAAATATGAGATTGTTGGTAACAATTTTAGGGTTGAGCCAATAGTCATCATTCGACATGTTTGAACCATTTTTGAACATTGAAGCTTTGCGGCCGGGCCGGCCTCTCGCGGTTAATACATCGTGATAAACCCATTCTGACTTCATTGCAGAAAGGTTGACTTCGTTCATCGCGGAAAACACCTTCTGCAGCATTAAGTAATCTCTGAGAGAAACATCCATGCTATCACTTCCATGGGCCGCTAGATTCATATACTGAATTCCAAATGGGATCATGTTTTCTGGCTGTAGATGGCGTGGAAGAATTTCGTCGCTTAGTTGGCGGACCGGAAGGATATCTTGAGATTGTAGGCGAATAAAGGGAGAATAACGAAACTCAGAATCGACGTCTTTTGTTAAAATATTCGGTAGTTCAGCACCATATTCATCCACCAAGGGTACGATTAATGGCGGGTCAGTCCATAACCAGGAATACTGTCTATATCCGTCTTCAAATAACAGAAGCATAAGAAAATTATCCTGACGGTCAGAAGAGTTTGAGCGGCTCAGGATATCGGGGCTCAGTACGTCTAGTGGTTTCTGGATTACAATATGATGTTACTATCGAGTTCTGATTGATTGGACAACACGTTACTTACCTCGAACCAACATAGGTACAGTATGAAGGCACAAACAACGTGTACCATGGTATGAATCTCCAATAGTGTCAACGGCAGGCCATATGCTTTTCTGGCAATGCACTGCGTAACCATCCACGACACCTGTAAAACAACCAATGTCTTCTTTACTGCGTCTGCTTTGCTTCTGTCATCGATGCTCTCTTGTGGTATGTAAATGAATTCGCCTTCTCTAGCAAGAGCGACGACCGCTTCAGCTGATAGGGTCTTGACATGTCTTGATCGAGACCAATACTTTTTTTGCTTATCTGGTGGTAGCGACCACGGGTTAGCTGTCCCATCCTCGTTGGCAATGTCGCTGTACGAGACCTGAAAGCCGCCCATAACAACGAAGAACCCGTAGCGAAGGTTGAAAACCGGGCAGACCTGCTTGTATGTAAGTTCAAAGCCTAGCTAGCGGTTCTCAGGTGAATTCTGACACTTTCCCCTTTCTTTTCCCTTCCTTCTCTCTCCTGGTTGAGCTCGTTAACGACGCGTCGCGCCTCGAGGTACTGGGCGAATGCCAACCAAACCACTATTTCCGGTGCAAAGATGGCAATGATGACCCATTTTGCCTTCTGCCATAAGCGCTGCTTCCAGCCGGAGTTCGTACCTATGTTTAGGTGGAGAGAGGTGTAAATACATGCGGTAAGAGTTACGATACAACTCCATAGGATGTCGGATGTACTGCGGATACTCTGTGATGAGACCCAAGGAGGCGCAATGACCGTCTGTAACGCTGTTAGGTTGTTCTTATGGTCTTCAAGCTCGATGCGTATCACATCAGCGGAATTGTCTGCCGTGGTAATGCCATATCCGTAAAATAGTATTAGAAGGCCGAAAGATAGCATGGTTACGACAATACTCGGCAGGGTATTCGAGAGAGAGACGAAGAATACTCAGACAAGGCTGCGGTTTTCTTTTTCTTTTCTCTTTTTCCATGTTTTATTTAGTGTCAAGTCATCAACTTCTATAGCTGTACTTGATAGAGGTTACATTATTATATCATATTAGGTCCCCTAAAATCCCAGCCGCACAGCGTAAAAAGGGTAGTATTTATGCACTAAGCCTGCTAACCGTGTATGTAGCTGCATTGTTGCCCAATGTTTAGGGGTATCTGGGGCTGTGTGGAAGGAAATGCAATTAACACTCGATAATGCAACGTTTCCATAGAAAATCTAACTTCCTCCACCTATCCATCCACAGAAATATTCCACGTCGAAGTACGTGTCTACTCCAAATTCCAGTCACCCATGGGTGAGAAATCACCTAGAACCAATATCTCTTTATAATTGCCGAGCCTTACTTTCCTCGGCATCGGGCATCTCTTAGGCATACACAGCTGGCGGACTTTTGCTATCCGGGCTATTTAGACAGCCTCGTATGGTAGAGATCTTAATCAACACCTCGTGTGAGCACTGGATCGCCACCTCTGCGCTTCCGTCTTGATCCCGGCCACGGATTTCCACGATATGTCCTACCAAACGGAGAGAAACGAAAGGTTCGTCAGAAGGGGAGAAATCGTGATGGGAAACTTTAGGATGGCCCTGTCCATCGTCTGGCTCCGCGAGCCTCTCGTCCGTTGTACCGTCCAGCATCTCAGCGTCGGGCTGTCTGGCATACACCCACATGCCCACATCCAGATCAACGAGGCTAGCGTCGAACTGTGCGAGCATGAGCCTGGTACCTCGACGTGATGGGTCTATTGCTTTTCGCGGTAGGACTGTAAGGTGTCCCTTAATAACTTGGTCGTATCGGGTGCGAGCAAGAATGGCCAGGCCGTACCGCCTATGGAGATCTCTGATCATGATAGGGCCCATGACTACGTCGTGCATCCGGTACAATGATTCGGGCACGCTCTGGTAGCTCTTTACGTGAATCGCCTTTTTGCTATCTGCTAAGGCATCATTGATGGTGATTAGGGCGTAGTGAAGCTTCTAACTTGTACGCCAGACATATCCAATGCACGCGCAGTTCTTATCATTTGTGTCGATGTGCGGTTCTACATTTGCCGATACGAACCGATGCGAAGTAAGCAAGTGTAGTGTGCCAACAGGTCTCTCGACTATACCGCCCGCGGTGAAGGGGTGGCAGCAAACGGTCACTCCCGATGAGGTTTTCTTGTGTAGGTGGATATGCTGCGGTTTCGTCCAGTCCATATCGCTTTCATATCCCGTTGAGTACACTTTGATAGTCCCTGTGTAGGGGAATGATGCTGGTAAGCTTGGTCTGGTCATAATTTTTGCTCGTCGAATTATGATAGCAGAGCTGACGGGTCGAAAAAGAAGGAGCTGCTATGGCGAAAGTCTTAGGGTTTATTTATGACGTTGAATGGCAGATGCTTTCGTGTTTGTTTTGGTAAATATTATTTAACGGTTATCTTGGATGGTGTATGCTCTGGCACACACATTGCCATTCAGGTGGCATCTGCTACTTCCGTTGCTAAACATGGTCCTTAAGCACAGGCGGTCAGTTAAGATGTGTAAGATACTTCACAGAATGGATGTCCACAGAGTCAGCACAGTAAGAGGAATTTACCACAAGCTCAATTCACAGTGAATGCGGAAGCGATTGATGGCATCAATAGCATACGTAGTGTTAACCATTATTATAATCAGCAAAGTCGTCTATACTCTATGATTTAGATCGGACCGGCACTGGTACTGCACCAATTCTTCATCGATCATACGCGCCTCGTCACGACCACCTACGTACCTAAGTAGATTTCTAAAGCCTTCCCTCATCTTGCTCAATCTCCAGGTCCGTGCTTGTCAGCCCGTAGCCACCTGCAGCTGCGACATCCTCCTTCTGGTATAGGAAGCACTCCTCGGTATCAACGTACTGCGGGTTGAACTCGAAGATGCGCACCTCAGCGTTCTTCCAAGGGTCTAAGTAGTCAAAGTCAGTATATGCTCAATGAAAGCAACTGAGCAAGTCAGTTATATCTCAGGGAAAACACAATAAATCCCATCCTACATACAATCGCTCGGCCCCGTCTGCGGACTAGCCGTAATCCTTCTAAGAATATCGCCATGCGCAACAAGCACAATATCCTTCTCGGGCCGATCACGCAAATACCGTCGGACCCAACGAGCGCGCGCCGTCAGCGCCTCCTCGCTCGGGGCCCAGAAGCCCTCCTTGCTCGTCCAGTCTGGCGTCAGCGGCGAGAGGTCGAAGACGGCGAACTCGGGGTCCGCCTCGAGGACCTCCTTGGCCGAGCCTGTGTCGCACGGCAGACCGTTGCACTCCTGCGCCTGCGGTAGGAGCACCACGTTTTCAGCCCGCCTAGGCGCTTGACGGCCGGCGCCCAGCCGAGGTACGTGGTCTGCAGGGTGCGCCTCAGGGGCGACGAGATGACTACTTCGGCCGAGTTTTGCAGGTCCGGGATGAGACGGGCTAGTGACGCGGCCTGTTTCTTGCCAACAGGTGTGAGGGGTGCGTCGTGGACTTAGTGGTGATGAAGTTTAAAATCAGTTTTCGGACTTGAATGAGTCGTGTAAGGGGCGAGACTCACTGCTGTAGTCTAGGTCGACGTTGTGCTCGGCCTGAGCGTGACGTGTGAGGATGAGACGGGAATTAGGCGCCATGACGTAGTTGATGAGTACTGAGGAAATAATAAAGTAGTAGGAAATATATGAGAGTTATTTATCCCAACTTCTAATCTATTGCTGTACACAGTAGTGAATGACCGTCTAGTTTATCTATGAAGTCTAAGGGAAAACGGATGTTAACGGAAACAAGAAGATATTTAAATAATGAAAGAAGGCATGTAGTTGAACGGATGACGCCGCTTTTGCGGGACTTAAAACCGTGGCGGAACTCTGCCGGTCCATCCAAGATAGATCTCCACTACATTGGCGATGGTGATGCCGGGTACCGTGGCTTCCCCGCCGTTGTCGGCGTAAGCCAAAAAGGGATAGGTAATTAGGATTCTTAGATATTTCACACGATTAGATTATATATGGACAAGATAATCATGCGCTTTATATTGGTGGACTAGAAGCAATATGATCGATATACTCGTAAACTGAATTTGCCGCCAATTTTGTTGAGTAGTAGCGCTGTCACCCCTCACAACAGTATATATCTGGGTGTGTTAAAAAGCCGTAAAGATGAGCCGAATACAATCGAGCCTCCCGTAACGCCATCCCTCCTGGGTATCCCTTAAAAGGAACTTTTTGTCATCGCTAGTCTTCCATATTCGCCGAAAATGAAACTCATAAGCCCGTAATCTCTGGTAAATCTTAAAAAGATCCGGGTCAATCCGTAAATGCATATCGCTCTCCTCTTCCTCCTCCCAATTCCTCCATGAAAACATTAGAACAGCTTCAGGTTGGTTCGCTGCTGGATGTTTGTCCCGTTCAACATAGCCCGAGATTTCTTTGGTCGAGTCTGTAATCTTCGGAACGCCTCTTGAATGTGACGTGCCTCGACAGGAATCCTACCCTCGTTGGGTAGATCAAACAGTCCTTGGGTGAGCTTCCGTTTCTTGGTACCCGGGTTATCGCCTCCACTCCGTTCCTTCCATAAGTCTTCCTGCTCCTTGATCTTGAGCGCCTCCTCTGTGAGCGTCTGGACCATCTCGAAGGTCAAGAAACCCAAGATATCCACGATATCATCTGAGGGTTTGCTATCTGTCACAATGCCAAAGCCGGCCCACTCCCTAAATCGTTTGCCTTTTCGGTATGTGAATGATGCCTGTCGATATTCAGACCACGTGACATACTCCTCCCTCGTCATAGCCTTTGTCCGTTCGTCGGCTTTGCGTAGTCGCTGAAGTGTGATATAGTTCATCTCCTCTTCCTCCTCGTCTTCCTCGTCGTCACGTTCGGGCACTTCCTGGCTGTAGAACGAAGTAGGTTCCCAAGGAAGCTTAACTTTGGCCTTCTTGTTTTTCTTAGCGGCCTCTTCTACTGCAGGGCCACCTGGCATAACGGCGCCAGCAGGGTCGTCAGCAACACCCAGATCGGCATCTCCACCTTTGTCGTCAGAATCCTTGGCGCTCTTGCGGACATCCTTCCAAGACAAGAATGTCCTAAGACGCGACACCTTGGGTGCATCGTCGCGGATTTGAAATATTAGGTCGTTAATAGTAATAGATCGAGAGCCACGGCGCGCAGCCAATTCAGTACAGCTTCGCAGCATTTCGATGACTTGCTGCCGAACAATCTCCTCAATTATTGTAGTAGTCTCCACAGAAGGTTCCCCGGTCTCACCAGAGACGTACATCATCTGCTGGATCTCCTGCCTATACTTGTGTTGTTTGCTGTTGTTGTCCGCCATCTTGACTGAAAACGACGCTAAGCAGTCGTATAAGTCGTAAACTTGGTATGAAATTGATCTTGATGGGCAAATAAAGGGTTGTCAAATAGATAGGATAGTCTGCAATTGATTACAGTTTGATATGTGTTGATGCAAGAGGTGCGGCTGTATTTGAGGATGAATGTTGTTTGTTTGTTTGTTTGTTTTGTTGTGTAAAGATGAAGTTCTCGGATGCACAATTGATGAGAGCCAAATGTTGGCTTAATCTGATAGGCTCCCAAAATTGGTGTTAGCGGCTGTAGTACGGATCCTTACCAAGCCTTGTAGGCCTAGTCGCTAACCTTAAATAATCAAAGCTGAATACAAATTAGAACTTTAACTCGAGGGAAAGTTATTATCAAGTAACATTATATTTACTACATAGCGGTATTTATTCACTCAAATGTATGAGGCAAGACTATTTTAAGTACCGAGCTTTAGCTGTTTATCATGATGGCATACTAGTTAACTTAGATTCATCATAAATCGGTCTCCCATGTTTGAAAACCATTGCCCCTCCAGCCCCAAGCTACGATATAATGGTCCGCTAGAAGATTCCACTCTTCAACTTCATCTAGTCCCTCTAGACTATCGACTCTTTCCTTTTCTTCTTCCGTGATCCACCTTCGCCATATATCTCTTATAGTCAAGCTCGTTGCAAGCTCGAATCCGGCTTCTTTCAATCGGGACTGCTGCTTGGCAGAGTCTTGGTATGAGTCCAACGTTGGCATATGTATCCGTCGCGCTGCCAAATTAGATACCATCTGCTTGCCAAAAGAATCATCAGGTTGGATTGGCTCGTAGATAACAATGGCAAGATTTGGTATCTTCTCGGCGAAAAACTTAATTACGCCTTGGGCCTCTGCAGTTTCTAGGTAGCATAAGCAACATTCTGATACTAGCACCGTTGGAACATCTGTGCGGATGCCACTGAGGGATTCTATGCCGCTATTAAGCAGGGCTCTCAGATCCAATCCGTGGCACCAATATTGACAACTATTGGGTAGGTTTGAACTACTCCAGCCGTCCTTTTCATTCTGTGGGTTAGGGATGATGTTTCTCAGTTGAGGGGTGGCATTCACAAGCTGTAACTTCTTAGAAGCGATTGCGGGGAAGTCAATCTCATGATAGATGAGGCCAGCATGGTTGGGTTGAGAAAAGAGCTTAAAACACCTTGTGTCTGTACCCGCCCCGAGCGAAATAATC
This sequence comes from Entonaema liquescens, assembly GCA_902805475.1. NCBI lineage: Eukaryota > Fungi > Ascomycota > Sordariomycetes > Xylariales > Xylariaceae > Entonaema > Entonaema liquescens. Next base: position 2,021,281 of record CADCSX010000006.1, read on the forward strand.
TGCCTTTCCTGTGCTGCGGTGCCGGACAAAAAAGAAGATATCAGTCGATCCAATGCAGCAGTCCGTGTGTAAGTCCCTACCACACAGCCTTAGCACTCGCTAGACCGGAAATTTGGCCTTCGGACATCTTACCTCGATTTATGATAGGCAGTCTTCTGACAGTGCCACCAACGGACTGGACAAAATACTGAGCGAAAGGGTCTTGTAGGTAACCCAGATCAACAGCGCTCATACGTGACACGGCAGCATCTGTGTCTGTGCCTTGAATTGTAGTATCGTGGCTGAGGCCGGTAGAAGTTGAGTGACCCCCTCGTCCTCGACCACGGCTACGGTGCCCCCCTCTTGAACCCCGGAGAGAGAGGAGATTTGGGATAGACGGAGCAGACATGTGTAGTGATTTATATCGCCGCTGCACGTAATGCACATGTAATGTTTGGACGTGACAGATGCGATCGGATTTTAAGAAGCTTGTTGAATGTGATGTAATGGCGCTAAAGGAGATTTCAGGACCGAAGATTCGGTCCTTATTATTGTAACAACCCCGCGCAGCAGATAGATCAGGTACATAAGCTCAAATCAAATACTCGGCTTTTGAGAAAGCGACGCGATAGGACCAGCGCTTGTACGTATCTCACTAGGTGCATGTGCAGTACTAGTGCATGTGTATCTGTAGTAGTGCTAGGCGCACTTTATTAGCGAGGTAATGAGGCAGTGCAGAGCCTAATACCTTACGATCTGGGCGGTGGTTGCCTAGATTTGTGAAGAATACAGAAGTACCTTAGGCATGGAAGTGGCTCACTGTGCTGCCGGCGTTCCGAAGATAGCGACCGTTACAAACACTGTATGTAGGTCGCAGCTACTTGCCTAATTCTGTTCTATCTGTCACTAATCTGTCACTAAAGGACATTAAACTACCCATTTTAGGATTACCTTGCTAGCGCCCTGAGCCTCAAAGTAACAATTACTAACCCGGGATTCGTCATCCTTACGGTGTGAATAGTAGTATACACTGGACTTGCCTCATCCCGCCTTGAGGATGCTCTTCTAGGACTTACATCTTCTTACTCGACAATTGTCAGGGACTTTTCAGCCCTTCATCCTTTGTCTCATACTACTTCCCACACCTTCTTCTCATACAATTTTCTACGACCATTATTCTCGCTCTTTTCTTGGAATCACCTTTTAGTTTACAAATTCTTTAGCTTTTTTTTTGGTCCGTTTTTTATAGTTTGCCCGTTAAAAGTACACGGACGATCCAAAATGTATCGCGACATTGCGCACGCGGTTTACAAGCGGGGTGAATCCTCAGTGGGAGGCTACGAGATGCCCGGCTGGGGTTGGGGTCTCGTGCTACTCGATATCATAGTTTTCTTCCCCTTGTTCATGGTGGTATGTAATTCACGACGCATCATTCGAAAAAGGCTGCTTGGCTAACGCGTTTCTTCAGGTTAACTATTCCCTCCAACATGTCTTCCCTACACTCGCCATCGTTGAAGACCCGTCTCCTCCGGCTTACGAACCCGTCTCGCTGAACGAAGACACCCAATCCCTCGCCGATGATAACGCCCCCGTCGCCGATGAAGCTGCCCGTGGTGGTTCCCAGGCTCGCCTCATCACCTCGTCCGTCCGTTCAACCTACCGTACTGTAACCGCTATTAGTGGTTTCCGCTCCCTATTCCGTGGTCTCGCTTGCTATTTCGCCTTGACCATCTCAGGCGGCTTCGTCTTCGGCGTCCTATCTAACACGTTTGTACCTTCTCTTCTTGCGGCACCGATCTCTGCCTTGGCTCTCGTACAACTCTACACGGCATGGACACACATCGTCATCTCCGCGCCAAGCTCCAAGACTTTCTGGCAGCGCCTTCCCCTTCAAGAAGGCGTTCCAGGCTACTGCTCTCCCAGTTGTCATGTTCTTCTTCGCCAAGGAGCTTTCTGCCTTCGTCCCGAAGATGCTTGCGTACGGCATGTCCATGAACTTGCCCGACCCGAAGCAGCCTGGTGTGATTCCTGAGGGCGACAGGAACGACATTTGGAAGGGAGTTCTAGTTCTTCTCCTGGCTCTAACCATGAACGTCTTCCTTGTCATCCCTACCCAAGTTATTCTTACCCGAGTCCAGGCATCCATCCTTCCCGATGAGGATGATACTATCGTGCCTTTCGACCGCTCGTTCCAGGGTAAGGTGGAGCCTGCTATTGTTGGTGGTAAGGGCTTTGTCACAGTTAAGGACGCTTGGGATTCGTTCCCCCGCGCCTCGTGGGTCCGACTTGTGAAGTTATACGTCAAGATCTACGCAGCCGGTCTGGTCCTTGGCCTCCTTTGGATGGCTGTTGTCATTCCCGAGGTGCTGCTTATCACAAGCCGCAGCAAGAAGATTGAGTAAACCGACTTAGCTTGTTAAGTAGCTACATAATTCGACTTTGCTACTCGCTTTGGTGTTAACCTAGCCGGTTATTTTGGTGGGTATCTACCTGCTGACTCTTGGTGACTTGGAAAGATAGTGAGAGATTGGAGAGTCTAGATTTATATTTTGGGTAAAATGGGCAATGTGCTGTACTATATCCTATCCGTGAGACTTGGGTAGTCAACTATGAGATAACGAAAAGAGTTGGTCATATCTTAGGTTCAATCGAACCGTCCATGCACAGAACAATACCTTTTCAATTCCAATTTTTTGATGAATTCTAGTTTCTTTTGTGAGGCTCAGCCCATAATAAATAAGATATCCTATGCTAGTCTAATGTTCTTGAAAACGGGTGGCATTTCAATTGAGGTATCGTGATCCTAGCAGCTGATTTATGTTTTTGATATGTGTCCTATTAAACTCATTGTACCGATAACTACTTCCTTCTTATACTATGATATAAATGTGTAAGGTACTTTAGGTTCGTACTTGTTATAAATGACTTCGATTTATTTAGTAGGCTAACTTTATTCAAGCTTTGGTGATTGGATTTTGAAAGTTTTGAGGGATTCTAAACACGTTTTACTAAGTCACATCTGTTTGTTGTATTGGCTGAAACCATCGTGATCCAAGCCGATGTTCCACACATTAGAGTTACTTGATACAGTACCTACAGCGATTCGATCAATTTCTTCGAGCTCTGACGTAGGTAGAGTTACAAATTCAATATCCATTGCCCAATTAATTCGAGCTATGACCTGATTTAAAGTTTACACGTCATAGGTACCTGCCCTACGGGAAACCGTGTAGCTCTTGCCTCGGTGAATTCTGCCGCTTTGACTGATTTCCAGGCAACCTTGACCGCCCCAGGACGTGTATAAATATCTAGCCTCCCCTCCCATCTTCTTAGATTTCTTTTTTCCTTTTCTTCTTCATACTTACCTTGTCCGAAGAGTCCTTGCTCAAGAATAAGGACTCTTAAGGGGAAAGACCTGCATTGCACAGCGTGGAGTCGACCCTCTTCTATTATCCCTCGTGGATCGTAGCGGGCGCAATTTTTGCTCTCTTTCAACTCTTTTGATTTTCATTATGATCGATGCCTTGCTGCATCTCCATGAAGAAGATCCTGTTTGCATTTGGTGTTTGCTTAATTTTGACTACAGGGGTCGATTGCACCTGCTATCTCATGTCTCAGGTTTGGTTCTTATCAAACAGATAAGATAGAATCACGTCACGTAGGTCTGCAGATGTAACTGGAAGCGTGTATTGCAAATAAATTCACATTTCCTAGGTATTCTATTACTACCTATTACTACCTATTGCTACATAAGCCCAAACCTTTTACGCTGCCATTTCCATGTTCCCAAGGGCAGTAACTTTATCTACCTTACACCATATCACTCCGATATCCTGCCAATCCCATTAGAGTATTTCTAATATTGGTTTCTTTTGATGACGTCTTGAGTCCTCCAACCATTTTTCTATCTTTTCCGAGCCATATCTTAACTCCATAATTAGCAAGCTAAACTCATCGACGTCCTCAGGTTTCATATCGTATAGTAGCTTGTCTGTCCGCTGTGTAGAGATGAGCACCGTAGTAGCCTCACGACATGCTTTAGACCAGGCGTATGCCGACGTTGCGTCCCACAGGCGGCCATGCATCGTATTGGGCACTCGTCCCGGACACTCGCTCCACCCGCGCTTCATATAAATATACGTCTCTTGAATGTAGTTAGCAACGAGCCACGTGCGCCGCGTGCTTTCGACGAGGATCCAGGCATTCCAGAGTATGGCATCTTCATCATTGGCGGGGACGGAACAGGATGCTGCAATATCGGCAAGGAAACGCGCCGGTTGAGTTAAGCTCTTCTTTGTGCTATCGAGGAGTTGCTGCGTCCAAAGGAAGAGCGTGGGAATCAGTGCCTCAGCTTGGGCCCTCATACGTATGTCGCCGTCGAGAAGACGAATTGTCTGATACGTCAATAGCGACTGGACGCGACATATATGATCAAATGTTTTCATTGTTTCACCTGCCATCGGCGGAGCATCAAAAGTTTGGTCTACCAGCAGTTGCGTGACGCGGTCCTCCAGTACACGAGCTGTTGTTGCCCTCGTTTCAGTATTGCTACACGATGTCATATGATATAGAGCTATAGCTGAATGCGCATCTTGCACGCAACGCGGCATTTTATCACGGTACAGCTGATGGTGGTGTAACGGGCTGCTACCGTCTGTCACCCATCGTCGCAGCCAATCCTGGACGCTGTCAATGAACCGCTGAAGCATGCGGTCCTGAGTAAGCACGTTCATATATAGAATGCAACGATGTGTTGATCTGGTGAACTATCTGTTCCGAAATTGCAACTAGTTCCGATTGCGTTAGCTGTAGCGGACCGAAGCCTATGTCACCGGCCTCTATCCGGTCGCTACCATGGCCAATCATAGGCAGCGGGTTTGCGGACCCTCCGGCGGGTGCGGAAGGCATTGCGGCCGCCGCATCCGCATCTAAGTGGAGGTTGTTACTTGGTCGGGCCGGTGGATATACACAAGGGATTCCTTTGTTAGCACAACGTCGGCACGCCGGTACGGCCTTGGTACATTGTCGTTTTGATTTGGTACAGCCAACACAGGCCCTTCGCCAGATGGAAGCCATAATCGAATAGCAATTTATTTCTTAGCGGGTTTCCCTTAAAGTTCTATAACTACACATCAAACTAAGAGATCTCGCAAATATCTGACGTGAACACGATAAAAATAAAGCCAATAGGACTTTATTTGTCAGCCCGCAACAGCGGAGAAATGTGGATACAATTACTATAAACGGAAGATATTACGGACTTGGCCAATGGAAGCTGCGGAAAATAGGGGGGAAACACACCCGCAATCCCACGACATAAGCTGCGGGACGGGCACTGGCGACCCCGAGGTCCAGCTTTGGATGATACTCGGGTAGTTTATAAGTGGTGACATCAAATTCAAATTACATATATATAACAAAGACGTATCCCATACATTTATTCGTCTCCCACCTCGTTAGCATTCAAATCTCTGTCAAAACAAGTCGAAATAACAGCACTTTGTATACCTAACTATATCGCCAAACCACGTCTAAACACATACTTGTGCACCAGATTCAATTTAGCAACCATGTCTATAGATATGAGCTCAATGGGTGCGAACATAACACCAACTTACCATAAGACTGTTTATCCAACCATCACTCCTACCCGCCCCGAGCTCTCGCAAGTAGGAAAAACAGTCTTAATCACAGGCGCTTCGGCTGGTATCGGCTACCATATTGCGAAGTCCTACGTGCAGGCTAAAGCAGATAAAGTCATCCTCCTCGGCCGACGAGTGGACAAAATCAAGGGTGCCGCCGAAACTCTAAATGCAGAGGGCCAGGGCACCAAGGTGATTGGTATCTCATGCGATATTGGTAGTCCTGTTGCCGTTGCCGAGCTCTGGGGTCGCCTTGCCGGCGAAGGAACGCGCGTCGATGTCCTAGTGCTCAACGCAGCCACTTCGGGCTTCGTGAAGCCGTTGATGGAGCAGGGTACGAAGGGCGTTTGGGAGGCGTACGACTTCAATGTGCGCGCGCAGTTTGACATGACGGAGAGGTTCTACAAGCAGGAGCTGGGCGCTGGTAGCAAAAAGGTAATGCATTTCTTACATAACACATACATCCCAAGCCCAATTTATTACATATTTTATTAACTTCAAGGGGGGAAATAGTATCTTATTCATGTGTCAACTGCCGCAACACATCACTTTGAGACTACGGCGGCAATGCCGACCTACTCGATGACAAAGCACGCAGGTGCGCTCACATTGCAACTCCTGGCTGCATTTGACATCCCCAAGGAGGATATGCAAGTCGTCATCTTCCACCCTGGTGCCATCTTCACCGAGGCTTGTGAGAAGCTCGGATATACTGAGGAATCCGAACCTTGGGAGAGCGGTATGTTATGTCTTGACTATATTTCTCCCTCTCTTGTTCCTAAATATCAACTGGAGGAGTGAAAGGTGTATAAGTGAATTGATATAACTAACGTAACATGTTATAGGTTCGCTCCCCGGTGGCTTCGCCGTCTGGGCGGCTACTCCCGAGGCTGAGTTCATTCACGGCAGGTTCGTATGGGCTGCATGGGACGTCGACGAGCTGAGGAGCGGAGATCTGGGGAAGCGTCTCAGGGAGGACCCGAACTTCTTGAGGTATGGTGTAAATGGTCTCGGAGGAGGCAGATAGACGGACGGTCGTGAGTAAAAGGGGAACAAATCTTGCATCTTAATTATGAAATCTCAGGGATTGGGGGTTTTAGGCGATGGAAATGCTCATGGATTAGTCTCGGTTGCAACTTTTACGCGTATCCGTACTCCAATCAATCTTTACTGGCGTCTTTTCCACGCTTACTGTTTCTGCAATATATGAATCGGGTTCGTGTCACCTATATCTGTGAAGACTTGTACTCGAAAACAGATAAATAGACAAATACGACGGGAACTAATATGTGAAGCTGCGTGTCATAATACGTAATTTAGATATCGATTACACATTAACGATCATGTCCAGACCGTACCATATGCGCATCACCACCCATCCACAATCGTAGCATAGACTTGCATCCCCTTCACCGGTCTGGCAGTGATGCCGCCTCTGATCTCTATCTTCCGCTCGTCCTCTTCCTCCTTGTTCTTTAACGAGAACTCAAAGCGACCGACCCAAGACGCCAACAGGCAAGCGAACTCGGCCTTTGCGAAGGACAGACCGATACAACTCCTCGGCCCGTGGAGGAACGTCAGGAACGCGTAGTTGCTCGTCGCACCGCCGCTGGCCGCCCTCTTGTCGTCGGGCCCCTTCGGCATCCACCGCTCCGGGTTGAACTCGTGCGCGTCGGGCCCCCACATGCTCTTGTCGAAGTTCGTCGCCCACGGCGATATCGCAATCATGGTTCCCTTGGGCACCACGTGGCCCGCAATCGTGGTGTCCCGGACGGCCTCGCGTAGCGTGAACGGCACCGGCGCGTAGTAGCGCAGGATCTCGCTGCACACCGCGTTCAGGTACGGCATGTGGTCAATGTCGAGACTGGTGACTTCGCGGTCCGAGTCGATCGGTGGGAGCCTCTCGCGGATTTCGGCACGCAGCCGGTTCTGGATATCCGGGTTTTTCGAAAGCATGTAGATGCCCCACGTCATCGCGGTAGCCGTCGTTTCGTGGCCGGCCGCTAGGAAAGTCATTAACTGGTCGACGAGGTTCTCCTCTGTAAAACCACCGGACTCTAAGGCGACGGAGAGGATGTCGCGTTCTTTGAGTTCGTTGCGTGCTAACTTCTCTTTCTTTTCCCGGATTAGGTCCCGACATATACTTCTAATCTTCCTTGCTGCTGCGTATACGTTGACATTACGTTCGATAGGGAGCTTAGACAATACCCACTCTGGAATAAATAGCGCCAGAAGGGAGAGAATCTGGCCTTGCCTAGAAACCTTGAACACGCTTCGATATGTCTGATTGAGTTCGTTTTCGGGATCTTGGATCGCACCGAAATTCCTTCCGAGACCTGATGTACCAATGATGTCCAGCGTCGCACGAGATCCCCAAACACTGACGTCTATGACTCCTGTCTTCTTAGCCTTCTCAGGGTCTTGCACGGAGGTTTCGTTTTGCGCATCGCCGATGATGCTACTGGTCATAGCCTGGACACATTCGCGGCCCTTCTGCCAAAAACTCGGGTAGAGCTCCTTAACGTGCCGGAATGCAAAGGCCGGCAAGAGGTTTCTACGCTGAAACTTGTGCTCGTCACCTTCGGCTAGAAGTATACCTACGCCTAGAAGACGGCTGAGACCAAACCGAACGTTAGAAGGCTTTGCGAAATCATAACTCTTCGTCACTAAGAGATCCGCTAAGGCTTTGGGTCCTGTAGCAAGGAGACGTTCCGTGTTGAAAAGGAAACGATATCGGATGAGACCGTCATTGGGAATATTGGCAACCCTTGGATGATGTATTAGGAGGATAGTACAAGAAATATTTTGGGTATGTATGTGCTTACCATTCTCTCATAGGTATACCCGTAGGTTTCTCTCTTATTTCTTGAAATTGACCGTTGATCCAAGAGCCGCCCTTCGGTTCCGGTAGGTGACGTAGCGGGGAAAAGTAATTGGGGTACAGAAACACTTTCCAAAAGCCCACGAAGAAAGACTGTAGGATCCATGCTGAGACAAAGGTGCCAAGGAACTGTGATGTGCTCCATGGTAGCTGACGGGATGTGATAAAATAAGATGCAATAAGAGATATGGCAGAGACGAACTGCCAAGGAAACTGCATCGTGAATATTGTGTATATATGCACAGATATTGTAGCTGGTATTTTTCGATTACCAGTCCTCGAACAGGTACGCAATGCCAGGAAACTATAGAGTTATATGTAATATAAAGGCGAACGTGACCTCGAGTCGCAGGTCTTATTAAACGGACGGATCAAGGGTGAGCCGAACCAAAAGCCATGCGCTATGTACCAAAGCCGATCCTACAAACGTCCAATGTATGTCGTTGGTGAACTTATACTAAAACTTATACTAAGGTAGGAGTGCGGAGTTTATATAAATGACCGTATTACCTGATCTAATTGTTATGACATGATAACTGAAGTGGAAAGTATCAAAAATGTCCGGAGCCCGTCTAAACCGTAGCGACCCTCTTTATTTAACGACAAGGGCTTTTGATTACTGTTAGCCTGTTATTTGTTAAGGATGGTATGGGGATGGGATCTCAGATGATCTGGTGGAAACGGGGTGAAGCGAAACCGAGACTGGTCCGGCCCACCAACTAGAATTTGAAACTTGCTTGGACTTGCGGGTAAAAGCTACAGGGATTCTGGGATTCTAGGATTTGACTTGATGTTCTACAGAAACTATATTGGACATTGGACAGGAGCGGCTGAAAACCTCTCATCATTTGTCTGCCTAAAGATGATTTCTTAAGAGAGAACGCGTAAGATGCTTCATCATCCTTTTAGATTCTCCTATTTTAGATTCTCCTATGTTGTATCACTTATTAATTAACAGTCCGAATGCGAATCTGATTCACTTACAAGCCGGGCGAGTCCGGCAATACGCAGCCGGAGAGATTTGAGCAATTAAGAATAATAACCTGAAACTTTGATAGGTGATAGGTGATAGGTAGATGGAGCTGTCATGATGACTTGAATACTTTATCGGGCTAGGCTAATAAGTAATTGAAGACGAAGTCCATTCTATATTCGGATAGATTCTACGATGTCATTACCCACGTGGCTAACCGACCTTCTGGACTTATGACTTATACCTATGGCTATAGGTCGGCAAGGATATTAGAGGATAGGAGCTCTCATTACTTGAGTCGGGATAAGGACAAGAGTCTTAAAAGCCGTAGCATCCACACAATACGACGAACTACACTATCTAATAAATTTACAGGGATCTATCAAATAATAATTATTGACGATTTCATTGGCTCATCCGTATGTCTTTATTCTATACCGAATGTACATAGTAGTAAAAATTATTATCTCATAAAAGTTGAAGCTTAACACAAAACTTGCAAAGAGCAATAAACAAACCACGAGCCGACATCAAGATACTACGATCTATCTAGATAAATATATCTACTTACGTTCATATTCTCAAGTCAGTAATTACGTCTATCAACGTAGCCGCACGACATCTACCGGCATTGGATCGTGTGCATCCACCCACAAGTGTCTCACGCGATTTCTTCTAATATAGAGAAATATGTATTCTCCAAGCTCATTGGGTAAGATAAGTAAAACGATGGCGCGCGAGCTACCGACGTGCATTCCTATGCGAGGTTTGTCATCGCAGCCAGCCGAAGTTGGATGCATTCTCCCTTCAGTAGGTAACATAACGTAGCAAACCAACGATATTACGGGTAGACCTTTTCACAACATTTCGTGATACTATACGTAACATTTCTATAACCGTTAGTTGCACCATAACTCGAAGATGGCGGCTCCATTGGCTAAGATTGGTATAATCTCCATCGGGGACATGGGCGTCGGCATCGCTAAACTACTCATCGCCAACGGCTTTTCCGCAGCGACCAATGCCACAGGCCGGAGGTAAGTTACCGATTAGCTTGTTTGCTTTGATACCTATTCATCTCACATCCACTACCTATCTACCCCTCTTTTACAAGACATATGCTTCGTTCATATACGATCTTGGAAATGCCATTGAAGCAAACCAAACCAAACTTTGTATTCTAAACATACCCACAGCAACGACACCATTGAGCGCGCCAAGGCCGCTCAAGTCGAGCTCCTCGACTCAGACGCCGCCCTAGCGGACCAATGCTCCGTAATCCTCTCCGTCGTGCCTCCCCGCGACGCCGCCGCTACTGCACAGCGCATCGTAGCCGCCGTCTCCAGGCGCGCGAACAATAGCAATAGCAATAGCAATAACGCCCCGCTGTACTTCGCCGACCTAAACGCCGTCGCGCCCTCCAGCGTAAAGCGCATCGCGGAGTTATTCGCCCCAGCCCTCGTGCGCTTCGTCGACGGGTCCATCCTCGGCGGCCCGCCTGCACCCAACACCAGCAGCGCATGGACAGTCCCCCGCATCCCCATGTCCGGGCCCTACCCGCTCTCCGAGATCCCCGTCTTCGGGGCGAAGCTCGCGGCGACGCTCAACGCGAACCACATCTCGGCGGACGTCGGCGCCGCGAGCGGGCTGAAGATGTGCTTCGCGAGCTTCAGCAAGGGCCTGACGGCGCTGGCGATCCAGTCGTTTACCACGGCGCGGCGGCTCGGCGTGCTGTCGGAGCTGCAGGACGACCTGCGGGCGGTGCTGCCGCGGCACTACGAGCTGGCGGAGAAGGGGGTCGTGGGGATGGCGCCGAAGGCGTACCGGTGGGCGGGCGAGATGGAGGAGATCGCGCGCACGGTATCGGAGGAAGGCGGGTTTGCGCCGGACACGTTTATCGGCGCGGCGAAGGTGTATCGGGCTGTGGCGGATGATACGGTGTTAGGCGAGGAGAAGATTGGGAAGCGGAGGAGGGGCACGACGGTGGAGGATGTGGCAGATGCGGTGGCAGAGGGGTTACGGAGCAAGAGGAAGAAGAACGATTAAGAGGTATGGGAAAATACTCGTGATAGCATCCACGGAGGATCATACTATTACTCAGAGTAGGATACGCTTTCTTACATGAATCGGGAATACGATCAGGAAACTCTATAAGACCCTTAAACAGAAATAGACAAAATCACAACGATTCAATACATTATCATGTACAACCCAAAACGCAAAGCACTCTTATTTCTCTAACCATTTATAATGAGCCGTAGCATGACGCAAATATGCAGTATGTTTCTCTGGGAACCGATCATTCGATCATGTCCACATCGTCAATGGCCGGAGCACCGGCGCCAGCTGTCCCAGCTGCTGGAGCAGCGTCGTTATTGCTGCCTGGGTTGAAGTAGTCGGCCATTTCGGCATCGAGCTCTTCCTGTGTCTTCTTAGGTCGCCCATCCCGGCCAACACGCTCTCGTCCATTTGGTGTACCACTTCCACCCTCACGACCTTCACGTCCCTCTCGCCCTTCTCGCCCATCACGTCCTTCACGTCCCTCACGTCGCGCTCCAGGTCGTCTCCCCCCACCACGTCGACGAGGGAGAGGGCTTCGGGATCGACTGCCGCCTCCTGGCACATAGCGATCGACGCCCCGGTCTCTTTCCGAGTAGCGTCTGGGCGAAAGAGAACGCGGGCGAGTGATACGCTCGGCCAATGATCGACCCGGCATATGCGCAGTATCGAAGGGGTTGCGTCGGGGTGCCGAAGACACAATTGACAAGCGGATGGGCTGACCTGTAAGAAATTAGCCAGTCTCTAAATACTCCATAGGAACATTTCTACTTACCCTTGGCGTTGGCATCGTCGTACTGCTTGATTGCCTCCATCGCATCGTCACGATTCTCATATGTAACAAAGGCTGTGCCCTCAGAACGTCCAGCACGGTCATACAACAATTCCAACTTCAGTACCGTTCCGATCTTGTTGAATAACCCCTAAAATCCGTGTTAACATCCCACGTATCAGCTGGTCGTAATTTTCTTCTTACATCGAGGTCGTCTTCGGTGAGCTCGTAGTGCAAATTCTCTACTTTGACCTTGGTTCCACGAGTCTCCCTAACGTTGACATTAGAATATCGCAGTACTTGAATGTAAGGGGGTTGCCACTAACTGGAATCGGTCTGGAGAAGCTCGTCGTCTCGGGTGTCGCGGGCGATTACGTGCTGAGGAATCGTTAGTTATGGTGGTCTGGCGCTTAGGTTGAAAGCTCAACTTACAGCTGGGATCATCGAACTTGTCATGAACCCACTCCCTGAGTATATGTTAGTGCTCGTCGCTTATGTAGGGACTTATGTAGGGACTTATGTAGGGACTTATGTAGGGGACATTAAGCGGTGTACTTACGAATCCAAATTTCTCGAATCATCTCTGGTTGACTGTCTCGTAGAACGAGATTGCTAGTTAGCTGCTGTCACTGAACGAATATACCATCACCGATCGAAGATCGTGGCATCGAGCGCAAGTCGATTACATTGCGGGAGGCTCGAGGTAGGGAGGTGGGTGGTCGAGAAGGGAGAGGAAGAAGAATCCACCTGTTGAAGGGATACTGATTAGCTTGCTAAACATCATTTATAAACATGTTGAAGATTTTACCTTTCTTACGCCATCGCGGGGATAGGAGTCGCGCTCTCGAGGCCTGCCTCCACCACCTCGGCGAGGTCTAGAGCCTCGTTTTCTTTGCTGCTTTCGAAGTTAGCGGGTGAATGATTGATTAAGGTGATTTGATGATGATGATGATATTGTCAAAGATAACATCAATTCAATTCGTACCTGAGATTCAGCAACGATCTCGTCAAGACTGCGATCCATTGTAACGTTATTGTAAAAATGGATGTTTTGGTAGACGTCAACTACAACTCGACGCGGCTTTGCAACGAAGAACGTAGGAAGTACATAAGTACGTGGTAGACCGTAAACCGTAAGCTGTAGGCCGTAGGCCGTAGCACCAGAGCTTTGACGTTATTTTCTTACCGATAAGTAAGAAGCTAGGTAGATAAGCTGCAGCTGTCTAACCATATTAGGAAATAATTGACTACGTGTACAAAGCACTGTATGGATACTGTACGTCACCGCCAAATAGGGGGCGAGCTTACACTAGAAGGCATTCTGTATCTTCCTTAGCAGATCCATTCTGACGTTGAAGCCAATTACATGTGTTTGTTATACAGCATCTAGTTACCAATTGCTAAAAAGTACAAACTACCCATTGTTATTTTCTTCATAGTGATTTAACCCTAGGACTATTCTTAGCAGGTAGCACAGTCTGCTTATAAGAGAAAAGAAGCTCTCGGAAGGTCAACCTTCGTAGTAAATGACTGAGGCTGCTCGGTGGTTTCGCTCATATGAGACTGGTTTGTGGCCTTTAGGAAAATACCAGTCTTCGATACTACCCCGAAGTGATCATCGATGATATCGACTTTATCCGACAGGTCAGCGGTATCGGGCTCTTGATCACTATTTTGAACCACGCCTATGGTCGTGGTCGGTGTAATCTTCTGACTTGAACCTATTTCGTCCTTTGTCAAGTGTGGTTCGATGCAGAATATGAGATATGACCCCGGTGTCACAAGACCCTCTGATGAGTTAGGGTTATTACGTTCTTGGAATGCTCTTATGAACAACTCGATATCATCCTGGTCTGGCGACGAATGATTCGTCTCTGGGTCGAGTGAGAGTAGTCCTTGTTTGAGGCCCCAGCCTCCTCCTCCACTAACTGCACACTTATTAGCTTAATTCTCATCCCCCGGCTAGTATTTTACGTACGGATCTTGTGTAATCGACACCCAGAAGATAGTAGCTCAGAAAACACATTTATAGCTTCAAGCGATAGTTCCGCTTCGGACTGAGATGACTTGGCTTCAAAGACCTTTAGGCCAAAGAGATTTCGCTTTTCTACGACCTCTGGGGGTATGACCCAACACCATACTCCAATAGGACCAGGTGAATATGATGTATCCCGTTCAGACCTTGTGTCAAAGACTTTTGGTATCAGAGCTTCTAGCTCTTTGGATGCCGGCGTTGTAGTACCATCGACTTCGACCTGTCGAACAATATTACCCAACCCAGCAACAATCTTTCGAGGGGGAGTCAACGGTAATAGTGGAAGGAGGGGCTTTATATGGTTCCCTGAAGCAGCACGAAGGCATATTCTTTGAAATTGTTTCTCCTGTACCATAGTACGCACTGCAGACCCGTTACCATCACGTTTCCAGCTGCTTGCAAATAAGGTGGATCGTCTTCCATTTTGGAAAATTGTATTTGCCAGTGGCAGTGTGATCTCAAGCGGCCTGGTGTCCCTAGGTAGAGGATTTGACAAGAACGACACGGAAGATTCCCTCTCCTGGTCAACGTTTGATCCAAAATCCTCAGCAGACCATAAGCCGGGAAGGATGCCGTCCGTCGAGCCATACAATATTGAGAGACCAGTCCGAGGCTCGCTAAATAGTTGCTTTGGGGTAAGTCCGTCTGTCACCGCGCATAACACATTAATAGGGTTTGAATTATCCTGTATCGTTGTCTTCGGCTTGAAGAGACTTCCTAAGATGCTGGATACAAAGCCCTCGTCTTCTAACCAGGTTGCAAAGTCGCGAGAAGCAAAAATAGCTGCTCCATAACTGAGGCCGCCTACATTATGTACACTTTCAGATAATTTCGACGACCTTGTAAGATGTTTGTTTAATTCATCTATGACTGTTCGCTATGCCTACGTTAGCATTGCTTTATAATTCTAGGGTATGTCAAACTGACTTTGGGGACTTTTGTCGATAAGGTAAGAGTGATTTTTTCAGCGGCACTTGGCTGACTTCCAAAGTTTCGTTTATACAAACGATGGTACCTCTTTATAAGACTGGCATTAAATATACGAGGCCGCATAATGTTAGACCTCTTGGACTATCTCTCTTGACAGCCCTGATTACCTCCTTGGTTTTATATGAGAAAGCTGGGTCGGGTTGAAAGGGTATGTATTGTACCTAGTATCTCCGGAGCTTTGCATCGACCAATCACATGTGATTAAACCTTGCCCATAAGCGGTGGCTCGTACTTTGTATGGAGGTACTTGTACCTACTTTGCATCTCATATGTAACTCATCATACATAATTATCCGTCTCCTTTTACCAGACTCCCTAAATATGCATGATTCATGAACATAAATTGAGGAATTTCATACGTGGGTTAAGAACTCGAGAAAATCATCAATGCATTTGAGGAATGCCGCTTTCTTTATTAAATAACAAGTGTTTAACGTTACCGTTGGTGTTCCAAGAATTTCAGTTCGCGGTATGTACTTTGTGGCGCTGCTTTTACCAGGGAAAAAAGGAGGAAAAAGAATAAACTTCAGCTGCTGTTTGTACGAAGATCCCCACTGTCCATCGTCCAATTAGGGTCTAATAGGCCCGTCGTGGTCCCTTACACTGCGCCTTTAAGACCTAAGACCTATTAAGACCATGCCTACGGACTGACACTTAGGCCCTGATCGGCTCGAAATATAAGCCTGGCTTAAAGCAAAATAAGCCTGGCTTATAATATTTTCTACGCTAAGAAAAAAAACCTTTCCCTTTTGAGCAGTATTTAAGCCACAGATTCTGGATTAACCTATAGAAATTGAGTTAACTCCCTGTAAGCAATGTATCGCGCTAAGAGAGGCAGTATGCTAGGCTCAAAAGGGCTAGCAGACCCTTTAATTACTACTTTAGGAAAGAAGGCTTATTTGAAAATAAAGTCAGTAAATAAACATGGCTTAAGGAAAATAAGCCTGGCTTAAGGCTTACGGCTAATTATAGAAGCTTTTCATTCTGGATTAGGAAGGCGGTAGTAAGAGGCAGAACCCCACCCCTTGAGTCAGCAAAAAGAGAATACTTCGTAGTCCCACTCATTTTATATGGGTCTTGGATGTATCTTTTTTTGAAATAAGCCTGGCTTATATTTTGAGCCGATCACAGCCTTAGCTTGAGCGATGACCCTACATAAGTCTCGATGCGCCTCGACGGCGTCGGCGCAATCCTATCTAGCTCTACATCCGTTTCCTTAAACCCCTATCAACCTAATTTTTTAATCCAATGGCGGACCTAACTATCCGTAACCTCACAATTACTCCGCTGGAGCTTAAGCTCGTGGAGCGGTTCGAAGGACAACCATCATCCGGTCGTCATACTCCCGTCGGGAACATCACTAGTAAACTAACTGGCATTTTCAACTCTACATCTGTTGCGCCTAACGTTCGCATTCAGGGTGAGGCTAGAGACCGCCGTGATGTGTCCATTCCCATCGGGCGCTTCGAAACCCGCGTTACGGATATTCGCACAGCTGACCCGGGCCGGGAAGTCATTCGTTTGACTTTTGAGTCTGAGGGTCGTCGATATCAAGTGGATGTGCCGAGTGCTTCGCAACGCAGCACAGTCATGACGAAGTTGGATGGTGCCCCCAACGAATACACAACCATCTATGTACAGGCCGGCAGTTGTCTTGCCATCTTCAGTTCCACTAACCTCTCGAGTTGGATGCGAGAGCTGCGTGACGAATACCCCTTATCGGCTCTGTCCATACCGGGTACACATAACAGCCCAACCTGCCACGTCGCACTGCCTTCAGTTCGTTGCCAAGCGGTTAATGTACGCGAACAACTGGAGAATGGCGTCCGTTTTTTTGATATCCGCGTAAATGTCAGCACGGACTCTTCGGAACTGGCACTTGTGCACAGCGCATTCCCCATCTCGCTCACGGGAAGCAAATACTTCAAGGACATGCTTGATGTTATTTACTCATTCTTAGACGCCAACTCGTCCGAGACCCTGATTATGAGCGTGAAGCGCGAAGGTACCGGGAAGGGCACCGATCAGCAGCTATCCAAGATTCTCAAGGACCGCTTCTACGGGGATGGGAAGCGATGGTACACGGAACCGCGGATTCCGAAGATTGGCGAAGTACGGGGCAAGATCGTGCTGCTTAGACGTCACCACAACGACCCAAGCCTCAATGGCGAATGGGGCGGTCGAGGATGGGCGCTCGACGGTAGTGTCTGGCCGGACAATTGCGAGGATGGATTACTCGGGAGTGGTATTGCCCGTATACAAGATTTCTACGAAGTTGACCAAACTCACAATATTCAAAAGAAGATCGAATTTGCACGCATGCATCTTGAACGTGCAGCCGAACCATTTTGCCCCCTTCCAGGACGTGAAGGCTATAAGGAGAACGCACCTGTCCAGCCTTTCTTTGTGAATTTCTTGAGTGCTAGCAATTTCTTTAACGCCAACTGCTGGCCGGAGAAGATTGCGGCCAAGGCAAACCCGGCCATCATCGAGTATTTATGCATACGACACGCGGCTGATGGTAAGGGGCCGAAAGGTCTGAAGGTGGGTGACGGGAGCACCGGTGTGGTCGTTACGGATTGGGTTGGACAAGATGGTGATTGGGACCTCATAAGATGCATCGTTGGTTGGAATGCAAGATTGCAGTTAAAGCAATAGTCTTTGTTGGTCTAAACTATACCCCTTGGTTGCTTTCCTAAGCTTGATTACTGAAGTGTTTTTGGGAGCCCAGCTTACGGTTAGAAATATATAGATGGAATAGACTTGGGTTCCAATAGCTTTAATAATTAGAGATATTTCGTCTATAGATACTGAATACGGGCCATGTCATATTATATGTTGAAGAGCCCATGCATTGTAAATAATATCGTCTGATGATGAGATGCTTACTTGTTATCGTTATTGTTATTCTGCCCCTTTAACATTCAAGCTAAGAAGCCCAAAGTTCTAAATTGACAACCAATTATTTATATTCATCTTGCTAGCTGGTCCGAAGCAAAACGAGAAACTTGAAATTTTTATCGAGACAATATGGGTATGCGTCGTTTATATTAAATGAAATGAAATAAGCGCCGAAGTAGTAAAGTAATTGCTAAGAAAAGACAGTAATGCGGAAGCTTGTGATGTCCTGTTTGCTTTAATTTCTGCGGTGTTACAACCGTAGAAAAGTAGTTCGGGGGTTCCGTCCAATGCTCTTTTGCACATGCTAGTGCGATACGTCATACTGATACTTACAACAGATGAGCTGTAAGCTATAAGCTAAGCCCCACTGCAACTAAAATTACCTAAAGTAACCTAACCTACAGCTTCCTCTGCCGTACTCTGCCGTAATTCGTACAAACAATTCAGCTCCCAGTGCACTGGGTCCGTTTTCAGTTTGAACTGCGTTTTGGTGGACGGATTCCTCCGCCATCTTACTTCATTTTTTTTTTTGATTTTTGGACCAATATCTTCCAATCTTCCAATCTTCCATGCCATGTTAAAGAGGCCACCGATATTCTTTTCCGGATCGTTTGTTATGGCGGATACCAAATTGTAACTCGGCCCGTTTCATACTATCGTCGACCCCGTCGCATTCTATCGCATCCACCGCGTCCCGAGGCTACCGAGGCTCGTTTTATTATAGCATACCAGCTGCCAGCTGCCTAGGTAGCCCTACATCTTAGATCTTCATTTAGATGCCCGCTGCCCACTTCCTGACACGGTAAACTTTGCGCCAACATAAGACGACGCAAACCTAGAATATTGGCCAACAGAGACGAATCCCTTAGGGAAAACTTAAAATAAAACCCACAATAACGAATAGAATTTTGACTCTTGAGTGACGATACGCAAAGAGCTATTGCCATTTCTACTTGTTCCACATAGGTATGTTTATCTTGAATTAGTTTCACCACGGGTGCGATACTACGAACTTTACCTATATATCACCAGTCATGGCAGACGGCAAGCCTGGAAGTCCTCGGCCTCAGGAGCCGCTTAACAGCCCTCGCGGCTCCAAGCTGCCGCGTCTGGGGCAGAGGCGCCATCAAGACCAAAGTCAAACAGTAGATTCTGATTCTAAGATAGATCCTGAGAAGAATAACCCGTCGAACGGCCCTACTCACGATATCAAATCTGTATCTAATAAAGAACGGAAACCTAGGAGAACTTCTGGTTCATCGGGCATTGTATGTTCGCCCCTGTCGTTGGGTAGTACGAAGAGAAGATATTGATCGATATTCTTTCCGTCTTAGCCGATCCACGACTGCATTAACTTCCCCGGTCCTCGTACTCCACCTCGCACAACTCGAACTACATCCGGCAGAGTCCACACACCCCGTGTAACGAGCGACAGTACCCCTCATCCATCTTTGGGAAATTTGAGCTCCTCGTATAAAGATTCACTCAGCGCCGCTCGGGCTGTCTTGCCCGGCCCAAGCCCTTCTACGTCTTATATTCCCAGAACTCTCGCTTATCAGGCGTGTTCTCCGCAACAGGTTGTCGGGCGTAAAGATCATAAAGCGAGGGAGGTTTCTAAGATGGACAACACTTCAAAGAAAGAAAAGCTTACCAGCGGGGGGACTGATGTGAATGGCACTTCGGGGATTGAGTCAACTAAGCTTGAGCCACAGATACTAAATGGCGAAGATGACGTGCAATCTAATAATAAGGACGAGTCCGGGGAGAAATATGGTTCTTCAGGTTTCGACAGGAGTGCTTATTCTACAGAAGGCTGCGAAACTCCAGTTAATGGCTTAGAGACTACCGCTGGCGGAGATAAGACAGACGGGGCCAGTTACGCCTCTGCCCTCAAGTCTGGTCTAGACGGACAAGACAAAGACTTTGCATTATACAAGCGCCGTACTAACACACAAGACGACGATGATTCGTACCCTGAGTTGGATGATATAACAGTGGATGAAATTCATCCGCCCCCTAGGCCAAGTGCTAACGGAGGGATCCGGTGGGCTCCGTGGAATGTCCCGTGGAAACGCAGAATGCAGACGCTTATTGTGCTCCTACACTGCATGTGCATCGCACTGACAGTCTCGATTTTCTTCGCGCTGTGCGCGAATCCTTTTGCTTGGCCGTTGTTGCTTATATACCTTTTACATGTGTTGAGCTCGAAGGCTGCCACGGATGGATCGTTGAGATACCGATCCGAACGGTTCCGTCAAAGCTATATATGGCATCTTTTCGCGGGCTACTTCCCGGCTAAGCTCCACAAAACTCACGAGCTACCATCCACTCGGAAGTATATCTTCGGTTACCACCCTCATGGTATTATCTCCCATGGCGCCTGGGCGGCTTTCGGTACCGAGGCTCTAGGCTTTTCTGAGAAGTTTCCTGGCATCACGAATAGTTTATTGACATTGGACTCCAACTTCCGCATTCCGCTATATCGTGAGTACATATTAACCCTGGGGTTGCGATCAGTCTCGAAAGAGTCTATTGTCAACATCCTGACAAAGGGCGGGCCGAACGGAGAAGGTATGGGCCGTGCCGCTACCATTGTTATTGGTGGTGCCCGTGAGTCTCTTGAAGCGCAACCAGGCCAAATGCGTTTGATTTTGAAGGAACGCAAGGGCTTCGTCAGAATTGCAGTTAGAACCGGCGCAGACCTAGTGCCCGTGCTCGCGTTCGGCGAAAACAACCTTTATGACCAACTACATCCTAGGGAACACCCACTTGTACACAACTTTCAGATGTTCGTCCTAAAGGTGTGGAAGTTCACTCTCCCTTTCTTACACGGGCGCGGTATCTTCAATTACGATGTAGGCTTGATGCCATACCGCCGTCCATTGAACGTGGTGGTCGGAGCCCCGATTAAAGTTACGCAGTCGGCCGTTGTGGACCAGGCAGAGGTCGACCGGTTGCATGACCTATACATTACCGAACTGGAGAAGCTGTGGGACCAATACAAGGACAAATTTGCTCCCGACAGGAAAGAAGAGATGCAAATACTATCCTAAAACAGTTGCATCATACTTCCATAGAACTTTCTTTTTTTTTTTTTTTCTAGTTCCCTTTGTATTACATGTATGGTTTAAACATAGGCGTATAGGTCCGCTTGTCGTCAAGTAAAACTCAGGAAGGCGTGCGAAGGATAATCATCATTGCTTTTTTGAGACTCGTCTTCGGTATACGAAGCAAGCGGGTTTAGTGTAATTCTAACTGTTAGAACACATAAGGTTAGGTAGAATTGTCTAGTTCTTCTCGGAGGGAAGAAACTAAGAACAATAGACTTGGATTTTATTTTATACTTGTCTGAGTATCTCGCGCTGTATTAATATATCAAAAGCTAGTGGATTTAAAATAGCCTATTGGTAGAATGAATATATTTGGCATTGTATGAATATTCATAGATGGTAAGAATACCAACCTAGGTAGGTGGTTTGAAGATATTTTACTACCAGTTTTACATATACAGCTTGGATCCTATGTATGCTATGTATGACAATGGCACGTAAGGGCGTCTCGATGTTGCGTCAAAAGCTGGGAGGTCACAATTTCATCTTGGAGATCAATTACCTTGTTTTGTACAACGTCATGGGTTGCACGAGCATCGCGATGCTCATAGTCCAAGATTTCTAAAGATGCTAAGATTCTAAGCGTGGATGAGATCAAGATCGCGGGTGCCCGTTTAAGTTGGAATCGCCACGCGGATTGGAGGTTTACATAACCCCGGATTTGCTCGGCGACCCACACACCTTGCATAAGCAAAATGCACTAAGTTAGGCCTAGTGACTTCTTTTCTCCAAAGCTCAGCTGTGGTCCTGTGGAAAAGATGTCAGTCTCCATATTTCCGACGGTGAGAGTCAATTACAGGGGTCCAAGCGAATACTAGCTTTTGCATGTTTACTTGGCGTTCCAACGTGGTTCCAGGGGAAATTGATTTTGGTATACGGGTTATATAGGGGCATGAGGGATGGTAAGTTTGTATGGGATAACTTAGTTATTCGAAAAGTCAATTGCTCTTTTAAGATCAACGGGTAGTTCTGTAGTAAGATAGACTAACTATGATTCATGATAAGTTGGACTTTTAAATTGTAAGATGTCAGAAATGAACACATAAGATCCAAACAGTATAGTGTCTATATTTAGGTACAGTGTACACAAAGCATTGTACAATTACACATATGGAAGTTAACCCCATAATACCTCTCGGATGTACAGAATAGGTACTACGGATCTGATTTTAGGTAGTCGCTAGTTCATCCCAAGTGTCCCCCCAAAAACTCCATCACCTGCTTCGATCGCAACACCAACTAGAACAACTTACGGTTGCTCCTTTTCGTTTAGGTATTGTTCGAGTCGACAAGTCCCCTGTCATTAGGTAAAAAGAGGGTAAAAAAAGGTTTAAAAAAAAGGGGGGGGGGATTGTTCAATTCGGATCCAATTCGAGTTTTTATGTTTTATGCCGCCCAAAGTTGGCCGACGCTAGTTAAAGTTACGGTTAGCTTGATGAGGCTAGGGGTCCTTTCCAGGCGTTACCAGGGGTTCATTTGAACATTGAACAAATGATGCTTGCAGTTTAGGTACTTGCTGCTTTTGGTTTTCTATCTGGGTCTAATCTGCGTGTATCACTTTTCGAGTCTTTGCCGTACGCTGACTTAATTATTCAACATCCACATTAAAAAAAATATGTCTTCTTCTCCTTTGTCCAATAATCATCTTTCCCAATCCCAAAGACGCCTATCTACTCTTCCCTCACCGTCTCATCCCGCCACACTATCTGTTAAAAGCGTACTTACACCTAATTCCACGAATCCCGACTTCTCCAATCCCTCATCAGCATCTTCCGCCACCACTAGCTTTAAGGTAGATTGGTCGTCTGATGGTGCTAACCATTCCTCTTCTAACCCTGCCGGCCGCCGTCTTGAGGATATCGAGATGGATTCTATAGCTCCTCAAGGCCATCGTCGCCGCCGAAGTACTCTTACTGCCAACCCCAACATCCCTCAGCCGTCCGATTCGCGGACTCCACGACCACGCTCTACTAGTCGTAAAAGTCTGGGGGGGTTAGAAGGCAAAATCTCCGAAGAGGATCAGCGCCGGGACGCGTCAAGATCGGACAGCAAGGAAGATGACAGCTTGTCTGAAGAAGACCTACACGATGATGAAGAAACAGGTCTGACGAAGAAGGATAAGCGAAGAAAACGTGCCAAGAGACGGCGCAATACGAGGTTAGACCAGAGGATCGCACGGGACAAGATTACGGACGAGGAGCGAAAAGAGGCAGATCAGGATGTGTTTAAGAAATTGGCTGTCAACGCTGTTCTAATTGGGCTTTGGTATTTATTTTCGCTTTCAATCTCTTTAGTAAGTCAACTTATATTTCTCGTGAAGACTCTTGAAGAGGTATATGAATTATATATGCCCAGTTGCTAACAGAAATCACAACTTATAGTACAACAAATGGATGTTCGATTCGGGCCAACTTAACTTCGCTTTCCCCTTATTTACCACATCAATGCACATGCTCGTGCAATTTTCCCTTGCGAGTTTAGTATTATACTTCGTACCCTCCTTACGGCCTAATAATAGCCAACATAATTCCGACTTGGGCCGATCGAGACACGAGTCCGAGCCTGAACGACCTCTTATGACCAAACTATTTTATTTGACGAGAATTGGGCCGTGTGGTGCGGCAACTGGTTTAGATATTGGACTTGGAAATACATCCTTGAAGTTCATAACCCTTACATTTTATAGTATGTGCCGATATATGTTTCACGATGAGAACTTGAAAGCTAACCTATATATAGCTATGTGTAAATCTTCGTCCCTAGCTTTCGTATTAATATTCGCCTTTGTATTCCGCCTCGAAACTCCTACCTGGAAGCTAGTTAGCATTATCGCAGCTATGACAGCCGGTGTGGTAATGATGGTAGCAGGAGAGGTTGAGTTCCAACTCGGAGGATTTATTCTCGTAATATCTGCTGCCTTTTTCTCTGGCTTCCGCTGGGGTCTGACGCAGATCCTCCTACTTCGAAACCCCGCCACGTCAAACCCGTTCTCTAGCATCTTCTTCCTTGCGCCGGTTATGTTCGCCACGCTGATAGTAATCGCAATACCTGTGGAAGGGTTCTTCGAATTGATCGAGGGGTTGAAGGTATTGGCCAATGAATGGGGTGCCATCAGAACCCCTCTTATCCTTCTCTTTCCAGGAACGATCGCCTTCTTGATGACTGCCAGCGAATTCGCTCTGCTGCAGCGAAGCAGCGTTGTCACACTTTCCATTGCCGGTATCTTCAAAGAGGTCGTGACTATTTCTGCGGCAGCGTTAGTTTTCGACGATAAGCTTACGCCTATCAACATTTCCGGTCTTGTTGTGACCATCTGTGCTATTGGCGCATACAACTGGATCAAGTTGAGTAAGATGCGCAACGACGCCCGATTGGAAGCACACAACCGAGGTTACCAGCAGGCGCAATCGGGTTCATCGAGCGAGTTCGAACGCGGAAGCGATTCGGACGAGGAAGACGCGGGACTCCTAGCCCATGAGGAAGCGAGCGGGATTGAGGACAATCTGCTACCAGCCGATGGAGATATAATATCACATGCAGGTCCCTCTAGCTCGACAGAACCTCATCGGACTGAACGTTCCCGAGAAGATTGATTATCGTATGCCGCATTTCATTTGTAAAAGGTTTATCAACGGAATAGAAGCATAGGAAATATGGCGCAACTTGTACATCTATATGGGATTCAGCATAGTCAAATGCGGCAGTTCAACAACTAGTCTGCACGCACGACAGAAAGGCCAATGGGACGAGTGAACCAGTCGCCTGAGAAGCATAACGCCGATTATTGCATTGACAGGAGTAGTAAAGGGCCCTTGGTAAAAGGGGCAGGCCCACGCATTTATCTACCAGATAGGTAGCAATCATCGACTGGCCGGTCGATCAGTTGGACAGAAGCAAGCAAATCTCCTACATTCAAAGCTCAAAGCACATAAGTAGGAGGAAAGGAAGGGAGCGGAGGACCCGGTGTGAAAGCCCGATCAAGCAGTGAGCAGACATATTAGCAAGATACCCTCAATTGCAAATATAGAGAAGACCCATACAGCTTGCTATTTAGATACGGACACATGTCGAGTGGATTATAGAAAGTTGTAGAAATAAGTTTTATAGAAGGGCTGCCTGTACGTACGGGGTTTTCTAGGTGGTTAATGTGTTGAATTGGGAATTGGCACAGGATCAAATTTGTAGCAAGACTCAATACTATCGATCATATCATAGCGTGCGACGTACAAGTATAACTTGGTGTTCTGTCATGTTTGATTAGTATAATAGTTATGCTCCGTGGTATCTAGAAACAGGTCTTCTGATCCAGTCTGCGCGTCTTTAACGCCTGATATTAAAACACACCCAGCGTTACAACGCCATAATTATGCATGCAGGTATAACCACGAGCAAGGTATATACATATCCTCCCCCTGTTACTCAACCCAATAACTTCAGCCCGCCCTTCGTCTTCTGACCCGGCTTATGCACGCCCGTCGGGACAGGGCCGAGATGAGGTTCGTGGGCATCTTCGCGCTTCCCTGCGCCGGAACCATTACCACCGTTACCACCGCGGTTCTTATTCTTGTTCTTGTTCTTGTTCTTGCCGTTCTTGTTCCAGCGGTTGTTGTCCTTGACGACGGTGGGCTTGATCTCGGTGGTGCTCTTGCGCACGACGACCGGGTGGCTCTGGATGTACTTGCCGTTCATCTCCTTGGCCGCCTGGAAGAACTCGTCCGGGTCGCTGAAGGACACGAACCCGTACCCCTTGGACTTGGACGTTATCTTGTCCCGGATCACGCGCGCCTTCTGCAGCGACTTCCACTGCGAGAAGGCTTTGTACAGAGATTCGTCCGTTGTTTCGCCCGCTAGGTTACCGACGAAGAGCCGCAGGTGCGACGGGTCCCACTCGAGGAGCGTGTCGTCGGACCACTTCTGCCCACCGCCTGCTCGCACCACCGTCTTCTTCTTCTCGCCATTCGCCGCCGCGGTATTAGCCGCTGTTGCGGCGGCCGCACCGGCGCTTGGTTCCGCAGCATACGTCGTCGTTGCGCCGTTACCGTAACCTCGATTGCCAGATCCTGCACCCGCTGCTCCTGCCGCTGCCGGCGCGCCAGCACCCCCTTCCTTAGTGGGATCTTTCACGTATGCGCTCTGCCACTGCGCGATCTGCGCCGCCATGTCCGGGTCGTAGTCGTCGTTCTTCGCCTGGTTGGGAGCCGGGAAGGGGTTGCGGATCTGGGGGGGCGCGGCGTAGGACGGGGCCGCGGCGGTGGGAGCAGGAGCAGCAGCAGCAGCAGCAGCTGTGTGCGTCGCGCCGTAGTAGCTCTGCTGGTAGCCCTGCTGCTGCTGGTGGTGTCCAGGGTACGAGTACGGATTCGCTACCGCAGCCGGGGGTGGTTGTTGGTAGGCGCCGGTCACGGAGTAGGGCTGGTAGGAGGAGCCATACTGGCTTCTAGAGGCGGCGGGGGCGGGAGCGCCAGCATAGGTCGTCGGAGCGCTGGAGTAGGCGGGCGGCGGCGGCGGCGGCGGCGCGTAGGGGCCGGGGGCTCGGGAGCCGGGGCTCGGGGTGTGGGCGGGGGAAGCAGAAGAAGAGAAGGCGGGCTTGAAGCCGGAGACGCGCGAGGGGGGCGGGCGCGGAGGAAGCGAAGAATTGCTGGAGCCTGGAGGAGGCGGATAGGACATGATGAATTTTGCTGTGCTCCCGATGCGGTGGTGGTGGTGGTGGTGTATATGTGTGTGTGTGTGTTTCGGGTGCAACACGTACCTACGAGTTCCGGATATAGCCTGAGCTCTTATTGTTTCTTCCTCTTTATTGTTTTTGTCTGTCTGTCTGCTTAGAGCCTTTACCGCCTTAGTTCGAGGCTTTCATTGACTTGGGCATGGGTATAATAAAATGATTATAAATAAATACGTGCGCGCTCAAACCGTAGGGAGGGTAAGACGTGTTGCGTGTGTATGTGGAATTGGCGGTGATGCGGTGACGTTGGTGAAAGTGGTTCTATCGACGAGATTCTATGGAGTGCACGCAGCCTAATTCGAAGTGCTTGATATAAAATTCCATGGTTGAAGTCTCTTTGATCTGTGGCGCCGCTAAATGTGGCGGTGCGCTAATGCTTGGATATGGTCACATGACTGCGGTACTTCTTGCCCGTACCTATCCACTTACACGGGTAGTCATTGGGTTTTGTCTCAACAGAATCATCAACATTGTGAGTTTTATAACATCTAGTTCGCTAATAAGCAGGTTAGCTATGAAATTCCGGTCTTTTTCTACTACGTTATACCGATTATTAGACGCAGTCTCTTCAGAAATGAGTTATTACTTTGTACCTAGGTACATAATCGTCCAAACATTAACACTTTATGTTTGTTTGTTCAGTTGCTAACTTACTCTTGACCTCCGTTTACACCTACCAGTACCACCTTATGCTGGTTTTACTATAGTATATATCCTAAGTATAGAAAATAGTATTCAGATTTCCAAAAGCTAATCAAATGCTATCTGATTTAACTCGTGTTAAAAGCCGGTAGCTAGTTCAAAGAATTACTTCGTTATAAATACTTGTTTTCATCCGTCATTCATCATCAACACTACCTACAAGCATATTCCCTCTTACCTTATCTCTCAACTGTCGGTCAGATTCCCTGAATTGCCAAGAGGGATACTTACCTGATAAGGCCGCTAAGCATTAATACACAAGAGGGCCGGCAATCCGCATAAAGGGCCGAGAACTTAGGGAGTTCCCTGATTGGCCCAAGGCCATTAATCTATTGCCCGGTTCCCCATGAGACATTTTGCTGTAGCCTCGCAGTAATAAGTGGGATTTAGCGTCAATCCTGGTTAACTCGTTCCAGGCCGAGTTCCGCCGCAATTACTCTCGGCCGGTTATTGCGTCGCTTCGCGGACCGCCTCCAACTGAATTAGTCAGATTGAGTGACATATATATACGAGAATGCTACAACTTGGGTTGGTGTCTATTAAATAGCACGGCTTTACAATAAGTTAGTTCCTGGAACTGTTACCGATATCTCCAAGATGGGGCATTGTTGGTTATAAGTGACTGGGGCTTGAACGCCATTCCGGTAACCCCCTGTTTCGACATATTGATTGTCTCACAATCATGGAGTCAGCAGTCGGTTTGGATATGTGAGTATTCGGTTGCTAAGCATTATAATAAGCATAGGTAACCATTGTAGGATTGGATCCAGCAGTTTCTTATCCAGGTTAGCTGATGATAGAGCAGCTGTCCAAGAGCAGGTACCAGCAAATTTCTCAACCTTGTAGGACCGAGAGTTCAGCCTGATAGACGGCGGCCTTACACGAGTATGGCTCAACAAGTATATTGCCATCTAACCCATTATTGCATATATCGTACATACCTACGTAGTTCAAATAAAACCCGATGTGGATCCAGGCTCATCTATGACCAAGCATTTCGTCCGCCGGTGGGTTTACGAAACGGCGTTAAGGAGGTCTCACGGGGGATCTGAATCAACCAAGATCGACATGAGGCGTCTCCCATGTTAGAGAAGAACGAAGTGGCATGTTTTTAATTATCTGTGAAGTAGATTATGCTGCTTCAAAATGTAAGTTGGTAAGTATCAATAATATAACTAATAGGTTCTTAATGGTTAATGTGTAATATGATATATGCATGTAGGTAGGTACCTATGTATGTAATAGGTTCTCACGATCCGCGATCGGTGATAGGCGAGGGTGAAAGTATGCGAACCGACGCGTAGCGGGCAGTTGGAAAAGAAGGGTCCTTAGTAATAAGCCCGTGCCTTCCGGGCATTCGATTATAGGCGGGTTCCAATAGGTAATTGGAGGGTACATGTAGGGGAAAATCGGTAGGGGAAGGTAAGGTAATGTATCTCATCCCCCCTCCTACCCTTTTTTTTTTCTCCTGGGCACCATTTTCTTACTTACCCCTCCATCAAATCCACTTCAAATCCACTTTTTTTCAACTAACTCCATCATAGAAAAGTAACCTCCCTCCCGCGCCAACTCGTAGTTTACAATTGATTCTTTATATTTCCGCTCTCCATCTCGTCGCTTTAGCAAATACCATACCTTCGCCTCTCTTACCATTGTGTGACCAAATATCGCTACAATCATGTCTGGTGCCGTGTAAGTTTCAACATACCTCTATCTTACCCTGGCGATGATGGTTCTCCTTTTACCCCGCCATCAGAATCATCACCCACCCCGCCGACTCCTGTCCCTTTCTTTCTACCCAACGCATTTGAATGCCTTAACGACCCATGTAACTGAAATAGCTCTTTGGGTCCTCTAGGGCTCGTCTTACCAATATAACCAGCTCTCTGGGAGGCCCGAGGCGAGCTTCTTTCATTATATCATTATCTACGCATTCGTCGAAAATCGCTCCATTGAAGCCATGCTAACCATTTCAAAAGTGCTGACTTGGGCCTCATTGGCTTGGCCGTCATGTATGTTGATCCCAATCCCTAAACCTCTTAGTAAGCTCCCAAGATATTCATTTGTCATAGGGGTCAGAACTTGATTCTGAACATGGCCGACCACGGCTTCACCGTCTGCGCATACAACCGAACTGTCTCCAAGGTAGATGCGTTCTTGGCAAACGAGGCCAAGGGCAAGTCTATTGTCGGTGCTCACTCCAATGAGGAGTTCATCTCCAAGCTAAAGAAGCCTCGCCGTGTCATGCTGCTGGTACAAGCTGGCAAGGCTGTCGACGACTGGATCGAGACCCTACTCCCTCTCCTTGAGAAGGGAGACGTCATCATTGATGGCGGCAACTCTCACTTCCCCGACTCGAACCGACGAACTAAATACCTCTCGGGCAAGGGTATCCGATTCGTCGGTTCCGGTGTTTCCGGTGGTGAGGAAGGTGCCCGATACGGCCCTTCGCTGATGCCGGGTGGTAACGAGGAGGCGTGGCCCCATATCAAGGATATCTTCCAAAGCATTGCTGCCAAGAGCGATAACGAGGCATGCTGCGAATGGGTTGGTGACGAGGGTGCTGGCCACTACGTCAAGATGGTGCACAACGGTATCGAGTATGGTGACATGCAACTTATTTGCGAGGTTCGTTGCCCTTATTTTCGTTACCCCTATATTTTATCCGGGCAACCCTTTCGACACAGCCGAGCTAATTCCACCAGGCCTACGATATCATGAAGCGTGGTCTTGGATTAAGCAACAAGGAGATTGGTGATGTCCTTGCCAAATGGAATAAGGGCGTCCTAGACTCCTTCTTGATCGAAATCACCCGTGACATCATGTACTTCAACGACGACGACGGAACGGCGCTGGTTGAGAAGATCCTGGACCAGGCTGGTCAGAAGGGTACTGGCAAGTGGACCGCTATCAATGCTCTCGACCTCGGAATGCCCGTTACTCTGATCGCTGAGGCCGTGCTTGCCCGCTGTCTGTCTTCGATCAAGGCCGAGCGAACCAAGGCTTCTACTAAGCTTCAATACGTCGGCCGCACATCTAAGTTTGAGGGTAGCAAGGAACAATTCCTTGATGACCTCGAGCAGGCTCTATACGCTTCCAAGATCATCTCGTATGCTCAAGGTTTCATGCTGATGCAGGAGGTATGTCATATTTCCATTTAAATCCTTCACTAAAAGTCCAAGCATTTCTAACATGATATTGTTAGGCCGCGAAAGAGTACAAGTGGAAGCTCAACAAGCCTTCCATTGCCTTGATGTGGCGAGGTGGTTGCATCATCCGCTCAGTCTTCCTGAAGGATATCACTGCGGCTTACCGAAACGACCCCAACCTCGAGAACCTGCTTTTCGACGACTTTTTCAACAAGGCCATCCACAAGGCTCAGCCCGGCTGGAGAGATGTTGTTGCTAAGGCCGCCGTCCTCGGAATCCCAACCCCTGCCTTCTCCACTGCTCTGTCGTGGTTCGACGGATACCGCACCAAGGACCTACCCGCCAACCTTCTCCAGGCCCAGCGTGACTACTTTGGAGCTCACACCTTCCAGGTTAAGCCCGAGGCTGCCAATGCTAAGTACCCCGAAGGCCAATATATTCACGTTAACTGGACTGGTCGGGGCGGTAATGTGTCGGCTTCCACGTACCAGGCATAAAGGATGGTATACATGGAAGCGAATATGAGCGCGCTTACCAATGGTAGGTTTGGCGTATAGGAAGGGTCATTCTTAATAGATGGAAAAAGGAATGATTTAAAACGAGCATGCTGAGCTATGACGTGACATAGTCAACCCACCAAGTTTAGAAGAATGAAAATAAATGACTACCGAATTAATGGAAACATCGATATGAACATATTTGGAAGATTGAAAAGTCTACGCGATATTATGTCTTTAAAGCAACTTGCGGGGGCATCTCGAATACAGTTGAAAATGAAAACGAGCGTAAAATGCAAGCCTGTAAGTTTAGTCAATGTAGCTGTTACCTTACCTAGGTAGGTACCTACTCAGGTACATAGGTACTTGAAGTTCCACTAATGCACGTGATATTGAAATCTAGTTGGCTCTAGCCACATTTGGGTACATAGTACTTAAGGTACTACCTACCTAGACCTGGAGCTATTAGTGTCAAGCCTCAGGCGTAACACTGTTAAATTTCCCCGAAGGAAAGTTGAGCTTTTGTCGTCGCGCATCTTCGCGATCCTCAAATCGAAACTTTCGCGCGCAGCCTTATCACCGCGAATTGCCCTTGCGCCTTGCGCTTTGCTATTATTACCACAACTTCAAACTTATTATACCCAATTCACCTGTTCGCCTTGAGTAATTCCGGTATTAATCAATTGGGTACAATAGTCGAATTTGTCTCGTCTAAACGACAATGTCATCAATGGGCGACCCCAGTTACGGGGTCCATAGAGACCTGGTAATCTCCATTTGCGATCGCATATCGTTATGATTATTGGGCTAATCAATATATGATTAGCTTCCGCATGTGCACCTCATTTCGACATACAGATACACACTCAAGGCTAGAGTCGAACCCTCCGAAGTGACTAGTTGGTTGATGCAAGCTCCCAAAATCGCCCGTGACACCGCGCCGTTCTTCTGGACCTATCTCGATCGGCCCGAAAACGGGAACATCTTTGACATGGCAGCCATTACAGCAGATGGGTGTTAACTTCGCTAGCGATGGTTTTATTTGGCCTCCTCAGGAGCAATACTTACAGCAGGATGTAGGAAATGGCGTGGTAAGACAAATCTTGACTTCGGAACTACAAGTTCAAGCTAACTTACCTACGTAGATCCTCGAAATGTATTATCACAAAGCCGGGTTTGCTTACGGAGAGCCATTCGCAACACATTCGAGACGCCGCTTCCGCCTCATTCCTTCTAATATTCATAACCCGAATGCTCCTCAGGTTGATACTAGTTTATGGATAGTTCATTACGGCCCTGTCGATAATAACGAGCGTATCCCCCACCAAATGATCCCGCGCGACCCAAGGACTCAGTCTATTTTAGAAACCCGCGCTTACCTTCAGAGATGTGGTCAGATCCAACGAAAAGAGTTCATCCTCAGCGATAGGGTAAACTGGCCTCAGATCTCCTGGCCAAGAGAACCGTCAAGGCAGCCCATGTTTCCGGGTCCTCGCGGTGTTCCACAGACCATGGCATATCCTACCCACCCACCTACGGCTGGTGCACCACCATCGAAACGAGCACGAACTGGCCAAGCTGCACAAGGCCAAGTAGCTTCCGCCATGCCTGCTATTTCTCAGCAAGAAGGCGTGTATGATGACGAAGAGGATACTTCTCGCGGTGATATGTTCGATCATCTTACACCGCGTGAAGTTAGTTTAGCTCGTTATCGACAAAATCACGAATGGATGGAAGAGATATTATCATCACCGTATAGAATGGGTCAAATTGGATTTTCAGATCTTGGGCTAGGTCTCAAAGGAGAGCTTTCGGATTTGACTGATGGCATTTTTGAAGCTCATAGCTTCAATGCAGCCACCCAGACCCTTTCCAAGCCTGCCGCAACTCAGTTTGATCCGGAGAAGGCTGCGGAGTTCCGCAAGCGAGTTAATGATCGACTACGTTCTACACAGACAGAGATCGAGAAGATGAAAGCTGACCACGCTAAAAAGGTAGCCAAATTTAAGCATAACTCCCTTCTTACCGTTGCTGAAAGAGAGTTACGATTGGCGTTGGACGAGCCGGGTTCCGACGTGCTACAACTCGAGAGGAAAGTCGAGGAAAGTGAAGACGAGACAAATCGTTGGGCCTCTAAGCACAACAAGAAGGTCGATGAAATCGTATCTCAGGTTGAAGCGCACCTTGGCCGTCGTGCAGAGGTCATATACGAGCTCAGGAGAATACAAGACGGCGGCTATCAAGAACCAGCTCCTGAGCCGACCCCCCAGGCGGTTCCGGCCCCAGGTCCTATTCTTAGCGAACCTCAAAACGGCGGAGCAAATGGTAGTGGCGCGATGTCTCGCCAACCATCGCACACGGGGTCTCAGCATAGCGGCTTCACTATGGGAGATCATGATATTGACATGGGCGGTGGAACTGCTGCTGGTCTTCTTGACCAGATACATACCGGAGCAGGAGCCTCGTCCACCTCTACGCCGATGAATAACTTCCCAACTCCACAAGCCCAACCTTCAGCTGCCCATTCCCGCGTTGCTACACCATCAAATCTGAACGTTCCCTCGCCTCTACAGCCAGCTCAGACAGACAATACGGGAGATGTGAACATGAGTGGTGTTGTCGATCAGTCGGCCGGGACCGCTCCTGACCAAGGAACAGGGAGCGGTGACTGGGTAGTTGTCCCTAAAGCAGGCGCTGTTCCAGATGGTACCGCGGGTGCAATGCCCGCCAGCAATCCGCCGAGAACCACAGGCGCTCTAAGCAAACAAGCATCAGCAACAGGAACTCCTTCAGCAGGGTTTGATGGCGACCAGAACGACTTCAGCTCATTAGATGATTTAAACACGGCCGGGGATGCACTTGCGGGTTTTAGTGAGACGCCTGGAGACCTTGCCGAGGGTTTGGATATGGAAATGGAAGATTCAGCGTTCGGTGACGCTTTCCATGGCGTCGACACGCAACAAGGGGGAGGTACGCCGGCTGAAGGTAACATCTAGGAGCTGCCGCACGTCGAAGTTTCCTTTCCTGTTGAAAATGGATACTATGGAAGAGAGGGGGATAGATAACCTCGCGTAATTCAAGGTAGGTTCATTATCTTTGCGGACAACAAATCACGATGAGAAGAATTCCGGGAACGGATATGTTTGAAGGCGTTTAGGGGTCTCATTGGTAAATCTACGACTTGTTGAAAGCCTAAATCAGAAAGGGAACTCAGCCCAAGTGTACTATTATTTGATGTGGGATTACATCCGCAGACTCATCTTTCTAGTCGAGAAATGAGTTTGGAAGGAAATAGACTATGTTCTACTTCATGTTGGGCTTAGTGACATCAATTTGAACAAATTAATATTCAAAATTACAGGTCACGAAGACTACTCCGATAAGATGCGAGAATAATCTAATTACTTGTAGAATCGACGGAATATCGGGGCGAGCCCCTCGACTTTTTCGAGCATAATGGAATTCAAAAGGCACATCCCCCTCGTTTATGCTCAACGTCGATTTTAGGCTCGCTTTGCTCGGTGATGCAAGTTTCAAAACCAGCAAGGATTCGTCTCAAAGTTCCAGGGCTAACACCTTCTTCCAGGCCTCCTTTAACTTAAGCTTACATGCGGGAAGAAAAGAAGCTTTATAGCTGGAGTAGGTTAGCGATCCCCGGATACTCCTTGGTTCCGGGCTCCAGGGGTCATCGAGCACGGCAGCATTTGAGCCGCGCTTCCTGGCATCGCATCGTCGGATCATTATTCCTTCTTGAGAATTTCGATTGGCTCGTCTATTGGTTACGTCAATGCTTTTCTGTACTTCGAGAGATGTCTCATTGGCTTGCTAACTTCAAGCATACATGTAGGTTAGATGAAGTTGGTGATGTCTACTCGTCTCGTCTCGACAGTGTCTTTGCATCGCACACGCCAAGATGGGTTAAATCATGGAGTAATGCCTTGCACTCAGGCTGCCATTCGAAGATCATGGATGGCTGCGTAGCGTATCACGGCGTCATGTGTATGTATATCGTCTGACCACAGAGTGAATGGCGCTCGCTTTCTTTCTTTCCATAGTCTCCTGCGATCTCATCCAGAGTATTCTCTTTTCTCTTCGTACTTGGGTTATTGTTTCTTTTTGTCTTAATAGTCATTCTTTAATGCTTCATTTGCAGGTCAGCTTGTACTGTTGAGCAGTATCTACGTCCTTTTATTT
This sequence comes from Entonaema liquescens, assembly GCA_902805475.1. Taxonomy (NCBI): domain Eukaryota; kingdom Fungi; phylum Ascomycota; class Sordariomycetes; order Xylariales; family Xylariaceae; genus Entonaema; species Entonaema liquescens. Next base: position 2,056,883 of record CADCSX010000006.1, read on the forward strand.
TATTCTTGGTTTACTCTTCGTACATTTAATAATTAGGGTTAAAGCAAAAACGCGGTTAGGTGACTGAAAATGAGGAGATTGGACCTAGGAACCGCTCTCGTTATCGTGTTTAGTGCGGCTTTCAATGGAGCTCTTGGGGCTCTTGAGGGACGTGGTGTGGGAGGCAGAGGTGGTTATGGGCTCACAGCTCCCTCAGGAAGGTTGGCCCAGCTTCCTGGCGCACAAGTAACTGCTGGTCAGTTGGTTGCTCTTCCCGGGTTAGAGGGATCAGGCGCCAGTAGAGAGTCCGTTACAAGTAGCGCAACTAACTCTATGGCCATCGGGACTATTTCCAGTACAACTATCGCACCTGAGACAACGACGGTTGCCGAGTTAAAGACCTCAGTGGCAAGTCCTTATTTACATTCAAGGCTACAACCTCTAACTTTTAACAGGCTATCGGAAGCATCCAAAGTTTTCAAATTATATCTTCCGCAGCCGCCGACGTCGAGGACATGCCGAGCTCGGGCCTGGCAATATCTTTCAGCTCTGATTCTATTCAGAGCTTTCGCACTATCGGTGCCGATGCGCCAGCGACAGTTACACCGCCAATCATCGCAAACGTATCTACTTCGGCCTTTGCGGTCAGTACTCTAACAGCTATCGCTACTTCGAGGTTTGGGTGGTTCTCCAACAGCACTGCCACCACCAGAGCTATGGCCGCAATTACGAGTGTTTCTCCTGGGTCGGAGTCAGTCGGACTTATTGCGCCGCCTACCGGTGGCGCAGGGGTATCCGAGAGTATCCAAACTGCGCTCCCTAACTCCTCAGATAACTTGAGCAGTGGTAACTCGAGTACTACAACCGTCGAAGCGCTCCCCACCGAAGTGACGAGTGGATTACGCGAACTGCCCAGTGTGCAAATGACGCCGGGCTCCCTGGTGCCGGTATCCTCTAGGACCTCGGGTTCTACAGCAGTAGCAACAACCGGTGGCATATCAACGAATAGCACCTTACCGTCGTTTAGTTTGAGTGCTGCGACAGTATTAACCCCCGATGCGATATCTGCAGTGCTGCTTGCAGGAGTTACGGGAATCTTAACAGCGTTCTGTATATAAACAGCTTAGGATGTAGTAGTGCAATATGTTATATTATGATATGATTATATTATATTTACCCCCCAGGTATGCAACGCGGGGCGTGACGTACCAGTGTCAGCTTACACGTGGGATTATTATATTTTACCAGTAGCTGATTTGCCTATCACCGTTATTGTAAATATTACACCTCGCATAATGAGGTTGCACGATAAAAACCTGCCTAGCATTTATGATTGGGATGAAAGTACTTTACTACAACAACGTCCAGCCCAGAAAGCCTGTAGTATTTGTACAACACACAACCGCCACAGAATCTACGCCTAAGCCTCTATTCTTCATTTAAGCTTGTTGTGTAAGCATGACTATTGAAAACATTCTTTATACTATTCCTCATTTCGAACGATTTTGTATTCTTATAGTTGCAGCAAGTGTTTAATGATATGAGAAATATGCTAGAACACAGCGATGGCACTTACATAGAGCATCCAGTCTTGGGGGCCAAGCGCTCTTGGGAAGCAGTAGGTGAATGGGGAGGATCCAGCGATGACTCGGCTACGCCAGTTATATATTTCAATAAGAAACCTAGGATAATCGAAGAACTAGACACGCCAGACGACGCCCATACCTCAGAATTTAGAGATACCATCTTTCAATCGGAACCCTCGAGCCCGCTGATACTATGGAATACACCTCCACCGCCTCTCACAAACGTGGAAGATGGTTTTAGATGGCAGACTATAAACGATACTGACAGCGTAGACAACATCATCGGAGGGGAAGTCAATAAGGCTAATGGTTTCTGTAGTGAGAAACCAGCGCTATCTGATAACACGACTCCAAGCGATGCACTTTCTACAACATTGCCTCCCGTACCTTGTAGTTCTATTAAACATGATCCTATTACAATTATACAAAGCCTCGAAGGATCTTCGTATGATACTTGCTTTGGTGTGGTGAGTAAGGCAGCCACGTTGAATATATCCTACTGATGGAAATTGAACAGATTATCCTCGATGGCTTCCATCTCGAGGATGAAGTCACCCCGAAAAATAAGCCGAGAAATATTAAACTTGAAATAAGCGGTACTATAGTAACAATTCGAGATGAGGACTCATACTCGTACGGGGGACTTCTTAACCAGGCATCGGCTCGAGGCTTGATTGATTTAGCTACAAATTACAATGTAGAGCTTAAAGCATCGCTGAAGACCCCCAAAGTCATCGAGGTCCTTATTTACGGGAAATTTGAACAGGGCGACGCTATCGGGAACATGCTCCTAGAGCACGATTGCTTCCTCCAACAACCGGGCTCATATGATGTTTCGCGACCATATAATAACCCTCAGTGCCTTTCGTATTCTGACAAAGAAGAGAAAGTCTTTCAAGAGGACCTCAAACCGCCCCCATCGCAACATACCATCTTAGACAAAAACGGGAAAAGCAAGGCCACCGAGCTACTGGACTCCGCAATTGGACCTACCAACTATAGAAGGGTACATACATCAAGAGTGATTAGTACAGAACTAAAGTCGTAAGTAATTAGGCCTGCTTCGGACAATGGAATAAACTGAGAAACAGCTAGGTACCAAAGTAAAGCTCTCGCTATGATGGTGGAGAAGGAATCAGGGAATATCCGCAATGCGGAATTCCCTTCTGTTTGGGTTGAAGATACCAATGCGGCGTCTCCCTCCTCTAGGTTTGGGAACCGAATCACAGCTATTTGACATGTCGCTTATTCAACACAGATTCTTCAATACGGTGACTCAAAGACACGATTCCCGAAGGCCTAAACTCTGTCTTGGCGGCCTTCTTGCAGATGTGAGGACTTACTCTGCTACTTATTGAGCTAGACTAACATGTGTTTAAGGAGATGGGACTCGGAAAGACTCTTACCGCCCTAGCTCTCATCGCAACATCTCTAAATGACGGAGACAAGAGCGGCGAGTACCAAGGGCCCTATAGAAGTCTAATAGTATGCCCAGTGTCAAGTAAGTACCGCCAGCTATGACCAATCGAGCTGCTTTTACTAAATTGTTATAGCTATCACTAGTTGGCAGGACCAAATAGAAAAGTATGTATCGAGTTAATGCGGCTGTCAACTCCGGTCTAACTGTATCGAAGACACTTTAAGAAGGGGTCCCTGAGCTATAGTATCTATCATGGATCGGCGAGAGACAAGGTAGCTACAGATCTCATTAGAGTCGATATAGTCTTTACGACATATGAGACTCTTAGGGCTGAAATGCCGGGTGCGAATGTTTCAGTGAGGCGGCCCGGCCGTCTTCACGGCATTGACTGGCATCGGGTTATTCTCGATGAGGGTAAGCGACGCCTGCGGTTGCTAGCTTCGGTTTGCTAAAATACTTTACAGCACATGTTGTGAGGAATCGTGCTTCGAAGATATTTCAAGCGGTGAGGATGCTCAAAGCCAAACACCGTTGGTGTTTAACGGGTACGCCTATTCAGAACCGCTTAGAGGACCTAGGCACTCTCGTCGAGTTTCTAAGAATCTATCCATTTAATGATCCCTATACGTTCAAGCACACGTTCTTAGTACCGATCGATAGTGGACAAATAGGTGGATGGGAGCCACTCAGGTCGCTAATCAAATCAATCGCGCTCCGCCGAACAAAAGCAACAGTTGACACCGATATCTGTCTACCTCCTCGGAAAGATGTTATCCACGACGTTTACCTAAACGATGAGGAGCAGACACTCTACAACCTGGTAAAAAGAAAATTCGCGCTAGCTATTAGCTCAGGAGGAGCAATCATGAATACATTCCAGTTTATTCTACGACTTCGTCAGATTTGTAACCATGGAAGCGAACTACTTCCTGGAGATCTGCAGGTTTGGCTTCAGGATGCGACTTGTTATCAAGCACCGAAGTGCGATTCTTGCGACATAATTCTTGACCATGACGACGAATCCTCTTTTAATGTATTTTCATGCTTTCATCAGGTGTGTCAGGTATGTCTCCAAAATGATGATAGTTCATTCACCTGCCCTCTGTGCAATAATTCCGCCCTAGGAGATGAGTGCATAAAACCTACAGGAAGCTCCAAAATCCTATCACTGAGGTATCACCCCTCATCGAAAGTGAAGGCCCTACTGCAAAATTTGCATCACGATCATACAACGGCAGTAGTTTCTGGTCGGCTGCCAGCGAAGAGGTACGGTACTTTCAAAGAGATATCTGTCTCAACAGCACTGACTAGATATAGTATCATATTCTCGGCTTGGACAGGCATGCTAGATCTCGTTGGTAGAGCGCTATCTCTAAACTCCTTTATATACCAAAGGCTCGATGGTAGTAAGAGCCTAAATCAGAGACGCCATGCACTTGAAGAATTCCGCACCAACCAGAACTGCACTATATTGCTTGCTTCACTAGGAAGTGCTGCGGTCGGGTACGTTTTGAAAACATTGATACCTACTTTAGCACGCAGATACATAGGGAATGCCTCGGTTGGCTAACTCAAACCTATAGACTTGACTTGACCATGGCTAGTCGTGTACACTTAATGGAACCCGGATGGAATCCTTTGATAGAGCAGCAAGCCATGGATCGCGTCTATCGTCTAGGGCAAGAGAACGAAGTCATAACCACACGCTATATTGTCTCTAGTTCGGATTCAATTGAACGGGTAAGTCTATAATGGGCAAATATGGGCTTTGCTAATGGAGGCTACCTCATAGTATATTCAGCAAAGACAGTCGTGGAAAATGAACCTCATTACATCTTCCATAGACGATTCTAAGAATAACCAAAACGAAGCGAGAGCCATACTGCAGGTCAGTCCTTGAAAAGTCCAAGAAACACCCCAGGATCTCTACCAAGGCTAACAGATGCAGGATCTCCAAAACATCGTCTTATCCTAGAGTGACTTAACCGTCTTCTACTTAGCATAGATACATAACCTTTATATATAGCATTTCTAGATACCTGTTTAAAGTGATAGCAAAGGGTTGTATCTATCTAAAATTACCTAGGTACTATACCTTCGTTGAAATATCCTTCGAATTATCCTTCACTTTCCGCTTCCTCTGGCGCGGTGTTAATATAGCAAGATCTTCACCTGCTTGCGTTCTGTGAACGATTTCTTCCCACTTGCATCCAAAGCACTCCTCAATTGTTGTAATCTTTTGCGTGCCGCCCTAAAGTGAAGACCTGCGCCGTTTACGCTTGCACCATGTTTTAGAAGTAACTTGACCATTTCGGCACCTCTCTCGCCCCCAACTAATATAGCGCGATACAACAAGCTTTTTTGGTCCCGTACGTTACCGCTGGCAGACGTTGTTACATTTGGGTCACCTCCATTTTCTAGGCAGATTCTGAGAGCAACAGCGCTTTTTGTCTTAACAGCTACTGAGATGCCTTGAACATATGCCTCAGGCCAAATGATGTACTGCTTCATTCCATCAAAGCGCTTCATCGTTTCGTCGTGGGTATATAATTTGAGTCGATGACTGCTGAAGATATTTTCTGGGCCTCCAACTTGTTTGGGGAACTCAACCTGACATTCGTTTACCAAATAGGCTATCAGGGTTGGATTCCAAGTTCTCAGCGCATGAACGTATCCTGAAGTATAGAGACGAGTATCATTCGATCCTTTTCTAAAGCTGGGTATTCTTTTATATAAGCTAGATGCTTTTGACATATCTGCCCCACGAGAGAGCAACAGTTCAATGTTTGGTAAGTTTTCTGCCTCTAGTGCTTCCCTCAATGCGTCTGAGAGGTCCGACGGGTCATATCCTAGGTAATCAAATAGATAAGACAAAGCATCTGGGGATGCTTTCCAGGCAGCGTGATATAGAAGCTGGCGCCATTGCGAAAAGTCAAATTCATCCTTGCGTGTTCCCTTTAGTATCTCTAGGACTACTTGTCGTTGATTAAGCGTTATAGCACTGTCAAGGACCTCGAACTTATTGTTTGAAGGTTGGATAAACATTCTATCAAAGCCTGTATGGTTTCTCTCGGGTGTTCCTAAGGCGTGCACCTCACGGGTATGCCTTTCAAGCTCTGTTTCGTTGCGGAAGCCTACCTCCGAAAATAAACAATCCTTCATAGGACATGCATATGGCCGTTTGTGTGTCTTCAAGTGCTCGTCTCTGGCTTGTTTCGAATCGAACCCACTTTGGTACGCGTGGCAAAAATATTGGTTGCAATAATATATATTCGTTCCGTAGAGGCGTCTCAGATGCTTGCAACGGCAGTCAGGTGTATGGTTCGGTCTACAACTTGTCATGCATTCTATGGCTTGTCGAAGTTTTCGTCGAGCCAAAGAGATCTGGAGAGGGTCACCGATTGAGGAATCTATATTGTTTAGCGAATAATATTAATATCATCGGTGTAAGTCTGATATGAACTCTTACCACCTCGATCAATTAACCCACGCTGGGCTTGTGCTTGAGTGTAGGCTACGACCGAGAGAAAAGCTTGAAGCTCGGGTATGCTAGCCAAATCCTTGAACGCGTGGATAAAATGATTTGGAATGCGGTCACTATTCGCTAGATCGGCCTCTCGGGCCTCTCGGAGTCGTCCCAGGATCGTGACAAGAGAAGTATCTAGATCTGAATCTCGACCCCGCAGGTATGCCTTAAGATGCTCTAGAAACACCGCTGATGTGTATTCAAACAAAACATAATCGCCATCCATAATCTGCCTTTGGATACCGTCCACTTCTTCTGGATGCGAATAGAATAACGTATCTAACGACCAGAATGATAGATATGTTGCGCAAATTCGAGTAGCATTAAGATGTGCCTCGGTGAGGTTCAGGTAACCACCACTCTGTTTGTGGAGGAGGTATCTAGATCGAATTAGTAAATTTCTCGAACAAGCATCTGGATTTTGGTTCTCGTACTCTTTAGCGGAGAAATGAACAAATCGAATAGAACCGCTATGAACCTCAATAATTGGGCCACATGCTCTGAAAATGTCGCGAAATTCCTTGCGCCCCTTGGTGAAATCAGGCCTCCCGGGCTCTACAACAAGTATTTGCAGTATCTCCTCTTCTCTCAGGGGTCTTTGAGCGCAAGCTACCCATTGTAATATGGTACGCACAACATTACGGAGCGCTGGTGGAAGTCCACTCTTAATCCTATCAAGGAGGCGACCATAACTATAAGACCGTTAGTAATCGGTAAGTTTTCATAGAAGCCGTGTTGAGTTCCTATCACTTACGCTTGGTCTAGCCCATCAGGTAGATTCTCCATCTGCATCTCGATGTCGTAGAGTGTTCCTTGATCCTTCACCATCTGTAGGACTAATTTAGCGTATATGAACATACCTGTCATTTGTTAGTATTAGATATTGGTTCATCTTCAAGAGAAACTTTCCATCTGACTTCTTCGTAATAGCTTCTAGTGCTTTTCTGATACCAATACACGTTTGCTCATCTGCTCCACATCTTTTCTTTTCATCAATCATGTCCTCACATTCAAGTTGGACGAATGAGTGAATGTCTTGGAAGTTTTTAGAATTGACTCGAAGAGGAATGTATTTGCCCTCGAGTCGTAGTGATATTTCGCGCTCCTCCCTGCTACTGATGAGAAGCTTTGTCTCTGGGCATTTCTCGCTAATTTGCAAGATGCCGGAGAGGAGATATTTCCAGGAGTTCTCATTTAACTCATCCAAGCCATCTAGGACAAGGTAAATAGCCCCCACACTGTTGAGAAGGGTACATAGTAGGTCCAAGGCGTAATCAGAATCGCTCTTAAGCTTCCTGTAATCAGACTCAGAAGCTTTGTAGAGGATAGGCCGGAGGGTCGCATCGTATTCGAGGAGCTGGAAGATAATTGAATGGATGACTTTGATAGTATCGCCAGCAGCCTGGTCATCATGGGATAAGAACACAAAAAGCACCTGTTGATTAGAAACCCGCATCCTTTTTATGAGGTTGCCGACAAGAAAAGTTTTACCTGATATATCAATTTAGTATGTTCTTAGGGGTGTCCAATACAGTTAATTGAGTGCCAGGCACTTCACTTACCGGAACCAGGGATACCGTGAAGCCATAAACATCGCATGGCACTATCTGCTGGGTCATACCACCTTCTAGAGTCTGGCTCGTCGTCAAACCAATTACCAGATGCGACGGAGCTCCTTCGTAGGATTTCCATCAACTCGACATCATAGTTATGTGGGTTAAGTTCGTTGCGAATGATACTGAAGGTCTGGCTGTCTCTGAAAGCCTGGGCTCGTACGTGCTCCTCGAGGGCGGTCTTCCTGGCTTGATGTGCTTGTCGAATGTCTTCGAGTGTAACATTTGCCGTCATTATAGCTTTATGATGCTCTATGCTTTCTTGAATTTTTGATATACTTGAACGGATATTAGGCCATAGAGACTCAAGGAATACATTCAATCCTGGGGAACGTGTAAGCAAATATAAAATGGCGTTTCTCTTATTCACGTACTTCGGTTGGTGATGAAGTTTAGGAGGACAGCGTAGAAGTCAAGGATATCCGCGTAAAAGAGACACAGTGCTCGGCGAATCTCATGGTTAGACTCAAATAATTGGGCATAGATCTTGAAGCTAGGGAGCGTCATGCCGAGGTCAGCTATGACTTTGACCACTTTGTCGAAGGCTAAAATCACAGCACTTGATGCCTAATGCGCTAGAATTAGAACGCCTATTCGCAACATGTATATCAAGGATGGCGATATTTCACCTGGAGTATGAACTTGAGCGGTCCCTGTGTTATAGCAAGGTTGTTGTCAGCCTCAGGAGTCAATGTTCGAAAATGCATGGCAATGCTATTATGATACGTACCCAAATAAGACTCATGATGTCAGGTTTTGCTTGGACGAATACTTCAATGACAGCGGCGTATTCCTTGAGACCATTGATGAATGGATCAATACGTTTTAAGCCTCGAAGCGTTTTAGTCTTTGCTTGTTGTCTCTGTATTTTGATTGCCTCATCGATTACATCGTCTACAGAATTGATTTTTGAAAAGTCATATAAGGATGGGTTCTTGAGGCTTTTCTTGAAGTCCTCCTTTGCCGATTTGAAGGCGTCGTCGAGCCATGATGGAGGAGTGGTCGCCATTCCTGCTAACGCTACCTAAGCACTGTCGACAATTCGACAATCGCAAATTCGACAATCGCACAGAAAACAACACAATAGCGGCTCAATTGATTTAGGAGTGAGAGAACCGCTAGAAATGTGTATGCTTAAGTTTCTAGAAGAGTATGCCTTATGATATACGGTGGAGGCGGTGCTTGGAGCGGTATGCATAGCTGGACCTATCGGCCTCTTGATGGCTTACGCTACGAAGGCAGGCTGTGTTATCTAGCATGACATGTTACTCCAACCGGAGATATTGCTGCAATGATCTACTCAATGATACTGAAAGAAAGTATGAAAGTTGCAGCGTAGATTTTGCCTGACAAAGGTACCTAACCTAGGTAGTTACATATTATGTCTAAGAACTACCTATTAGGTCTACTGATCTCTTCAAGCCGAAACGTTTTAGACTATCTATTAACTATATAACCAGTACCAAAGAAATTTAATAGGTATCTAGGTACTTATTATATGATACGACGCATATGTAGGACAAGGATTAAAAAAAAAAGGTGTATCGTAGCAAATATTTATCTTCATTCCATTCTCCTAGAGTCTAAAATAGGGGTAATAGGTACCTAGATACTTACATAGGTACCTACGATAAGATAAGAGAAAGAATAACTATCGGCTTTTACGTTTTAACGCTTTTACGATTTATTTCATCTTGCTCTTCAACCCTCTGGCACTTATATTGCTATTACGGTATTCATGAGCGCGGCATGGTTAGTTGCAACGCGGCCACGCTCTGTGGTACCAATCTTAGCCTATCGTAGCCTTCGGTTGCCAACACAGAGCCTATCATGGCATATCTCCCACTATGTCTTAGGGTTGCAGCGACGTTCCCTGTCTTCCCAGCCTCGGCCCAAACCTCTTCTTACACTTGCCATTGAGTCCTCATGCGATGACACATGTGTCGCAGTGCTGGAGAAAACCCAGGGTGTGGACCGAGGAGCAGCACACCTCCTTTTCAATGAGAAATTCACATCGGACAACCGGCAATTCCGGGGCGTGCGCCCGATGACTGCTGTTGTATCGCATACCCAGCACCTTGCGAGGCTGGTGCGGGAAGCCATGCGCGCGCTTCCTGATGCAGGATTAGCAGAGGGAGGAGACGAGGCTTTGGGCAAGAACGTGGTCTGGGTCGATGGTCGGCTGTGTAGAAAACCTGATTTCGTGACGGTTACACGCGGGCCGGGCATGACATCGAATCTGGCGACGGGCCTGAACACAGCCAAGGGGCTTGCTGTTGCGTGGGATGTACCACTCCTAGCTGTCCACCACATGCAGGCCCACGCTCTGACGCCGCGGCTGGTTAGCGCTCTCGAAGCCGGAAAGCGGAAGAGTGCGCAACACGAGGAACAGCAAGTGAGAGAGAAAGAAGGGGATGAACCAACACTCACCCCTAATTTCCCCTTCCTGTCCCTCCTCGTCTCAGGTGGCCACACCCTCCTCGTCCTCTCCCGCTCGCTCACCAGCCACGCCATCCTAGCCGAGGCGCAAAACATCGCCATCGGGGACATGCTCGACAAGTGCGGGCGGACCGTCCTACCTGCCTCGGAGCTCGCCGCCTGCGACAACATCATGTACGGGGCGCACCTCGAGCGCTTCGCGTTCCCCAACGGCCCCGCCGACTACGTCGACACCTACGTCCCGCCCGCCAAGCGCAGCGACGAGATGAAGATCTTCGAGTCCGGCTTCGGCTGGTGGCTCACCCCGCCCCTGTCCGAGTCCGACCACATGTCCTTCGAGTTCGCCGGCTTCAACGGCCAGGTCATCAAGAACATGCTCGAATACCCCGATATGGACCTCGAGCAGCGCCGCCTTATCGCTCATCATACTATGCGCCTCGCTTTCGAGCATCTGGCGAGTCGCTTGATGTTCGCGCTTTCTAAGAGCGGGGCAGAGGGGGACGGGGAGGGGGAGGATAGCGTGCTACTGCGGGACGTACGCACGCTTGTCGTTGCTGGTGGCGTTGCTAGCAATCGCTATCTCATGCATATCCTCCGCAAGATACTAGATGTCCGCGGTTATGGTCATATCGAACTTGTATGTCCGCCGGTGCCATTATGCACCGATAATGCCGCTATGATAGCGTGGGCCGGAATGGAGATGTACGAAGCCGGTTGGCGGAGCGAGCTAGATATCATTGCTATCAAGAAGTGGCCTCTTGATCCAAAGGTCGAGGAGGGTGGCATACTAGAAGCTCCGGGTTGGAAGAACATCGAAGAGACAAAATCATGATACCCCTTTTTAGGAAGAAGCTTACGTATAAGTGGGAGGAAGTAGACAATCTTGTACGACTACGTTTGTTTTGTATTGCATAGCATGCATGTCATAGCATACACTGGAGTTAGGCTATCTAGGGAAAGCGATGCGAATCTGATTGTAGAAAAGGGGTAGAAGGTCTTGACTCCTTAGTTGTACATTCGTATGGCAGTTCCCCGGTAATGACCTGAGGAACTTGCTAAGACAGTCCCCCGCCCCTTTCCTCCCTACACATGCCTGATACTCCCTGGTATCATCCAGTGTGCGTTTCGTAAAAATTCATCTCCATCTAAACCCATGATTTAGTCCAAGGCGCTGGTAACGTTGGTGAACTCGCCCTTCTCCAATTTCGTCTTCCAGAATATCGGGTTCGTGTCGTTGAAACCGTGCTTGACCCAACCCTCTTCCTTAACATGGTACAGGTTGATAAAACCACCCGAGTACGCATCTCTGTGTGTAGCAGCCAGGATACTCCGACGACCCAGCTCCAGAGCATCTTCCTCGCTCAAGTCGTAGCGGTATTCCGCATCAAGCACACCATAGGCAAACGTCTGACCAGAACCAACACAGAACAGGTTTCCGGCAAGGCGGGTTCCGTCCGAGTCGATGTAGTAGAGGGCGGGGCCCTCCTCCTTGGTGACACCGGCGCACATAGTTCCCATGGACAGCCCCATGCCCTTATATTGATATACGAGATTAGCGAGGATCTTGGAGGCGGCGGCGACGCTGATGCGGCGCTTGTGACGCAGCTCGTGCAGGCGGCACTGCATGCCGAGCCAGGCGAGCCAGTACTGGCAGTCGGCGGCACCGCCGGCCATGGTGCCCAGCAGGCAGTTGTTGATTTCAATAACCTTCTTAACGGTCTGCGAGGCGATCCAGTTGCCGGCCGTAGCCCGGGAGTCTGTCGCCACGATGATGCCGCCTTGGAATCGGAAGGCGAGGGTCGTTGTGCCGTGTGCGATCTTGATGGGGCAGTCGGGGTTCGAGCGGTCGTCGGTAGCTGCGCGGAGCCATGCTGAAGGCTGAGATTTCATAATTGATTAGCCTTGTGTATTCTTACTTTGACTTTGATTTTCGCTTTTCTCTTTTCCCCCTTCCATTGAATTTTCGGGGTATGTATAGAGCACCACTTACTTGGGCTACGGGCGGCATAGCGAATTTGAGAGATAGACCGGGGGCGACATCGTTTTGGAGCTCTTCTTGCTCGTCGGCTGCGAACGTCTCATTTTGGAACGCAGTCGGACGACTGTACTTGGCTACGAGGGTATCCATAGCCGATAACTATGCGAGACGATATTATTTGGGACTGTTGCTGGGTTGGGTTCCAGAATGGAAATAATGTGGTGTTGTGGATGTGGTAGAGGAGCGCAGGGCAGCGGAATGATTGACGTCTGGTCCAAAGCTCAAGGCAGCTGGCCTCACGCGTCGTTACTTACCTCTCTCTTTAGGTCTCTTTTTACATGGTCCAAGCTCCAAATTTAGGTACGTACCTCTTTACATCCCACCTTCAATTAGATAAGCGAGTATTACGTAAACTCACTCACTTCCATTACAACTTGAAATAGCATTCAACACATTCAAACTGCCTTCACAATGACACAACTACAAGTACGCATATCATTTCCGAGTTGTGTTTACTATATGCACCTAAGCTCTTCTCAATCATATAACGAAGCCCTATCATCTATGAAAATCCAATATAACCGATTAATTATGAGTACCCCGGGAAACAATGAAATATCACATCGATACGTTGACGACCAAAAAACCTGGAAAAGAAAGTTAATAAGATACGGCCGTTCTCACTACAATGGAATATTGGTTACAGCTATATACTCGTAGAGAAGGTAGGGACGGCCGTTAGAATGAGAATGAAATGAAATGTAATGTATGGGTGTCTATATAAACTGGGCGTGGTCTGCCCGTTCATCTTTATACACCGTTTTTCGTGGCCACATCATGCCATGGACCATGATACACCGTTGGTGTCTTCAACTTTTCTTCTGTCGTCTCGACTAGATATACTACTAAGTGGGTTTTCTAATAAAATCTGTGTCCCATCCCCGCCTTTCCCCGTCACTCCCCGGGCCATTATTTCCCAACTCCGTCCCGAATTCGCAGAATTTGCTAATTTAGAGCACGGTTGGTCCGCGATACTCTGAATTCCCGTTCTGGTAACCACCGTACCCGCCCCCTACGTTCGGAGCCGCACTCTGGTCCGAACCTCGCATCGGTACGCTGGGGGTCAAGGGTCTGGAGTTGTACGAAAGGCTTAATGGCGAATATGTATCGGCCGGCTCGACTACGATACTGATGTATGGATCCGGTGAAGGAGAGCGGCGGTCAAGTGGCTGCTTGGAGTCTGACACGGCGTTGGTATAAGTAATGGTGAATTTGGTGTCATTGCTCTTCGCACGATCTAGGAGCAACGAGTTGCGTGCATCCAGAGGCGTCAAGTTGTCCATATCACGCTGGTATTGCTCTGTACTCTTTGTTAGAATCGCTGTTCCCGGTTCTACGTGTTGAGGGAGACCAAGATTGTTCAACTTACCCATCTCCTTTCTGCGCTTGCGGTGCGGGTTTTGCTTGCATAACGCTATAATTGCATTCCACGCAATGAGGATTGCGAGAGTTCCCGCAAGACCCGATTGTATGCCAATCAGAACGACACCGGCAACTGTCTGCGTAGTTTGAGCGATGCCGAATTCCTCAACGAAGATAAGAACGCAGACAATTGAAAGGACACGGACAACCGCAATAGCGATATTGATAACATTGCCAGATTTCCGCTCGAATGGTTTGCTCCAGACCAACAAGGCCAACATTGATCCTTCGACGATTAGAAGACAAATCGACTGTGCCATACCATGACCGTCGGTGGCGGCAAGAACACAACCCTTGGCGAACATATACCCGATAACTGGTACAAAAATCCACCAATAGTCCTTCTTATAAGACTCGTAGAACAGGGAATACTTAACCCAGTTCTCCTTTTTCTCATAGAGCCCTGCGGTATCTCCCTCGCTGTTCTTAAGCTTGTGCGCGATAGTCCAGATCTTCCAGGAGAAGAAAGCTAAAATGGCTGTGAATAGGAGAAGAGTAATGGCAGCGAGAGCCTGAGCCGCCCAGGAATCTCCATGCGTGAATTGAAACACGCAGTACAGAACCCAGATGCTGTACAGGAGCAGAATAAGGGACGTAATGGCGCGAGCAATCGAACGCCAGTAATGCTTGCGGAAACCAGTCCAAGACTCAGGAAAGTTGCCATATAAGGACCAAGCCTCGAGAATAACCTTGATTAACAAAATACCAACGACGATGACGGCAACCACGATAGCAACAATCAATAAAGCCGTCATAAAAGTATTAGACTGCGGCACGGATAATTGTTGAGCGTATCCCTGAATACCCGAGACAGCTGCGCGGATCGTCGCTTCGGTATTGGTCGCTATATCCGGGTCGGTACTCGTTGCGCTAACGGAGGCTTCGATGTCGCGAATAGTAAGGTTAGCTGTCTCTACAGAACGACTAAAGAGCGAACCCTTGCCGCTTGTAGTCGAGCCGTCGGGGTAGACGAGAGTGGCCTGCTGAAGGAATTCGACGCTGTCCCTGGTTAAGTTTCCACCAGTCATTGCTCGAAAGTTATCAATGGAGACCTGCATTTGCCTCCATGGGATGAGGCCCGTCGAGAAAGCAAAATTCTTCGTGAAACTGCGGTAAATCTGCGGCGTCTGTACGGACATCATACCGTTCATCGCGAAACCTTGGAAGATACCGACCATGTCCAAGAAACTTGGGCTCATAGTGCCTCCTGCTGCACCGCCGGCCGCGCCAGCTCCTCCTGAAGCTGCACCAACAGCTCCAATACCGCTCATCAACAGAGCTGCACCTGCTACACCGGCGGCGGCGTACGAAACTGCGGACATACTGGTCGTCTTTCCATTCGTTATTTGTGCCTGGATGCAACCTAATTCTTGTGTGCCGTCTAAGGACATAAGCTTCAGCGTCGCCTCAGCCGCAATATCAGGTACCTGGAAGGCAACACCAGGAATGACATTGGCATACTGCGGAGGTATCGCCTGGGTACCTGCTGCAGTAAAGACACCAGCCGGAACTATTCTCTAGTCAGCATTATAACCTATGAGAGAAATCATTGAGGTTCATAAACATACCAGGACACAACTCCTCAACGTATGTATCCTCACCACAAGGATTGAAGTTGTTTGTGTAAATATCCTTCCCATACGCTGTCACGGAGAGCGATGCCGTTACATTGTGCTCCTTATCGCTCGAACCTGCAACGTCGAAAACCACAGTCTTATCGGCATTGTTATAAGCAATTTCCACCTTTTGAACCCTGACGTTGCTATTCGTCTGACAATTGTTGAATCCAGTTGTTACTAAAACATCGCTGCCCAGGACTCCGCTGGCAAATGCTGTCGCGCAAACAGCTGCGCGCCGGATATTCCACCTCGAATTCGATGTCGCCATGCTGATCGGATTTTGTCTATATCGTGGAATGACTTAAAGGAAACCGTAAAGCCACTGGGAAGTGGAACCGTTCGTTATCTATATGTATGCTGCTTTGTGTAGACGCCTGCCCAGCTGTGCGGAAAAAATCAATCGCTAGATGCTGCCTGATGTACCACGGTGTAGATAACCGTTTTGATGAGCCTATTAAAAATCTGTATCGGTTGTAAAAAATTGAATCCGGATCGAAGAAAAAGTGTTCGTCCGAATTATTGTAATGATTGGTGATTTCTTAGTTTGATGACCGTTTCGGTAGCTTGAAATAGTTACATAAAAAGATGTGGGATAAAAGTGCACAATACCAAGGAGAAGGTCTTGTTGCCTAAGAAAAAAAGCATGCAAGTAAAAAGATGGCCAAGGATCAACCTATGGTAAGAATTGAAAAAATGGCAACAAGACGCTCTCCGAAGAATGAGTGAATGTGGTAGCAGGACCCAGGACCGTTCGTAGATATGAAAGACGAGAACGGGCCTGGGACGCGTTGTCAACGATGACGAGAAGGTTGACGATAGTAGTAGTACGTGAGAGAGGGTCGACGACGGCGCATATATGAAACGAGTTTCTTACTTAGAGCAGTAAAACGAGTGTGGGTTGATTATGAAAAAAGATCACTAAAAAGACGACTTTGAAGCAAGAAAGGGTTGTATAAGGCGCCAAAAAGGAAAGACTATGAAGGTCAAAGCAGGTTTGGTTGGTGAGGGAAGCCAAGCTCAAAAGATGCACACCTTCATCCACGACCCCTGATGAGATCTCTGCTTGAAGAGAAGAAGCGACCGTTAACTGGCTGCGCGTATGTCCCCCTGTTCTAAGCTTGAACATTCGAGGCCAAATACCCCAGTCTAGCTAATCCCCCTGTCGGAGCCATCGTCGTGGAGCCCAAGTTCAAAGGTGCGACAGGGGAGGCTTGGGGGCTAGGTACAAGATAATCCACATGAAACCGACCCCTTGAACATATCATTGGACAACCGGAAAGCTCCACGACTTTGACCAAGCCGAATTTGGGAGTCAGATGTCAGCTATCTTGGAATTTCGAAACATGGTGAGAATAGGTTGGTAAATGAAGTAGAGCGCCGCATCAAATCGACTGCCGTACTTAATCAAGCAACGTGGCGATCCATCGACTACCTTACGCAAACAAACCAGATATTTTATTTAGTAAGGTAAACAAAAAGAAAAGTATCTAACATTGATGGTATCCAGTAATAACGAAGTAACTACTAAAAATGAAGCATGAGAGTTTTGTGCATAGTATGCAAAACACCGAGGCCAAAAAGTTGGTACACACATGCAAATGTAAAATGTACATGTACCTAAAGCATGATTATCAAGATGGGGGCTCATTTACTCAACCAAGAACAAAGTAATTCCAGTTTGAGAATAAGACAAGGAACCTGATTGGTCAAAAAGTGAAAGAGGAAGGGAGGAAATTAAACTCATTGGCTAGAAATTGTTAGTACATATCCAGAATTGGTAGTGAGAATGAACCGCCACCAGGGGGGAACGTTGTCAGTGGCAGGGGTTGTCTTACATAACTCCCGGCTTCCCAAATTCCAAGCCACGTTCGAAAACAGGAGTTATTCCATGAAATCTTCTCAAATACGATGTCTTGGGTACGCGTGAAGAAAGGGGGGGGAAGAGTGAATAACTATTCTGCTTTACATAAACGTACGTCACTGAATAAAGCAGCATTCAAACACGAGAATGATCTCCAATCATATTTCCTTTTATTCACTTTCTAGAATTATGCCTCCGGGATCTTGATATACCTTATACGTTCATCTTATTATTGAACCCTAGCCTAGCGATCTAATAGAATGACGAACCACCTTTATCCTGGACCTAGTTATAAAAGAGGTGCATGGGATATTGAGTACATAATTTAATGTTGTTATGCATGTCTTCAACAACACCAACACCGCGTCGCATGATAATGCCCGAAGGGAGTCGTGAGAAGAGACTCTTAACACCTTACATAGTACCACTCACTATAAATATATACTCCGAGCGACGCCTTCATATATCTGAGTCGTTTATTCCTTTAGTTCCGATTGATCCTTTTTTTTTCTTTTTTTTTTCTTCTTTTTCCAGTATGCTTACAGTGGGTTATCGAGGGCGGGCTAAGAAGCGGCGTCGTATGAAACGGCGTAGTTAATGAACCACTAAATTAAGGCTGGCTTACTTGGCCAAATCGCCAATGGCGCTACTACAATAACAGCAGTAGCGAATACATATAAATAACTGCAATTCCCCACGGGAACCAACGTGGGTCTCAAATAAGATTCGATTTAAATCACCATTCTGTTTTAGCTCAAGTTTTCAGGATAGGAAGATAGGAATACAATATTAGTTAACGCCGATATGTTGAGACCAATCAATGTATTATCATTATTGACTTATCATGATTCGAAACAGACTTTTGTGAGGCTAGCAAAGTGGTGTTATGCAGTTGAGACGCAAGGGAGAACTGTACGTTTACAGTTTATGAGTGAACAGACAGACATCCGAATACATTCGGACAAAAATGGTTGCGCCAGGTGGGTAAAGCTTTGAAATTGACAAGAACTACCCATAACGTGTGAGACCCGCCTATCTAGATGAAATGCAGAGGCCTCCAGCCCGTACGAAAGAGTTGGATATGCCAAAATCTTGCCTAAATACATATGCAAAGAAACAAATCAAGGTATCTGAATTGTAAAGGAGAGATCTATTGAAAGTCTAGAAGAAAGCACGCCAAACCACCCAGATCCCATGACTCGAAAGAAAAGAAAACAGCTTCTCATCAGGTCAAACATTTGTGTGTATTCCGCTGCTGTCATATACTATCTTCAAAAGTTCATCAAGAGTCCATCCATCGTGTCGTACTGAACGACATCCCTAATCTTTTTGGCACTGGACACACCCCAAACAAAATAGACAGCTTTCGTCCCACCATGCGTATTCCAGTTTTAAGAACGTAGTATGAGTGATAATCTGGACAAGATAGTCCAGTAACCTTCTGGCTAGGTAGTTTTCGTCCAGAAAAAGAAAATATAAGAGTACTGCCCCCCAAAAACGCCATAGGATATCGTCAGTTTCGCATGGAATTTCTAAATCGGTCCAAGATCGTCATGGGACATCCTACAAACTCCAGCCTAGGGGTATCTGTCATAAGGAGGTATCGCAAAATATATTGCAAAACAAGAATAGGTCATTAATCACGGATTGTAAAAGTCATTCTGGCCTTGATGAGGTGAGTGGTGATAAGGTGAAACGGAACCGTGGTTGGAATACTGCTCGACAGGTTGGATATTGCCAGCTGCAAGGTTGCTGTAACATAACGGCCCAGTAGGCTCCTGAATCCCTAAAGCGTTAAGGTCGAACGGAGGGAACTGTTCTAAACCTTCTTGCTGAGATTGCAAATTCACATAAGCGTTTGCAGGCTGGTCGAACGATGGCATTGTGGTGACAGGTACCGCATGGTATGGGGGTTGGGGTGGTTGAGGGCTGTTGTAATTGGGTATCATCAAGTTAGGCCCTTGGTTGGGTGTTATTTCATACGACCTCGCTATTGGGTGTGGGTTGTAGTAGTTATGTGTTAAGGGATCTTGTACGGGTACCCGGGACATTCTATAGTTGAAGTCATCTTGGGGATACCCCGCCGGCCCTGCAGACATTGAAACGGAAATCGGTGTGTTCACATTTTCTGGACTAAAGCTCGGAGGTTCCTGTTTCACTGGGGGTACTGGAAAACTAGGGCGTGGAGGATCCTGCACGGGACTGATGATTGTATCTGCATCCAGCTCCTTCCTGGCAACGACGTCTAAGACAGGGAGGCTGAGGTGCTCCATATGCTTCGCCAAGTGAACCGTAAGTTTTTTCCAGGTCGGAAATGTCTTTCGACAGAACCGGCAAGGCTCATTAGATGGTTTATCTGAAGTGTCGACGTGGCACGACTCTACTCTCGCCCACGTGCGGTCACCACCTCCAGCCTTTTTTATGGCAGCTTTCGTTTTGATCTTTGGCTCTGCGAACTTGTGCTCGCGAACGAGATGCTGTAAAAAATTGTCACGTCTATAACAGATGTGCCGGCAATCGTCAACATCGCATGTCCACCATTCGAGGTGCCGATGACCTTCATTTTCATGGCGGACCCAGTCAGCTTTTCTTTTAAACATCTTAGGATTTTGGCATTTCTCCCAGGTGCATGTAAATGGCTGGACATCTTCGTGCACATGTTTGGTCCAGTCGGAGGGCTTTTGGAACTTTTTGCTTGTGAAGCACAGTTGACACTCAAATTCTGCTGGGAGAGATGAAGTCGGCGGCATGGGGATGCCTGGCGGGAAACTTTCCGAGTTGATACTACCTTCAAGCGGCGTAGTGTCACCATCGGAAGAATCTGGTCGAGTTGATAAGGGATCAAGACCGCGCTCATTGCCCCTACCATCTAGCGGAACAGCTGACCCACCAAGTTCGATGCATTGTGCTCCGCTAAGACACTTCCGCTGTCGAACCTGGTTGAGATGCTTGATTTTAGCGGTCTGAAGTTGTTTGTAGCGTATAACCATCTGATGCGCAATGCGGTCGGCTAGCCATCCATTCTCGCTTAGAAGACCAGGATTCTGATCAAATACATGCTCTCGGAAGCCCGCGAAAGTTGGTTCTATGAGCTTCGATTTGTTCGGCTCAGTCTTTATGTCTGAGTCATCAAACCCCTCCTCGTCTTCATCCTCATCTTCGTCGTCATCCTGTTCCATTGTAGGCCGCGTCCCTCCTAGCGAAGCGACGGGTAGACCACCTTGTTTTTTCAACATTTCCACGAGATTTGGGTGACCCTTTGGAAGCTCCGTTTTACTCCTCGGCCTCCTAAGGGTATTTTTGACGGAAGGTAAAGTAAGAGCTCCAAAAGAACTTTTCGGCGAAGCGACCGACGCACTAATTGAACCGCTCCGAACATGAGTTGTCCCAATAGAAGCGGCCCCTGTAGCCATTCCAAGCAGAGCGGTATTTAAACTGGGAGGCTGCTTCTTAAGCCCCCAGCTTGAAGTACGTACCGGCGGTGCCAGCGTGTCTTTCGACTCTCGACGTTCACGTTCTCCAATATCTTCTGGCGGGACGTCACTAGCATTGCTTCCTTTACGCTTTAGGATTTGACTGGTGCTGGGCTTCCGTACAAGGCTGGGAATTCTCTTCATGAAATTCGGCCGGCGACTATGTGTGCTAATAGATAGCTTCTTAAAGAAATTTCCGCTGAGAATTTCGTCCATATCCACGAGGCTGGGCAGGCTTCGCCTGCGCGTCCCCCAGGTAGCTGCTCTCGAGACGATCGAGTCGTTATCTTGGCACTGCCGATTAAACCTTTCGATAGCGGCTTGCGATGTCGCAGGTTGATATTGGGAGCCGGATTGTATTGCATGGATCGCCGGTGCATCTTGCCAAGTAGGGAACTGCCGCATTATATCGATATCAGTGTGCGTGATAGGCCCACCTGGCCCATCCACATTAATATATGTTTGACCAGGAATGTACTTGTTTTCGGTTGTGTCTCCTAGGGGAATCTCGGCGGAAGATATATTATCATCCTCCGAATCTTGTCCGCCGGCAACCCTGCCGGGAAGCCCTTCTTGACCAGCGGGAACATTGCTTGGGTTGCCCGCCGAGCGTGAAACCCACTCGAAAACTTCTTTGTTCTTCTCGGCACGCTCCCTTTGAGTGGCTTGCTGATTAGGGCTTGGAATCTCCTCAGAAGGTCGGTTTCCTGGAGCAAGGCCTCGATATCCTCCAGCAGACTGAGGTAGCCAGTTACCATGTGCATCTCGTGACACTGTCGCTATACTCTCATGGGTATCCTCGCCGGCCAAATCGCCAGCCAGGTTTTGTGAAACATGCGTAGTTCGGGGGCTCTCAGCGTCACCGGTCAAGGATCTCTCCACGCCCTGTATTGGTGCTTCTTCGTCTTGGTTCCACATGGAAACGGTAACACGAGGACTTTGGGTAGCCATAGCAAGTGTACCCGGCGAAACACTATCATCACTTGAGAAACTACCGCCGTTGGTATCTGGTGTAAGCTGGGGCGCGGACCGATTCGAATCGATTGAGTCGGTAAAA
The DNA here is from genome assembly GCA_902805475.1 of Entonaema liquescens. Lineage (NCBI taxonomy): Eukaryota > Fungi > Ascomycota > Sordariomycetes > Xylariales > Xylariaceae > Entonaema > Entonaema liquescens. Next base: position 2,078,916 of record CADCSX010000006.1, read on the forward strand.
GGCTGGACTTGATTTACGAAATGCCGAGGTTCAGTGGAACTCGCTAAGTCAGTATGGGCCTCTACACTGCCACCAAAAGTTGCTATCGATGGGACGGCGGGTGTTTGATGAGGACTTAGAGGATATATATCATCTCTAGCACCACCGTTTTGGACGGGTACATGAGTTATGGGGTCTTGAATGCTATTGAACCCTCCTAGGAATTGGGGCAATGTATCCTGGACGTCGTTGAAGTCGACTCCAAGAAATGGGTCTTCAAAGTCGCTACTGAACTCGCTCGGCTGGTAGAAGTCGGTTGTGGAGATAGTGTCCGCGGGGGTATTGAGATTAGCTGCAGGAGAGGCGGAGTTGCTTCGAACATGGGAGGAATACGGCGATAACAAGTGAGACTCAATAGGGGTGACAGGACACTTCTGATCTTGGTTGTGGTTGTAGTTGTAGTTGTAGTTGTAACTATGGTGGGCGCCGCGGCGGGGTTGCTGTGTACGATCATTGAGGTGATCGCGAAGGTCAAGCGACGCAGGCGAGACTGTGTGCCCAGCGTTCATGGTCATAGCTGAGATTAAGATAGGTGGGCGACCCAGGGTTAGTATATATTAGGATAACGTATAATACTGGAATCGCGCAGCTCTTGTTAGACGTTTGTCAAGGGGAAACCATGTTCCTCCTATACTATCAGCGGCAGGCGCAACAACTGTAAGAGATGGCTGAGCCAGAGCCTCGCGATCCGAATGCGATGAACGGCTTTAGGATCAACTATCTTCAGTTACTTCATAGGGTAACTGGAGATATACAAAAGGGGTATGATGTTGAGAATGACAGGATCTAATTCTCGATTGAATGTCAGAAAACTTGATTCAGAAATTAGAAGAGAATCTAGTAGAGAGTCGTGATGACAATGCTTTGGGGAGGGGGGTTAAGTCGGCAAGTCGATACTGCAGCGGCGGCGGCGCTTAAGGTGAGTGGAGTTTTGAACGGAAACCGGCGCCAAAATGGAAATACCCCCAGCTTAGCGCGACCTCTTTTCTCCGCCCAAGACCAAGACAATCTGATCGAAACCTGTGCCGATGGATTGCAAGGGGGCCGTGCAAAAAGTACAAGGGAAGATGGCGGAAACTAATAGTTGAAGTGCTTAAGAATTTAGATATTTTAGATATTTCAGTGGACGAAAAGGACTATAGAACTGAATGCTAGGATACTAGGATACGAAGAAAGGGGCAGAGAAAATGGGAAGTGGAGGATGAGGTGACCTGAGATGGGCGGTACACTATGTCTATGTCGATGGACAAAATGGAACAAGGCAATTTTTGAGCGAATCGATTCATCGACGATAGGGCTCGCGCACTACTGCGGCTCCCCTCGACAAATCTCTTGCGCCATTTGATTGGGTCCCTGTCCGTCATTCTGTCATCGCCAGCCCGTCGAGGCGTTCTGCCTGTAAGTGAACAGGGGTTGTAAGGCATTCTTCGCTTCCTTCTCAGCCCCGAACAGAGTCGAGGGGCAACCCCACTTGTGAGCCCACCATGTTGCATAGATATATGTACACTAGGCCAAGCGAGATCGCAAGGCACTTCAGATGACAGACGGGTACTAGTTGTATGTAGGCAAAGCTTGCTGTAAGTCAAAATGATGACATTTGCTGACCCGTCCTGCAAAATTCATATTTTGCATATGGACATATGGTAAGGCGGTGCTCTGTGGAGTGTGTGGCAGTAACCAACACATACCGAGATCTAAGACAGGTCAGTTCCCTCGAGATTCTAGACATGATAAATGTACCTACATAGCATACATTTTGCTGCATGTTTAAAATGCGGGAGCCGAATCAAGATACTACCCCTTGCTGTTCCAGCCGCATCGTGGATTCTTATTGGTCAAATCGGATAATCTCTAACTGCTGTCTCGATCTCCTCATTGGGGGAGAGACAGTGATCAGTGAATGTTACTCTAGCACGAGCTGATGAAAATGTGATTCGCTTAGAGTAACTAGAAGCGCCAGTATCCAATGTTGGTGATATAGTAGACATGCCTTCCTAGTAATACCACCTTGGAAGGCATGGAGAAAACGGGAGAATATTTTCGGATTCTTTCAGCGTATATGATCAATTGAATATGGTCAATCGTTGGTCCGAGTTGTATGCATCGGTTCCTGTCTCGATAACCTGCAGTAGCGTGGAATCCACAAGCCGATCTATTGAGTGCAGGGCACAACACAGCCACGACTGCGCTGGCATATTTACTTAGACCTAGGAATCAAGAGAGTGTGTGCGACATGGTCAGGCAGAAGTAACAACAAGCAGTGTTGCCGTTGCCAGGATGCTGTGTCGTCTTCAACATGTATTGTCTCTAGAACCGAGCATCGCGAACTCAGAAACCGAGCTTATTCAGATTCCAAAGTCCCCGACGGACGGTATTATGTAAGTACCTAGGTAGGTATGGGATCTAGAATCTGAGATGCAGTGTACTCCCGCTCAACCGTCAATGTTGAAGAACGGCACAGCGCTGAATCTAGTATTTTTAACCGCGCAACCGCGATGCAACACGACCGTTAGGTGAAGACTATTCCGATTCTAAGGTACCCAATATCTTGCCGGGACTTTCAATATGTGTGCTAGGTTTGCGGGTATCGCTGTGCCGCAAGAGTTGCATCATTAGAGTATCAAGCTTGTTAGGATTTTGGTTCAAAAATCCAACAAGTTCCAAATTCGAAAACCAACAGGTAAAAAGAACCGGAGAGAGTCACGTGTTTAGCCTACTGCTTCAGCTCCAGCTTCCACTTCCCGTAGTTCCCGTCCTAATCCGTACCTAGGTACTTGTGGGAATATGGAGGGTGGGGGCTTATTAGTACAATACCCTTAGGTAACAGCCCAAGTGGTACCCTTACAATTGCCCTTACAAACACCCCGCAACGAAGATAGGTTAGCCAGCCATTCGCCATTTCCAGGCAAGTCTCAACCGCCCTAAACCTTCTTATGTACCATCAACGTCACGTAGCCATATCATATTCTATGCGCGATCTTCAATAAGTTAAGAAAATATTAATCTTACTATAAGTGATAAAAATAATTCCAAGTTGGACTAGTAAATATGTTTCAGGTAAGTTGGTTTAAATCCTCTTACTACCTTATAGGTTCGATCATCTTAAAATAACAAAATAATCTCACGCGATGGCCCCCTTTGATATATCATCCCCTTGATATATCATCCCCTTGATATATCATCCCCTTGATATATCATCCCCTTGATATATCATCCCCTTGATATATCATCCCCTTGATATATCATCCCCTTGATATATCATACTATTATATGTGCAGAGCCACCTAAATGTTAACCTAACATGTTTTAGCCAAATCCAGAAGATCGCCTTCATCTTCGAATGCACCGCGCTCGTTCGGTAGTTCTCACAACCCAAGAGTACGTCATATTCTCATAGTTTTCTATCTGTTAATCAACCGCGATAGAAACTTGTTGCTAACTCACAATCTCCTCGCCCCCGCACAGACTTGTAGAGATCCGAGCCGCTCAGCGGACCTTCGAAGGAGCTTATATGCGAACTGCTCTTTCGCAGTTCAGCTTTGCTCTAATCATACTCAAGATATTCACCTCGGAGTTCTACGCCATAGGCGCTCTATTTGCCGTTTACGGCGTAGCAGTCTTACTCTGCGCTATCTATCGTCGGTATCAGGGTAACACGCAGTTTTTCACCGCAACCGGTAACCATGGCGAAGTAACAAACAAATTCCGCACTAGCGGCAACAGTGTCCTGCTTCTTACCTGTCTAAGTATCGGGGCTTATATAGGTTTGATGGTTCTGACCTGGCAATTAAAAGCTTGAAACGGATTCCTATATCATCTACTGGCTTTTAATTATAATGTATTTTCAGGATCTACGGCGCCTCGAAAGCTGGATAGTCGCCGATGTTTTGGTTGTTTCGGTGGGAATATGCTAGACCGAGGTGCCGTACAACTGTGTAGGTAACGTCAGCTTATGCGACTGTTATAGTAGAAAACATGGTTATTTGTTGTGAATCTGATACGTCCCGGGGATGATTCCGAAGAGAGTTACCCAAGCGTTTATAGCCCAAATATGCTCCAATAATTTCCGCCTGGGTCAGGTATGTTTTAGTATGACAATCCGTCTATTTGGTGTATACATATACAAAGTCTCCTAGCTTCGCTTCTAAGCGTTTATCTACCGAGAATATTGACACTCCCAATTGAGTATAGATACATGGGCAAGTAAGAAATTAGGAAGCCAAAGAACACACTCGTACTTTTATCACCAAGCGCTCAAAGTAAGCTAAACGTCCTAGCCTCAGAAACATTCCCCCATCTGAAAGCGGTTGTTGCATCATCCGGCTTTGGCGGACTTTTCCCAGCTACCATATAACTAATGAAAAGGGGGGAACAACTGACGAATGGCAATACCGTTATATATTAGAGCGAGACATGCTCATCGGCACCCCGTAAAAAGCAAAGCCTTCGCCTGACTTCCAGCACCTTTTCCGACTTTGAATATCCGTGATGACAGGTAGCTTACGAGTCACGTCAGTGGGCCGAGTGAATGTTCCGGGCCGAAAGGCTTCGGGCAACATAGAAGCGGGCGGCAACCACATCGGTTACCGAATATCCACTGCCGGTAAGGCAAGGGTTAGCGGGAGCCTTATTGTGATCGCCTACCCTACCCTCCATATCCTTCTTCCTCCCAAAACGCAAAAGGTTAATCGTCTCGTCTTCTTTCGTTCTTCCAGCTTCCCGGATGAAAAAAAAAACAAAATCCTTGACCTTATGGTAATAGATCTATTCTTCTTGTATCATATTCCTACATCAATCGACACACCCCGATGGAATCGGTGAAATAGTGAGGGAACGACATGCTTGCCAGATACTCTAGTACGCTCTTCGAAAATAGCTGCGCTTTCACCCGTACGGAAAGCCGAGAATGAAATGTTGATGAGCAATGTCTTTTCTATCGGCCTGTAGATACTTGCTGCCGCCGTTTCCGTATGTCTACCTAGGGATGTTGTATATATTCCTTAGGGCCGATACTAAAACGAGTTATTCTTCGAAAAGTCCCTGTTAAAGGGCGCATTGCCGTCGACTTGGATTCATGTGGTGTATTCCCGTCGATCCCACTACGTTATAAATATGCCACATATCCTTGCGCCAGGGTGAGACGTTGACTAGCCCCTTTCCTTTCCATCCGTACGTTTTTTTCTTTATGCTCCCGCGGTCCCTTTCCCGCTTTATCTATTCTATTACGTCTCAAAATAGGAACCATTGACTTCATACGCCAACACATAAAAGGGAATTTCAAATGGCTTAAGTTATAGGATAAATCTTACTCTAGTCCATGGCGGAATGAACTGTCGCGGTGCAGGGCATAGGGGGTTGTCAGTAGTTTGACTATCCGCGTCATGATACGAATAATTTCAAGTCATCTCTGCCTATAATAACCGTTTCCAGTGTGGGAAGGATCCTCACCAGACGAGCCGTCAGGTCCGGGTGGATGGTCACGATTCTCATACCATCCGTCATAGTCCTCGTTGGGTCTATGGTATTGGTATTGCTGTTGCCATGCATCATACGGTAGATGCGGTGTTGCACCAGCGGAAAGAGACCCCTGAGCGGCGAAGCTTACATCCGGGATGGCGTTGGCGGTGCTTGGTGGCTGAACCCCATCGTATGGTCTTGTCACCGAAGAATCAAATTGACTAGATTGTGTATTATTGAACGACATCGATCGCACGCCGTGTGGATACGGGCGCCATGTATCATCCAGATGCGTCTCAGTATTCATTCTGTTTATCCCAAGCGAGTTCGCTGGCCATGCCGATAATGACGAAGCGGTTGTGTGAGAGGGGTATTGGGAGAATCCCGTATCGTCAGACAGGCCATTAGGAATGGTCGTCCAAGGGATACTAGTATCCCCTGATGTCGTCACGGCGCTGACCTCCGCGTCAGTATGCATCCAGCCACTCGTTCCTTGCTCATAACTAAACGATCGACCGTTAGGTGTAGTCGATGGAACTTCCTACTTGTTAGCAAATGGCTCGTGGCCGTGTATGCTCAGAGAAGAACTCGTATTACACGTACTACTAACAGAATAAGTCCTACCATCCCCGTTCTCCATCGGATGCTGTCCTATATTTGGCATCGATGGCATTGCTGTAAGTTGGTGGTAGGCCGGGTTCAAATGCCCTTCCACGATATGACTCATTGTCGCTACGGGAGATGTGGTGGGTGATGCAGGGCTAGACCCAACTGACATTCTTCTTGACCGGTGTACTGTCGTGGGTAGGGGTGCTTGTTGATTCACTGGGGAATATACGCATTCCTTCTTGAGATTGATGCAACTCTCACATCGGTTCAGGACATCTTGTATCTCGGGCTTTTTGCACCTAATCTTCCTCTTTCGACAATGTCCTATACCGAACTACACTTTAACACTCAAACAGATCTTTCCTGGAGCTAGTTGCTGCTCGGCGTGATAGCTACTTACCACATGCGACCGCTGATCGATGATAGCCGAGCCTATTCCTCCTCCTCTCGTTGGGAGGATCAAACAGGCCATTTTCGGCTTCGTTCGCCTCCTGTATTCCCAAGTTAGGAGTTGAGATAGGTATTTTCAGTGTACTTTTTCAGATAGGGGTTTCCGTTGCCCAGTTACCCTAGGCTAATTGTAGATGAAGTAAGAGAGGGGATGAAAGCGGAGACTGTGCTAGGTTAGAGGCTGATAGGGCTTACCTCTGGGGCGGAACTTGTCGGTGTTAGACGTCCACCCATGTAGCCAGGTTGTGGCGCATCCATCTCAGAGCCCTCGTGTGAGGATGCGGACTGACGGGACATGATACTTATCTTGGACCTGGACAAACCGAGGATATGTATAGGCCTGAGTAGCTACGCACCTCTTAGATCTATCTTTGCTGATGGGATTATCGGCGGATAGTTATCATCAGCAGAACTCTCCAATTCGGAAAGTCTAAAGAGTAAGCCGCTTTCAGCAACCCTTCTCTAGATTGGGGGCGGCCGACCTCTGCACTGTGGCTTTCCACCCGCTAAGTATCTTAACGGTGGGTGGTGGATGGTAGCCTTTATCAGGTTTCGATTCGAGCTTGATAATAACTCCCTGGAGCCGCCATAAACCGAAACACGGTAACAATGGCCAGCAGAATATGGTGGAGAGGAAAGAAGGAACGGGCCAATCGAGACTGTAAGATTTCTGGTGATCTTGGAGCCAGATATGCAATCCGACCATAAAAGCAACCTAGCTCTCATCCAAGAACCGCCGTGTTAGTACTGTTTAGTAGAGTATGCAAAGCGCGCGGTAGGATAGTGCATATGGACGTGACGTCCACACCTTGTCACCTGCCTATACCCGGAGGAACTGCTCAGGTTGGAAACAAGGGCCCAACAGATATCTGGATCGGGAAGATTGGTCCTCACAACTCCAATTCTGGCACCAGAAACTCCTATACATACAGACCAAATGGGTATCCTCGGCAGTCCCTAGAGTATCAGTTGCAACGCACAACCCAACGTACTATCACCAGGATAGAAAGGGGGCAGTTAGTTAAGCTATAGCCAAGGACCACGGTTCCCTTTTACAGCAGCTGCGTTTAGCCCTATGGTAAGTTTGGGGAATTTTGAGAGTCTCACCGAGTTGATGGGGATTAGCGAGGATGTGACCGGAAGGACGGATATAGCTGAACGCCACTCTTTGAAGCTAGAAGCTATGGCCGATCTTGAGCACGGCCCAAGTATTCAGAATATTCCACGACAAGGGACAGCTCGGATTTCCCAAGCCAGAAGCAAGTAGAGAGCTTTTCGTTGTTCTTCTATCGGGGCCGACGTATAATGCCAAAGGGAGGTGAGAGTCTGAGCCCGGCACCGGAAACAACTATAGAAGAAGATCTGTCTAGGACAGACACTTGACATATATCAGAGAACTATAAGCTACCGCTGAGTGGCTGCAGGATCAGATTGATCTACGTGCAGGAGAGGGACATGATCTAAACTATAAGGTATGCAGGCGACCTCGCTACTTATTTTTCCCGTGGCAAGAGAGCATGAAGAGTTGCCGGGGCTAAAATTGATGACGAGAGCAGGAAAAGAAAAAAAAGATAATCTAATACGTCTATGTTGACCCACGCCCGATAGAAAAAAGGAACACCGTACTCTAGCTGAGATACTGGCAAAAGACGGCACTATCTGGAACTTGGAGCTGCCAATCCCTATTATCCTTTCGCCTCGACGTCAAATATGAGGCGAATACTATCTATCAGAATCCACTAGTTGACTTTCTCTACTTCAGCCTTCGACATTTGATCAGGTAACCCTGTATCAAAGGGGATTAACCGACTTGCTATGCGCCATAAGTGCCTCCGACGAGCATATATTGCTATTCGTATGATGTAAGTACTATTTGAATTATACGATTATTCCCATAATAGCCAATTAGTACTTTTCATAGGCTGTAGTTCTAAAGTTAAGGGGGGAGTGTAATGCAGGTGTAAAATGCACCAGGGCGTTAAAGAACGGATACGCTGTGCGCCGAGAGAGCTATGCTTCAGTTGGTCTGAAAGGTAGACATCTTATACGCTAGATGTATATGGATTGAGCGAAGCGCAGATCTCTAATGAGAAGAGTTATGAGCTATTCGAGCGGCAACGTCGTCACTGAAGCGGTTCAACCAATTTTCTGGGACTATGCAAACGGTAGTCTGTGACGGGGGGTAACAGGGATTACCGGGAGTAGCCAGTTCTCTCCGGATCTAAATCTATGATGATCCTAGGGTGCTTGTCAGCTCTTTTTTCTTCTTTTCTCCCCTTCCTAGATAGCATCTACAGTATTCTCGTCTAGAGCTAAAGGGCTAGACATGTTAGGTTCAACTACGAAGTTTTACATAGGTGCTTGCTTGCTTGTCCTGTACCTCTTCTGCAGTAATCCTTGCCCCCGGCACTAGAATGGCAGCAAATAACGAATGAAACGATAGCCTGAAAGCAGTGACACCCTCTTCTTTGCATAAGAGCCAATGCCATCACCCCGAACTACGATGCGGTTACCAACTCTGCCTTAGTCGCTAATATGAAATGAAGGCCGTTAGCCTTGAGTAAATGCAGGGAGACAGGTTGGTAGGGCCGATCTGGATCAAATAAGCCAGACCGTTAGGGCTGACTCGGACGTACAAAATCCTTTTTTGCAACGGCGGCTATAGACTACGGCCATATGGTATGGGTTCTAGCGGTTTTTTTTTCCTCCTAATTTTCCTCACTCATAAATTCGTCTTGTTTATATGTTCAAGGTTGTATATACGCCCGGGTTTTTTATGTCGCATCAAATGCTGCTAGAAATTAAGCTCACGATGACGTTACCCCTGAAAATCATGGGGTAGTATCTTAGGCGTGCCGGAATGACATCGCAGTTTGATCAGAACATGTTAAGATGAGCGTGACGATACCAATAGAGTTGTCTCATTGGTAAGAATCCTCTATTCCTATGAGAGGCGTTAAAAGGCATGTTCAACGACCTAATCTAATCTACGCCTTGATGCGATCGTAGACACAGAAATATTGCTTTTATGTAAAAATCAGGTTAATGCTAGCTCTTATTAATTCCAGTAGCCCGGTAAAATGGCTGGTGAAGATTTGGGGAAGCAAGGGGAGATCAGGATCTTAGTCTTTCTGGGAATGCAACGCTACGAATTACAACAGCACAGTACATTGATATTACATCAAGTCCAGATGCACATAGGTCCAATCTATTTACTTCCCTCCCTTATTGTTAACCTCTTTTCGATGCGTTGCAGAAATCGCCTCAGAGATTTTCTCATTCCCTTTCATATGATCCGCGGCCAGACTACCTAAACCAAAGTGCGGCTTAAATTGCAGATTGTAGAGCGCCTCTTCATACCGGTGAAATATCCTTTGCCTAGGTTCATACTAACCTATTTGCCGAAGGCTAACATTATTTTCCAAAGAACCAGTAGGAATAAGCCTTTCAGCCGAACAAGATAGGATGAACCTACTTCCTTTACGGAAGATATGTTTTATTCATGCTTTAGACCAGTATTGCACCTTTATGGGTGACCGTTGATCAGAAATGATGTACGACTAGGATCGGGACACTTACATACGTCGTTAGGTCTATGGCTTTTGTGATAGCCTCCGTATTCCTACGGCTAGATGAACCAAGACACACTATTGACTGGCGCTCATTTATTAAGTTGTTTCCAAGCCCGCGGCTTTAAGTAAATCAAACTTAATCTGAAAGCTGGGAAAGCCTATGAGGAGTCGTTTTCTCTTGCCATGATATCGGGGACTTGGAATACCGGCAGGGGTCGTCGCCAAGGGTCAAGGTGGTGGAGCTGCAATACCACCATTTATTTCCACCATGTACTTTTTCCCTCACGACATCTTCAATCTCTGTTCTCTGAGGTGGCTTGGTTGGATGCTCGTTATAACGTCTTAGAGCTTAGGCCGATATACCTAAACAGTTACCTTCAAATTGTCAACTGAGGTGGCATTGCATATGTGATGTGAGAGTAGAGAATCGCTTCGTGTAGCTAGGCAGGATAGAATAATCGGGTTTCAAGCTGGGTAGGATCTAGTCTAGGAGCGGGCCGCATTCTATGCCTGAGGTTTACCTTTGCTGTCGGTTGGATACCCAGCTGGTGATAGGTTAGGTAGATAGACGCAGCTGACCTCGGACTACATATGATATGCATTCTTATGAGGTGCATAGGACTACATTAGGAAGTCTGAATTCGCGCTTCAAAAGACGAAGATCAATCCCCGGCATACACCCCCTAATGCAATGCGCAAGGGTTGACTGTCCACTAATCGCGAGTTGCAAGGGGCCGTTCTCACGCCATCCGCACAGTCCACAGATTATCTTTTTAGTCTTTTTTTTTTTTTCCTTTTTTCTTTTTCTTTTACAATCTCCTATTGTTGGATTCGCTAAAAGGTTCAGTATTCACTTTACTCGGGGCATCTGATTGTGATTCCTCATGTTTCATTACCAGGAACGCCAACCACAACCCCGGTTGTCTACTTCTTATCATATTCGAGTAGCGCCAGAGGTGCAGTGCATTTTTAGCCTCAGGTCATCACCTTCTCCATTTATATATGAGTCTGTCCCTCTGAGTGGTTGAAGGTACCCAACGGGGCGACTCAACTGATCACATGCCCGCCTACTCGGGTCCGTACCTAACCTACACCATGCATTACGAATCCGGAAATCTTGATACATGAGAAAGGCGCCTAGAATTTCTTGACTCAACCGAGGCCGGTGGGAGTTTCGAGAGACTATTCATGTCAGCAATAATCGTGACTCGACCTATGAGTTTGACTAATCGCACATTCGATTACTGTTCTTCTGTTTGATCTCCTTTTAGCCAGAATATCACAAGAGCTCGATTCCTCTTGGGCTCATATATCTGCTACCCCTAACATTCGGAAAATCGGTGAGCGGCCCGGCATTAGCCTTTCTTATGCGCTCATTACGCAGGAAGAATGCCTCTTCAATATCGTTGTCTCGCTTCTTTGGCCAGTTACGGTCGGCGGATTAGACAAGAGACATAATATAGTATTGCTCCCAGTAGAGGATAGATTATGCATAACCTCAGCGCCTGAGGTCTTTGCTGGGATTAAGGGAGAATCTCCCCATATTAGAGCTCTTTAGTAAAAATTAAGGCTGATTGCACCAATAGAGGCCGATATATCGCGGACCTCGGTGGTATTACGAAAGTGGCGTTGACGAGAACGCATTGACTATTTCGCTGCTTCGTTTTACACGTTCACATCTCCCAAAGTAACTCCGCTCTTCTCGACATGGTTATATTGTAGCAGAAATCTTATTAGTACGGCTAACATGCTTACAAATTGGAGGTGAAGTGGTAAACCTGATGTTCTGCGTCACACAAGGCGGCGGAGTTGTCAGGATTTTACTCTGAGAGGCGTGCCGAGTGGAAAATGTTGCATTCCACTTCCTTGTCTGCGGCAAGACTTGCGAATCTTTAGACCCGCTACATAGGTATCCTTCAAGTGGACCAAGGTGGCAGATGCTCTTTGAAACCTGCGAATAGGACCATATCGAACGAATCGCAAGTCACGAACAGGATTACCAAACAGAGCGGAGTGCATCCCCGAATAATACAGTACGAATTCACCGGACTACTTCCAGTAAATATCTATCTCTATCGGTGAGACTCTTAAGTTGTGGAACGCTTAGATCGAGGTCGATTCAGCTTATGTGACTAGTCAACATGTTGGATTCTTTGGAGATATACCACGAGCCTCTGAGACCTACGCGGCTCCGATGGCCACGTGTAGATCGGTGATGCTTTACACTCCCGACACGGCTTTTGTCTCTACCAAGCGCGTAGGATCGATACGATATGATGAGTGTATTCTCGGTGCCTATTTCATTGCGTTGTAGCTAAGCTAAATATTTACCTAACGTACCTAAGCCACGAAAAGCTCTCGTCTTCACGCACCGCGTTTTTCATAAGCATTCTCCAACATCAGATCATCAAGGCGATCTTCGGGATTCCTAATCAGTAGCGGAAGGCGAGATCCCAACACACCCCACCACTCCGCATGGCTGAGGATGCCAGTGGCTTTCCCTAGTCATACTTTTTCCCCCGCTAGACGCATCTCACGGTCTGAACAAAGACATGGCGCTTGAAAGTCTCACTCATTTTTGTTATTTCACCTTCTAAGATTAACAGCATGCGGGTAATCTAGTTCTAGGATCTATCTTGTTTGTGACAACTATTGGCAGAAGCATATCTAGTATACCCCTGTCTGCTCTATTCATGATCAGAAAAAAAAGAAATAGGAGACCCACGTCGAAGACGTGAATATTATAATTTATGAGCTTCTTGTTAGATTAGCAATATTGTTCTTTTCAATTTGCTCTAGTCAACTCGAAACATAAAATAGGTTATGCATCACTTTCTACGATCTTATATTCTAATTCGCATATTGCCAACGCTGGCACTGGTAGGACTTGTTACTTTGCACAGACTTAAATAGGCTATAACGTAGTTGAAAAGTAAGCCTTAACTTAAGAAATTCAATATTTGCCAAGGAATGCGAATCTTTGGAAGTTTTATGTTCTAGCTCTGGATTATGCTGGGTAGCCACTGCTCGATGCTCATCTTCATTAGGGGCCGTGGTTGGATAGAGTTAGAGCTGGGGGGGCCAGTTTGTAATATGATGGCGACTTGATTATAGGACTGGTCGATATACCTACTAAGGATAGGGGGAATCATGCCCTCCTTATATAGACCTGATATCTAACTATCACCCCGAGGGGTACCCCTATCGTTCTTCGACACTCTAAGCACGCTCCTACGAAGGAATTACCAGGCTTGAGACTACTAGAAGGTATGTCAGATCAAAACGAGCCTAATCTTGCATACGATAAAGCCACATCACATATCGGGTGCAGATGAGATCCACTATGAGTCGTTGTGTCAAAAATAACCCCTCTAGCAACCACTTGAGGGGGGCACGTATATACCTAAGTACTGAGGTATAAAGCATCATCAATATTACTATGAGCTCTTTAATTCCAATTGCCATATGGTTCATTAAAGTGTGAATGCAATCATACCCTAGCCAACTATCGCTCCCTGAGAGTCCGATAATAGAGTTTGGGTACCTACCTACCTAGGTAGACATAGAGAAGCCACCATACAAGAGGATGCGAGATGCATATGGTGATATAATCTGGCACGAATCTTAGGCTGACTATAATATCAGTTAGTGTATAAGTCAGGCATCTCAATGGAAGTGGGGGCATTGGAATAGGTAGATGTGAGAAGGTATAGGAACCGACATTCTCTCAGTCGTGAGTAGGACTAAAATGAGGTGGGCACCTTGTGTAGAAAGCGTTTTGCAAGTTTATTTTTAATTCTAGTCGATCCCTCATAACAGGTACCTGCCTACCTAATCACGCTTATTGATACGTAGTTAAGATATGCAATAACTTAATGAGAGTTTATTCTTGGCTACGTCGTCTATGCCGGAGAAGGGAGCCTTCCTATCGCATAGGTACATACGGGCGGAACAAGAGAATAAGAACAGCCTCAAGTACATAAGTATAACTAACGGTAGATCCATTAACTCATGCCTCTCATAGGCCGATGGGAGCTGGTTCATTTGAAAACTTATGTGAACCTACACCGTAATGTTGACCCCTTTTTGGTACCCCTATCTACTAATACTCTACACCGAAAAAAGGGGCTGCTGGTCTATAACCACGTCGTACGAAAAGTGTAAGCAATTCTCACTAGGAATGTATGTAGAAGTCTTACTGAAAAGGCATAAATGAATATAGTGAGGATTCAAGGAAGTCGAAGCTGTTAGAATAACCCAGACACCTACCTTAGGTACCTGAGGTAGGTCATATCCTAGCATTGGAGCGAGTTTTCTAACCCCCTATACTCGCATTTATTCTCTTCTAAAGTTTTCTCCGAAAGCAAGGCGGATCTAATACCCAATATTAGAAGTCAACAGCGCGAGCATGGCGCAAGTGACAGGCTTGGATAATACCGAGTCATTACTACTAGGTAAAGATGCATTCCCGCCAACCCTCGATAGATCCTATCCCGGCATAGATTGAATTTTTACCGTGTACTTACCCTGAATGACTTTGAACTCCATTGAGATAGTTACTATGCGGGTGCATGATCCTAAGCTACCATGATGTTCCCCTTAATCAAAAATCCTAACTTGCCTCCGCTGTTGAGTAGTAGATAATCTAGACTCATTGGCAAGAGTCACTTGGTGGATGGTGACTAGCGGCTCCTTCGCGATATTCCGACCCAAGGGAAACAGTTTTCAAATTCAAGGTGCATATCCCATAGCCAACTGTTGTGATATATTGATCGCCCCATTTTTAGTATGGCGTGTGACCTTCTTGACTCTGAATAGGTCGTCTTTAGATTTTTAAGCTCAGTCCCCTTCATCCGTGCTACGTGGCTGCAACATTATGCGAGACGGTCGATGTTCTAGATAATACACGTCTGGATTCAGTAGCAGGGCTGT
Organism: Entonaema liquescens; assembly: GCA_902805475.1. Lineage (NCBI taxonomy): Eukaryota > Fungi > Ascomycota > Sordariomycetes > Xylariales > Xylariaceae > Entonaema > Entonaema liquescens. The sequence continues at coordinate 2,093,975 of CADCSX010000006.1, forward strand.
TAATCGTGGTTCACGATGCGGCTATGTTTCTTTAGTGGTTGAACCAGGTATCAGTGAGGCTTCCCCCTCCAACTGGATACACCAAGCCCCTAAATAAGAAAGCATAACCGCGACTGGCAGGATGAAAAAAGCTATCCAAGACTAAAATGGTATAGAGCTATGTTCATAGACCCATGAAAGGAAATTTTGTGTTCGAACACGCCTTAAGCGGATGCTTGACAACGGGACAACTACCGTGTCTACCAGGCCTGTTCTTGGTATGGTACTACCACAGCTTATTATAATACGGTTACTCCCAATATTACGACATGTCCTGCATTCTGGGTCCAGTCTTATTCGAACTAAAATGAGGGGTGTCGTCATCTGATTACTGTACTTTTGAACATCAAGGCAGCTCATACGAAGATATCACCTCCGGTGACCCGGCCGCTGTTATACAAAGTAGTACTATAAGGCTAACCTCTTAAAAATATAGCATCGTAATATAGAACTAGAAGCAACTTGCCGTATTTAAAATTATCGGGTTAAGATATTGCCAATCGTGAATTGTGCCGTCGCGGATGTTGTTGGGGTAAGTTGAAAAATTCACTGAGGCGCAGCTTACCAGCCATAGAGAATAGAGTATAAAGCGAGAGACATCGGGGAAATACAGTGGAAGTATGTGAGATATTCTAACATTCGGCAAATTAAACGCTTGAAAGGAATGTGCATGCAATATACATAACCCTATTCAACTTGCGCCTCATCCTTGCACCCGCCGCATTCAACGATCTAACTCTTCGATGCTACCTCACCTTCCGCTCGTATCGCATAGTAAATAGGCAGCTTATGAATCACCAACTAGGCATAGATCAGATACAGTATTAGTTCTGACGAGATGGGGTAAAATAGTTCAGCTATCCTTCAGGAACGTGTCACGGCAAAACCTCTGTGCCTGTGTTAACTTCAACTATCTATTCCGGGTCACACCGAGGGCGTCATATATGCAATAGCATCCTTCCCGGGCGGAAAAGGATGTATTACTTGCACAGGTGGACCCCCGTATATATTGGTTGCCTTAAGTATATACCTTATAATAAGGTCTTTTTTTTTTCGTGGGGTGCGCATATTGAGTGCATACACGGCACCGCCAGGGCGGAAACGAGTTGGAACGCTGCAAATCTATTGGGCTTCGGGATAGATGGCTTGCGATCTGACATAATACGCGCCAACGTACAGTGAGCACGACCGATTGCCGAAATTTCCAGCACTACATATCTCATAGCTTGGTAATTACCAGACCGGTGAGAGAAAACTATTGATAGTGACAATACGTAGCGGGATTCTGAATGTAGCCAACATAGTTCCTGTGGCCAGGGGGTCTAAGATTGCTGTGGCTTTTATCAGTGCTGAACGGGACAAGCAAGAAGATTGCTGTCGTTACCTTAGGTATCTATCTAAGGAGGTAGACAAGGTATGTTGGATATGGGGTTGGTCGGTTGGTAAGGGGCACAAGACTCAGTCAGACCAGTCAAAATCGAAGGAAACATTACGATACCTATTAATAATGCATGTAATACTACTCTGCTCTTAACTACGGTCCTCTTTTTTAAAACCCGAGGACCACGTCGGAATGGTGTGCACACCTTTCGTAGCTATGATGAATAACACAACTGAAATAATGACGAAAAAAGGATAGGATTTGTCCAAATTCATAGACGGTCAAAAACATCCTCACATATTAACTGGTTGCGTGTGCTACTATATAACCCCTTGACCCGATCACGGACAAGCTGGACACTCCATTACTCCAACACAGCCGCAGGACGTGAGTACCGGGCGAAGATGGCACGCGTACAAGGAAACCTGACAATATTTCACCAGGAAATATAAAGCGCCTAGGAAACCAATTCCAACCAATCACCTCAATCTTTTACTTCACAGCGGCGAGACCGTGAATTAAATCGTGCATCGCAAGCGGATTCACCCTTGGCGTGGCTTCAGGGGCTGATGAGAAATGGTGCAGCATAGGGCGCGGGCGTGGAACTTCTCGTACATCGGGAAAGTTACTTGTTGTGTAATTAACGGGAAGGTCAAAGGCGAAGGCTTCAGCTCGAGGAGTGCGAGTATTCGTTTGAGTCGAAGCTGCCCAATCCTGATCATCTTCGAGAAATGTAGTGCGTAAGAAATCCAAGAAGGTGTCGACATCCTGTTTTGTTGACATGGCCCCAAGACTTGCACGTACGATTCTGTATAACGATGATGTGTCAGTATACGGCAAACAAGGGCTTGCACAAGGTAGGGTAAGACGGAAGGTCAGTTGTAACATACCCTGTGGGAAGCCTATGGATAATGCTTATGCCATGTGAGCCACAATGGTGCCCTGCCGATAGAGCACGCTCCGTCATCCATGGTTCATAGCCAAGAGCTGTGAATATGCCTCCAGGATTACAGACGCCTAGTAGGATTAGCTGAATTGACCAACAACGTGCGCGCCAACATTGGGAGTTATAAATAGACTCACCTCCGGACCTTATGTAGATCCCCGCAGAATTGGCGGAACGTTCAACGTCAGAGTAAGGAACATGATGTCCTGTCGCCCGTAAGACGTTGAAAGCAATAGCAGAGCCTTGCTTTGACGAATCTTCAAAGTCGCTATTTTCGTTATAGATGCGGCAAAGTGGCCGGCCGTTGGAGTGGCGTAAAGTGAACAGACCTCGGAACAATCTGGAGATGAGGTAGGAAGTATGATCCGAAATTCGACTCATTGAACCATATAGTCTCTTGTGTACGTCAATAGCCTCGCCTAGCGCGAGAATGTTGTGAAACGGTAACGTCCCGTCCTCAAGGCCTTCGTGAAGCTTATAGGTGGGCGCTTGGAGGCCTTTCGACCGATGCCAATTCTCGCCGAATGTAGCAACCATGGAAACAGTCCCTCCACCGAAATACTTCCTTAGAGTCAGAATGTGACCTGATTCTTTGCGAACCACCAGTGCTCCGATATCTGGAAAGCCAAAGATTTTGTACAGGGACAAACATGTAAAATCCGGTGCCTGGTTAACATCCCGAAAGATGTTTTCCATGGGATACGTCATGGCCAATGCTGCGGCGTCGAGAAGTGAGTAGGTGTTCTGTAAGTATTCTGATTGACGTAGAATTCCCGGCCACGACAATGGCAGCCTCCTGCCAGACATGTTGGACTGACCAGGGTAGGCAAACAGCCCTAGGCCACCGAGGTTATGTCTGTTAAGATAAGTTGACTCAGGGGAACGGAGCCATCGCTCTACTTCCTGGTCGTTCTGGAAGCAGTAAGATTGCCCATAGGTGAGTTCCCTGACGCCCACAATACTTGTATGCGCATCTTTATGATATCCATACCAGAATCTCCGATCACTGGTCTTCTCGGAGAGGTCCCTGAAGGAGTCAGCGACGAGCTTGATAGCAGCGGTAGCATTGGCCACGAATATCAAGTCGAAGTGCTCCGGACTTGCGCCGAGGAAGTTGAGTGTCTTCTCCCGAACCTGGTCAACAACATCACCAGAAAGCTTAGCCGGTGAATTCTCAGAGTGCGGATTTCCGTATAAGTTGGTGATCATTTTTGCGCAAAATGATTCGACGGTAGACTTCGCATATATGGTAGCCCCACTATGATCCAGGTACACTCCTACTTAAAGGTAAGCCAGGGCACACGAGTAAGCCCAACAGAAGACATACCATTGTTCATATGAGGGTACTCCTTTTGACGTAACGCTTCCACGTCACTGTTGTACCCTTTGGACATGGTGAGGAGTGGCATTGGTTATACACCTAGGTAGGTAGGTTGATAGATGCTCTAACTTTGTTGATATACTGAGAAAATAAGTTGGAAGATGGAGAGAGAGAAGAAATTTAGGAGTATAAGTATTCTCGAGGTTATAGCAATGAAGGATTCCCGCGCTAGTGTCTGTGTTGCGTCTTCCAAGGAGCCATCGTCCAACAACGTTGGTTCCAGATGGAGGACCTTTATACTCAACATCCACCTCCTCTGCCGCCACTCATGGGGCCCATAGCGGGAAGCATGGGTAGGTACCGTGGGGTGATATCCGCCCTACATCTTCTCGTCGAGAAAGGTCAGCAACGAGGTGGTGGCGCGGCGTGCGAGAGCGACTCTGCTGTCGACCATTGGCTGTATGCCATGCTGGAAACTGGAAGAGCCTAGCACAAGCGGATGACCGGACGAAAGAGCTCTTGGCGAGTCGATAAGGAAACAGTAGGCGCAGCACATCGTACGCTAGGGACCGCGATCTAGTGACACATCGTAGCTGTAGACGGTTCCCTCAGGGATACTTGACGCACATCTGATGATGAGAGACTGGTAGAGATTATTGGATCCTCGATTTGGTCTGACACACCTGACCCTTTCCCTTTTAGGAGCGACGATGCCGATACGTACCGCATTTCCTTCTCCAAAAGTAGCTCTCTCCCTCTCTCCCTCTCTCTTAGGATGCTACTAGGTAGCTTGCACACTTGCAGAAATTTCCCGGAGGGGAACGTTGGTGAGAAAAGTATAGTTTGATGTCTTCCTTGACGAGGTTTGGAGAAGGACGGTTGGCGTAAGCTAGTGGACCCTACGTACCTTTACTAAAGTGTAAGAGGCGCAAGTGTCAGATGCAAAAGTGATAGCAAACGCGGTATGATTGGGACGGCTCGCTAGAGCAATGCAGTCCGCTTCGCGATGTGGAGCCATGGCGTACTGGGTGCGGTACTAGATGCGTGCTCGATAAGGCTACTGTCTAATTGCCGTTCGACTGCGATGGGAAAAGGCTCAAGTTCGGACGATGTCCAAATTGGCCTCAGAACTTAGGCACTGAAGAGGCTCTGGCGGAATAAGCACGCCAACCGATCGCGGCAGAGTCATGTAAGTGGTATGCAGACACTATTATCACTTACAAGGGTCATCTAAGACACGAAGGACATGGGTTCAGATAGGAAAGCCATCCTATTTGGCGGTAGTTCCGCCGTTCAGTCCTCTTTCGTGCATCTGGATAGGTCGAGCGCCTCTTTCAGGCAAGCGTTGCGGGGAGAATAACGAGTGCAACGGCCTCGGTATCTGAACGGACTCCCAGCCCAATCATCACGGAGGGGGTGGCATGCTTGCCGCGAAGTTACGGCCAAGAGCTGCGAGCAGTTGTACTCGAGGCGGGTTAGCTGCAGCTGTCATCGACCTCTTGAATCGATCCCAACCCTAGCTTGCCTTGTATGCTCGTATGCTTGTGAGGGAGTATTCGAGGTACGTAGTTAATCTGTAGTGTGTAGAGAGAGTCGATCCCTGCTACTTCTCGCAAAGTGGTCGCCGACCTCAGAACTGGAGGGTGTGCGTCATAGGGCACAACTTTCTGCAAGTCCTGCAAGTTCTGCAAGTATCTGCGTCTAGACTCAAGAGACCCCTGGACATCTCACTCTGCACAGCTGCAATCCCATCTCGTATGAAAAGAGTTCTTGCAGAGGGGATACAATGGGGTTAGAACCGACAAAAAATGTTCAAACGACGGATAGGAGTCGGCATGGAGTTGGAGGAATGTCACAAAAATAAAATTGAGGCGGTTTGATGACAGGGCCCAATGCTAAGCCCGCCAAGGCCATGGATCTGGTAACAGATAGTGTTATTAATTGCCTTCTATCCTTGCTGTCTATCATTGCTGGCTGACCAACTGCTAACAACTACCTGGTAACAAGCCCTAAAGTAGGGGTACAGCAGATACAATAGAGAGAGAGAGAGAGAGACACTCCCCAGGAACGCAAGACGCAAGCCGCAAGCCGCCAAAAAAAATCACTAGGAGAAGCTTGTTTATGTTGTCTCCTAGAAAGACTCCCTCTTGTCATTCCCAAGTCATGCAGCCTCCCCCGGGGATCACCAATTTGACAACTCTATAATACAGAACCCTTGGCAATATTTGCCCACGAGGCTCGATTCACACCTAGCTCGAACCAATAACAGAGCATAACAAGTCCCGCGCTGAACCAGCTACTACCATAAGAGCTCCAGGCGCCTATCGCAATCTGAGACTTAACATTTCTGTTCCGTTTAAGGTCCGGAGCGTCACATACTTTCAGTAAACTGCCGTCGGGTCACGCACCTATCTCCAATACCGCCCCAACTTGACCAAATTTTAATATGCTAGTGTCGTGATAGGCGGACAAATCTTGAACGCTTCGGGCGAATCGAGCTATCTGTGGCTGAGTTAGGTTCGTTATTCAGAAGCTTAGCCTCGATTTGCGCTGCAGGTGGTGTTGGTGTGTTGCATCGATCCAGCTGCAATGGAACGAAAGCTCTGTTAATCGTGGACCACATCTCGCATTTGCTTTCTTACACAAAGGCACCCTCAAAAAACATAATCCCGTACTTGGTCAGCTCCAAACAAAGTACCCTTCGTGTCGCCGCATATTCAACCCGATAGCGCACCCTCTTCGGAAACGCGGATGAAAAATCTGTGATGTGTAAGGGTGCAGCCGGGATTTGTCGAGCCCTGTTCGCTCATGATTCCGCGCGTATCACGGACTTTAAGTCGTAACCCGAGCAGAGCTCTTTTGTTACTAGCTGACATCAACTCTCTCTCTCTCAGCTGCTGAACCTCGCGCTGTGTCCAAGTCAGGCCTCCTATTGACAAAGCCTATTGACAAGAGACTATGTCAATTATGAATCTATAGACGTTGATTTATTGTCAGACTTATCATCTTTCTGTCAAGTGTCCCCCAAAAAAGATTCAGGTCGCTTACCCCAGACCATGTACTCGGGAATGGATATCACAACCCTCGCACGAATCCCCGAAAGTGAGCTTCGGCGAAATAGTCGCAACACCCAACATAGATCTAATCGCTACGAAGATCTAAATGATGATAGCACGTCTCATTGGAGACCTCACCCGGGTCCTGACAGCTGCAGACCTACCCTCCTACTCAGCTTACCCCGGCTCATACCGCGCATTGCATTAGGGTCAGATCTCCTGCGTCCTCGCGGGCTGGAAAGCCTGGGACAGCATCCCGTATGTAAGGAGGAAGGCCAGACCCCTACGAACGGGCTGCATCCGCGCTAGATCTGGGTGTGTCTGAAGGACGCACCCGGTCTTGGCGGGCACAACGTCATGTGTGAGTGCGAAGATCTCCCATTTTCGGACGAACGATGCCTATCATAGACTGATCCGATAAGTCATATCCATTTTTGGAACTGCTAGTCGATAAGCTGCTTGCTGGGAGGCCTATCAGAGGTCGGGAAACAGTTCCTGGACCACCCAGACTGAAGGCCGGCCGTTCTTGCATGGACCTGTACAGCCTCCCCTACGTCGTTCTATCCGGGCCTCGTGGCAATACAACCCCATTCACCTTATTCTTAGGCGCATGCAACTCAGGTGAGGAACGTACTCAGCCTTGCAGACGACCGGCCAGCTGCTACCCCTGGGGCGCCACCTATGGCCCAGCTTGGATTCATACAAGTATTGGTACACACCACACTGAAGCTGAAAGCCACGCGCTAAATTCTCCTAACCAATGATAAAGAATATATCATCAGGTACGAACATATGTATATTATCTTCTCTATACGTAGTACCACAAGCAACCCCCAACAGAACCGGATGGGATTAACTGATATCTACGACTCCAGGAAGCACCGGGCACGAATGGGCAAGGTCGCGGGAGAGTTTCCGATGGACAAGTGACGTAAACCTACACTTCAATAGAATTAGCAACAATAATACTACCCTAGCCTATGCTAGTAGACGCTTTACAGGCCTCCCCATTTGATGGGTACTAGAATGGATAAAGGTTGTTGATAGGGAAAGGTGACGAATGCCTTACGTTACGAGTACCTTTTACATTCTTCCATTAGCTATGGCTGCTGCTGTGGATGCAGCCAGTACCATTTACCAATCGTATACGGCGCTTACAAGTGCCATCGACAGCAAGTCCAAGCGCGAGACATTTTGCCTCTAAACTCCAACCTACAAGTTTAAGCTGAAACATACATATCGGTATCGATCTTCCTGAGCAGAAACAGGTGAGCCGCGGTTTATAGACTTGCAGCTAGTTTGCCGATCAAAGCCGTTCGCAGGCATATGGCGCGTTTGGGGGTTTATATGTATGTTCGTCTCCAATGAACATGACAGCGAAATGTCTCGTTACGGTAGCTTGTCAGCTCATTCCGAGGTTATGGCTGATCCTATTCCTATCCCTTTGAGCTCTATATCTCCCTAAAAGGTTGACTAGTCAATAGTATCTAGTTAGTCGAGCCATCTTGTTAGGATATATCGCCACTATGAGGTCGTTCTTACGCATTTCCAAATACAAGACAGGAAATAAGCCTACTCCGTGAGATCACTTGAAGAACAGACCAATAATATCACGACCCGGCTGTAAACAACACCGGATATACACTCCGGACCGAGATGCTTGTCTTAGTTACTCTTCAACTGGCCTTGATTCAGTTTGAGTCATTGATATCTTCCCGCTCTGAGACGGAGGGGGCCACGGAGTTACCATTCGTCCATGTGACCTTCAAGCTCCCTTGTCTCCAAACCTAGAGACCACATAACGTTGATCGGCAATGGCCACCCTATCCGAAACTTGTATCTTGGGGGTTCGGCAGACGTCCTAGCTCGACGATAGGTATGTTGGCAGATACAGGTAAAACATGGGCCCGAGAATGACCACCGCTGTTATCCGATACGACAGCGCCATCGACGCAATAGGAACCAACTTTACTTTATCAAGTAAGATTGGGGAAGTTGTGCTGATTTATAAACCATGTGCCAATTTCTAAGCATCCTGATCCTAACGATACTTGACGTCTCCAGCTTAATTAGGTCCATATCTAGTTGACGCTACAGTATCTTCAGTAAGATATCATATCTCAACTTCTAAAAGTGACAGCGTCTCACGTAGTGCCCGGAACGCATGGCTTTCGGGATACTACCTAACGACTCTTTCTTATTTTCGGATAGCTGCGTAATCGTTGGCGTCTCCCCAGACACCCGGTTGACGTTTGATATTGTATTATGCTGGTTCGTGGTGGTCATGCTCTCACTTCCTCCTTGCTAGCGACACGATTAGAGAACTACTATTGGGATTAGCCGCCTTTCCGCGTAGCTCTAGATTCTTACTTGTCCTAACCTAGGTTAGGTACGTAATCTACATAATGTAAACAATATCCCGATAGTGGGATCCAATCCTATAGCATCGTTACCTCTTTTCGGACCAGCGCTTCCCACTAGTAGCTCAAGATACATAGTATAGTATTGAATAATAAGGTAACGAGGTAGAGCAGTCACTAGAGTATACGTACGGGAATGCAAAAAGATACCACTAGATCGGGTAATATTTACTATGGACTGTTTTTCTCGCCGGCCGTGAGCATCATACGCGTACACTACTAATATTAGGTATTCTTATTCCAACAGCTCTTTTAATATCTCCGCAAAGACATCAAGGTATCGTTAATGATTAGTTTCCGAAGTAAAGTAACCCGACCACCGTCTCCGTAACGCCAGCCTATGCACATTAACTTTCAACCGTAGTCGAAAAGTAACCCCCTCTAATAATTAATTGACCCCAGTGCGCTTATTATGTTTATAGGAGAGCAAGGAAGCCTGCAACGATAGGGGCAATAGCTAGGTTCTTAACAACGTCAAGCATAGCGCCTGCGTTGGTGATAGGAACACTCGGCGAAGAAGTGGGCGCGGGCGTAGTCTTGGTGACGCTACCGGTGCCGGTGGGATAAGGTACGGTGGTGTTCGAGCCGAGCACGGCGAAGTTGGCGCAAGAGATACGAGTCTTGTTTGCGAAGTGGAATACAAGACTTCGGTTGCCGAAGTACGAACCAACACCCTCGCTCAAGGACGTATACGGGTCGTGGTACTTGGCAGTAAACGGCTCCGAGCTTTGGATCTTTCCGTATTTTCCGCTCAGGTCACCCTGCTGGCACGACGCCGGTCGGGCGGGGTCGCAAGCAGGGTCTTCGCCGCGAATATATTGGTCAAGATGCGCGAGCGTGCTGGTACAGTTGCCGTCTTCCGGGACAGGGGCGACGTGGATATGGTAGACTTAACGGAGGTTAGTTGATGCTCATACAGGAGAAATGTTTACGGGGAAAACATACTAAAAGGGCCACCCTCCTGAGGCAGGTTCGAGAAGGATACTTCATAATCAACACCTTCACCATTTGCGCCAGACTTGGCAATGACAGAGCCCTTTACGTTTCCATTAAGGCTTCCTTTCCAGAATGCTTGTTCCGGTAATGTAGCGACGACAGTCTTTCCGATAGGGTTACCAGTAGTCGCGGCAGCATCACCTAATTGCTGATAAAATAGGTTAGCATTTGATATTCCAGAACACTACTAATAAATACTTACGCCAGTGACATTGTCCTGGGCTAGGACGCTTGAAGCGCCAATAGCAGAAAGGGAGATGATATTAGACACACGCATATTGCCGATATAAGAATGCGATAGTAGGTTATAGTAAAAATCTGGTCGGTTGAGTTTGCTGGGGATTTGTGGTTTGCGTATCTGGTTGTTTGATTTTATAAACTCCAAAGGATGGTTTAAGTAGGTAGGTTGGATATTTATCTTAAAACCGCCCGAGAAACCGTTCTTGTACTTATTTGTTCGGAGATATTATGCTTTTACAGATCCGAGCCAGGCAGTGTTGAAGAGGGACAAAGACAAGCGGAGGGGAACAATGGGACTGGAGGCTGTAAGTCTTTATACCCATCTACACTTTGCCTTCTATGATAACGGAGGGTGTCACTTTTGTCACAGCTCACAGCTCACAGCCCACAGCCCACAGCCTAGCAACCAATGAACAGTACCTTGTCATAACCACATCACTACCCTTTTCACCACTAAAAGTCCAATTCACCCGCCATCGTCTACGCGGAAAAGGAATGGTCGGTGGTAGAAATTTGATGAGACCAACGTCCACCGATGGGACCTTGCATCATTCCTCATCTAGAATTGTCCAAAATTGGCAGCGTAGGACAGCAAATCATTGTAAAGTAGCAGGGATCAACAAGTGACACTAACGAATCACACACAACAGGTCCGAGCCAACCTTGTCAAGACAGTGTGGCCTTGGACGCCAAGAAAGCCAAGCAGTTTATCCGGAGGGACGGGAACAAACGAAACAAGAAACATGAGAAACATTTGCTCTCCATGTATTGCCGGTACCCGAATCTGTAATCTCAGCCTACACGTTATACACGTAGCCACGACCACTATGACAGTGACAAGTCCGCAACTTCAGGCTTCAGGCTTCAGGTGAACAAAGAAAAAAAAAAAAAAAGAATAATGATGCTCTAAACGGTTGGTTACGTGGAGAGCGGAATGCCGTAATGCAGGAAGCAAGGTAGGCTTTCCTATTCACCGATCACTTCTCACGTCAGCTCCTTTTACATCGCAGGGCCTTGTACTATGTAAATCCCAATGTAGCTAACCAGCTAGCTCTCTGAATGGCTGCGTATTGTACAACACGTAGCCCGCGTTTTTTAAGTAACCACTAATTTGGCTTGCACTACCCCAAGCCTCTTCTAATAATATACATGGAAATAGGAAGTCCGAGTCGCTCAGCCATGGTAGAAGGGCGACTATAACCCGCTAACCACAAAAGACCCTCTTTGCCAAGTCTGTGGAAGTTCTGTAAGACTGCGCGTGTATACCGAGGCCGATGCTACCATGGGATTATCTATGTGCTATTTTACATTGGTATTATAAGCGAGGCCTCTTCTGCCCTTTACATAGACATCCATACATAGCAAAGTAGGGAATCATCAAAATTTAAATTAAGAAAATCGAGGTAGGATACTGACTATCATTGGACAGTCTGAATAAGGCTCTAGTTAGTGAAATGGATGCCCGGCGGCTTTTCCTTGAAAATGCACATGCATGATTCGTCCCATCCAGGAAAAACGGTGGGAGATCGTCTACAACCCCAAATGACAAGCCGCTAGATGCAGGCTTCGAGCCGCCGTCTGCAGGTACATACGTAAGCGGTAGTACCAGCCCTTTCATTATTTTTGACATTTGACCGCTCGACCATTGGTTATTACGAATCTGTGCCCATAAGGTGCTGGTCCCATGACAGATTTATGCCATCCAGTCAAACATGAACTAACTAAAGTTAACAATGAACAAATCGAATTGCTACCTTTTTTTACTTGGAAACAGGTCAACCCAACTATATCTTAACGCATCATCCCAACTTTTAACCCGAAATAGCAAAACGCCTTTATTAACGCACATTAAATTGAGTTTTTTTTTTATTATTTTATTAATATAATTTTTATATTAAATTATAATTTTATACGTTAATTTTAATTTATAATTTTTAAAATTTAAATAATTAATTAATTAAATATTAAATAATAATTAATTATAAATTAATTTTAAATTAATTAATAATTAATTAAAATATTTTAAATTTTAAAAAATTAAAAAATAATAAAATAATAATCGATTTTTAATTAATTTTTAATCGATTAAATAAAAAATATAAAATTTAATAAATAATATACGTTATAATTATAACGTATTTAATAAATATTACGTTTTATAATTTAACGTATTTTTAACGTTTAAAAACTTTAAAATTTATTTTATTATAAAAACTTTAATTAAATTTTAATTATTTAAAAGTTTATTTAATCGGGTTAAAAGTTAAAGTGATGCGTTAAGATATAGTTGGGTTGACTTGTATACTCCTTTTTTACTCCTTACATCTTTTCTATCTTACTTCAAACTATCCCTAAGTAGCCGAACTGGTGGCTTGGCACGTGGTGGTTGCAAACCGTCGATCGATCGAAGCACACAACTGTGATGGGCAAATTGTCGGTTAATGTGGCTTACAAGAGATAGGCTTGATACAGTTGCGGTTAATTTGCAGGATCTTCATCCCTCGCCTTAGTACGACTTTATTAATGTAAGATCTTATCGGAGTTAAGTAGTTCGCGTCATTTCGACATCTGAGATACGTTAATATATGTATGCATTGATATAACTTCACGAAAGCCAGTTTTCGATAGATATCTAGACAGCGCCCAGCCTTGTGCTTATTTAAATCTAACACAACCAAACATCTCTTACGGCGCCGAGGAAAATATGACTTGTCAGGATGGCGCCAGGTAACATAGTCCATAGTCCATAGTATTGACTAGTATAGGGTATCCATTTTACGCCATTGTGCTTGTTTATCTGCTTTTTGTCACTATTAATAAATCGAGGGTTGGTGAAGGAACACTAGGCGCTTGGCTCTAATCGATGTCGGCTACTGGGCTACTGTTGATGTTGGTTACGGCCAAGGCTGTGAACGACCTCCCGCGCGTAGTTAGACGCTTATAAGTTTCGGGACTAACACGAATACTTTAATCAAGAGGCTGGAATGGACCTAGATCTTCTTAACGAAGACACTTGCTCGAAGCGTATAATTGTAGGCGCAATGTTTGTAAGCTAGATAATATCGAAATTCTAGACCAACAAGGAACAAAGCTATGTCTGAGTCAGTGTTCAATGCGTCTCACTTACAATCAAAGGAATAATGCCTCAAGCTGATGAACTCTAGGACTACAGCGAGCTCTCGAAGAAGGTAGTATCAGACAACTTAATATCTCGACGTAACAATTATTAGTTATGATAAAACACTAGGTCAGATTCAATTAAAAAAAAAAAAAAAACCGAGGGAGCTATCACCAGGAACTTGGACATGTCAACAGTTGGAAACCAAGAAATAGGTACCTGGGTACTCCGTAGGAGCTCTGGACCTGCAAGGGGAATTAGATCGGATGAAAATAACCCGTTCCGAACACCCGGGCCTCACAGACGGTCAGCCCCAATTCCCTCAGCCTCATATTGTCAAGCCTCAATCCAATGACATCTGATTCAACATTGGAACATTGCGCATCCTCCTAATCGCATTCGCGCCGACGACATCATCCGTCAACATAATTCGCGACAACCGCAGCAACCGAATCACCAACCACCAATCCCATCGACACCAACACTTTCGCCTGCTATTTGCTAAGCCAACATTCGCAACATAGCTACGCGCTTAATCAACCCCAAAACTCGCCCATCATGAAGCCCGTCGTTAGTTCCATGCAAGCTTGGTCTTGGTGAGCATTCATCCCTCCTAATACTAGAAAGTCCATCAACATCAGTTTTCCAACCTTGCTAACGAATCTCCCCCTTAATCAACAGCGTGGTCATCTCCGCCTTCGCTATTGTCATCCTCTCGATCCTCGGGGGCCTCTACCGACACAACCACCACGAATTCGTAGGAGGCGCCGAAGACCCCCAGGACACCCAAGCGGTCGCGAGCACTATATTTACCGCCGTCGTCGTATATGCGGTAAGTCTTTTTTTTCTTTTTTCTGACGTCATCACATATCAAGAAGGGAAGGAATTACAAGTCTGATGGCTGATTACCTGCCCTATGTATAGGCTTTCTTGGTATTCTGCGGTCTTCAGGGCTTGTTACATCTACGTGAGAACCGCCGGGGCGCCATTGCGCTATCATAAGCGCCGAGAATTGAGTTCGTTGCATTATACTGTATTAAGAGACGCGGGCGTTCCGGTTCCTAAGCCGCATCGAAATTTGCTTGGAAGATATTGGGTCGTTGTATTTGGGATTATTAAGTAACTTTACGAAGCTATTCCTGGCCCAGGAGTTACATGTATGAATAAGTGTGGAAGGTGTGTTGGGGAAGGATGGATTGTTTCGTGGGTTCGTTGCACTAGGGGCTTGCCTCCGTTCATCGACCTACCGGTCCGCTACATTGGAGGACAAGCGTGTCAATTACCAATCAAAGTTAATCTTAGAAGTGTGGTCTTGCATTTCTTGTCACGCATATATTACTCCACAACCGAAGACATTTCGATGAGTTGGCATTGCTGGCTTATGTGGACCAAAGTTTTGTTAGTTTTATGGGCAGTAAGCTTTTTCTTTCCTTCCAGCATTGGGCCTGTATGGCGTTAAAACAATCTGTCTCTTAGGAATGCCACTCGTCATTTAAAATTGTGAATATTAGTATGATGCTTTTAACTAATAATATAATGACATGTTTAAATAAGAGGTATTTAGTAATATTCATGATGAGATTGATTATGATTTATCGATTAAGATATTCATGCCTACCAGCGCATTGAAGTGGTAGTGCTGATTCGCCCCTTTTCCTACTGAACCCCTATTCTACAATGAGATCATCATATCAGGTCAGAAATTGTGGCGCACCCTTAAAGTTCATACAATAGGTTCATATTGGCCGAGTAGCACCATGGTAGTCATGGTGATGTTCCTAAAAGCAGCAAATGTTTACACCGTTCGGATGTCTAAGACAACTTGAGGCTCGCCTACTAATGTAACGTTGTTGGCTTTAAACCAACGTCGGTTGAATGCATGATGATCAGATAAGATGTCTTCCATCCAATCTAGAAGAGTCCACAAGGAAAACCCGGTGCTGGTGGTGCATGGAAATTAATCTGGCTCGCCGTTACAGGCTGAATATGCTGAACAAACCGCGGATACGGGACGCAGACTCCCGAAACTTGCAGCGGGTAATATACTGCATATGACCGAAATCTTTCAAATAACAAGGTCGCTTCTATAGATCCTACCTTGGACTTTAGTTTTATTAAATACAGATAAATTTGCGTACTATTCATCTAGGAGTTAGTTCACTGTGAGAACTACTATAATAGAGATTGATTCTTCTATATGCCAGAGAGGAGAATAGATTTTGAGACGAAATACATTATGAAACTGAAGAATTCAAGGCTCTAACTCGTCTGGGTTTCACGTTTGCCATATGGCAATAGTGTATGGCCATCATTCAACGCGGGAAGAGACATGTTGAAGTCCCAGTGTTACAAGGCCAGCCGCGTTCATAGTCCGATCTTGTCAAATTAACGTGCTTTAAGTCCCGGAAACTAGAAGCAAGCAGCCTTCAGAGCTTCCTAGTCTATTGGCAATACATTGACCCGGTAAGGTTTACCAGCATGAGGTTCACCGAACTGAGGTATAATTTGTGTCAGCCCCTTACACAAGTTCTCAAAATTGTTCGGATGACGCTAGACATCCTCAACCCGAGTTCTTGAATACTCCTTTTCCGAATATACACGAGTCCAATAAAAGTTAATACCGCATGTCTAGAATCCTATCGGGATGGGGTTTTGGTTGCAACAACATGGATGCTCCATGTACCTTCAAGTTAAGGAACCATTCAGTTAATGATCAGCGGGCCGGGCCGAGTGGCTTCATCTGGTATTGCTAGCTTACTCTTAATAACTTCTCAGATTCCGCATAATTTAGCACTTATACAAAACATTCTTCGGTATTTCAACAAGGCCAAGAAGAAGCCTCGTAATCACCACCCACGCTGATATCATATAAGGTGAGAAGCGCCGAGATTATATGGTTAGAATGTATATATATATATATATATCCGTGGGGAGCTCCGGCCAGATAAATAACTCACTGGTGAGCCTTTTTGTTTTTGGTGGCTTACGAATTATAAAGAGTACCTACTTGACATCCTGATATCTTGGCACTATGTAAAACGCGCAATGGTATTCGCAAAGCCTTTCGTCCTAGGCCATATTGGAAGAATATCAACGAGGATTGAGATGTTGAATAAGCCCCGAGGTTTATAGTCAGAAAAATTTTACGAATTTTCCTTTTCAGGTTACATCCTACGACCGGTAAGAACATAAACCTATTATATGTCAATAAGAATGGAACTCTAGACTTCATGGCTCTTGGGGAATAATCATTGATAATAGATTGTTAATCAGGCGCTTGGAAAGTCTATGCTTCAGTAAACGCATTGTCTTACTTCGTATCCACGTATAGTGATTAAAGCCTAATGTTACTACTGATTGGGTGTCTAAGGTAGAACTTGAATATTTTCGAAGCTGATAGTAATCCTGTAGAGTGGCCATTGCTTGCGCGCATTGTCCCTTTGCTCTGTTCATTACGAAGAGGGAAAACAAGGGCTATAGCTTACTTGCTAGAAAATGCTATAATAGAGTTAATACCTATATATATATATATATATATATATTGAAAAGGTCGATGGACCTGTCTGATGTCATAATCCCTGCAGGCATTTAACCGTCACTTAGATCCAATCTGCATGATGACTAAATATACCTTGACTTACACAATACATCATTGTAAACATAATCTACAATGATAATTGTTATCCGAAAACATTCGATTTTTCCATCATAATCTAGGCCTATTGTATATTCTTTTCTTATTATCTATATAGAGAAAAGTGCAAACATGAGTATTGGAAACTTTACTCCATATCTCCGTCATCGTGAGCCAAGTCGCAGAAAAGCGGCTCTTCGCAATGTAGATGTAATTGACGGCGAGTGATGTCATGACTTGCAGTGCTTCCCAGTTGCGACCGTTAATTAATATACGTAGGTATATATCGACTCATCCTCGTTCTGATATATCCAAATCATTCAACTGAACCTATTCCAAACCAATTATTAATATAGTTACTTGTTGGTTATTTACAGATTCAGTTCAGCCTACTATTCAACATGTCCGACTCACAGTTCCAGCAGGGTAAGCGAAGTCCATATTATAGCAATTATATTATTAAAGGGTATGCCGCTAACATGTGGGAATACAGGACATTCAGTCCCGGTCACTCACCAGGATTTTCCTGGAAAGGAGCATAAGATGCCTATACAAGCCCAGTATGACACCTTGCCTACAGACGACGGCGGATATCAGAAGTATAAGGCCGCCGACAAACTTAAGGGCAAGAAAGCCATCATAACAGGCGGCGACTCGGGGATTGGTCGCGCAACAGCCATCCTATTTGCACATGAAGGTGCCGACTCTTTCATCGTCTATCTCCCCGACGAAGAGAAGGATGCTCAGGAGACGAAGCGCATCGTAGAGTCGCTCGGTCGGAAGTGCCATCTCTTTTCCACCGACCTGACGAGCAAGGAGAACTGTAAGAAAGTTGTCAGCGAGGCGCTGGGGCGATTGGGTCGTATCGACATCCTCTTCAACAATGCCGCATATCAAATGGTAAAGAAAGACATCCACGAACTAAGCGAGTAAGTTCACTCTTTTCCCCGTTTTTACTCCTTTGGATATTATAAACTAACAATACCTTAAAGGGACCAATGGATACATACGTTCAACACCAATATCCACCCCTACTTCTACCTGGCCAAGTATGCGCTCCCTCACATGAAGCGAGGCGCGACCATCATCAACAACGCCAGCATCAACGCCTACATCGGACGTCCCGATCTTTTAGATTACACATCGACGAAAGGCGCCATCGTCTCTTTCACCCGGGGTCTCAGCAACCAATTCGTAGATAAGGGCATCCGTGTTAACGCCATCGCTCCGGGCCCCGTGTGGACTCCCCTCATCCCCGCTACGATGGACGACGAGGCGCAGAAGTCCTTCACGAGCCCGATGGGTCGGCCCGCACAGCCTAGCGAGATAGCGACTTGTGTGGTGTTCCTCGCGTCTGCCGACAGTGCCGCCATCAGCGGCCAGACGATCCACTGCAACGGCGGTACTATTGTCAACGGTTAAGCTTAAGGTTGGGGTTAAGGGTTAGGATTTGGAGCTATATTGGTGCGGGTAATTTGACATCTATGGTGGAAAGATACGATCAAGCTTCGATACCAATATGAGAAGCTATGTATTATGGAAACGTCGAAGCATGTTAATCTTTAGCAACCATGTTCAATTGACATACTTTTTCATTTGTTTTTGTGATTAGCTAGGCAGTATATACGTATACCATTACATAGGTACATATAGGATCGCCCGGACTACAATCAGCAGTAAATGGCGTTTTTTGCGCACGGAATTCCTCTCTGCGGATTTCAGTAAACCTTTCATGTTCCTCTCGCTCTCTAATTCAACATATAGTATGACATGATCCAACGCCTGAAGGCCGTGAGAAAGTGTATACAGCTTTAACCCATCTCTAACTAAAGAATTGCTCTTTGCTAGTGTTTCGCGCTGCGGCAGCCTACCTTGGCGTCGCCGGGCTAGAGTCATTCCTAGACGGACGACACATGCTCTTTAACGCTAGACAAAACGTGATTTCTGAATTGCGGCGAAGTCTCCAATAACTGCCTTATAGCTATGGCTTGATCCTTGGTACCTAAATATTTTGTCGCATAATATTTAATAATTAGTATCGACAGATATTCTTTGCCTTGGGTTGCCTCAGATGAAGCGCTGGCTAAAGCAATGAATGGGAGTGGCCTCCGCCTTCTGGGAATTCTTAAGAAGACTTCCCACTGTCCTTTTCGGGTTTACTTGCCTCGCGATACTTCGCCATTTTTTCTCCCAAATAATTGAAGCTTCGGCGGAGACCTGCCGTAAGAACACCTTTGATACTTTGGGTAGTGCTTGGCCAACTGATGGTCCTTTTGATAACGTCGCGGATAGTTTTCCGAAGGGCTTCTGGCTCGTCTTGCGCAATCCGTTGCTCAAAGCCACCACCTTGTTGTCTCTTGAAAGAGCCAGCATCTTCATCCTTCTTCTCTTCCATCATTTTTTCGAACTCCAGTCGAGGTATTTCGAACTTCTTCTGGTATTCAAAGTATAGTTTGGAGCGGAAGGCTTTCGGTAACCGGCGTACCATGTTGCCTCGTTTTATAGGGTCCATATCCTGTTGTAGCCTCAATACGGAGTCTGTATTGTCGATCCAATCAGGTTTGCTGCAAGCAGGGTCATCGAATTCAACATTTGGAAGAGATTCAACAAGAGGCGCATAGAGCCGTCGGAAATTTAGCATGTTATGGGTGACGATATTTGCGACTTTTCTGGGATTCTCAGTGGGGAAAACCATTCGCGGATCTCCGAGATAACTGATGCCAGCGATTGTTGCGTATAATTCCTGTTCGGTGAACGTGGGAGGCAGTAGAAGGAGAGCTGTCCGCAGTGCTGATAGGAGGTTGATCTGATTCGCAAGACGAACCCTAGGGTCGTCCCTAAGAATCTTTACCGGCTTATGCAGACGACCAGCAAGGTACAGCGTATCCCATTCGCTCAGGTCCCTGCACAAAGTGTCGATATTAACTACCCCATACTTAATTAATATACCATCGACAGTAACGTGGGTATTAAAGTAAACTCCGGCACCCCATTTATCCTGAACATAAGATACGGCACCTGAACCTAACGATCCGAGCATTGAATAATGATCGCGGTGTTGCATGAGGTTTAAGGAATGCCAGTGTTGAGTATACGAGACACCAAAGATGAAATCAATCATCTTTGGAGAACCGTCCTGTGCTCTCTGGACGGCGAGAGGTGCTTTGGGGTGAACAGCCTTGGTTTCGGTCTCGGCTGCCGCACCGCCTGTCGACTGTGGAAAGACGCCGGAGCCGTACGCAAAGGCGTATCGAATAGGAGCCCGGAATCTCCATAACAACTGACGTAGGGCTTCTTTAAACTCTCGATCGATGATCATATGTTGGTTTACACCAAAGTTTGCATAGGGAAGTTCCGTAAACTTTTCTATGTGAAAATTGGGCTTTTCTTCCCAATCAAAGTCCGAGTCGGGTGGATTATTGGAAGAGGCGGTCGAAGCAATGTGCTTCTTCTGCGAGAGGGGCTCATCCGGAGAACTGGCAGCACTCGTGGCAGAGTCGGTTTCCGATTCGAGCTTTTGCGCGGTTTTAGCCCCCTCGGAAGTCGATGTTTTTGATGTATCGGATGTGTATGTACGTAGGCATAATGTAGATGCAGGTAGGATACGATGTGACCTGGAGACGTCGTAGCGAGGTCGATATTGTAATCGGGTTACGTGTACGGAATATTGTCTTGTGTTTCGCACTGAACGATGGACTGAGAGTCGGAGGGGTGTCCATACAGCCGACGACGACATACCTGAAGGAGGCATCGGTCGTATAAGCATAGTGTTGGGTTTCGAGGAAGGTTATTGTTAAGGTGAATAGAATGCGCAGTTGCGAGGTTATGATAGTCAGGTTGGATTGCGAATTGCGCAAATTGCTAATAACACGAGTTAATAGTAGCAGCAAAAGCCGCAATGCTATTATCGAGAGAAGGAATCCATGTGCGTTGGAACCTCAAGAGTTGAGGTGTTATGTGTGACTTTAGATGTAATACATACGAAGAAAAAGTGGGAGAGAATTAAAATGTATATTCCCTCTCAATTGCTATTGAGTCCTTTAGTGAAGGAAGCAAAGAGGTAGATTACGTTAATAAGCCCACCATAGTATCGTGGTAGCTGAGTGGGACCTGAAGCCTGCTGAAGCTTGAATTTCGGCAATGGGGTACACCTCCGCCAGGATGGTAAACGTTAGAGGCTCCACCGTTCCATACATAATCGTAAGTAGCTGCCAGGGTGTTTTATATGGGAAATCCTTTACTTGTTACTTGCTAATCTAGAATCTTCAAGATATTTTTCTTCGCACGAGCCACAACATCAAGATTGAAATAGGGTATTGTGTACCTCCCTTATAAAAATTGGCTTATAAGTTACCTGCGGAACGTACTCGTTGATAAAGTATGGAACGGTGGAGCCTCTAACGTTTACCATCCTGGCGGAGGTGTAGACCACCCCCGGAAGAATGCGTAAAGGGCTGTCAGCCAAGCCAGGAACTCCTGCACTGACGTGAAGACCCATATATGCGGCAGGGGTAGCTACGGAGCTCGGCCGTTCGGTCTTTACTTACGTACTTTGTACTTCGTATGTATCAGTGTAATTCGACATAGATATTTTAGAATATATTTTTATTAGTAAGACATATGAATCACGAACAGATAGTCTATAACAATGTTAATCTCGCTAGTCTCATCTGGTGTTGGCTATCTAATTTTTAGAAAGCCAGTATAATTATAATCCTAAGGTACCTGTTTTTGCTTCTGAAGTTTCTTTGGAGAATGGGGTAGAGTACAAAGCTATTCCCCTATCGGCACGTGATTGAGCTATTTGGGAAGGCGAACTAGGCGGTTTGCAGCATTGCCAGGGCAGCCGCAAACAACAAAAACAATTTAGCGGGTCTCGTCGCCATACCGCACTTTAACTTAGATTTCACAATCTATACCTTTCAACATCATTCTTTTAGGTATGCACTTATAACGAGAGCAGACACCAAGTGACGTAGGCTCTGAAAATAAGCGCCATGTCGGGTAATTTTCGCCAAAGTACTGGAAGCGGTTCATTTTCGAGGTCGAGGGTAAGTAAATTTGTCGATGAGTATTCCCGATTGATGATAATTGGTTCTAAGTGAAGAAATAGGTTACCTCGTTCCGTTCCTCGCTACAAAAGGCAACACAACCTTCTTACAATTTCCTAACTGGTTCCGAGGATGTACAAGCTTCCCGCAATGCCAGGCCTTCATCGCGACAAAGCCATTTGGGCGCAGAATCCCTTCGGGCTTCGTCGCGCGAGAGTTCTAAAGAGAATCTTGCGCCACCCGACGCAGAGGAGTACGAAACTCAGCGAAGGAAGATCGAAGAGCTAAAAGCTGAGCTTGCCACGATGCGCTTTAAACTTGAAAATTACGAACAAGAGAAAGAAATGATAACTCTACAACATGATAATGAATTGCGAGATGTACGACGGAAAGCCGAAGACGACTTCAAGCAAAAACAAGCAGCAGAAGGCGATAAGAATAAGGCAGAGCGACAATACGAAAATATACAGAAGGAACTCCAAGAGCTGAAGGAAACTTCTGCCAGTGAAAAACTCGAAGTTGAGAAGAAGGCCCGAGATGCAGAAGATGAGGTGCGTTTGCTGAGGGAGCAATTGGAGGACTTATCGGCTGCTAAAGAAGAAGGGGAGCGGATGGCTCAGAAGAGAGTCGGCGACATGGAGACACAACTTTCAAATCTTCGAGAGGTTATTCAAGGCCTCGAACAAGATAACCAGGCCCGAGAATCTACAATGCAAGCTGTACAACAACAGCTTGCAGATAAGGATAGGCTGATTGGCGATCTAGAAGCCGATGTATTGCGCTTAAAGGCGCAAACCGGCGACGCCGAGACTATCGCTATCATCCGACGCGAACTCACTGAGCAGGTTCAGCACATTAGATCACTCGAGTCAAAGAATGCTAAACAGCATGCGGAATTAACCCACCTAAGGCAAATCCATAGGGCCGTAGAAATTGTAGAGGAAGAGAAGCGGTCTCTTCAACGGCGGCTTGAGGCCGCTGAAGCTCTCGAACCTGAACTTAACGAAGCCCGTCTTCAGAGACAGAGATTGGAGGATGAACGTCTGGCGTGGACAGCCTACCTCCAAAATGCCAGCGCGGATGGTGGACTTATGGAATTGGACTCCCCTGAGGCGGTTGCACGTGCGCTAGTAGAGGAGCGATACAATTCCGCTTCTCTAGTTGAAAGGCTTGGTGAGATACAACCTCAAATCACGGAGCGTGACGAGATCATCAAGGCACTAGAAAGCGAAAAGAAGAGCCTAAGCGCGCAAATAGAAAAACTGAAGACTACTGTGGCCCCTGTATCGGCGACCAAGGCACAAGCCCGGATAGAGCGCCAGCGCGCCTTGGCCATCAAGGAAGTCGAGTACTTACGCGCTCAGCTAAAGGCATTTGATACAGAAGACGAAACTTTCAATACTGAAAAGTTCGATCAGAGTAAGACTGATCGGATCTCCGAGCTTGAGAAGCTGGTAGACCAGTATAAGGAAGAGGTTCAAGCTCTGCATAATGAAGTCTCCGCGCTGGAATCATCCGGTGCTGTAGCACCTACTTCTATTGGATCTAAGCGCAGCCACTCCGACGAGTCCGAGAGCGAGCAGCTCGGTGAACTCAATAGAAAACGTAGAAAACTGGCTGATGAGCTTTCTAAACTACAAACGCATTACCAAGTCCTTCAGAAAGAACACGAGGTCCTACAATCACGCCTCGCAGCCGCCGAATCAACAAACAAGATTCGTGTCCTGTCTTTACGCTCCAACCCTACTTCCGACTTTGAAGCGATCAAGACTGCCACACTCCAAGCTCTTAAACAGGAGAATAAGGAACTGTTAGCGCAACTACAGAAAGAAGCCCGTCGTAACCCCAACCCCAACATTCCCTTAATCCCTGCGTCGCAACTCGCCGCAGCGCGCCGCGAAATCGAAGAAGCGCAGCGGGAGACGGCATCGGCGCAGAAGACGACGCGGCGACTGAAAGAAGTGTGGGCGGCTAAGTCGCAAGAGTTCAAAGAAGCTATCTTTAGTACGCTTGGCTGGACCGTGACGTTCATTCCTAACGGCAAGATGCGAGTGGAAAGTTTATACTGTCCTAGCGTCACCGACGAGCAGGAGAACAGCATTGTGTTTGATGGCGAGCGCGGTACTATGAAGGTCGCAGGTGGACCCCAAAGCCCCTTTGCCCGGCGTATCCAGGACCAAATTCAGTTCTGGGTACGTGACAAGGGCTGTATCCCTGGTTTCCTGGCCGCGCTTACCCTCGAATTCTACGAGGAACATACCAGGGCTGGTCGGTAGTCCTATGGTCCATCCAAAAGGTAGATGAATTCACAAAGGGGGGTGGGGGTGGCTTGCGTACCGGTTAAAATGAGTACGATAATTATGTTACCGGATTGTAATGACGTTTTATGTTTTATAGCAGGGCGCCTTTTATATCCGTTCCACGGCATGGGGAGGTTTTGTGTGATACAATGCGGCATAGCATAGCATGCAATGATTACCTGTGAAAGCTTACGCGGCGTTCGGGACGATAGAAATCTTGCTTTATATCCAATGATTTAGCGCAACTAGCTGATCTAGCTGATCTCTCTAAAAAGGAGAGGATAATATACGATACATTTGAACATTATATACTCGATTTATACTATAATATTAGTAGTATTCCGGGATATGGAACCATCTTGTAGTTATGAATTAGAACACCCCTAGAAGCACTTCACCTTTAGTAGTTTGGTATCAAGTTCTTCAAGTTACCTATAAAACTTAAATATCGGGGAATGAGAGATAATTGAAACATATATGCACAAATGGAACCTTCAATTTTGACAACCCGCTAATCTGATTTACAAAAGAGCATCATTGTCGTTCGGACAGAAATTTCCTCCTATTCTTTCGAATCTATACTTCAACGCTTCTCTTTCCTTTAATCTCGTCTATTTCGCTTCGTACTTCCCGCTTACCAACTTCCTCACTGTAGGCACGTCCACCCACTTGCCTTCTTCCACAGCAGCAGTGTCGTCTGCGAACGGATCGTCCTCGGTGAGCTCTATCTCTTTACTCTTGCCTTCTTCGAACTTCGACACTGATATAGCGCTTGCACTCTCAACAAATCCTGATGGTGGGCCGATTTCCCATCGTGCCTCAATCGTTCCAGGCTTGGGCTCTACGCCTTGGTCGCCTATTATCCGACACACAATCTTCTGCCAGTCTGCATCAGGAGATAGAGTGACATCGCCGAGACGCCAGTATACAAGGTGTTTATCCTTAAGGTGCGTCCCGGACGGTTTGGTCTGAGCCCCTGATGCCTTACCCTCGTACGTAGCAAATAGTACCAGGTTATGCACCTGCACGCTAGAACCCCATCAGCAAATTTGAAAGCTGGGTTGAGCTTATACTGAAGCAATAATCCTAATTTGTCTCCCTGCGGCTTCCACACGGGGTGAACGAGAATCGGCACGTGCTCCGTGGAGGTGGTATCTGGATCTACGTGAAGCCTATAGGAGAAGCCAACAGAAGTTTTGTGAAGATGTGAGAGATCTAAGGTGAATTGCTCCGGATGGTCAGGGGTGTCATTTGTGACAAAAATACGATTGGGACCAATAACTTCGAGCGTAGCGAAATTGTTGATTCGAATGGGTAAATGGGCTACCGATGATTAGATATGAAGGTCTTCGTTTTAATAGATGTAAAGACTTACAAGGCAAATTGAAAGAATCCAAGGTGTTGTATGAAAATGCGATCTCGCCATTAACCTTCACACCCCGAACCTCGCCATTTTCGAATGTTGCTGAAACCGTCTCCATAACGGAAGAGTTAAGGCCTGGTTCATGCATGTCGGGATGCTTTGCGTGGATAGTGCTACTCAATGAGTTGCCGGAGCGGACGGACTGGGTGTCCGATGTGCCTGCAACACTTGCTTCGGAGGCAAGTGTAGCAACGCCGGCGGGCTTCGATGATATGGCGTGTATAGGAGGGAAAGGATGTTGGTTCTCCGTTGCAGAACCTTCAGAAACAGGAGCAGGAACGTAGATAGTATTGCGTACATCTCTTCGGCCTCGGATAGTACCTCCTTTCCGAGCTGGCATTCCCATTGCTGACAAGCTATTGGCGACGTTCGAAAGCGCTGCCTTCTTTTCTTCCGGATCCTCCTCGGCCACGGGCTCTTTCTGGATATTGAGTTTGAATAATTGCTCGGCTTCTTGCGCGGCTGCTTCCCTCTCTGCCTGGGAGATGGGGTCGTTAGCCGGAGCTGGTACGCTGAACCCCTCGGAGTCTTTTTCTGGTTCCTTCTGAGATGGCGGGGGTCCTGGCGGAGGAGGCACATCGGCGACATCGGGAGGAATTGATGTGCCATTTACATGCGACGTTTGCGATGTTGCTGTTCCTGGCGGGGCGATATCGGTAGAGTTCTCACGTCCTAAACCATTAGTGCCATCATGGCTTGTCTTTTCTTTTGTCTCAGACGTTCGAGAAGGCGTCTCGGTTGTAAGAGGATCTTCCACAAGTGACCCTAGCCTATTCGTAGAATCGCCAAGGTTGCTAGATGATGCTCTAGGAGATAGGCCATGAGCACTTTTGATGTTCCTTCCGAAAGGGCCTTTAGCAGGCGATAGAGGTCCAAATCCGCCGTGTATGCTCTGTCGTCTCCGACCAAGCATAGTGCCAATGCGACTGCGCAGCTTGTTTTCCGATTGCCCTTCCTTAAAGACGGAATGCTCGCTACGATCATCAGCAGCTGGGCCATGGATGCTGGGAGGCGCCAATGAAGAATTTCCCCCGCTTAGACTAGATGATTGTCTTGCCGTAGTAGTTCGCTTCTCGATCTTTGGGCGGCCACCTGTTGTCTTAGCCACGAATTGCTGGATCTCGGTCGCGGTGCTGTAATCCAGTAGGCTGTTTAGTACGGTTTCGGCTTCGGATTGATGACTTTGGGCTTGCTCCCCTTCGTAAGTGCCATACTGGGTAAGACAATCGCGTAGTTGATTCATTCGACTTTCGTCCAAGGCCTGTAGAGACTCGAAAATAAACGGCGCCTGAGATTCCCACTGTTGAGTAGCAGACTCGAGCTTCCCAGCTGCTAGTTCAACCTTCTGAGCGCTGGCTTTACCACCCTTCCTGCTAAGCTTATCGGACCGTTCCTGGGCATCCTCAAGCTCCCTAGCCATGTTTTGAAGGTTTCCTTGGATGGTCTGAAGGTTGAGCATCTCCTTCCTCTGGTGGAAACTCCGTAAGGGTATCTCGACATCCTTCTCGACCTTGGTGGCGAAGATGTGATGCGACATAGCAAGGGCATCGGCGGACTGAATAATCTTGTCCCATTGTGGTTGGAAAGTGCTTGATAATGAAGTCGTCAATATCTGAGAAACGGAAAGGGGTCGCGATAAATATATTATGACATTAAATAACATACCCAAGTTCAGATTGCGCATTAGGGACCCGAAACTGGGTTAACCTTTTTAAACCTTGGACATATTGCTCCTCTACTTTCCGACGCTCCTGTGTCGCGGATTAGCTATCTGACGATGGTTAGGTGGGTGGCGTGTATTGCGTATAATACCTGTAACCAATCGGCGATCTCGGTGTTGACTTTGGAAATGCGCTTGACTCGGTCGTTAAGGGTATGAACTGCTTGGTTGGGATGGAGGTGTGCCTATAGAATTTGGGTTGAATAGTTAATCGCTACTGTGCGCATAATAGTATCACGGCGTCGAAGAGGTAAGTTGAAGATATAAGCTTACCAGCATAGCTGGATACTCAGCCCTCGAGAGATCTTCCATCGCGATTAAGGACAAGCGCAATTATATAGAGGTATTACGAGCAAAGACGTAAGAGGGGGGCGATAGAGAGACATATAAATACGGGATGAAAGAGAGAAGCGAAAGGAAATAGGTTACTAGAACATTGAGGGAAGAAGATGTTAAACCAAAACGCAATT
Source organism: Entonaema liquescens (assembly GCA_902805475.1). Classification (NCBI taxonomy): domain Eukaryota; kingdom Fungi; phylum Ascomycota; class Sordariomycetes; order Xylariales; family Xylariaceae; genus Entonaema; species Entonaema liquescens. Next base: position 2,122,090 of record CADCSX010000006.1, read on the forward strand.
GGCAAATGGGTAATGGGTAATGGGTAATGACGACGAAGAGACAAGATGAGGCGAGGTTGGTGCTGGTGATGATATTAGTATTTAGTATTAACGGTCGGGTTAGGTAAGGTTAAAAAAAAAAAGGTGGATAGGTGGATAGCTTGAAGGGGCGTGTGCTCTTCTTTTTTTCTGTGAACATTTCCAAAAAAGAATATGAAATGCCATGGGTTGCTACGGGGTGGTGTTATGGATGTTATGGGATGCTATAGGTGCTATGGGTGCTATGGAGGCTATGAATGCTGTTACCAGGGCTGCTAAGGCTTGCTACTGGTACGCCTGACCCTTCTACCTATGTAGGCCTACTAGCCTTCCATCTAAGTGGAGTTGCTGTATCCGGAGTGGAGTATGGGTTCTTCCTTTAGCTCCTGCTATTTCTGCTATTTCTGCTATTTCTCACATACCCCAAGAATCTCGTTAAGACATTAAATCGGCATATAGTTTAGTATCCAACTTTATGCAAGTAAAGAGGAATTGTTTACTTACAAGTCTTTACGCTTGGTCTCCTGTGTAATTCAATCTATGAAACATCTAATACCATCACCATATTCCAAAGCCACATACACAAATCCTCATTTACTATTTCTAGAAGTATATCATTCTATACAGCTTCTCATAGTGTTTTGTATGAAACATCCAGCCTATCCTCCGGACTTGGGAAGTTCTAGGGTCCGCCATTATGACCTCCAATTCCGACTGGAGAGCCTCACTCAGCTCATCCGACCGCTATGATAACATCCAGGCCATGTAAGTCCATCCAAAATTTATCTCTTCTCACTCTGCTGAATACGTATTAATTTAACGATCCTTTTTTAGAAAAGAGGCACTTGACAAGTTGAGTGATACGGACCCTTCTCAGAATAGTGCATTTACTCTCGAGAACGAAGCTTATAAGACCTCAACGTCGCGTGTAAGTAACCCCGTATCCACTCACGTATTTGTGACTTATAATTCGTCATCTTTAATCTTCTCAAAATCTCACTCCATTGTAGGCTGAGTATGACGAAGCATGCCGGAGTTTACTACAGCAAAAGCACCGGTTTCACCCGAGGCGCAGGCCGCTCCAATAGAACAAATCGTCCCGGAATCTCCTGGCATTACTATAGGACACTATCACAACTGTCATTATGTTGCTAGTGGAGTCACTGCCGAAGTCTATAGATCAAGTACGGTGGCTCTTAAAGTGATTGTTGATGCCTCTATTGGCGAACCTCACAATCCTTATAGAGAAGCTAAGATCCTAAATTTGCTCAGAAAACCGTGTATTCCTTTGCTAGAGACTTTCCGGGACCAAGAACAGCGCTTCACTTTAGCCTTTCCGTTCATGCCCTTAGATCTAGCGACACTTATCGATCAGGGTCGTATGCCAAGAAGCCGGATACAGAAACATTTCATAGACCTTTTTAATGCATTAGACTATATCCACGGGAAAGGCATCATACACAGGGACATCAAGCCTTCGGTACTTTTACTTGAGTCGGCCGATGGCCCCGCCTACCTTTCCGATTTTGGTTCAGCATGGCACCCTGAGTTCTCGGTCTATACGGAGCCTGCTCACGACAAAATTTTAGACGTTGGTACGGGTCCATATCGTGCACCCGAGGCACTCTTCGGCGATAAGTCGTATGGTCCCGCGCTCGATATGTGGGCAGCCGGAGCTATGCTTGCTGAATGCTGCCGGGAGACACCTCACGAGCTTTTTGAATCGCGAGCCGCTCATGAAGATGGGAACCAGCTTGGCCTAATATTAAGTATCTTCAAGACAATCGGAAGTCCCACCCGGGAATCATGGCCGGAAGCAGTAAACTTCAAGACACCCCCGTTCGACATGTATCGAGTGTTCGAAGGCCATTCTTGGGATGTTCTTTTACCGGATGTTGATAAGGATTTTCGGGAACTCATCGCCGCGTTAGTAGTTTACAACAATCGTAAAAGAGCTACTGCATCTCAAGTAAGTCCTATTTATAATATTTATCTTTCACTCAAGACTAATACCATTAAGGCGTTGAAATTTAGATGTATGTTACAGGAGTAGATTGTCATCCCGTAACCTATAACTCTATAATATAAACCATGATGAGTACCCGGCAAGCTTGCGCAATTGAATATACAGGTATATACAGGGACATCTGGCTACAGCGTCTAGACCAGCTTTAAATGGAGTCAGTCCTGTCCTCGGGTATACTCGGCGCGATGCCCCTTAACTTGGATTACTCCTGCAACACTTTATGTGCCGATCTCGAATTGCAGATAGGTAGCGCACCTAGTTGTCTTAAACGCCGGACACTTCAAACGAATCGTCTCTGCTGTGACCCATGTACATATTTGGAAGGCTCTAGTGGTGCTTTAAAGAGGCAGCTTTCCTTTCCTCAAGTACCAAAGACCCGCAGCGACAATGGGTGCTATGATGGACGTGGTACCGAACATACCCTTAATGAACGCCGTCTTCACCTTCGGGGCAGCCACCTCGCCAAACTCTTCTGGTGTATTGAGCGATGGCCACTTCTCATCAGGTACCGGGACGCCTAGGTATGGGCAAATCTCGTCCCATCCAAACCCATCCTCGAGCTTGCACACCTTGAGCTGCTCAGGTGGGACAAGACGCTTTACTTCTGCAATACTGTATAGGCGTTAGAATATTCGCTTCACAAGGGTAAGTTCGTTAGGACATACTAGTTCCTGTAATTTTCAATAAGATACTTATGTCCTTCCGACGTCAGGCCGTATCCATTGGTGTAGTAATTTACCAACATCCGACTCATAGAAGACATGCCATAAGTGAACCCGTCGAAGTACTTGAATATAGACATCGGAACAGAGTTTATTTTTGTGTGCATCATGCCAATGGTGTTTTCGAATGACTTCGCCCATTTGTCCGGATTTCGTTCTGTTAGGAGAAATTTGGCATCAGGGTAGGCTTCCAGTACCGAGCGTATCATGAAGAAAGGCATCTCTATAATTATCTGCGATCCGGCATTTGTGAGTTCGATCGAAGATGTAGAAATGTTGAGGACTACATACGTCATAGTCGGCGAACCATTTATCGAATTCTGCGCGGCCATCTTGAAGTCCTATTAGCTTTCTGTACTTATACCTTTTTACTTGCTTGGCTGGTTCGGAGCGTTACAAGCTACTTCGCTGAGTCTTATGGAAGATTCACTTACATGGCTTGCCCTCGTGGAACATCTCGGCCCTGAGTCCATCGTTCAAGATTTGTAGTGCATCCGGCCCGCTCTTAATGATTTCAGCCATATGATATGGCTTATAACCCAGGCGCTTCAAAGCCAGATAGAGGCCATGAGTACCGGTTCTAAATCTAGTCAGAAGCTATTTCCTCGAATCTTCAAGACCAAAGGTCTTAGACCTTGCTCACCTAGGTGCGCTTAGCACTATCAGCTTCTTAGGCTCGACATGGGTTGGGGTTGGAATTAGATCGATCTGACGAGGCATGACTGCTAAATTCAGCTCTCGAATGAATAACTATTGGTTTTGAAATGGCGTGCTATTGCGTGCTAATCTACAGTCACAGTCAGAGGTGCTTACGACTATATAAGGAGCCCATCGCACCTCTCCCTACTCCACGGCTACCGGTTCTCGGTCCTTCATATTCATATTCTTTCTCTCTTTAGGAGTAGCTCTATGGGACCATTGTCATAGAATACCTATATCTCATATGCTGACTCGACTCGCTCTTAAGTCTTCACCGATGTCCGATCTCCAGTTAGCTGCCACGAAGCGAATACGGCATAGTATATGTTTCTATGTATAAGTGTTAGTTTCGGCCCTACGCGCTGGCCTATCGATACAGCGGGCTAAGGCTCTACGACCAAACCCGCAAGGGTTCGATATGGGGGCATTTGTGGGCAAGGTGGGCATCCTCAAGCTGGGTACCATCAAAAGCCCGACCTCGCAAGTTCTCTAGGCCAGACTAGGCCTCAGGTTCCAAGATCCAAGGGTTTTTATGATGGGAATGAAACCCTACAGATCGGGATCGGCGATTGATTTGCGCGCCTCATCTCACTGAGGAAGCACTTTGTGCTCTTTCATCGATAGACGGATGCTTTCACGACGTCTTGTGCGTTTAGGACGACTTTTAAGCTTCGAAGCTTGTCTTATCGTTCTTATGATACCCATGATACTCACGAGAGACCCGATGAGAGAAGATAGCTTCTGATTTCTAAATATGGGTCTTTGACAGCATGTCAAGATGACCGAAGAGACTACCGATGGCTGACGCTGCCCACACATCAGAAACAGGACGCTAGTCTAGTTCCTAGATACTACTTCGGCTTCGAATCGCGTTCCCGTGTTCTGTGGGTATTGGACAGCGGTCAGGGCCTTTTAGCAATCGATTAGAAATGCTGCCTCGAAAATAACATGGATCTGGACGTCGACTCAAGGATGGGACCCCCCGGATGCCGCCCGATAGCCGACAGCCGTCGTTAACTTCAACGCTTCTTGCTCGGACTGCCGGAATACTCGAATTCCCGGCGATATATGTATAAGATAGTCGCGCGTTCGTTTCCTTTCCGTTGCCGGACGGGGCTATCATATATCTTCGCATCTACCGCTGAGAAGTAATCGATCATACCATCCTTAATGTGACCGGCATCGAGATCTCGCACTTTGTGGCACGGCAATTGAGGAAGAAATGAATATTCTGTTCGTCGTGATTCAAGCGATTACTATGATGAAACGACGATAAAAGTCCCGGACTATATACGATACATATAAAATCACATTCTAGAATCTAGAAGCTCAGATACCGTCATTGCTTGGCATAGATGGACATGAGTCCGCGCAAACGTCCTTACAATTTTGACAGTTATTACTTACTATAATGTACTAGGAAACGTCCCCAGATCTACTTCTGAAAGAGACATGCGAGCGTAGATGTATTAAGATGAGAAAGGGGTATTATCAGGAGAGAAGCTCTCCTTAGCCCTTCGATCTGTGGGTTAAGATAACATTCTCCTTTGATCCCAGTCATACCTAAACAAACCACACGTGAAATCAGACGGCCGAGTGGTAATAGCTTAAACAGAGCTAGCTTGACGCGGACGTGTTTGGACTTTTGAGAATACAGCTCTACTGAGTAGGTTGTGTATAAGCCTTTTGCACTCGTTCGACATGCGCCCTATTAACCTTGGCTCTATAAAAATGCATCGATTAGTAGCTCAGCTTAGCTGTAACATCTATGGACCCTATTCGAACTTGGCAAGCTAATACATAAGAGTTATGTTAGATATCAGGTACCTAAGTAGGTAATCAAGGGTCTACTCTGTATAATGAATACTAGTACATCCCTCACAACTACTCACCGCACTCTTCCCATATAATTATAAAAAAGTACTATTCGAAAAACGCTACCATGAAGTGTGCCCGCCGTCTATCACGAGATTGGCTCCAGTCATGAAGCTACTCGCATTACTCAAGAGGAACAATGCCGCACCCTTAAACTCCGTCGTCTCCGCTAGCCTGCCCATCATATTTTCGCCCTCCCACTTCTCTTTTAGAGAAGGCACCTCCTCGAAATTCTTCAACACCATCGGCGTCATGATATGTCCCGGGCTCAAGCAGTTAACACGGATGCCTCCTGTGCCATCAGACTTGATTGGGCTCCATTCCATTGATAAATTGCGCGCTAATTGGATCAGCGCGGCCTTGGATGAGTTGTAAACCGATGAGAGGAGTCCTTTGTTGGCCACGCTGCCACTCATGCTCGCTACGAGGCATATGCTTCCCCGGCACTTGTACTTCATCATCTGGCGAGCGGCAGCTGTCGCAGTCATCAACACGCCGGTAAAGTTCACAGCTAACATCTTGGCGGAGTCGGCTGGTTCGTACTCTACGGCTGGCGTGAGCTGTTGGATACCAGCAGCAGCAATAACACCGTCCAGACGTCCGTTATCATCTGCGATATCCGTTATCGTCTTGTCCAGGTGCTTTGTGTCTAGGACATCTTGCTGTCGGTAATGAAGAGAGCCTCCCCATTCGGGAACTACTCGCTTTCTAGCCTCCGCCCAGTGCTCGTCGGGTCTTTCCTCGCGATCGAGACAGTAGACTATATATCTGTTAGCAGAAGAAATAGGCAGTAGACAGCGACACATGCTCAGATCATGTAGCTACAGGGCAGATGTCACCTTTTCCTCCGGCTTCAACGAGGCTCTCGGCAAGAGCTAGACCCAAGCCCCTTGCAGCTCCTGTTACGACAAAGACTTTGCCCTTGAGGTCGAAGTCGGCAAGCCGCTTCTGTCCAACATTCACGTCGGAATTAGGGGCTAGTTCGGTCGCTGGGTTTTCTCGAGGATCTGGGTTGGTTGGTTTCGTCCGCGGGATGGGTGAAGATTGGAATGACCTAGGCTGTACTGGAACGGGACTACCAAACGGAGTCGCCCGCAAGGCTTGATACACGGAAGGATGCAATATACCTGGGCGAGTACGGACCAAGATCCGCGCCAATCTCGGGCAGAGAGACATTATGGTGGATTATTATCGCGACTCATTTACAAAAGCTAGTATTTCACTGAGCATGTTGCACCGGGAAACACCTCATATGTTCAGATGCAAGGTTAAAATGGAGAAGCAACGAGACCTCCTTTTTTTCAGCGAAATGCGCATTGAATTGAAGCTACAAACGCGCCGAGCTTCTGATGTATGTATTCCGTCATGTTGAATTGCAGCAAGCGACAATCCTACCTGCTTTGCTATATAAAACAATAATATCAAATCGTGTATTAATATACAAGACAAATCAGCTCACTTTACTCTTGCTCGTGTTGCGTCAAACCCCATCTCATGGTGTTGTAGTATGTCGTGTACCTTGCCGACGGTGAAGTTTGCAAATGAGACGACACCAGCGACGTCAGAAAGGTGGAGACAACGCGCGTGTTGGTTTAAAAATGACGTAGGCCCTCCAAAAAGTACCTAGGGTTCCGTACCATTATCTGATCCGTGTCGGCCAAACGAGGTTGTTACCTATTCCGGTTGTCTGGGAGATTTTGTAAATAGACGCAGTGATGATATCGTCAGAATAATAATATTTAATACCTTACGTTAGATGTTTTCGACATTTTTGGTTTTTTTCTTCCATGTTGCCCCTAATAGGATGGATGTATTCACTTATTAGATCGCTGACAAGATAACGAAGCTTGGTGTTTTAAAGGTGGTGTTACAGTGTTACAGTCAGTCTTACCCCTATATTTCAAACCCCTATTCCAATTGAGGAGTACCTTGTACATCCTTAGAATCAAGTAAAACAATACCATAGTAGAGCCAACAACACTTTTATTGCGACGATACCTAAGAAAGATTATGTGCACCTAGTTATTTATATATTCGAATAAGAAGCACCTGTTAATCAATTAAGATGTAGTACCATGAAAAAAAACATCATTGCGTTAGCCAGTGCGTCAAACATACCCCTGAGCAAGATGTATGTTGAAGGACCAAAAAAAAAAAAAAAAAAAAAGAATTCATGTGGCCATCTGAGGAATCGAACCCCAGGGCCTAGCGATACTTCATAAGGATATTGTATAGGTATACAGTAGTAGAGAGTAGGTTTTAGGTTTTAGGTCTTAGGTGTGGCGGAGAAAGCAGATATGAATAATTCGCTAGGCCGTACCAACACGGCCATTGGGCATTTGTTAAATACCCCCTATGCTACTTTGACTTATAAGGACTCTTTTTGCCGTGGGAGAGTGTCTGTGGCTTGGTAGAGGCTTCTCGCCGCCATGGCGTCGAACTCTATTGAAGAATGCCTACGTGTCCTCTTTGTCCTAGCGGTGGAGTGTCCATAGATTCAACGAAAATGTCATCCCCTTTTCAACTAACTCTATGTGCATCGTGGGAGTTATTTAAATTTCATGAGCCCTGGAACCCCTGGAATCCCATATTGTTCTCAAAGTCAAAATCCAAGTTCCTGTCTCGGAGCTTGCTACGAAACATGAGCAGTGTGCATTTATCTTGACACTGGTAATGGGCAATGGTTATGCTATACTGCCGTTGATTCGGAATATAATAAATGTTTCGCAACCAGGGATAGCTACAGATGAGTATTTATTTCATGCCATCCCCTTTCTTGTCCTTTGCAGTCTGTTAAAGACCGCCATCGACCTTACTCCCATATATCTTATAAACTTGCTGCCACTTATAAGGTTAATTGTCTTGATACGTGGTACGTACAATCTAATAATGGAAAGAAGATCATTTATTCCTATTGCGTCTTCCAGGATAAAGCGTCCTACAGAAGACGAGGAGGACGAGTCGCTGCCTACGGTAAGAAAATCATTTATCCCTATTGCGACTTACAGGATGAAGCGTCTCCGGGAAGATGAGGACGAGCCGCCACCTTCCAAGCGCGCTCGCAAAGTGCCTCCTAAACCATCTAATACAATTCTTCAACAAGAACCTCGTAGTCGATGGATGGCACGACGACATAATTATATGCCAGCTAGAAAGCCATCTCCGGAAGAAGTCGAACCAGTTCCACCATCCCATTTTTTTCGGAATCGTGTAAAACCCGATGCTCTTAGTAGGCGAGTAACACAAGATCGTCTTAAGTTTATTCAAAATAGAACTTTCAGACCACCTACTATATCTACTACCAATGAGAGCTCCAATCCCGCAGGTCGAGCGATCCGAGATGCTTCTGAGTTTATTAAAAATAGAACTTTCAGACCACTCACTGTATCTACCACCAGTGTGAGCTCTAACCCTATAGGCCAAGTAACCCATGGTAGTCCCAAACCCATCCTAAATAATATTTCGAAACCACCCGTTCTACATACTCCTACTGAGGGCTCTGATCCTACAAATCAAGCAACCCATGGTGGTTCTAAGCTTATTCTAAATAATGCTTTGAGACCACTCGTTCTCTCTACGAGCAGTGAGAGCTCTGATAATCCTGAATCCAGTCATTTCTCATATGCCGGCATGTTAAACGATATCGCACGGACCCAAGAGGATCTCAAAGACGCCTTTAAGTCTATGCGGATAGGATCGAGCTCTGATGGCAGCCCTATGAGGCTAACTGCCAGAAACCTTAAGAGGCATCGTAAAGCCGAGAGAAAGCGTTATGTCGAGGAAATTCGAAAGGCTACAGAAGAGCGTAAAGCCAAAGCATTGAGTATACCTGCGCCCTTGCCGCCCAGTCCATTGGTGGTTGGGGTTGGAGATCAGCTGTTCAAACCGATAAACTGGAACCAAGGGGCTAGTCAACCAAATGACGATGATAACATATCACCTCGTATGAAACCGAGAAAGGTATGGGATTGGATGTAATGTGTACCAAAACAGCCTTGATATTTGTGTCTATTTATTCAATTATTTATTAATAAGTAGATGATCATAGTAGCATATTTCGGTATAGATTATAATATGAGAAATATTTCGCGCAGTGCTCTTAGATATAACTTGAATAAATATGTGGGAAGGACTCAAGCTTGTTTAGTGCGCAATTCTAGCCCATGCCCAACATCTTCAAACTTGACGGTCATGGCTCTGATCGACTTCTTTAGATATCCTTCTTTATGAGCATCCCTGAGTTGCGTTCGTGTTTGGACATCGAAAGAGTGCGTAAGCGTAGCGATCATATTCGACTTCCAAGGGTCAAGTTCTAGACTATGTGTCTCTATAATAGTCCATACGCAGAATACGAAGCCGAGGGCCAGCGTGATCAAGGGGAGAATCATATAATACCAGTCAACACTGATGTGGTTTACCCACTCTCGCCCGATGCCTGGGGTTTTGACGTCGGAGATGCCGCGCATCCAATTGATACGGTCCAGGCGACCTGGTCGAAGGTAGCTGACAGATCTTGGCTTTGGTATAGGGCCTGTGCAACAGGAATCGCCTGAGTATTCGGTCCCACGGGCCAGGTCATAACTCTGTTCAAGAGATCCTCGTTGACATAGCGAACCGTGCTGCCAACTGTATTTTCCGTTAAATTGAAGCGTCGCTTTACGTCTTTAGGTAGTTTGTGCTTCTCGATATCCTCGTCGGGTATGAATAATACCAGATCACTTCGTTTGAAATCTCCGCCTTGAGAAAAGAGCGAATGGTTGTTCCACTTCTCGTACTCGTCAAAATTCTTAATGTTGCCGAGGTCACGATAGGAATCAAAATCCCGTTCAGCCCAAGAGGCTACAATCCTTTCCGTGAGGACGCCTTTCTCGACCGTAGACTTGTAAGCGTTAGTGCAGAAATATAAAGCACATTCCGTTGCCGAAACGGGCGTCTTGTCCCATTTTAGTTTTCCCTGTTCGTATTCTGGCGCGGCTCTTAGAACCTCTACCGCAGTGATCATCGTTGTCAAGTCTTGGTACGCGAGGGTAAGCTTCGGGTCCGTAATTCGGGTCGCAGACATGAAGGCAACTAGAGAGAAAAGCGTTTTGCCTTCATCCATGTCGATGCTGGACGGGTTGGAAAGGTTGAGATTGGGTAAAGAGTTTATGGTGAATTCTGCAGTTAGAAGCTTAGTACTTGCGGACAGAGTTCCCAAATTCACCCCGGTTTCACGAGACCGTCGTAGGTGATCCCCTACGTCGCTACATGAGCTACAAACGGCCAACGAGGTGAATACCGGCCAGGTGCAATTCGCAGTAGGGCAGGTAAATGAAGCGGTTGACTTGTCGCGGGTTGTAGAATTATAGAACCCGTTATTGAAAGATGATAGCATCCCTAAATCCGGTAGAGTCTCAAAGGGATCAATGGCTATAGACAGGTTAGGCGATAATCGTACTTTTCCAACTCCAGTCGTGGGATCGCCGGTGTATGAGCCTATATCAAGGAACTCGCTGCGGCTGAGTTTAACCATAGAAGAGTCGGCACTCGGGTCACTCTGTCCTGGGTATGATACAACGGCTTGTAGAAATGGCTCGAATGCCATTAACAATATTGTAACGAGTGCACCAATAGCAACCCAATGTCTAAAACAGAATAGAGATCAGTTTATGGAATTTAGGGGGACAACTCAAAACAATTAACTCACCGGACTTGAAGCCAAATGATAAGCCACAAGCTCCCCCATGGCCCACGACTAGCATCGTCAAACCTATCAAAGGCGACGAGGTTATCTGGTCGCCTCTTAAACCAGTTCCATTTAGCCTGGCCAAGACACGAGCTGATGGCAAATCCCAGTGATGTTCGAGAAACAGCACCCAAACCGGAGATAGCAACGTTGAGCGAGATGGGTCCTTTCCAATCGGGTAGCGGGCGACCGTCTACGTATACTAGCAGCACAATTAATGCTGCTAACGCGGCAAAACTAACAACCAGCGCTCCTATCTCCAAGTTCCAGTTGTTTCCGCGTGTCGAAATGACTTGTGGTTGTGATTCAGATGGGGTTGAAAATAACGGTACCTCGGCGCCGACATATTCGAACTGCATAGGACGTTCCGAGGGTGTTCGAGGAAGCGGTGTCACCGGCTCATCCTTCTGTGCCTGGTCTATATTCTTATGGATTGGCTGAGTCTCGAAAGCACCATCGAGCTGATCCTTGTTGGTAGCGTAGCCATGATATTCAGGTTGGGATCCGAGAGAATGGGCTTCTTTACTTTTGTTCTCACTATATGAGTCGTTCTCCATCGAATTAGTATAACCAGTACGAGGTGGGTATTGGATAGAAAGAGTTATGAGGTTGAACTTACAACCTACGAATAGGGTCTCAACTTATATAAATTTCCATTTCGCGTAAGACATCCCATCGCGCCATGGGCTAGTTTCGAAGCCCAAAATGACAACCATGTTCCAATTACATATGTGAATTACTTATCGGGGGCTGTTTCTCACACACGTGAATGGAAATGCATGTAACATCAGCTCCTAATAGGGCTGGGAAGAAAGGGACGGACACTTCGAAGGTTAGCCGCATTTTGACAATATGGGGACAAAGGAGCCAATGAAGTCGTCTAAAGTTGTCTTAAGCGGTACGAACTTTCGCTTCTCACCCGGCAGTATGTTTCGGCTGTACATGGGAACCATGACAGGCTCATATATACCGCTTGGATGGTGCCATAGGGCTACGAACCAACCACTTATTAGCACGAGATAACTGGGGAGGGAAGCTTAGCTCCACATGAAGCTGGAGAACACTGCCGGTGAACTTATACACTAAATCGGTATCTAGGTACCCAACCGTCACTCGATAGACGAGGCTTAGCATGTCGTGTTTTGTCGCCAGCGCATCAACGGTGCTTAAAGTCCTCATGGCAACTTTTAAGTCGTAAGTCAGTAATCATAATTCGACATAATTCATACATTGATCCATCTTATAACACATCCAAACCGGTCTAATAATGGCGCAGGTGGGTTTAAGTAAATGAGCATCTACAACTGGCCCACTCATTACCTGTCGATCCGTACGCAGAAAGCCTATTCATAACTCAACTTACCCAAGTAGGTAGTTAATTAGTAAAAAAAAATGCGAAGGGAAAACTACGAATAGCTCGTAAGGGGACGGCTGACGATTCAATTCTAACCCGCCGTCCCACACCTCGATCGCGTATGCGGTAAGTTGGTGGCACTCTTGAATCAATTCCAGAATATTATCAAGGGCTAGAATACAATAGCCATACTAGCCATGTGTCATTAAGTTGAAATATGGAATTCGACCGATATTATATGTTATCTGGTATCATCACCATTAGTCTTAAATATTTAGTCTAGCCATATTTTCTAACTACAGGGTTATTTGCAATAGGGTTTCTTCCCTCAATAGCTGTCCTATCAAAGACACTCCGGGTCCCCTTCATCAATTATTTCGCGCTGCTCTCCTATCCGATCCCAGGTAGTCGATAGGGTTGCGACACAATGGGCACGTGTTTTGATTGCTGCTCTGGAACCACTTATACAGACAAGTGCGGTGGAAGAGGTTCTTACACGTCTGGCAGCGTTTATCTGGCGTCTTCTTATCGCTGCTGATGATGCTATAGCAGATGGCGCATTCGGTCTGTCCCTTCATAGCACCCACTATGTTACGGCGGAAAGTCGTTAGGCCATCGATAATGCTGCCGCCCTATAGTCATAATATGAGATACGATATTCAAGTCCCGTGCTAGATGCGATATCAACTCACCGAAAATGTGATCACGGCCTGCGTTGTCATGATCCAACTCTGCCATTTCCTTTCGTTGACTGCGACGCGGTTTATTCCCGATACCGAAACGTTCTCGAGGGGGAATTCCTGTGGGATGCGTATCGCGATCGATGCTTGTAACTCGTCTACTTCGTAGCCAGCAGTGACCTCTTTAGCAGAGCGGCTAACTTTAACGATCAACTCATTTTCGCCATCCGCAGGTGCCTCCTGGGTTGCAGTCCATTTTTCGACCTCGTCCAACGCCTCTGATATGATGATAGGGGAGAAGAATTCCGTCATCCATCCTTCCACTGCAATCTTCGTCTGCTTTGACCGGCATTCCATGTACCATGACTTGAAGAGACTAGGAACGTATTTCAATACGAGATAGTATAAATGGATTAGGAGCCACTGCATGTTTCTCTCTTCAGTTTCTGCTTCAGCAAGTTTTATGTCGTACTCCTTAATGTGCTCCTTCGTAAAGTTGGCCTTGTCTAAGTTCAAGGGATGAGCTGCTGAATGACCTAGAACATCGAATGTGAATTCCATAAGCGGACCAACATAATTCGCCGCCTTAAGATTTTCAGCATAGTCACTGCGTACTTTAAATGCTGCTGCCTTGAAAGAGTCAAATACTAGATGCCACGAAAGAAGATAGGAGCGAACTGGCGATGGGAAACGGCCGAGCGCTTCATCTGAGTACTTTTCGAGTGTCGGAGCATCAAGAAGAAGTGATAGGAGTTCGTCTGGAAGCTGAGCCTGCTTTTTCTCTAATAAGACATCCAGTGATAAATCCTCCTGGGCGGCTGGAAGTGCTTTGTGAAGAATACTAAACGCTGCTGTTTGAATACCACGCAAGTCGCTAGCTACTAAGCCATATAGTTCCGAGAGATCCTTGATGTGGTGTAGAGGAAGCTTCTCTACCAGTCGGCAGATGATCGAGTCTACAATCTCCAGGGGTTGCGTATCTATATCCCTAGGAAGCTTGAGTAGTTCGATTAACGCGGTTGATCTCTTCTCTGCGGACGTTTGCAAGACATCTATAAGGTCGTCATTGGGTTCTTCTAGCGACTGCAGCGTGATAAATAGACGAAGAGAGGCGTGGATCTCGGGCAATCGATGATCAAGTGACCCAGACATCGATTTCGTCCAGAGGTATATGCAAAAATCAATCGTCTTCTCCCAATAAGGACCATAGACGTCCTTCACACACGGGAGAAGGCGCTGGAGGGTACGACACGCTTCTGTTGCGAAACGATGGTCAAGGTCTTCTGGGGTGTCCAGCCACGATGTAATTTGCTTGACAGCGAAAACTAGTCGGTTATTCGCGACTGGAAGTTCTCCGGTGTCATATATTTGCGCGCAAGCATTCAGAAGTACGAGTGTAATCAGGCTCTTCTCCTGTCCAAGGCTGGCTCCTGCAACATCGCTGACCAGCCGGTTGCAAAAGTTGCTGACTGCTCTTGAAGCTGAAAGCGCTTCGCCGAGACCACTGAGAATTGCGACAGCGGGGAAGACAGCGGAAGCGTTATTTTTGAGTATGTCCAAATCTGCTAACCATTGCTCTCCACTGGAAGGGAAACCGTGCCTCTCTGCCAATGCTTGAAGAAGCTCACTCAAGGTTCGGGCGCAATATAAGCCCATGGGTGTTAAGGTTCTTGACTCGTCAAGTAACGTGCGTGTGATGCCGTACATCAGTCGCGAATTTTCTGTGTTGGAGCCGTCCCTCCAATTAGCTGCATTTTCCGTCGTCTCGACAATGACCTTCCGCGCAGATGATACCAATTCTTCAGCATCTGCTAGAGAAGCCTCAGAAGAAAGTGAACTCCAAATCTGATTTTTACTCTTCACTGCTATTTGGTCTGCTACTAACCCTAGGGTCAGGCCCAGACATATCACAATCTCCGCACGATTGGGAAAAGGTAGGGCGTGAAGCTGAACCCCTCCGGAGAAGAGCTTGGTGATGTATAATGCCATGCGCCCGGGAATCGAACAGCCGTCTCGGTCCCTTCTGGCGGATGCACTTGGTGTAGCTAGCGTGGATGTTGGGAGGAAATAAGCACCACCAACGACACTTGTGAAGGCCAGAGACTGGTTGGGCGTCTCTTGCAAGAAGAGAGCCAATTCTTCCTTCCATATGTTCGTGTCTGGTATCAAACTTTCCAGCTGCCCATTATTCTCTGCATTAGTAACAGAACTTTGGATAACTTGCTGGACGATAGTGTCAACCCTGTAGCATTGTTAGTAAGTCTAAAGCATAATATAAGAGTAGAACATACGTAAGCGAGTTCAAATCCGCAGTAGAAATACTTCGTTGCACGAGGCCTGATAGCCGAGAGCTTCCAGTTGATGGGGTTTCCATCAACCCTTTGAGTACGGCTATATCAGAAGATGCATCAAACCGTTCGGAAACACTCAGTAGATTGGTCATCAAGTTCATGTGAGTCACTTCATCTTGCAACAAGAGATCCGGCTTTTTCTCCGCCATTAGGCGTAAACCTTTGAGGACACCTGGATTCGGCTGGCCTAGGGAATTCGTGATGCGACTTCCAAGTTCCTTTGCAAGTCGACTCGCGGCAGCGTCTGTCAACGCATTAAATGTTAGCACCGCTTCGAAAAGGGCCCAGCCCAAGTCAATAGTTCCGACAGCACATAGAAGGCACTGTTTTATTAGTTCTGATTGTAAGCGCTGATCCTGTTGGGCAAGGGGACTGGATTCTTTGGCGGAAATGATTGCAGTAAGGGCCGGTAGAACGCTGGGGTTTTCAATATACTCCAGAAGGGCTGTAATGTTTGCTTTCCAAATTTTCTCGTACTCTTGCTTCTGTTCAGGAATATTGCCCAATAAGTTGATACTTGAGAAAAGATACGATGCAGCAGGCGACTGAATGAATTCGACTCCATTGCTTTGTAGCGCATTTGCGAGGTAGTTAAACACATTGCCTGTAGCAGCAGAGGACTGTCTGAAGAGACGCGGGGACTGCTTGAAAGCCGATTCCACGGTAGCTGCTGCTCCAAAGGGTTTCCATTTCCTTGTCTCTAATAACTTGAAGACATCCTGGAGTAATTCTAAAGAATACTTAGCAGGTATATCGGGAATGGGACGGTCGGTCCCCAATGTCCTTTCGTGGGCATCCGAGATTAAACCCGTAAAGGTGAACCATCTATAACCTTCGTCGGCTACTGCCTTCTGCGATTTTTCATATTCCTTCGACGCCTCAGGTAACGAATTGCGGATGCGGGTTTTGAAGTTCTCTTTCCATTGTTGCCATTCTGAGTCCGTGGCCTTTATTACTTCCTCAAACGGCGAAGTGGCCGTCGACGTATATGCTTTGATTAGGATTTGCACTTGGCTTCCAGATGCCCATGTCGATGTTTCAGGAGTCGGATAGAGATAATGCGTTATCAGAGGAAATATGTCTTCTTGCGCTATCTTGACTCGATCCTCGCTAGAGCTCGCCACCTTTATAAAATTTCTGGTAGTGTTAAGGTATGTTGACCAGCCATCAATAGCACTGTTGCGTGGTTCCTCTCTCCTGGTCAAGCCCAACCTCATGGATTTTAAGAAGTCCAAGGCGCTGTCTAGGTCTTTTGGAAGTATTTCGGCTGGTATAACTTCTATCAGGCGATTAAGTGAAACCCAGAACTTTGATCCGGCGCCCTGGGAGCCTTTTTCCAAGAATATTTTCAGTCTTGACGCCAGTGATTTCTTTCCCCGATATTCAGACGTCCACACTGTTGGATGTTTAGTAGTCAATTCAGTTAATGCGTCAACATAACTGGCTGCGGAACCAACTTGACTACTCATCAAGCCTTCGGCGACAAAGTTCTTACTAAGTCGGCCGAGGTCTGCCTCAATTCTGCCTGCTCTTTTTCAAGGCATACCGTTAAGAGCTGACAAGATAGCTGCCTCACAACGGTATCATTCATGGAAACGCTCTTCCAGACCTTATCCTGTTCGAAGAATTGATCGTAATCGTCCTGATACTTCTCAAGATCCGGGAGATCAAGTTTCTGTAAGAGCCCCAAGACTAACGCAAGACTACTCCCTAGGACTCGGTAGGATTTGGTCTCAGCATCATCAGCGCTCGTGGATCGCTCGTCACTGAGTGTTTCCGCGGTCTCCCTTATCGCACCGGACGCATAGTCTAAGATTTGCGACTGACATCGCTTCCAGAACTGGACCACTTTCTCCGGAGTTGTGAGAAAGGAAGATAGCCCTTCCACAGCTGCGCGAGATACTACTTTGTCCCTGTCGAATGTACCAGCAAGCCAAGAGCCTACAATCTTTGGTACATGTCTCTCCGTACGCTTGCGACCGGACTTCATTAACTCATATTGTAATATATGGGAAAGTTCGCGGACGCGACGAGCATTTTCTATCGAGATACGAGGATATAATTGGACCTATTATACACATTACTAACTAAGCATGGCGTTATACTTATTCACCTGGTTTACACGCACCCAAGCTTCCAAAATGGGCTCCTCTACGCCCCCATCTTTCTCGTATGGATGGGCCTGCACATAGGTTACCAATTCTTCTAAAGCCTTTGCTTTTGTTGTAGCATCCTTCTTTTGTAGATTCTTGAGAGATACGATAACATTCGCATCGGATATAGAGGAGAGATCGGGTGGTTCGGCTAGGTAGGATAGATCGGCACCTTTGGAAGCAGCTGAGAAAGCGCCAAAAGCTTTGGTTCCAAAACTCGTAAATGCGTTGCCTGCGGCAGCACGCGACTTGGTCGGTTTACGACTCATGACAATGAAAGCAATCGTTTAGTTTTGGTTCCTAAGGCAGCGCAGCGCAACCCTTTTCATTTGTTATGTCACCCGTCGCCAAGCTGTACACGGTTATATTGAAAGGCTTATTGAAGTCCCTCAAATTTGTAGGGGGGAAAGAAGCGATATTTAGGACGAGAATGAGGGTATAAAGAATGCGCTATTGCTGATAAAAGCTTCTATTACCATGGTTTGCCGTAGATTGGCTTGCGATATTTTGACCCCACGGTGGGGTTTACGGTTTTTTTGTGACGTCGCCTATCTAATGTTCTTTTTGATTATGTAAGTCGCTAGGCATTGTACGTGGTAGGTACTTATGTACCTCTGTGTAACGAACTCATAGCACGTGCTTCAAGTTTCCAAATTAAGCCGAGTCTTCCCGCATTCTACACATGTACCTAATTTGGACTAAGATTCTAGAAGCTACAAAGCGTCGGGTAAAGAAAAAGTTAAAATAGTAGCTTATGAAAAAAGCATATATCGACCATTTCTCAAGCGAAATATTTATATGCTGACAGGTAGAAAGGCTTCAATAGAAAAGAAGCTAGTCCGTGATGTGTCGTAGCAATATGGGGACCTGCATGCACGAAATGTAATGTACAATACATATTCGGGTAAGGCCAGGGGTGAACGGTTTACCCCACGGGTGTCCCCACTATCTATATTGAGGCAGGTATGCTTCTGATGACACAGTTTTAGCAGTTTTAGCAGTTTTAGCGTTTATTTAGCGTTCTTCTCCGCACTCCTACGAAGCGATCTTCCCGTTTCAACCCGCTCCCGGGTTCCCCGCTTCCGTAACTCTCCGCCTAGAGGCCAACTCCTCACATTCCCAATACTTGTCCCTTTCAAGTCCCAGGAGCCTGGGCGGAGATGGACAGGCAATCCAACTACATTCATCTTTCCTATCTTTCCTAGCCAGCAAGTCGATGAGTTTACCTTTTTGCTTCTGTAGTCGACCTGTTGGCCTTGTGTAAGTGACACCCTTAACACTCTCCCTCGTTGGTAATCGTCTTATTGTATCAACTATTGTATCAACCCGCCCGACGGTGGCGACATTTTTCGTATTTTCAACTTTGTAATTATCGCACACCCACCATCACCACTGACGTGTGTGCCTCTGCAGCGGACGGTATATGATGCTCCCATTGATTACGATCTAATCAATATGTTAACACGTACCGTCTGTCAACCGCCGTCCAAAGCGAGGTCTCTTCAGACCAGAGCTGCGGTCTGCGGTGCTCTACGACCTCTTAACAACTCCCTATTGAGGGCCAGTATGAGCCAGCAGGTCCGCAGCTTTCGCTTTGGTATGTGGTCTTCCTACCTTGACCCCGAGTTTCAGAAGGAAATCCGACATCGCCAGCGTGCGCTCAAGCATAAATATACCGAAGCAATCCATAGAAAATTATCATGGGACCAGCGTTCCATCGATGGGAACCGAGAGTCGTGTTAAAGCATATGCTTCGTAGGTATTGGAGTCCGTCCCAGTCAAGATGCGGCTCGCGGTTTGTCAACCATGACGAACTGAATGAACGGCAGCAACAGAACCGAGTAACTCCGGATACTACAAACGTACGCATGAAAACATCTTGGGGACCTAATTCATACGCCTCTTGGATGAGTAATTACGGCGATTATATGCGATATTCATCTACTCGGTCGTGGAAGTCACGACTAGATGATACCTTAGATCATTTGAGTGGTAAAGCTTCAAAAGACACGACCCGGGCAGAATCTCATGAGTACCCATCGGAGTCGGCTCGTGCTAAGCACAACCTAGCTAAGGAACAAGAGCATGTTTCCAGTGCGCCGCCTAGTGAAGACTATGCTATTGATCCGATCACGAACCGCAGAGTTCCAAAGAGGCTTGACGGACAAACAGTCGATGCGGCGTCATCCCTAACTGATTCCTTCAAATCGTACAGGGCTCAATTCTCTGCATTTGCGCCCCCAAAGATGGTGAAAATCCGGGACCTACTCACTCCGGCGGCCCGCCTCCTTCTATAGAGCTCAAGGAGTATGAGAAGATCAAGATTGATGAGTTACTATCTCATGGCGCTTCTGGTGGTCAGAACGGAGTACAGGGGCCGGGTGACAATGTAGAGTCTCCGCGATATCCCGTGATGCAAAGCGAAGAGTACGCCCTAAACCATCTCCCGCCCGAGGAACCAGACGAGCAGTATGATGACTTTCATAGATACCAAGCATATCAGCGGGACGAACTTGACGAACGAGCCTCAGAGCCAACTAAGAACTATGAAGACCTCGATAAATATAAGACATACGGGGCTAAAGAGGCAGAAAAGACAGAAGCGGCCCATAACTACGAAGACCTACATGAGTATAAACCTTATCTTCATAATGAAAACCCAGGGAGCGAAACCCAAACAGAACGTTATGGTGACCTAGGCCACTATGGACCTTATAAGTATCAAGAAGGTGCGGCAAGAGACAACCCATCCACTAAATATGATGACCTCCACAAGTACGAGAACCAGAAGCATGACCCTATCGAGTCGGTAGATGAATCGGCACCTAAATACGAAGACTTGAATAAGTACGATACAAAAGTCTTTCCGGACTCTGTGGCGGAAGAGCAACCTTTTCAACAATATGGAGATCTCGAACAGTACAGGATTTTCAGGTCTCAGGAACTGGACAATGTAGTCCCCCAAGAGCGAGACGTCATTGCAGAATCTCTCTCAGAGTTTGATGCAAAAGCTCCAGAACCACCTCTAGATAAGAATCCGACATCGAACGTCCTAGATGGGCTTCAGAACCTTGATCTCAACGATGCACCGCAGTTCTCATCCGCACAAGAAAGCCATCGATCTGCAACCACAGAAACAGAAACTCGATCAAGTCAACCAGGATTAACTGGTAATTATCTACGTGATTTCCCGGAAGAATTTTCGGGTTCATGGGGTACGCCGGATGGAAAGACGGCATATGTTCAAGAGGGCGAGAAGCAATATTCAGATCAGTTTTCCAAGTCTACAAACTCCGAAAAGTTGGAGACGAGTTTGGATAGACAGCAGACTGAACCGAAGCTGGAAGCGGGTCCCAACCAGCCAGAGGTAAGGTCTACGAGACGCATGTTTGATCATTATAGAGCGCAGGCCGAAGTTGACCCGTACTCTAAAGAACCACAGGGATTGGAAACGTCGTATACCAGGGAATGCGACGGGGAACAACAACCATTAAGCTTCGCCAAAACATACGGCAGCGACTCGAGGGAGGCAGGGCCAGAACCCATATCAGCGGAAGATATTAGCCAAAAGATTCTTGACCTAAAACCGTTATGTTTTAGAGACCCCGAGGTTGACGGACGACCGCCAATCTCATCATCCGAACCTGATATCACACCCGAACCGAACCGAACTACCGAGCCGACGGTGTATAGGATCCTAGCCTATGACCCAACCATGCAGAAGATTGATATTGCCGAGACTACCTCAGTGGTACCTGATCAAGCATCCCCACTATCTCCAGCGGAAGTGCTTCTCCGTCTTTCGAACCCTACTAAATTCTTTCCACACTTCGCACCCTTGCAGGCCGAGGGCTTCGAGATCGTATCTGGTAGTGGGGATGTACTGGTGTTCCGTCAAGCCCGTTCCTTTAGGGCGACAAGCCAAGGGGGTGCATCACCAATCAACCCTATAGATATGATGGGGAAGCCAGCAGCGTTGCCAAATGCGGCGGCGTTTGTCTCGCCTACAGGATTTGTTAATTATGATGTACCGCAGACTGAAGAAGAGACCCAAGCGCCTGCTTTCCGCTCTAACATCGATGTTAGAAGGGAAGAACCCGTGTTCAGCGGTCCGAAATCATCAACCCACGATGAAGCACGAACTCATGCAAAGAATGGCGTAGGAAAACGAGTGTTAATTGGCGGTGCTTGGGTTGCTGGAATTTCATATGCTCTTGGTGTCATGAGCGAATACTTCATAACGGGCGGTACTGACGGTCGGGGGCCAACTGGCTTCTGATTGATCGTACGTTTATGGAAGACAATCACCTTGTCATACGAGACTACCAAGGCGCGGGACGGATAATACGACATAGAGGAGTATGGGGAGTTTGTATAGCATTATCGTGGTGGGCGCGGCTGCATGATTTTGGAACTGGGTTCGGGTTTCTGGGGATGCT
The DNA here is from genome assembly GCA_902805475.1 of Entonaema liquescens. Classification (NCBI taxonomy): domain Eukaryota; kingdom Fungi; phylum Ascomycota; class Sordariomycetes; order Xylariales; family Xylariaceae; genus Entonaema; species Entonaema liquescens. The sequence goes on from CADCSX010000006.1 coordinate 2,144,132, forward strand.
TCAAGGTATCAATAGGTATTACAATCATTGTTAAACTCCTGCTTGGCTGTATAGTAGTTTTGGTCGGCGCACGACTACCCCTTCTCCGTTACGTATACTTTAACCAGCGCTCCCTGAGTTAGGCCCGGCGTTACCTCTTCAATCTACAAGTATTTCGTATATCCTATGGACGCCTGGAATTTAAGATAACTTCGGGTGACATTTTGCCCTTACTAAGTTCAAGTCGAGGTTGCTTTTGCTTCTAGGTTTGAAATAAGCATATTTATTCGAACAATTCCATTGAATAAGAAGATGAAGTGGGAAGGACTACCAAGTACTCATTGAATGGCCATCGGACGACACGACTTAGCTTAGCAAGGTGCGTCTGCTTAGCTAGTGAGGGGATATCGTGCCTTAGCAAGTAAGCTCTATTGGCTACGGCTTATGTTGATACAAATATATGTGTAATTGATAGGTAATACATCGTCTACAAAAAGTACCTAGATATGCAAGCAAAGATAGGTTGGCGTAATAGCGCCTTTTCGATCATGTTGCCAGCCCCTTAGTACCGCCTTGCCTCCCATCCAGCAAGGTTAATTTGCCTTTCTTGTTAGGTCAATTTGCCCCCTTACGACTAACTCAGATACCAGAACTCCCGCATAAGGCGACCCCAAAGCTAACTCGTATTTTCCCCTCGTCCGTAAAACGGCACGATTCAGTCAAAATCCAGCAGTGTTGCTAACGTTTTCTTCAAAGTTGAAAAACCCCATGATTCCCATAATTTTTTTTGCAAATGAATAGGTGTTGGTAATGAGTACCTTAGGTAATGAGTGGTATGTAGACGGTTTACTTCTGCTCGCTGAATCCCGGGCCCACTTCGACGTCCTGCACGCCGCTCATCTGCAGTACGTGCTTCCGGTCTTCCCTGTGGTACTAGAATTTTGTAAAAAGCATATCAAGTTAGCGGTATTCATAGCATTCTTTTCTTTTTTTCTTCTCAATTAAATTGATTCAATAGATGAACGGGAAATGCCATGTTTTTATATATTGTCAAGGGGGCCTTGGTAGGAAGACATGAAGGTAATGTGTACCAAGGGTAGTTTACATAGTAGAGAACAGAGAACAGTGAAATAAGGGATGTGGGCATATACACTTACGCTTTGCTTACGCCCCAAGGACGGCTTCCAGCTATCGGTCCTGCTTATGGCACGCGCTGCCTCCTTCTCATGTTGCGGGCTAGTAGGACCGGGTGCTATGGAAGGTAAATTGGTGACGTCGACGCGAATCTTGTTTGCTTGATTGGACATGTTGTGATGATATATGTGGAATAGAAAATATCGTTAAGGTCTGTGATGATGTATATGATGAGGAATAAGTAAGTATCTTGTAAGTGATATTATATCAGATAATAGAAGATATAATTAAAAAGAGCATATAATCCTGTGGAACTTGGATGTCTTTTATATAGAGAATGCTACCGGACTACAACATGTAACCTGGAATGTTCGTTTCCAAAGATGAGCAGTCTAGATCGCGATGAAGCATACGACTATGCAGCGCCGATCACCAGTTTTTTTGTCTAATAATTGTCTAGTAGGACAGCCTCAGCGAAGCATTGGTAGCAACTAGTTGCATTAATATGATAGGTTGATGGGTTGCATGGACGGCGAAAGTGGAAACGACTAGATGAGCTTACAGGCTTAAACCAGGATTGCGGGGTAGCTGTAGCTGATAAGACCTTATCTTCATGGCAATCATATAGGATTAACCTCATCAAGTCTCTTTGCCCCGCTAAACTTCCATTTCGTCATAGTCACTTATTCAACTTTACATCACCAAGAGTATTAAAAACCTGCGATTACAATGTCACAAACGCCACTTTGCTCAACTACCTAGCTACCCTACATTAGGGAGTCGATGTGTGTATGAGTACGAGCAAGCAAGTTCCAATTAGAAAAAAAAAATACCGATTTTTCATTGCCTCCTTATGTACACAGGTAATGAGCGTTCGCAAAATGTGCAAGTGCCATCTCAAACCTCATCCCCCAACCGTATATCTTTTACCAGCGAGGTGCCGTCGGTGACTCGTCACGTCATCCTAATCGCATCTTCCTCGTATACCACTATGAAACGGTGTAGCGGGATATCATCGAAACGTCCTGAACTCCGATCGAAGAAATCATGAATGAACCATCCAACGCCTCCAGCTATGCATGGGGCGATGGCAACAATGCTGACGCAATTGCCAGCGCCAATAATAAACAGTAACAGAGAATATCAAGCTCCATATTACCCACGAATAGGACCTACCCTGTCGATAGGAAGCTCTGGATAAACCCAAAGGAACGAAGCACAGATTGAGATAGCCTGCTTCTCGGAATCTAGGGGGCCTTAGGTGGTTTCCAGTAGTATTGCTAGACACTGTTAGTATGTACAGTCTGATACCATTGGATTTCACAGTATGGTTTACCTTGTGTTGCTTTCGGCAACCTCTTAGACCCGGCTTTCGTAAACCTTGGGTCACAGCAATCCGTCGCGAATCATCATCATCATGGTCGGGGTCATAGTAATATTGGCTCTCGAGCGGCTTGCCAGCTGCGTCCTTTCCGTGGCGAGGAATAACGCCGATACAAGGTGTGGACTCGATGATATCACGCAGTTCGGCCTTGGTCAAGTCCTTCTTCTCTTCAGTAGGGAGGAGACTGAGTATGGTAGATAGAGGGGTAGACGACAGTCGAGAGTATGCCAACTGGTTAACAACGTGGTTTTTAACAATCTCCACATTAACATTGCTCTTAATGGTAACCTTCTCTTCCGGCTCCATTGACGGCTTAGCCGTTGTGTCACCTGATACAACATGGGACGACCGTTTCGGAGACTCTGCTGTGAAAGCAGCCAGACGGTTGGAGAGGTTGGCTCCAAATGGTCCAAAGGAGTGTACAATAGGATCGTTCTCCTCATCAGGGTCATCGTCATCAGGATCACTAAGATCACTAGAGAAACTATTGGTTACTTCTGTTTGGGCAAATGACACATCCACCTCGGATGCCTGCTTAGGAAGTTCTTGTTCATCTGCACTCGCGTCTTCATAAATCTGGACGGGCTCGCTCGTATCGTCAGCTAGTAGCAATGCGTCCACGTTGCCAGAAGAATTATGTGGAGACGGTGATTCAGGGGATCTAATACGCGTCTGTCGTCGAAGGGGACTCGACTGCAGGAAATCCGAACTGGAATCATTACGGCGATGTCTAGAACATGGCGACTCTTCCCACGACGAATCCGACAAGGCCGTGGCGGGTTCATGTCGATTCTTCTTAGGCCAATGCAACATAACCCTCGCGTCCTGCACATCCAACATGATCTCGGCATTTTCAGTTTCCGAGGTAAAGGTATCACCCTTTCCCAACTCCCATGTTCGTCCCTGGCAATGAAGTTTTATTCCATTCCAGCCATTGCAGACAATCTCAACCCTATTTGGCTCTAAAGGATCTACAGCTGGGATATATCGTGCCTTGACATGGACACGAGATATCAGGCGGTTGGCCGACAATTGGTAGTGAGAGGAATTGCTCGAGCGGCCCATCAGAAGCGTATCGCCATTTTCGTTAAGGTCAACAGATCGTACGGCAGATAGTGGCGTTCGTTCTGCTACGGAATCCGCACGCTCAAGTCCAGGTCTGGATGATGACACGCGTGGAGGGGATGAAGAGAGTATACCAGTACTGGAGGTCGGAATTGGTGTAGGATATTTGAAGAATGGGTTCGAGTCGACAAGCTTATCCCGGGCTAGTCTCTTCATAGGCCTTGGAAAGCCTGGAGAAGATGAGAGGGGCTCGAATGGTGGGAGCAAAGAAGGTGCAGGACGCTTCTTGCTGGGCGATATAGAGGCAGAAGCAGGGGGCAGCGTAGGCTCCTCTACCACGGCTCGATCCGCTCGATCCATATTCTTGACGGGTGAGGATGTCATGATGAAAGGTCAAGAATGCATGGCAAGAGAGAGAGAGAGAGAGAGAGAGAGAGATAAAATAGCGGGTATTGGTAATGATAGAATGAATGTGTTGAAGGGATAAAAGTCGAATTGGATAAAGAAGGGGTTAAGGGATTAGAGAATTGAGATTTGGGAAAGAATAAAATTGACTGTGCTGTATCACGGTACGCCCTGCCAAAAAGATGTGGGTTCTCTGCGCGTCTTTTAGATGGAACCTGGAGTCGCGGTTGCGCGTTCACTACACGCTCTTTTTTTAGCTGGGTTTTCCTTCCCTCTCCACTTAAATCCACTTACACAAGATCTAACCCGGCTCCGTGTCCGAGCTCTGTAAACCGTGCCCGTTTTCTTCTTCGGTAACGAATTGAAGTTTGACAATGGATTGATGCAGAGAAGTATAAACGCGGTAGTAAAGATTTACAACTGAAATGTTTTAATTTTTTTTTTTCGTCCGATCAAGGTCGGAGATCTGGTCGGTGTCGCTTGGCCTGGTTGATGAGAGACCGACCTAAATGGAAGTTGACAAGAGGAGAGTTTCGTGGCTGGGGGAAGACCCAAGCGTTTTCTTACACTTTAATTGTTCTTTAAGGAATTTCAGCGTGTGGGGGGCCCACTCCAGCGTGATTGCTTTACTTTAGGTAGATTAGGTATAGTTAGGTACTAAGCTGATTAGCCCATAGGCGTAGGTGCAGGCGCAGGCGCTCGACGCGGTTTCTCTTTATTACTAAACTGCCTGCAAGTCGCGGTTGCTTCATCCAGTGCATTAAACCTGCTGCTGCGTGTTTTAACAGCCCACCAACCTCTCAGGGCTTACAGCCTCTGTGATTACTGCATCACCAGCGGGTTTCGGGCCTCGGCATTTTAGTACAAAGAACTTAGAGCAGGATGAATGTTGTAACTACCTATAAGTATGCATATATCCTTGGATCAATATATTCATGTAAGTAAGGTACCTTACATACCTACATATATATAAACGGGTAGCAGAAGAACCAAGTACAAGGGTAAGCATAGGGCATCGAATGGGTATCTATATCTAATCTAACTACCTTAAGGATAACCTCGTACTAAGTAAAACGCGCTTTATTCCTCGCGACATACATGTGCCTTTGCAGCATTCGGATCGAGTCAGTCATCTCATTAGTAGGTTCATCTGACCACAACTCGGGTTCTCTTATTCACAATTGGCCAACTTCATCTCACTGCATGGACAACATTTATTATTTAACAATGAAGGGTTTATGCTATTCAACGTTATATTGCCATGAACTACTACTTGAACTACTACTTGGCTTCAAACTACATTGAGAGGGATCGTCTTATAGTTTTGGCTTGGTATCATCAATAGGCCTGTTTGAATCCAGCAAACCCACAAGATGCGCCTTTGACGAAATATGAAAATCCCCCGCTTAAGATGGAGCAATATTTGCTTGTTTGTCAAGTTTAAAAAATAGTTGATATCATATATATACCTCTTAATATATGCCTTATCGTGTATCATCATCCCAGCCCCAGCCTCTAGTGATGTTAATTATGCGCATAATAGATCTATTATGCGCTATTATACGTATAATAGCTATTATGCATATAATATGTATAATGAGCTGCTATTATTAGCAACATTTTTCTAACGTTTCTTTCGTAATAAAACTTATTTAAAAATTACATTTCAGGCTTAATATAAGCTTTCAATTAGAGTAGTAAAACATTTTGCTATATAAGAATTTATATTCAGTTAAATTTGGCTTGTTTTCAAGTCAATTGTAGAAAGCCCTTATTGACGATGTTTCGTTACTTATTAGCGCTATATCCCCCCTTAATACTAGCGCGCCGGATAAACGGGGTGACAGATCCGTCATGCGCATAATAGTTCTATTATGCGTTATTATATCTCATTATACGGTATTATACGCTAGTCGTATAATGAAATTCGCATCACTACCAGCCTCCCATCCTCGCCTAAAAGCAAAGCGCGTCTCCACCAACTCTCCACTATCACGACCGAAATTTCTTCGAGATTCTTTCTTCTTTAGAATTATGTAATTTGGCCGATGTCTCGAAGGCCCTGCTTCAATCCGATGAAAAAAAAAAGGAAAAAAAAGTTATGAGGCGACTTAGAACACAGCCAAGGTATGTGTAACAAAAAGTGCGCCGGGTATCTTCCTATGCGAAATATCCAATATCGAGTAGGCGAAACTGTTAGAAAAGGGTGTCGTGATGGGAATCAAGAAAGGCCGTAAAAGTAAAAATAGATATGCTCAGAACGCCAATGTCAAGAGAGGTAAAATAGTTACTGCATCACCATGCCGCCCTACTAATTCTTCTAACATCCGCTTGGTCTTTCTTCAACAACTCGGTGTATTCCACTCGTCTTCGAATAAGGAAAGCGAGCGATAGCATGAAATCTGTCTCGTATTTCGTGGACGTGATGTGCATCAGGGGCTTGATGAGAACACCAGCTAGTCGTTCGGCTGTCATATTGTTCCTCTCTTCAGCTTGTGCAACATCCGCCCATAAGTTGAGGAGCAATTTGAACAAAGTACGGCTCGGTCCTCGAAGACCGCCCAGTGCTTCCTCCCAAAAATCAATGCATCGATCAAGTCGCGTGGCGTGGGATCCCGAGAGCATGGCTTGTCTTGAAAGCGCAATCCATTGCTTAGCAATACTCTCTGAGATCAACGGTTTCGGGAGTTGCGAGAGGAAAAGCAAGATGAGGTCCGCCGCATCGTATACGCCAAAGCTGGTCCAATTTACATCATCGCCGTACGTCGGGCCGCTACTAAAGATGTCTTTTAACTTCTGTACTCTATAGCTATCACCCGGCTCAGCGAAAATATCTGGAGCTTCAACGCCTTCGTTCTTCAAGAAGAAGCAGCATTTTTGCATGCACAGAGGAAAGTCTCGTCGCGATGATCCTCCGTGACCCGAGTGGTGAGTCTTAGCAGTTCCTTTGGCGACTTGCATACTTTTCTGGAGCGAAACACCGAAGACCGAGTTGGGCGCCGCGTCTTCGGGTTCATCCATTATCATTTCTGAGTTCCACATCGGTAGCTTCTTGAAAGACACTGATAATCTACGGCTACCTCTCCTAACAAGGCTGGCTTGGATAATTGGGGTAGCAGGATGTATATCTGTTGTTCCGGTTGAAGTCGTAGATCGCGTCTGAGGCCTAGACTCTGAAATAGCATGTTTAATGGGCGCGAAAAACTTCCCAAATCCTTTACTCTTTGTTATAGAGGGAGGTGATTCCGCCGACAGTCCCGGGGCAACGAGCTCGGTAACGACGTTGTACGAATCCCTCGGGTGGTCTGGTTTCGGCTCGAACGGAGAAAGCATAAGGCTTCGCGCTAACTCGAGCCTCTTACGATCCTTTGGCGGTGGAGTTGGTGCTCGACTGGGAATTCCTACGAAGCTAGCCATCAATTCTTCGATAGTCGGGATTTTCTCTTCTTCAGGACTTGCTCGCGAATCGCCACATGATTCGGATGCAGATTCGGCGCCGACATCGATCGCGCTGTCCGGCTTGTCTCCAATGTAAGCTCCAAACAGCTTCTGATCGCCCACGAAAGCACCCTGGTTCGAAGTTTCGTCGAATTCTCTAACGTTGTGCTCGACATCATGCTCGCTTTCCTTAGCCCGGATGATCTTTTCGGCGTATGACTTCAAGCAGGTCATATAGTCATAAAGGCTGAATTCTGTTTCGTTCTTCTCGAATTCCCCTGGCAATCGCATCCGTAATTGGCTCATTTCGACCAGAACTCGTGAGACATCCTCCATAACAGCTGCGCTGTTTTGATGTCTCTCTATCGTATTTCGCCTATTAGGCTCTATATCCGAAGTAATATCCCGAATTGTAGTCCTATTAACTCTCATTAGCTAGGCATTTACTTGTGAACAGCGTTATACTCACGCCCCGGCCAAATCTAGGGCCAGGCCTAGGACAGCTTTATGCGCCTCTAAGGCGGTTCTGAATATCGCAACTTCTTGTCTCCCGGTGGCCAGCCACTGGGTTCTCTTGTCTTGCCTCGATAGCTCAACGCTGTTGAGGCTAGATATGATTGTATCTAGTTCGTAAACTACCCTAGAACAGTGCTCGAGGACGGCAGGAATCCGCTCTGCCAGCTCCGGAGGAAATAAGCTAGCATCCTCGTTCAAGAGTTCCAAGACACTTTGCAACGAGTGCAACTCGCGCGAAACTGCGTCCACATCGGACCGCGCTTCCCGGACCTCTCGTACAAATCCATTTAGTATGTTGTTGGCTGTGGTAATTGCATTACCAAGTGTAATACAATCGGATGTAATAGATCTTTGAATCATCCAGGTCAGTGTTTCTGATGCTCGAAAAAGGTGTTCGGCAGAACTTTGATGAGAGAGCACCCACTGTGACTCCATTGTGGTGTTGACCGGCGGTCATCCACAAATTCAATATTCTTTCACTCTAAGAGTGCAAGGTGTCGGCCACATATAGTATTCACGATAAAGAGGTGGCAGCCGGCAATAGCGGTAAGGTGGGGGGTCGAAGGATGGCTTCTCTCACACACCCGTAAAAGTTTGGTTCACATAAACGGACGAAACCTATAATAAGGCACAAGCCTTGTCGTCACCGACACAACCGGAAGCACCCTAAGCCGACAAGGGCTTCTTCGCCTTTAGGATGAGCTTTAAATTACGGACGAGGGTCCACAAGTGTTGCTGCTGCTGGTGTCGTGAGTGGAATACATATATGTGAATAAACAGAATCGAATATAGAAGCTCGTAAGGTGCCACTCTCCTACTTGTACGTACTACGTACGCCTCCTTTCATAAGGTCAGCAAGATGGAGCTCGCTTTGATCATCTGGCGAAGCTAGCTTTTCCTCTTCGGCTTGCGCAATGCTATGCTTGAGATGGTCGGGTTTCCGTCGACCTGCCCATATGAAATCTTTCTGTACAAGCTAAGCATGGTCTACCCTGGCACCGCCAATCTCCCCTTTTGTAACGTCCCCTTGTTTCTTGGCCAACTTCCCCGCCTACACGTGCATATTCCAGGGCACCAGGGCACCAGGGCACCATCTTATTCGCACCTGTGAGCAATCGATCATTTGTATCTTCATCGCAGAAAAAGGCGGGAAAGGTTCAACAGGGGTATCCCTTGCTTACTATAGTACATCGTCCAAACAAGCTCGTGTGAGCTATTCTACTTCCGATTACAAGCTCGCAAGGTCCAATCACCTTTCTAACCAACGTCCACTAGACTATTAAGCTTAGAGTTGCATCGCAGCATACGTCTGCAACACATTCCCAGGTTGACAAGTTGTGAAAGCCTGCTCTAGCCCTAGTGGGAGAAGGGCACAGCGCTTCCAATGCTGCCGGATAGAGTAGGAACGTGGGCTGCGTGGGTGGCTTTGCCCGCTGTTGGCATTCCTCTTAGAAAATCCAGCGATCTTCGTTTGATGAGCAAGCTTATCTTTTCGAAATTTGGGGGTGGATTTACAACGGTCAACGTCACCTGTCTCTTAGCATAGATCGGATGTATTCTCAAAAAAGGGGACAAGCCGAACGCTAGAGCTTCTCTAGCTCGTGAGAATATTAGTCGATGCATCGGTTCGACAAGTACCCATACTGCTATTAGCACTATTAAGCCGCGATCACAAGACGAATCTGACGCCTATTGTTACAGGGGTCTAAATAGTCCGCAGCTCCCAGGTCCCTTTAGAACTAAACTCCCCTGATTATGTGGGCAATGGTCTGATACTGGCAAAGAAATTATTGCTGCCAGCGAGGGAAGGTATTCAATGCGGGACGCGGTACTTTGTCGGTTAAGCATCCTGCACCCCTACCGCCAGGTTCTGGATTTCAGAGCTCTCGTCGGCCGAGATTTCATCTGTTGGTCTGTTAGATTCGCTGCCAGATTTAGGAATAAGGTTAGAAAATAGTGAAGGAAGGATTCGAATACATGTTTCCAAGACCTGCCAACAGATGCGTTGAGGTTTCGAATTCTACTTGATCACCTATTTTAATTACCCTAGCCATTTCTAAAGAAGCTACCTAAAAGAAGTTATCGAGCCCCTGTAGTATTATTTTTTTCGTCCAAGGTAGCAAAAAGCTACGATACTTAAATGCGGCGCTTTACCTATCTATTAAGCCTCTCATCCGGCTTGGCAACGATATGCCGCTTCAACCCTAGTTATTTATTTTATTTTATATCGTGCTGCATAGCATTTGTTATTGTCGAATACGAATGCTACTATACAGGTACCTAATGTTAAGTGCCTTGGACACCTCGGCACCTAGGTAGGTATCTACATGATGCCAACTAAGAGATTCTCGACTATGATTATTTTTCTCCTTTCATAATTCGATGACTCCAAAAAACTTACGGCAATGTCGTGGTGCGATGCCTTGAATTATTTATATTTTCTTAGCCGCGTGTCTATTTCTGGTGTCTGTCCTGCCTTTTGCGGCATCCTTTCGCTATGACAATGTCGCGCGAAGGATTAATACTTCTAAGCGTGGCCTATGTAAGATTCCAGAAGTAAGGGGGTAATTGCTTATATGGAATTGACCAACTCTGTCGATTTTCTATCTTAGCTGTCTTCAGGTAGGTCATCTTTTCGAATTCCCAAATGCTTATTACGGAAATACACATCCTTCTAAGCAAACCCTTGACTCCTTGGGTTACGTCTCAATCGTCACCTGCGCCCGTCCATTCCGGTAATCTGCGAATGTGACTAACATAATGTCATCTCAACCAGCTTGATACGTGACACATAATGCGATGTATTAAGATTAGGATGACATTCTGTATGTATTGGACGACGGGTGTAGATCAGATCAGTTGAGCATTAACCAGATCGACGAAACTTGTGAAACTAAGGGAGCTCAGATCTGCCACCACACCAACGTTTCAATACGGCGCTCGGACCATGTTGACGATCAAGATCTTCTGTTGTTTACAGCTGCATAAAGACGAGAAGGCTCCTGTTTCGAGCTAAGAATTACCTAGGTATTCTAGAATTCTCATGTAGCGGTGAAGGAAGCTTTTAGTCGCTTTAACATCAGATTCTTGAAATTTAAGATCTCGTAAAAGCGAATCAAGGTTAACACAGTGCTTAATAGTCTCATTAGCTTCTCGATTCGAATGATATTTCTACTTAGTCTTTACATATGTCATAGTCTTCTACGTATGTCCGTGTTTACCCCGGATCTCTGAGCTTGTTTCATGGCTGTAGATCATAAAAACCTGATGATAACGAAAGTCTGAGCGTTTCTTCTCCTTGTCATGATCAACGCTCAGCCGATAGATCCGACCATGTAAAGAATATCTAAACTAAACCTTTAACTTACTAAACTTCAATAACACTATAGGGTTAGTTTACTGTGTCTAGCCAACGTTCGCTTCTCTGTCTTCGGACCCGACGGTTGCTTGTGATGGATTTCTCTCAAACAATAGGTACCTAGGTAGTTACTACGCAGGGTTTGGGTAAAACAATCAACATACCGAAGACCAAATGTGCTTACTAGGTCTAAAGGGTAATCGGTTTCGTCGGATATAAATCTATGAAGAAAATTTAATTAGGGAACTTTCTTATAGGTTAACCCTATAAAAGTCCTAATGGCTCGTAAAAGTCTCTACTGAGTTGTTGAGCTATATGTTACAACGTACCTGAGACCTAAATGAATTGTTGAACTCTCTTAAGTTAGGACAAGTAATTTCTTTTCTTGGTGTCAATTGGTTAGGTGAAAATGAGACTTCGTATGTCATTCTACCTGCTCATTTTCAAATTCATAATTATTCTAGTATCTAGGTTGGAGGCTTCCTGTGCTTAAGAAGTCAAGCCACAATATGACTAGCAATAGTTAACAAGGGACAGTCGAAATAAAACATAATCTCTATTACCCAAAGACTCGTATATGAGACCAACTCCAACACTACGATGTCCCTAAACTAATATGCATTTTGATTTGCCTACTGTAATCTAGCATTATCCAAAAAAGGATAACAATTGGCCAAATTTAATGAGGTGATTGGCCAAGTAAAAGGTTTAGCTTGCAGCATGCTTCAGCGGGTCTAGTTCAGAAAGCGGAAGATTTCTTGGTGGGCGCTTGGACCAATCAAAATTTATCGCCCCACGTCCCTATCGTCCCTATCGTCCCTATCGCTAAAGGAACTAAAAAAAAATTATCGATTCGCGGCTTCACTTCACGAGGTTTCACGGATAACATAATTCACTCTACCAACTTCATTGTACAACACAATGGCTCCTTCAAAGACTGTAACTCTGCGGAGTGAGACCGCGGTCTCTCTAGTAGACCCTGACCAGGTTTGTTCTCTTCTATCACTCATAATCATGCTTTATTCTAATCTTTCTTGGGTAGAGTCTGAAGGCTTCTAAGGCGTTGTTGGCGCATATGAAGAAGGCATCTGAGGAAGCTGCCAAATCCGAGAAGAAAAACCTGTTGGCCGACCCCGAAGAAGCTAGTAAGGAGGTGCCGATATGGCTTACTTTGACTACAAAGCGACACATTGCCGACTCCCGACGCCTCAAACCAGGCAAGATCGTTGTTCCACACCCTCTAAACACCGATTCCGAGGCGGCCATCTGCTTGATAACCGCAGAGCCCCAGCGCGCATACAAGAACCTAGTTGCCTCAGACGAGTTCCCCGCAGAGCTGCGAAAGCGCGTAACGCGAGTTATAGACGTAGCCAAGCTGAAGGCGAAATTCAAGGCCTACGAAGCGCAGCGCAAGCTTTATAACGATCATGATATCTTCCTTGGCGATTCACGGATCATCAACAGGTTACCAGGCATCTTAGGGAAGACATTCTACGGAAATACGGCCAAGCGCCCAATTCCCGTGGAGATACAAGCTCGCGTGCCGAAGAGCGATGGGAAGAGGGTGAAGCGCACGAAAGATGCGGAGAAACCGAATACGGCCACTCCTACACAATTGGCAGGCGAAATAGAAAGAGCCGTCGGTGCGGCGCTTGTTAACCTGTCGCCTACTGTCAATACCGCGATTCGCATCGGAAATGCCAGCTGGACCGCCGAGCAGATCGCAGAGAACGTCGAGGTTGTGGCGAAAAATCTGGTAGAGAAATTCGTACCAGGAAAATGGAAAAATGTTCGGGGCATCTATATCAAAGGCCCGGAAACTGCTGCTCTACCGATCTGGCTGACGGACGAGCTGTGGCTCGACCAGAAAGACATCGTGGCTGACGGTTCAGAGGAAGCCAAGGCCATCCTCCCCTCAGAGAAAGCGAATATAGGCAAGAAGCGAAAGTCGCTCGAAGGACAGCCCGAGGAAGAGGCTGAGCCTGTAACGAAGAAGGCCAAGAAGACGAAGAAGCTGCCTGAGAGCGATGATTCGAAATTGGACAAGGAGATTGCGGACCGGAAAGCAGCGTTGAAGAAGCAAAAGAAAGCCGCGAAGAAGGCTTTGGAGGTCTAAGGGTTAATATATCAAGTCAATCACATGTGTAAAAGTGATAATAGGAGTTGGGCTCTATTAGCATTTTAAGCTTTGAAGCACGATTTGACGGCGTACGGCGGGAACGGGTATAAAAGCTTATAGCATGAATCTTCGATTAACAAAACAAGTCGATACCCCTTGTGCCTAATCCTAACCCTTGATTTATACACTGAATATACACGTGCTTAATAACTACAGTTCGTCTGATTCTTGGTCGTCCTTCGGAGCGCTACTCTTGAAGGGACCGAAGAACTCGCTAAAAGCGCCTTCTAGCACTTCGTCTGATATTTGCATGTGCTCACCCGGGACGGTCTTGAACTTTAATCCTCCCTTCCTATCGAGAGCCCTTAGACCAATCCAATCTTCAGTATATAGCTTGCGTGCCTTCAACGGCGTGACTTCGGTGCCGTTGACCTCTTCGAACCAACTTGTCTCCTTGGGGATAACGGTGGTGTCATTCTCGAAGACATACAATACAAAATTCTCGAGGTTCGCAATGTTCTTGGCGTAGGTCTCGTTCTTCTGCTCCCGTTCGTTGTTGATGTCCGCTAGGAAGTTGGAGTGCTCGAGGTAATTATCCAAATCACTGGGATCGCGGAAGTACTGCGCCGGGACGAGCCTGCTCTGCACCCACGAGCTCCATGTGTTTCCGTGCAACAGCGCCATGGCGCCTTTGCACAGCCAGTCAGCCGCCGAGCAGGCCTTGTAGTCGACGATGCCGTTGTGCTGGCTACCGAACGTAACCAGCGTCCGGACTGGAGGGAAGTTGCAGCGCTCGACGTAGGCTCGTAGGAACTGGCCGCCCTGGCTGAAGCCGACGGCGTCGATGGCGGGCGCAGTGGAGAGGATGGGGTGCGCGGCGAGGTCGTCGCATACTTTCGCGACCTGCTCCGTCACGTTGCCGTAGAAGGTCGCGGTGCGGTCGTTGGAAGGGCTCTCGTCGAGGCGCACGTAGTAGACAAACGTGCCCGGGTTGATCTTCTCAACTAATCCACCGATAGACTGTAACCCATCCGCTGAGAAGGTATCGCCGAGGCCGTGCCAGATTACAACTGGTAGAGGCGTGTCATCCTCGTCGTCGGAGACGGTGGAAATCGGATTGAGGGTTGTAGGGTTGCCTAGAACAAGACGAATATTAGAAGTAAGGGCCAGTAATACTGGTAGTTTCTGTAACCAGGTCATCTTTTCGATAGTGACGTGTATTTATTGTGTGTAGCGAAGATGACCGACTACCATATCATAAACTTGGATGATATTCTGATGGAATCTAAATGAAGTATGAAGTATGTAATAGAGAAGTTGAATGTTTGAGTCGAGGGATTGGAGTGGCTGTGCCATAGCCGCGATTGCTACTTTACCTATGAATGCAAAGTCCTAAGTAGGCTGCTGACCTTAAGTTACAGGCCAAGCTTCCAAGGCTCTCATTGGCCAAAGCTTGTAAGTCAGTTGTGTAGGTAGGTACGCAAAGTAGGTAGTTTAGATACCTGTATACCCTCAACTGGGCAAACACCTTAGGCTGCGAAGTTATGTGGCATCTTGTAGAATAGGTAACGATAGCTTCGCATTATCTGTGAAAACATTTTGATTGATCCTACAGAAATAAGTCATGCCTCTCATTCTCCCAAAAGTACTCCATATCCTTTAAAGCAGACAAGTTTTTACATTGGGGCCTTATAATTGACAGGACTTTGTCAATTACATAGGTACTTCCCATTCCTTACCACAAAATCACCAAAACTGTTTGGCCTTTCACATTTCTGAACAACCTCTTTTTAGTTGAATTCCTTTTTTTTTTATTGAAATTTCAATTTTGTGCTGTGATATTGAATTCTTTTTATTGAAATTGTTAAGTTGATAATGGAACCAATTACGGATGTATCAATATCGGCGAACCGAAATGAGGTCCGTGCGGATACAAGTTCGGCGCAGACGGAGTCGGTCCTTCCTGCCACCCCGCTCCGAGGGCGGTCAACAAAACGAGCAGATCGGATTAACTCTAAAACCGATAAGAGCAAGGGTCAAGGTCTAGATTCAAGCTCAAGCTTTCGTCACAGCGCGATTAGATACAATATCGATTCTCTTGAACCTCGTCCCCAATTCAACTACGCCTGCAGCCCTCAAGCTGCGACGGCCACAGCCACCACCAACACCACCACCACCACCACACACAGTTCATGGAACTTATCCGAACACAACAACACTCCCAGCTATGCGGATTTTGAAGTTGACGTGCTCAATTCTCCCTCTCTTCCCAAGAATTTTGTCCCTCTGCAGCTCTAGCCCAGAAAACCGATCGAAGCACTATTCTACCTTGCGCGAGCGACCAAGACGATCCTTTTATTTCGCCTAAACCTCGTGGGGCTTCCCACGTTATTGATAAAGAGAGGAACCCTTCGGCGAGTCGAACCACCCTGACGATTCGGACGACTCAGACAATTCCGAGAATTCAGACGCCACCATCACTCCTAGCTCCTATGCTGCCAGCGTAGCTTCTCACACCCGCAACTACTGGCGACAGCCTCGTACCCTAGTATTCAATGAACTAGAGGAATCGACTATTACGAAAAATTCAAGCATCGCAAAGGCTTTCGTATCAAACATCGCCAAAAGATGGCACCGAATCACGTCGCAAAGAACGGGACCACCGAGTCTCGTACACTTATTGCCGGTCCGCACTTAGGAACCATTAAAGTTGGTCATCAGTATATCTGCGAGTGCCATATTCGTCGCATGTTTGCCGAGAAGCGACTGGATGCCGCCCGGGAGGCTAATTACCGCCTTCAAGGTGTTCAGGTAATCGAATCTACTCGAGAAGCATTGCTACTGTAAGTTGTTTTCTCTTTTCCTCCATGAAGTTTATGATCCTAATCATAATGTATCGTCAGACCAGTCAAGACCTACAACGCTGCCTGCACATTCTATCACCGATTCCGCCTGGAACATCCTACCCCTGATTACAACTACACTGATGCCGCTCTAGCATCTCTATTTGTGGCTTGCAAGGTTGAGGACACACTCAAGAAATCTCGCGAGGTTCTATGCGCTCACCACAACCTCAAGAACCCGGATCATCCGATTACTCAGGACGACAAGGTAAGCCGGTCATTGTACGATTTTGCTTCATCTACATGCGCTAAAACAAAAGCAGATCTTTGACCAGCCATCCAAGGTTATCATTGGCATTGAGCGATACATGGTCGAGGCAATCAATTTCGATTTCCGCGTTCGCTACCCTCAGAAGATTCTTGCCAAGATCGTGAAGAAAGTCCTGGGAAATTCGGCTGATCTTACAAGCTTCTTCCCCACTGCCATGAAGATGTCTATTGACTTATACAAAACTTATGCGCCTCTGAAGCACAGTTCATTTACTTGTGCCCTTGTAGTTGCGCAACTTACCGCCATGGTTACAGGTCGATTCGTCGACGATTTCCAAGGGCTTGATCCGCTCGATTGGCACACAGACGAGCAGTGTGTAGCCGAAGTGATGCTTGATCTTCTTGACCTTTATACACAGCATGGCAAGGTCACTAAAGTCGGACCCATGTTTGACCTGCAAGTTTTCATCGACACTCAGATCAGCATCAACCAGTTTGTTGAGCGCACCGGTCTCTCACGCTACGTGAACCAATGCAAAGAGTGCGAATCTATCGTATTCCCTCCGACACCGTCGACTAGTTCACCCATGTCACTAAGCACACCTTCCGCCGCTGGAACCAGTACTGTTAAGCGTGGACCTAAGGGACCCGACGGGGGTACGACACGATTTATCTTTGACGCTGATGAAGCAGTGCGAGAGAAGAAGGTCTACGACGAGTATACCAAGGATGAGTGGGAAGAATGGGAGGAAGAAATTGAGGAGCCAATCCCTGACCCTCGTGAAGACCGCCGCCATGAGCCTCGCGGCCCTAGGGGACCTCGTGGTCATGGCCATGGTCCCGGCCACGGACGCGGTCACGGCCGAGGTGGGTTTGACCCGGGTTGGACTCCTCGCAACCGACATGATCGTCGTCGTCGCGGTGGTGGCTTCTATTAATCCATCACAACAGCATCATTTCTGGGTGGTTAATTGTTTTATGGAAAGGGGTGGTTTTTCGAAATTACGCATACGGGTCTGGAAATCATTTTCAGGACGGCAGCTTGGTTGAGCTGCTACGTGCATTATTCGACGGAGTACGGATTGATACCCTATCTGGAATTTGTATTGCGGCAGAGCATTTGCGATCGCCCTATTCGACGGCTTGTGTGATATAGATGTTGCATGGATATTACCCCCTAGCTTCGGCTTGGTTGACTATAATTGTAGAAGACAGGGGCCTAACCGCCAAGCATAGGGGTACACTTGATTCATCAATTACTTATTACAATGACTATGAGATGCTCATGCATATGTCTACCGGAGAAGTAGGTAGCTAGCTTCGAAGCTTCGCGTCTACGTGCTACCGCGTAGTTGCTTTGCACTTCTTATAATTATTACTTGTGGTGATTCCTTTTCTTTATTGTCTCTTTATCGTTATTTGTTAACTCCCTCCCAGCCTTAGGTAGTCTAACCTCTTGTTCTATATCTCGATGAACTGTTTGCTCATACTTCCTCAGTGTCGCATAGAAGAAACCTAAGCCCAAAAAAAGGAGATCCTGTCTACACTCATACGTAACTGTACTAGGTACCCAAGGTATACATAAAGTCCAATCCTCTAGGTAGTATATGCACTTTGTGACACCGGTCATAGAAGATTCTCAGAACTTTCATGCGCGGACAGCGCCGAGTTCTGATCCGTTATGGCGAACAGTCCAAGGGAGGTTTGATGTATCAGGCGAACGAATTATGAGGGTGTCAACCCTGATGTTCCTCTTTATGAGATCACTGTGTTAGTCGCTTGGGATTCTTCACATATAAAACAATTGGGTTACATACTCACTGTAGCATAAAACATTCCACTCTCAAGTGAGGCCAGCTCATTTAGGCCAGGGACTAGTTCAAGGGGAATAGCTCTATCTTCCCGGGTTGGTTGAGCCCTGCGACGACGAAGAAATTGTATGAGTGAACGGAGACCTGGAAGGAGGCACATTATGAGCAAAGTGGTAATCCCAATAATTGCCTCGTTTGAAACCGTCATTCTAAGTTCAAGTGAAAGGATTTAAGTAAATGGAACTTTGGTCAGCTACCTCTGACCAACTACGACTTCATAACCCGTTAGATACAGCTCGCCGGATCACTCTCTTATATATTAGATGACAAGAAGAAAGGCAAGTAACCCACCAAGGAACAGGAGGCTGTATGTCACCCAGTAGTAGCGGTTGCGCCAATGAAAACAACCAGATTTTGGACAAGATTTTGGACGTCGCAATGAGGCAATATTAGCTCCAATCAAAGTAGGCAGATTTTGGACAGTCTGATCACGGAGAGTAGATTGGTGAATCAGCCACGAAGCTGACGGCGTCAGTGATATAGGCAAGTTGAACCGTGTGATCTAATTGGAAAGGCGGATAGCATGCACCTACCTTACATACTGTTGAAAATTGACTAATTAGATAAAAGGGCAAAAAGGTCCTATGGTATTCATGATACAAACTCAGATTGCGCTCTTTTGTGTACCACTCCTCATTGCTTGATCCTGCCTCTTGACTAGTATCTTGATATTTCCTGCCTCTCTTGTTATTAGAACTAAAACGAAGTTGCTCTTGAAGTTCCCGTTCCATCAAACCACAATCACCATTTATCCCCTTCATCATAACCCTGGGTACCTGTCCTAATGTCATCTGCCAAACGCCGCTGTCCGGAACCGGACCCTGAAGAGCAGATATGGGAACAACATAAGTCCACTTTCCTGCGTCTCTACCAGACAGAGCGGAGAACACTTGAGGAAGTAAAGGAGATTATGGAAAGCGAAAACGGCTTTCCTGATAATTCGTACGTCAGTTTATATTATCTTCTGGTTGTAGTGCTTATAATACAAATAGCTTATCGACTTACGAAATCAAACTCCGTGACGTGCTTCACTTGCGCAAGAAACTCAAGAAGACTGATTGGGTTCCCATACACCATCATCGCCTCAAGAGAGGTGATAAGCCTACTGCCGTCTATCTCAATGGAACGGAAATTCCACAGCACAAAGTGTGGAAGGAGATTAGAAGGTCAGGAGCTCGATTAGTTGACAATGGTAAGGGGTTTATCCTTGTTTAAGCCTTTAAGTTTTACTACCTACCTACCTACCTATATATCACGCTGTTTGAGGCTCATCATGTGCTAGGCTATAACATCCCGCTTCCTAGAGACGTAGTTGTGAGAACGCCATCACCAGTGCAGCGCGAGGAACCTTATGGCCTCTCCCTACAGCTTCTGGCACCCCCGGTGATGACGTCTGCGTCGTTGTCGCCAGGAGATATTATATACAGTCCACACAGTATGACCCGAACGTCTCAAAGTCACATGCATCTCCCAATGAACCACCAAATTCGAGGTATTGAACCCATGGAACTGTTAGGATCTGCTCCAGGAACTATTGTCCAGGCCTTCCTGAGTATTCCATGGGTCAAACTTAGTAATTATATACGTCGTAAGTACCCGCCCAAGGCACTTCGTACTATGACCTCAGTACCCCAGTTAACATCAACGTTAGAGATAGTTACTACCCAGCACATCCCAGCTGAATACAGCAGGGTATTGGACCACTCATTAAACTTCGAGTGCCTACCATTAACTATAGACATCAGATGTCAGCTAGCGTCATCTGAGGCCTGGGAAGCTGCATTCCCATTACCGAAGTTGCTCGAATCGAGCCATACAAGCCCGTCTTCGGCACTTACATTAGATATGAGCGCGTTTCATCTCCTAGCCAAAGTTCTCTATTTGATTTCTAATCATGGACTGAATCTATTAGATGCTAGATCAAGCAATAGCTCTCGTGATGTTGAACTTTTATTCAGCCGAGTCCCCGGAGCGGTGTTAAAAAGTCTCTTCTATGAAGATCTACCCACAATTAGGACTACGTGGGAAAGCCTAGCGGACTATGTTGGTAAACGAGGCTATAGAGATACGTTTGTCTTCTTGATGAGAATTGGTCTCACTCACCGGAACTGGATTGTGCCTAAGGGATCATCATATCTTTCTTTCGCTACATCGATGAACACTCCCGGTATTATCCGGGGTTTGCTGGAAGCTGGAATTCGTGCTGATGGTGAAATTGGGTTATATGAGCACCCTGCCATCATCGAAGCCGCCGCTACTGGTAACCTGGAATGTCTAGAGCTACTGATAACAGCATGTGATGTGAATTGTGTGGTCCAGCAGACTAACTGGGGTCTTGAGTATAAACTATCTACTTTCTCCATATTCATCTCTGATTTGGTTCATGGGGAAATTTTATCCGGGACACGGGACCATGCATATCCGTCAGGCTCCTTCAGCAGCAGATGTATAAATCCCGATATGGTTCTAGTTGAATTCAGTCTCCACAACGAGCCACAAAGCAAAGCATTGGATATAGTCCTGCAAAACGGTGCGAACGTTGACGCATTATGGGAATATGATGAAATGAGCACCGAGAAGCGGACACGGACGATTCTTGAACAAAGTTACTACATGAACGCGGAACTTTTCCAGAGGTTGGCCCCGTACAGCACTCAAAAAACTCGGCTTTTTTTCCTTCCTGATATTTGCCTGTTCGCAAAGCAGGGATGTGAATCTCTCAGGAAGTACTGGGCATCGCAGTCGGGGCGACTTGGCTCTAGTGGAACTGCATTCCTCGAGTGGGTTTTCGCTGAGCAATTCTTACACCCAAAGTATGTGGATATAGAGATTGTTCGAAGCCTTCTGGAGTTTGGGATTTGTCCACATTTTACTTCGCTACAACTCGATGGTAGCTATATCCTCTGGCGTATAGTGACGGAGGCACGCACACGCGGCTACAACGAACACTTTGTACCAACTATTACGGCAGTACTTCAGTCAGGGGGCGTTATAAATTCCGCTGCTCTGGAAGCTGGAGTTGAGCAAGAAGGCATCGGTATCTTAAAACTTCTCAAACAGCTGGGCGCTAATGTAGGACAATACGGCGCGCTTGCACTGTCCACAGCAGCTCGTCTCGACAATTACGAAGCGGTAGTGTGGTTACTTGAAGCCGATGTAGACGTTAATGGAACGACCCGTTTGTCAAAGTCTGATGATGACTTTGAACCATGGAGCGTAATTGCATTGGCAAGTACGTTAAGGCCCCCGTATTGGTTTAGGGTTCGGCGGTACTCTGAGGAGTGCCTTTTTCCCATTAAAATGCAGGACACTAAGCCAGCAAGTCTTAAAATGCTTGATTACTTAGTCGATCATGGTGCGCAGTTGAAAATTAGTCCTCACGATTCAAACGCTGCCAAGTTCCTACACTATCTTCTCATCGATGGCCAAGACTGGGATTGGATCGGCACGCATTTGCTTGATCTAATGGATTTTTTCGTATCAAAACTAGATCATGACGATTTATCTAGCCCCGAAGTGTGCCTAGTGAGTGACTGTATCGGCATATCCAGCAAGGAGAGATGGTTAAGGATGTCATTGTTCAAATTGCTTCGTGCGCGTGGTGCTCCAATGCCGACCGGAGCTATACTTCCATATCTAATACGCAAAGAAGTCGCACCCAGTTTGATCGAAGAGCTTTTAAGGCACTGTACAGATGTCGATAAAAGATATTATGAAGGGGGCAACATGGACTATTGTTTGAACCCTCTTCAAGCCGCAGCCTACCGAGGTAATGAGGATCTGTTCGATAAGTTAGTCGCTATGGGAGCTAACATTAATATGCCCGCATTCGAGGTTCGTGGAATGACGGCACTTCAGGCCGCCGCCTCCCAAGGGCATCTAGCTTTGGTTGAGAAACTAGTGCGTATGGGTGCTGACATTAATGCGCCTAAGAGTGAGGAAGGAGGAGCGACGGCGCTCCAAGCTGCTTGCAGATTCGATGCAAAATCGACGACAGAAAGGACAAATATGATCAAAATAATACAGCTCTTAATAACGGAAGGAGTGGATGTGAATGACCCCCCTTCCTTAGATATTGCTGCCGAGCGAGGGGACATAAGGATAGCACTCCTCTTAGTCCAAAAGGCCGCAAATGTGAACAAATGTTCGTCGCCATTCACTGGAGAAATTTTGTCTGTTCTAGATGATGCAGCTTGTTCTGGGAGGCTTGATATGGTCCAGTTTTTAATGAGTCTTGGGGCTCTCAGTTATGATCGAGGGGAAACAGGATATGACGGAGCAATTAAAACCGCAGAAGGGAAGGGTTATTTTGATATTGCTGACTTGATACGACAGTATTATGCAGAAGATGTCAAAATAGTAGGAACCAACTTGGCACAGTCATTTCTCCTGGAAGAATAGTTAGGACTAAGTTGCCCAGAGGCATTAGGAATGCTTGAAAAGTTAGGTAGGTGAGTTGGAGTTAATATTTCAGGATATTTCGTTTTTGAATCGCCTCGGTTGATTTGGAGATTTGTCACATATAATAAACCCCTTATTCCCGAAAGAACAGAACACTCTTATTAAAGTCATTGAAACTATGGGTATACAGAACTTCTCTGGAATATATCTTATTTCTTGACTATTCTTGTTGATTTATAATTGTCACGTCGTTATGCTTCAGCTAAGGCATATTCTTAGGTTAAATTTCGTAAGGTCTACGATGACAATATAATAGCCAATAAGGATGGGCCAATAATCCCCGCCATCATGGAAGTGCATGTGGCGAAGCCATCTATAGGTATGAGTACATAGCCTCACATTTATTTACGCGGATGATGTTACACGATATATAATCTCTGTATTCTTTACATACGCATTTATATGTGCTGAAATCCAAGACTGCCTCCTAATTCAAAGAGGTCTAATTTGGGATTAGGTACCACCTACATACTAGTACTCGAGTCGATCGACTGGGGTTAGACACCATCATGTGGCTTATCAATACAACTACAATGCGACTCGAAAACTTTGGGGGTTATGAGCCTCCTTTTGCTATACTATCCCATACTTGGGGTGAAGATGAGGTCACATTTCAAATGTATTCGGGGGCAGAAGCCGAGTCTAGGAAAGGGTATCGAAAGATCGAGTTCTTGTGTCATCAGGCAAAGAAAGACGGGCTGCAGTATGCTTGGATAGATACTGTTTGCATGGACAAGACCAGCAGCGCAGAACTCACTGAATCCATCAACTCCATGTATCGATGGTATAAAAACAGCGTAGTCTGCTATGTTTACATGGAAGACGTACCCTGGGAATGTCCGCCTCTGACCGGAAAAGCTGACCTGGAAAGCGATCCAGACTTACAACCATGGATCGGTGCTTTTAAGAACGCAAGATGGTTTTCACGGGGTTGGACGCTTCAAGAACTAATAGCGCCACGAGAGCTTCGATTCTTTGGGCAGGGTTGGAATTTTCTAGGGACTAGAGAGGGCGCCTTGCTCAAGCTGATCTGCCAGATCACGAACATAGATGCTACTGTACTAAAGGGGCTGCGAAGTCCTTCGGCCCTCAGTGTAGCGACTCGAATGTCATGGGCGGCGAACCGCCAGACCACCAGGCTTGAAGACGAAGCTTACTGTTTACTTGGGATATTCGAGGTCAATATGCCAATGCTCTACGGGGAAGGCCGAAACGCATTCCGACGCTTACAAGAGGAAATTATTAAGACCCACTGGGACCACTCGATATTTGCTTGGGATCTTGAAAAGGCAGATTCGCTGTTGGCACCATCCGTAGCTGCTTTCGCGAAGAGCGGTAATATCACTAGCTCAGTAGGCGAAAATGTACCGGACGCATACGAACTCACTAATAGGGGGCTACGTATATCCCTACCTATTATCGAGACCCATAGAGAAGGGGCACTAGGGGTGTTAAGCTGTCAAGCTCAGGGTGCTTTGGTAGCGCTTAGATTGACGGCAACCTCGCAGTCCTCTATAGGGGAAGACGTATTCTACGTGAGCAAGGAAGCGAGAGTGCCGCCCTACCGTGTCCGATTCGTGGATGCCGGGGATGTCTTAACAGCGCAGACGCGAAGCATAATGGTGCTGTTTACCTCAGGTAATTATCAAGGTCCTACGGGGCCCTCAAACCGTCTCTGGGTTCGTTATTATAACCATGCCCACGTACACAGCCTTAAACAAACAAGCGTAATACCCGAAGAGCGATGGAAACGACATAATAATGGCATGTCACAGCCTAGAGGCTCAGCTACAGCAGTATATGAATATATTCCACGGCAAGGCTTAAACACTGGGGCTGTTTCGGTAACAGATGCTCTATGTGGTAAACGGATCGTTGCCGTGTTTGCCTTTAATCCACGAAACTTTCTGTTAACACCCCTGATCGAAGTTCACGAGGATATTCCCGACAAAGAGAGCATACTTGCATGCGAGCGCGCCGAGCAGCTTTTCGCAGCTCGTCTACAGGACCGCATTTGGTCTAGTGACAGGTTCATGCCAGCAGCTAAAACGGTCAAACTTGATCGGGATCGGCGGGTTGACTTTGCGTTACGGAAGGAGAGCGTGTTAAACGATATGGACTTAGTACTCATGATAACTTTGCGATACAGTCTTCTCGGTAGACTGAAATTCCTACTGCTCAGCATACACTTGTATTATATACTGCCAGCCCTCTCTAGATGGACTTGGGTATTAGCGATGTGGAATGTGTGTTTTGCACTTTTGGGAAAGCTAGGCCTGTGTCCACTAGATTGGAGTTATTGGACTACACCTGACTCGAATCTTTTGGTCCGCCCCACGGATTACTTAACTCTTGAGGAACACTAAGGGGCATGTCGAACTTAGCTGGAGGCTTCCCATTATGGCCTAAGGCCGTTGGAGACCACCATGAATCTCAAACGACCATGACTACCTACCTAACTACTCCTAGACACCCAGGTACAATACGTTGGCCCATTCAACTTGACATATTCAACAGTATCCAACAAGCCCATCTTTAGTGCTTCTATGAGACTGGAGACATCTAGCACGTATATACTCTAGGATCTCTCTCGCCTTGTCTGCCCACGTATGTTGCGTGCCCACGTGAACACACCCATTGGCTCCCAGGACGAACTCCCGTGTATCCCCCTGATCGTGTCGACGCTTAAGCTTTTGCCTCTGCCGTCGGGACTAGTCCATGGGCATGAAGGATTCTGCTAAACTCTTGAGCTAGGTCCGACTGCGATACCTCCTGGCTACTCACAAGATGATAACCCTGCAGGGCGGGGTTAACAAGAGTGAAATATTAACATATTGGGTTAGCCCAAAGCTTAGCACCGATCTGATGAGATCTAATGCGGGGGGGGGGGCATTCGGGACGGTCCGAAAGTACGGGGCACTCGGGTCACTGGTTTGCGGGCGGCAACTTTGCGTTGTGTAGATATTATCCTAAGACGTTGGCGCTTCAGATAAAGACAATTGAGGAGGGTATCACGGATTATAAAAGTTTGTAGAAGTGTAAGCTGATATCATTTGCAACAACGGCCCCTCGTATCAAAATCCAAGGACCATGCAGGCGTATATCCCCGCCTGTGTCAATACAAGCACGAAGGAAGTCTTCAGGCTTGCTTTGAAGGGCTATCTTGGATGAAACGGTAAGACTTTTGCTATAAACAGAGACAACTTTTTTCAACTATCTCTTCCTAGGCTTTAACAAGCGTAAAGCGGTGTCCTCGGCGATCTATCAGATCCTGGTGTGTACCTACCTTCTTCGACATCAACCCTAGCATTCGAATCAACAAATATATAGGGTTATCAGATAGTTAGCGGATGGTAGGCAATAATAATGACCGCCCTGTCTGCAGTCGCGTTATTAAGTGCTGCTTGGATAGATATATCCGTCTCGGCGTCTGAGGCTGATGTGGCTTCGTCTACAATGAGAATCCCTTGCCTCTAGCCACCTAACAAGTTTAGTTCCCAGGTCCTACCGTGGTTTGATCTTCGTACAGCAAAGTCGTGATGAATAAGCGAGTGTATGCCTCCACGTAGTTTTATAGGAGGGCCGCTGTAGGAATTGTTGACTAACGAGAATCAAAGTGATACACTAAGCTCTAGTGAAGCTATCGAGCGTGCTAGCTAGGTACTACTAAAGGAGAGGAACCCCGTTGTTCAGCAGAGAATTATAATGGCATAGATAGGTTTTATTACTATGGCTTTTTCTTTGCGTTTCTGCTTCGTTTAATAGAGGGAAGGAGAAAAAAAAGACCGGTAATTGAATTATTAGCTGCCCCCTATTTCCTCGTAGCACACAACTTAACAATACTCATTAGTACTACTACGTAGTACTGCAGGCAAATTTAACCGACTTACGCCAATTAACTGTCCGTTATAGACACAATATGCTTTTATTTAATTAGGTAAACGTCGTACGAATCAGTCTTTCCAAGCCCATCTACCCCCTATGGCTTTAACGACGTACACTAGCCCAAGTAGTACCGGTACTTCAATAAGCGGTCCAACGGTAGATGCTAGGGCTTGGTCGCTATTTGGACCATAAGTTGCAATCGCCACAGCGATAGCAAGCTCGAAATTATTGCTTGCAGCAGTAAAGCTCTGCGTGGCACCAAGAGCGTACCCAAATCCGCACCGATACGTAAGCCAGAGCGTCAAAAAGAAGATGACGATGAAGTAAACGATGAGAGGAACAGCGACCCGCAAAACTGATACGATCTGGTGAACGACTTGTTGACCCTGGTAGGCAAATAGGACTAGGATCGTATACAGCAAGCCAACTAAAGACCATGGCGCGACGAATCTTAAGAAGACGCGGTCGTACCACTGCGGACCAGCCAAAGCGCGCAGTCCAAAACGTGAGAGTATCGCCGCGCCAAGTGGGATGCCGAGAAATGTCCCTACGCTTGTTGCCACGACCTCATAAGAAATGTCGAGAGGGCCGGATTCGCGGCTGATTACACGAATGAAGAAAACGGCCAATGGAGCGAATAGTACCATCTGGAGGATAGAATTAATTGCTACGAGGATGGCACAATAATCGCCATCACCACCAGCCAACCCCGTCCATATCAGTACCTTTTACACCGGTTAGCGTATTGGCATTACTGAAATATCGTTTTCTATGAGACATCCTTACCATTGCGATACATCTACCTAGGCCAACTAGAATCAGTCCCGTGCGAAGCTCGGGTTTATCTGGTAGACACGCCCATGAAAGTGCTAGCTAGAGATAGACCTATATCAGCCAATGTCATATAAAAACATAGAGATTGTACTTGTTACGAACCATTAAGAACGGAGAAACAATCCAATTCATAAATACGCTAAACGCAATCTGTTTCCAGACGCCGCGGTGCGAGAATATCTCGTGTAATGTTTCGTATCGAACCTTGCATAGTATGGGGTACATCATGACGAGTAGCCCAACAGCTGTGGGTGTTGTTAGTCGATTCACATTTACCAAAAGCATGTAGAATAAACCATCGTTATAGGGTAGGTAAATAAGGCATAGCACACCTATTGGCACCGAGACTCCGACGAATTGGCCTTTTTGCAGGGCGTCGCCCATCTCTGGTACGAAATTGCCTAGCACGATCCCGATGGCCATGGCGAGGAATATCCAGATAGCGAGGAAGCGGTCTAACCAGCCAAGCGATTTGAACGCGGACTGCTTCGGTGAAGCCACTGCATTGTTGAGTTGTTCTTCAGTATGGCGACCTTTTTCTGTATCGTTGTCTGATGGGGGTTGGATCTGAATGTGTACTTGTTCTGTGTTAAGGTGAGGATCGTTCTTTGAGCGATTCTCCATTGTTGTCGACTAATTTTTCACTTCTGATATTATATTTGCTTCGCTACTCCTCGAGTTTTTATTTTTCACTTTAGTCTCTGATATTACTAGTTAAGATATAAGATAGGGAGAGTCATTACAGATATCAATATTCATATGCTTTTGAGTTCATGTAGCAGCTTGTGTTAGTGGGGGTGAACCATGTTCAGTGAAAAGGGTTACTTTCTGACCAATCAGAAAAGGCCGGTGACAGATCTCGCATCTTTGAGCCCCGGTTTTCTCTTCCGCTAAGGGATCGGAGCCGCCATGAGCGGACGGGCAAGGGGTAACTATGAGCAACCGAAGGACCTTGGCTTATGTTAATGTTAGACGAAAAAAAAAACTAAAAAACTGATATGCTCATTAGACTAATAAAATGTATCTAGATTGAAGCTTAGCCTAGTTCACGATATAGGCCATTCGTACAGACAACCCCACGATGGGAAAATATGTTGCTACTCCTTGCTTTCAACAAGGCTAAATATCTTCTACTCTGTATACTTCATACCCCGGTTCCTCGTAGGGATGTGCTCTGTTTGCATCCAGATGGACATTTAGTAAAGTTCAACAAGCAACGTGAAGAATTTATAGATATCACTCACTTCTTCAACGCCTCAACAGCTTTTCTAACAACATCTTCACCAACGCAGAGTGTTTCCACTCTAGCCTCGGGGACCTCTTCGAGCTCACCAACTTTCCCGATGTGGGGATTTGCGGCGTCTCCGGGCCGGAACTGACCGGTACCCATGGTTGTCCAGCAGCACTCGGTGTAATTTCCCGGTCCCGGGTAGCGACCCGCACCCGCAGAGAATATCGCGCTTTTAACAGAAGCTAGGGCTGCGGGGGGCACGCGAAACACAAGTTTGAAGCGCGGAGCTACTGAGCCAATGGTTGCCATCCTGACTAGCTATCTTCTGTTACGTCTATGTCCAGGTTTCGTCTGAGTGACGGATCTTTATTCTTTGGTCTTGCTTGTGAAGCTGTGATCCGCAGCAGCTAACTTCACTGGGTACTAAATTATGGATAAGCTGTGTCGGTTTGGGGATCCACGTGTTTATGTTAGATCAAGTCGAACATCTTGTCGATGTAAAAGAGGGGTAGGGGTAAGTCGTCTCTATTATTTTAATAGCCAATAGGACTTGGTACTTTACATCCTGACAGCCCTTTTGCTCTTGGGGAGTTATTGTACAATCATATGTCTTCTTTTAGTGCTATTCTTTTATTAGTATTATTCGTATTAGCTTCAACTACATCCTTATTGGTGTTGATCGGTTACGTATTATGATGACGCCAGGGGAATCAACTAAGCTTCGACGGCGCTAAGTCGCGATGGTATTGTACATAGATCGGTACGCATGACAGAGCATAGTATCTGTTTGATATTTGGGTATTCTGTTTACCGTTAATACTTTGAGATCCTAAATTATTCGAAACTCGGTATCCCATAATATTGTTGTGATTATGCCACGTAGACTATTGAAGTTTGAGATGGCAAAGAATTTTTATAGTTTCAAGCAGATGTCTAGGTAGGTATGCAGATACCTACGCAGATATGCGCTGCGCATGTGGGGATGCGGTTTAGACTCGGCGTTATGATGCTATGACGAAACGTTTCCATAGGTTGTTCTCGGAGTCCTCAGCTTGGATTGCGGCTGCCAAGGTGACACCTTCACCCAGTGCTTTTATTATATGCGTGTAACTCGATACATTCCATTTATTCTATGCGCGCATCAGAGATGGGAAATAGGGACCTACATACAATTCTTAGGTAATGTATTGAGAAGGAAAGCCCGAATGAGAGCTTTGTAGTACCTACTTACCTACCTACATAAATAGCCTAGGTACATGTAGGTAGGTACCTTAGGCAAAGCACTACCACAGAAGCTAGGACCACAATTTTCCAACTTTGAATGACGCACCGGCCACAACGCGATGGTCGATTACACTAGACGGGAGACGGGAACATAAAAAGATGTAAAGTCATCATAAAGTAAAGTACCAAGGTACAAACCCAGATAAGGTGAAATGCCCAGGTGGTGCGCAAGTGGGTTGCACAAGCACAAAGCAATTGGTTCTTCTTCGTCATTTCCCTCCCACCTCCAGTACAAATCCAGCCACCTCACCAGCTTTCCTAGCTCTTTTTTTCGCCAATACGACACGATACGACATCATCATCCAACTTCAAGACATCTCATATCCACCAACGTTTCTATACTCTTTACCTTTTACCTTACAATATTCCCACGCGACTACACCTCCTCAACTGAGAATTCAATTTTTGGTACCATTTTTCAATACTCTATTTTCTAACCGATAGTGAAGCCTGCTATTAGTTTCCATTCCTACCGTTTCCCGACGAAATGGCTCCTCCGCCTTCTGCGAGTCTGCCTCTCAGCGAGAGGATTCTAGCTCTGGCCAAAACTTTGCAGTGTACGTGATCCCGACCCTTTACTTGAGCTCTTTTATTACCCTTGTAACCCTTTTGCTAACATTATACTTGACGATACAGTTGCGTGGTTTAGCGGGTATGTCAAGTCCGATATCATTCCTCGACCCTTTTCGGATCTCACGTTCTCGGCTCAAGGTCGACACTATCATAAGTAACAAAGACGTCAACTGCTAACATCCGACTTGTTTTATAGGCACCTTGTGCTTCTCTTGTGTATCTTCCGATATTCCCTCAGTTTCATCTCGCTTAATTCTACCTCACGTTGGGCTCGATTTTCCTACCGTACCGCCTTCATCTCAGCAGCTGTAACATACGGAATCGTGGTATACAAGACATGGCGCGCTCGCCAGAAGGTCGGAGCCAAAAGTCCAGGAGCTATCGGCCTTCTCTCGGATGAAAATGTGCAATATCTTGGTATGTTAGCTACCTCTCCTATATTACATACGACGACGCTAATACTTTCTTTCAAAGCCATGGCAATTGTATGGCTCCTAGCCCCTCAGTATGCCTTCGCCCTTTTCCCATATGGCATCTACTCCGTATTCCACGTCGCAACCTACACGCGCAACAACGTCATTCCCACCATCCAGCCAAATAAGGTACCTGCTGGTGCTTCCCCCGGTACCAAGCCCCAGTCCGCCAACCCTCTAGCTGAGGCTATTGGAAATTTCGTGAAGCAATATTACGATATGTCCATGTCCGTCGTTTCAGGCCTGGAGATTTTACTCTGGTTCCGATTGTTCCTGTCGGCCATCTTCTTTCAGCGCCGTTCTTGGATTCTCATCGCTATCTATACTGTCTTCCTCCGAACTCGCTTCGCACAAAGCACCCATGTGCAGGATTCCTTTAGAAGGCTCGAGTCAAGAGTCGATTCCTTAGTCGGCGCCCAGGGCAATCCCCCAGCTGTGCGCTCTGTGTGGGATGGTATTAAGAATGGTACGCGCCAATTCCATGATGCGACGGATCTAGGCAAGTATACCAATGGATCTGCGGTGCCCAAGAAGACTTCCTAAGTCTGCAGGGCAACCATTCCCCCAAAGGAAAACGCCCGCGATTATACGCCTACGATAATACGGAGGGACGGGTGAGATAAAGACTATGCATCGCCGCGCAACATAGTCTAGGAAGCTAGTTTGTTGCAGTTAGTAATAAGAGGTACGATATGTGGTCGGCCAAGGTTGTAGAGTCAGAGGAAGAAGCAAATAAACCCCACGTCAGAGGTAGTTGTGGGTGCCCTACTTCTTGATTCGGTAAACGGGAAAGCAGAGCAGAATTTGGCGGCTTGTTTTGCCTTACTCAAATCAATTACACTTATTTCGCACACCAGTTTTTATCCCGAACAAATAACTTCGCCTCTTAGGTGTCACTTGTTAGTAAATGCTAGAGGTTTGTGGATACTCGGCGAAAGGCACTTAAGAAACCTACGATGTAATAAAAAATGAAACCCTTAATTCCAATCTTCCAGGTGTTTACGCGCCGATCTGCTGATTATGTAGATTGTAGACAAGAACCAAATAACATTAATTAATATAATGACTAAACTCATAATATCCAAAATACGTATAAGGGGATGTTTTGTCATAATAACACGCGATTTATGAATGGCAATGCCTAGTATTCTGTAACCGACTCAAACTTGTCTACTCATTGTTGAAAGCCAGTTATGTTTCGAGGAAAGATGTACCCTAATAGGGGTATTTACTCACATGCCATTCTTGTCCATATTATAATTCACTGTTTGATCTCACTAACTTCTAAGGAGGTAGCTTAGGTAGTTGTTTACTAACGTTACCAATTAGCAAAAAGCTACCTACCTATTAGTCGACAATATAGCCTTTGTGTGGAATTCGGACAATGCAGTTACCATCTGCGAACATGGGAGCATCCCTAATAGGATAAAGATTAGCAATATGACTATACAAAGAAAGCGCCGCAAACATCTCCTTTCCTTTACGACGAGGCTTTCTAACCAAGGTTCCGTCTGCGGACGGTGGTCTGAATGGTCTTATATACCTAGTTGTTATCTATATACGGTTATTATCGCCAATACGCAGCTTCGACTAAGTTCTATGATTAAATGGACTTGAGAGAGTCAACATAAATTTATACTTGAGATATCATATTCATATATAGCAAATTAGCAGAGTAGTCTTTTCAAACTAAAAAGAAAAGAAAAGAAGATATAAGTTCACGATGAGAGAAGCCCTCCGAGACTGGCGACAGACTTTACGGGGTCGCCGTTTACGAAGGAGAGCCCGAAGAGAGTCGGCTGAACCATCGGAACCATCGGAACCGGCCCAACAGCGGCCTCTTCCCCCAGTTCCTCAGCCGCAAGAGTCGGTCCACGAGGATAGAGAACACTCGGCTGCGTCTCGTGCAGTGCATCGAGTGCTTTCTAAATTTGGAAATATGAGTCTTGGACCAAGCGTGTCCCAAGATACGGTCATACACCATGAGCTACCCGAAGACCAGGCTTCAGATAATCTTACTGATATCTATAATGCAACGCCTAGAATACTGCCAACGGTCCCCCAAGATGAGGTAATGCCTGACCGGGATTTAGTGTCTGATTCCACCAAGGAGCCGTCAATATCCAGTCTACTTCGACATATAATTCCGCAGCCAGTTCCTGTCCAGGAGCCATCGATATCTGATCTAGGTCGAGCGCCTGTTCCTCTCCAAGAACCGGTAATACCCAGCCTAGATCCTGTTCCTGACCCTCTCCGGGGACCGTTAATATCCGGCCTGGATCCGGTTCCTGATCCTCTCCAGGGACCGTTAATATCTGGTCTAGACCGAACTTCTTACGAGGAGCGAAATCCAATAGCACCGCCACCACCCGGTTCACCAATACATTCGGATGTTGATTTCCTGGGTTACCGGTCACCATATGGATCTGACGATGCTATGTCTATAGAGGGGTCTGATAGCATGCATGAAGGTGACGGGAATGGTTCAGGCGATCCGGGACCCCAGGCAGCCGGTGAGGGGTCTGAGATCGCAGACCGAGCTGCCCAAGTCGCCGAAGCCGGACTGAATAATGTAACCCGGAACGCTTCCGATTGGTCGATACCACCGGTTGTGATAGAACCTGTAGGGGCCGACTATCACCCATCGGGCTGGGTGCACCAGAACGTTACAGGCTGGGGGAAAATGCCACCAGAGAACCAGGACGATGGAGATGACGACGATAATAACTCAATTTCGGATTTTGGACAAAGTACGACAGGCCGATGGGTGGGAGAATTCCCTCAAGAGTCATTTGCGCAAAAACATGTCGTGGACGAAGGAGAGCGAGACGACCCCCCTGTGTGCGTGAAAGGCTCTAGAGAAGATATAGCAACTTTCGGTTTAGGGTTAGTTGGGAGATCCCCCTTGTTGTGTTCTAATGATAGTTTAAGCATGCTAATTATACAATAGTATGTAGTGATACTGGGCACCAGCCATAGCTAGAACCCCTACAAGTCCTCATGTAGCTGTGGTCGAGAGCGATCCCTAAAGGTCTTATTACCCGGCTTGCATTAGATTACTAACATGTAACAGAGCTCGAATTTCTTTTCGCGGTAACATCAGCGATGCAGAAAGGAGAAAACGGACTTCGTCCAGACCCTCATCCGCGAGAAAAGCGCTGGATATCACGAAGGCTTGCACTCCGCGATTTAACGCGGTATTATAACGGATATAATCCAGAAAGACAATACTTCCGCCAATATGCTGTAAGAAGAATTGTCAGGTTAGTAAATCAGGCTTCCCATTTCTTCTCCTTCGTTTTCCCAAGGTTATATTATCTCGGAATGGAAAATCGTCGTTGACGCTGACATTGTTGTGACAGACTGTTGCTACGCAACCAAATACAGGCAAATGATAATCGTTTCACGGCCAATGAGCAACTGGACGAAAGCGACTTTGAGGATGACCCACAGACGGATTGGAAGACAGCTGTGCGGAGATTTACTGTTAACGCAAAATACGACGCTAATCGATCGCATTATCAAAATGGACTGATCGGTTACGGGTTTGTCGAGGACTTCCACAAATTCTGTCTAGAGAACAGTCTCGATGTCCTTAGAATGAAACACGAGGACGTTCAGTCGGTGTGCGCCAGAGTAAGAGAGTGCCTTTACGATTGGCCGAACGACATTCATCAGAATCAGGTAACCTCCCATTTTGAGTTTAAACTCTTCCAAAGCTGTGAAGACAGAAGGAAGCTGGATGTAGCTTCACTTGGTTCAGCGGTAGACCCAATGCATGTCCCCGTATTGGGTTTAATGCCGCAATACAGATCATGGTCGGTCGTGCAGGACGTGTCAGTAGATGGGATGGGGTTGGAGCCGGATCGCTACCATATACCTCCATATCAGAGCAGCGTAACGCCGATGAGTGACTATCACGTACGTAATATACAGACCATCCAGATCCCTTTCCTTTCCCCTTTAATGCCCTCCGAATCTTAGCTTCTTACCTTATGACCGCCGAGGAGCCGTCTCTGCTAGGATACGTCAAACCCCCGAGGTATAATGTTAGAAAGTAACTAATACGTAATTTTGCAGTGGTTTGGCGCGGAGGTAGTAAGCCCACCGCTATCCTTCCTTTCAAAAGAACCCCTCGACGCCATTCGAAAGGTCTGCAGAGTGCTGCGTGGAAATCTACGTATTCACAAGCCTATCGAGGTCTCTACGGGGATCCATGTGCACCTGGGCCATAAGCATGGGTGGAACTTATTGCAACTAAAGAGATTTGTCACACTCTGGGTACTGATGGAGAACGTTCTTATACATATTCACAGGAAGGACCGAGGTTCGAAGAGGATGAGACAGTGGTGTGGTAGACTTGATGAGGGTACAGTTCTTGCAGAGGCTCTCTTCAGTACGGATCAATATGCGCGTTTCAACAGGGCTGGTGCGAAACCACGTTCCAGTCCGACTGAGAGAGCTCGCAATATGAAAAATTTGGAAAACCACGTAGAAACCAATCGTCTCGACGCGCGCAGATTGGAATTTCTCCAGAATGTGTGGCAATATACGACGATCACGGAATTGTCAGAGGCCATGTCCGGTGCTGTAATTAATAAATCCTGGATCAGGCCGTCTCTCCGGATACGCATAGAGGGTGAGAAGAAATCTACTGCGGCAACTATAAACTCGCCCGGGACGATAGAAGTTCGAACAATGCATGGAACGCTCGACAGTGACCAGTAAGTAAAATTCTCATAAAACCAACGTCTGAAAGAACATAAGTCTAACCTGTGTGATTAGCATCATTCAATGGCTCGTTGTTTTGAGAAGGATTATGTATTTTACGCTTAATGCCAACGCGGCAGATTTCAAAGCAACTACGGGAGCCATCATGACATGTATATATAACAGCGTTGAAAAACTACAAGACCTGTTACAAGCGCTTAGAATCGACCCAGAAACGATACATTTCTTCCTGAGCGCGCTGAATAGAGCCGGGGATCCTCGCGCGAATGATGACTGGTGGGTGTATCCTGATATGGATAAGGTCAACTGGGGTGAACCGTTCATGGTTCCTGGGCATAAGTCGACACACGGAGCACGGTTCGATCACAACATTTAGTGAATAGGTGTATATATGCCTACCTTACACATACTTAAGGTAGATATATATCGCGGCTGGACATGCTTCCAAGTTAGGCGGGTATAAAATAGAAGTCGAAGGGTATCGGGATAGTGTATGAGATAGTTCAGAGATATAAGATTAAAGAATAGGTTATTATGTACTACATACTTTAGCCACCTAAATATCTTACATATATGAATTCTTACATGTATGGATGTATTATATTATATATTTGAAGTCTTTGAAGTTATCTTCAACGTCATGGATTCATAGAAAGTTGCCCCTTTTCACTTTCAAGCCACGTCTCTAGCCACAAAGAAAAGACCAATCGCCACCCCCTTACCATTGGAAAGCCATCGGGCCCCGTACCCCGCCAATTGATTCCAACTTACTAAGATAAGAAAGAGGTAACTAGGTACCTAGGACCTAACCTAGTGATCTGATGACGTACAGAAGCTATCAGATAATTGTCATATGACATGGACCCACAGGATCCACATACGGACCCACATATCTTAAATATATTCTTACGTTTATTATCTTAAAAATTCTTTTATAAAACTTAACCAATATAATAATATAATTTAATTTATATTTATATTATATTATAATATTTAATAATTTTACCATTTCGTTTTTTTAATTATTTTTTAATTATAATATTATAAATTATAATAAATATTTTATTTCTTATTAAATTAAAAGATTTTTATTAAATTAAATTAAACTAAGGTTAACCATTAACTTAATTAAATTATTATAAGTTTTTTTTAATAAATAATAACTTTGGTTCCCGTTATTAAAGTTTACCCATTAATAAATTATTATTTTTAATTTTTATTAATAATTTTCGTTAATAATTTACGTTTATAATAAACTTTATTAATGATTATTAACTTAATGATTGTTTATAACTTTATTATTAATTATTATTAATATTTGTAGAAATACATAAATAAATTTTATGTTTTTTTTCGTTTTTTAAAAACGAATTATTTTTTTTTTATATTAATTAACGAATATAACTTTATTTTTATTCAATTGGTTTTTACCTTATTAAAAAGAAGTTTAACGTTATAATATAAAGACGTTATTTACTTAATTTAATAAGTAAAATTAAAAAAATAATTTTATTATTTTTTTAAACGTTAAAAAAAAAAATATAATATTTTTTAACTTTTATAATAACTTAATTAAAGTAATTATAACTTTTTTATAATAATATTTATTTCTTTTAATAAATCTATTATATTTTCTAAAATATTTCTTATATTTATTATTATAAAAAGTTTATAATATGTTAAACTAATTTTTACACCATTTTAATTTTATTATATTAATTTTTTAAAATTTATTTTTATTAATTTATAAATATATTATTATTTTAATAATAATCTAAAAACCCTATAATAATAAGCTTTATTATCTTCATTAAAACCATTAAAATAACCCTTTAAATCGATTATTATATCTTTATTTTTTACACCATCCATTAAATAACTTTTTAAAATAAAATTTAAATACTTATCATTAAATACCACTAATATCCCCATTATTATTAAATAACCTGTTATAATTAAATAACCTATTATTATTAAATAACCATTTAAATAATTATTATTATTATTATTATTTACCTTTTTTAAAATATTATCTTAATTATTTTTTTTATTAAAATCTATTAAAATTAATTAAATTATAATAAAAAATCAATTTTATATAATAAACCCAAACTTATAAAAAAACCATATTAACCTTAATACCTTTATAACAATTATTAACATTATAAATATTATTATATAAACCTTTTATTAAACAATATTATAAGGTTTTATAAATAATAATGGTTATAACATTATTAATAATAATGGTAATAAAAATAATAAAAATAATAATAAAAAAATTTCCTTAAAAATAATTAAATATTTTAATCCTTTATAAATAAATTCTTATTTTATTAATATTATACTTTTTAAAAAATATATTATTTATATTAATATCTTTATATTTATTTATCAATTAAAAAAACTTATATAATCGTAAAGAAAAGTTAAAATTAAAATTATATAAATATTATGCTTATAATATATTATTTAATAATAATTAATAATTGAATTAATAAAAATGAAACGAGATATTTTAACCATAAATAATATAAATTATATTTACGAAAAATTTATTGCTAAATTTTATAAATACCTTAACATTATTTATTAAAATCTAAAAAATTAATCATTTATATTATTAAATATAAAAAATAAAAAATTATTACACCCTTTTATTAATAATATTATTCGTAATATAAAAACCTATAATTATTTATTTAAAAACTAGTTTAAATATACTTTTAAATTATTTAATTATTATATTTAATAATAATTAACCAAACCCATTATAAATATTATTTTTAAATAATTTCTTTAAAAAATTAATAAACGTAAATTAATTTTTTTATAAAAAATAAAGTTTATATATAAATATAATAATAATAATAATAATAATTATAGTAAATAAAATAATTTCTTTTATAATAATTATAATTAACCAAAAAATCAAATTAATAATTTCATAAATAATTAAATGTAAAATTATTAGAAATACTTTAAATTATATTAAAAAAAAAATAATTAATTTTGGTATTTATAATTCTTTAATTAAGATATTAAATTGAATATTAAGAATTTAAATAAAAATAAAAATAATAGAAATTATAATTGTTAATATTTTTAATAACTTTATTAAAAACTAAATATATATATAAATAATATAAAAAAAGATATTAATAATCCTAATATTTATATTAATAAAAAAAATTATAACAATAAAAAAATTATATTTTATAAAAAAATCCCTAATAATTTTAATCTATTCCTTATTAATAATAATATTAAAAATACTACATATTTCAATATAATAATTTAAATATTTAAATAAATTAATTATAAATTTTATAATAAAATATTTATTAATTATAATAAATTATTTCATTATATTTAATAATATTATTTTAATAATAATAAATTATTACTTAAACTTATATTATTTTTATCGAAATTATTAATTAAAATTTTAATATAATATAATATATTATAATTATTAATAATATTATCATCAATATATATATAAAAATTAATAAATATTATAATTATAATAAATTTTATTTTATTTAAATTACACTATATTAACAATACATTAATATTATAAAATTTTCATTAATTATCATTATTTAATGTTTATTATTCATCATTATTCATTAATTGTCAATATAATAATTAACTTTAAATAATAATTAATATTAACTTTAAAACATTATTTAAACCTTTATAATTAATATTAAAAATTAAAACCCTTATTATTAATTTACTAATTAACTTATTCCCTAATATTAAAATTAATTTTATTTATAAAATAAAAATATATTTTAAATTTTTCATTATAATTTTTTTTAAATTTAAATATTAAGAAAATATTTATATTAATATTAATTATATATAAATTATTATTAATAAAATATGGATTTAATAATATTACTTTAATAATAAAATTCATACGAAAATAACGTTTATATTTATACATAAAATCTTTATAAATTAAATTATTATAAATAAATATATTATTATTAAATTTTATTTTAAAAATATTTATAATAAATAATTAATTATTATTTTGTTTTTTCGTAAAATTACTTTTATTAAAGATTTACCTTTTAAATTATTATTAAAAATAAATATTTTTAATATTAAAAATATTAATATTTTATTATCGAAGAAAATTATTATTATTTAATTTTATAAAATTATAATCCCATTATTAATTATTTTAAATAATAAAAAATATGATAAAACCAAAATAACAATAATAAATTATACTATTATCCTACCATATTACTATTATTATATTAATATATTATATTATATAAACTTTAATTAAAATTTAATTTTTAAACCCATTAATAATTAAATTATTTATTTAACTTTTTTAACTAATAATAATATAAAATAAATCGTTATTCGTAACAATATTATAAAACTTATTATCATTTTTCATA
The DNA here is from genome assembly GCA_902805475.1 of Entonaema liquescens. Lineage (NCBI taxonomy): Eukaryota > Fungi > Ascomycota > Sordariomycetes > Xylariales > Xylariaceae > Entonaema > Entonaema liquescens. The sequence goes on from CADCSX010000006.1 coordinate 2,184,413, forward strand.
ATATATTTATGGATTATTTGATTTTAATAGATTAAAGATATAAAGGTTATTACATTATTAACAATAAAATTATTAAACTTATTATTAAAAAACCTAAGATTTACAAACTTAATAATTGTATTTTTAATTAATTTTTACCATTCATTATAAACATTTTTAATATTAATAAATATTTTAATAATATAATTATTTATAAAAATCTTAATAAATTAAAAAAATTTAAAAAATTTCATAATATTATTTTAAAATTTTATAATATCTTTAAAAATAAAAATTTTATTTATATTCCTAAAAAAAAAATTAAACCAATTAAATTTAAATTAAATTAGGAAAAATTTATTTTTAAAAAATATAAATTTTATATTATTAATATTAAAAATTAAAAAATTATTAATAATACAATTATAAAATTAATCTCTTAAAATAAAATATTTTATAATTAAAAACTTATTTTTTTTTTTATATTAATTTTTATTATTTATAAAGATATTTTTATCTTAAATAAAGATGGTAAAATTAAACAAAAAAATTATATAATTATTAATATAAAAGTTGTCAACCAAATAATTTTTAATAATAAATATTTAATAAAATTATAAAAATTTATATTAACCAAATATTAAAATAAACCATATTTTATAATTTTTAATACATTATCTTTTTATTATTAATAACATATTTACTTAATAATATAATAAATTTTAATTATTATTATTATAAAAAGTTAATATATATTTAAAATATTAATTATGAAATATAAGAATAATAATATATATATTTAAAAGTAAATAAATATTATTTTTAAACTTATTAATAATATTAATATCTATTATAATAATATTTATATAATTTTTATTATATTTAAAAAATATATTAAAAATCTAATTTATATTTTTATTTTAATAAAAATAAAAAATATATTAATTAATCCTAATAAATTGTTTATTATTTTTTTTAATAATATTATTTTTAATTATTTTATTAATTTCTTTAATTTGTTAATAATAAAAAAAAAATTTATTATAATTATTAAAATTATATTCCTTAAATTATTAAAAAATTTAAAAACTTTTATTGGTTTTGTTAATTATATAAGAAATAATATATTAAGATATGTTAAACTTATTAAATCTTTAAAAAAATAAAAAATCTTTTTATTTTATACGAATTTTCGTATATTATTATTAAAATAAAATAAAAAGAAATAGATATTAAAGATTGTTATTATAATTTTTTTATAAGTAAAATTAGATTTATTTTATAGTATTAAAGATATATTAACAAAGTATATAATCTTTTATTTTTTTAACTTTATAAAAATATTATATATTAATTTTAATATTTTTTATATTAAAATTAAAATTTATATTTATTATATTATTAAAAATACCTTATTTAAATTAATGAAGGATAACAAACTTATTATTTACGTTCTATAAATTATAATAGAATTAATTGTATTTTTATTACGTATTTTTACATACTTTAAAAAACAATATTAACTTATTGAAATAAAGGTTTTAAGTTTTATTTAAATTTTAAAAAAAACTTATTATTATATTTCTATTATATAAAAAGGAGTTTATATTTTTATTGATTATAAAATTATTTTTAAAATAATAAAATATTTAAATTTTATTAATTTTATTATAATAAATAATAAGAATTTATAATTAATTAAAATTTTCAAATATATTTTTAAATTTTTATATATGTTATTATATAAATTTAGGAAATTTTATATAATCCTTAATATATTATTATAATTATTAATATTTAATTTTTTATATTTAATTAAATTAATTTTTTAATTAAGAAAATTAGATTTTTTTTTTAATAATATTAACGAATATTAAGTATTATTTATTAATTTATAATTGGATAACTTTTAAATTTTATTTAATAAAACTTTATTAGTTATTTGTATAATAGTTTTAAAACTTAATAATAACCTTTTTATATTATATAATGTTTATAATATTACGTTAATATAAATAATTTTAAAGTTTAAAATCAAAATGTAATAAAATTATTACAAAAACCTTAAATAACGAATAATATTAAATATTATTAATATTAATTATTATTTTAATTAACAAAATATTACAAATCTTTTATTTTATTTAAGAAATAAATTTATTTAAAAATATTTAAATATTTATAATAAATTATATATATTAAAGAATTGTAACTTTAAAATTTTTAAAATAATATATAAATTAAATTATTTGGGATTTAATTATTTTCGTAATTATTTATAATACTTTATTTTTAACTGGAAAAAATTTATAAAATATATAAAATTATACTTTAAATGTTTAATATATTATATATGTAATTATAAACTTTATAATTTATTTTAATTTATTATTAATTCTTTTTATCTTTTTTATATAATTATAATAAATATAATTTTTAATTTTCCTTAAAATAATAATAATTATAATTTATTTAATATTATTATTAATAAATTTATTAAATTAATTATTTTAGTTTTTGATAAATACGATTATAATGCCTTATAATAAACCAAAATATTTTATAATTAATTATTTAATATTAAATAAAGATTACTTAAAATTATTATTTTAAATAAAAATTTTAAATTTTTATTAAAATTTTAATCCACATTTTAAATAATATACAATATAAAATTATTATACGTAACCATTTATTACCTTTAAACCAATAATTAAATAAAATAATATATTTTATTTATTAAATCTTATTTACAATATTATTTTTATTCCTTTAATAATAATAAATTATAAAAATAATATTTTCCCCATTTCTAATATAAATTAAATTCTACTAAATCTTTTATAATAAAATCAAACCTTTTTAAAATTTTATACAATTTTATACTTAATTTTATCACCTAATTTTTAAAAATATAATATTAAAATTTTTCTTTATCATAAATTAATATTTATAATGTAATTACTTTAATATTTATATTTATAAAATTCTATTATAATTAATAACATAAATTTATGTTTTTTTATAAAGGATAATATATATTTTTACAATTACATAAAAACTATAATATCCTTATTATTGTTATTTTTAATTGCAAATTAAAATAATAATATATAAGATTTTTTTATATTATTAAATAAATTAAAAAATTAATTTATTATTTAAAATTTTTTAATAACTTTAGAATTTACGATGTAATATTAATTAATCACTTTAAATTAACACCCCCATTAAATATTTTCGGTTGTTTTTTATTACATTTAAAATTAGTTTCTTTTAAAATATATTATAAGAAAATTATTAAAGAAGATATTATTAAAAAACGATATTTTGTTAAATATATTAAATTTAATAATTAATATATATAATGGTTATTATAAAAAAAGTTAAGAAAAAATATAAATAAATTATTAATTAATTTTTAATTATAAAAACATTAATTTATAATATAATATAAGTATAATTATTTTATTAAATTATATAAAAATTAAATATAATTTCATTATAAAATAAATAACAATAAAGGTATTGTATTTTTTGCGGGTGGCGAATATTATATAATATAAACTTATAGAATTTATATACGAACCCATATATTTTAAATATATTCTTATGTTTATTATCTTAAAGATTCCTTTATGGAACTTAACTAATATAATAATATAATCCAATCCATACTTATACCATATTATGACAATAACCAAGTTTATTATATATATTAATAGCCTCAAGATCTTAATTCAAGGTTACTTATTACTCTCCACCTTTAAGTTACTTAAAATGTATATTTCTATAATGTAAAGGCGAGAAATAACCCACGATGCTAGTATTGCTAGTATTTCGATTGGATCATCCCGATAAAAAGACTCGAAACAATGGCTTCTTTGCTACGCCAGATCGTCGCGGGGCCTCGCGCCAGACATCCTGAAGCCGGTTTGGATCTTTGTTATGTTACAGATAATATAATTGCAACCTCCGGTCCCTCGCAAACATACCCCCAGCGTGCCTATCGTAATCCCCTAGATCGCCTTGTCGAATTTCTCGATTCTAAACATGGGAAGAACTGGGCGATATGGGAATTTCGTGCCGAAGGTACCGGCTATCCGGACGAGCTCGTCTATAATAGAATTAGACATTACCCCTGGCCCGATCACCATCCACCACCCTTTAGACTTGTACCTATGATCATTGCGAGCATGCGGAATTGGCTTAATGGAAATGATCTCAACGCCGATGACGTAAGGGGCTCCGACGATAAGAAGAATCTAGTTGGAAAGGTATTAGACACGTTGAAGGATAAGAAAGGAGGTCGTGTGGTTGTCGTGCATTGTAAAGCTGGCAAAGGTCGCAGTGGAACGATGGCTTGCAGTTATCTCATCGCTGAGTGCGGCTGGACACCAGAACAGGCTCTTGCGAGATTCACAGAGCGAAGGATGCGACCTAAGTTTGGCGCAGGCGTGACCATCCCGAGCCAGCTGAGATGGATAGGATACGTTGACCGCTGGACTAAGGGGGGAAAGAAATATGTCGACCGAGAATTGGAAATTGTTGAGATTCATGTTTGGGGGTTGCGCTCCGGTGTCAAGCTTTCGGTTGAAGGTTATGTAGACGAGGGGAAGAAGATCAAGGTTTTCCACACGTTTTCCAAAAAGGAGCGAGTCATAGTCGAAGGCAATGCACCAGGCGACAACGGGGTCTTGGATATGATATATGACATGGCCGGCTACGGAATTAACTCTACACCGGGACAGGAGGCCCTCGACGAAGCGAAGCGAACCGATGAAGTAAAGGATGACGAGTCTACCGGGCAGTCACCTAAGCAGGCCTCACCATCGCCAACATCAAAACCAAAAAGAAGGACGACTTCGAAACTTATTTCTAAGCCCTCTCAACGTTCATCTACTGAATCCGTACATTCTACCCGTAGTATGCCCGAAAACAACCCCAAATCCAACCCTGCGATGCCCCCTAGCTCATCTTCCTCAACTTCTAAGAACGATGCTGACGCCGAACCTGGAGGCATGGCCGTTATTTTTAAGCCTCATAAGCCGATTAAGTTACCTACTAGTGATGTAAACATATGTATCGAACGACGTAACCGCACACCTACCGCGATGGGGTTCACTATGGTCACAGCCGTGGCTCATGTATGGTTCAATACCTTTTTCGAGGGCAACGGGCCTGAGCAAGACGGCAACCCGGATTTAAACGGCGTCTTCGAGATCGATTGGGATAAGCTAGACGGAATAAAAGGGTCAAGCCAGAAAGGCACACGTGCTGCTGACAAGATCGCAGTAGTGTGGAAGTCTGTCATGTCAGAAGGCGAAACGAAGGAATCGGTTATGCCCATGCCTAGCATTAACACACCCGTTCCGCAGATGCCAGCCGCCGACTGGAAAGGTGGTAACAACGAGAATCCGTACAATGAAAGACACCTGGGCTTACGTGTAAAAAGCCCCGATAGTGCAGATGTTAGTCAAGCCAGCAGCATTAAAGACGAAGCCGCCGGGGAGTTTAAAGGTAACACCGAGGAAAGTGAAGACGACATAGTAGATACAAAGTCCACCATTAGAGAAGAGGATGACGGGAACCTGGAGGGCACATCTGAACATGCTATGGAAGGGACTGGGGGGAAGCAGAGCAGTGATGAGCAACTCGCTGCGTATAAGGAGAAGCTACCTAAACCTGAAGGCAGTGGAGACAATACGGAGAGCCATGGTAGATCGTCGTAGCCTGTTAATATGGATATGAATTGGCTACAGTATCATGGCAGGGCTTATGGTAGCGACGGCGCACACACATGACGGTTTGTTTTATATAGCCCCTATCATACAAGTCATTATTCAGTTGTAAAAGTCCCTGAAAGTATTTCCTAGTTCGTTTTACGTATACGCCGGTACACGGCTTCGCTCAGCCCAGGTTATGTCGCTGTTTAAAGCGGCTTAGATTACCAATTCCGCACCTAAAGTCCGACTTCGTCTGGGATCCTCTATATACTTCGACGATGAACTATCGCGGAATAAACACACCTCTTTTACTTGAAGTAATTGATCTGTCGTAGCGATGACTTTTCTTCGTATACATGCGCATCCGAGAGCAGGTGTCTTTTTAGCCTCTCCGAAGATCTCGGGACTCCAACGTCAATCCATGCGGAGCATGGGCTGCGTTTGACGACATTGGTAAGATCATCGTCATTCGAGGTGGACTTTGCAGCTGGGCGTCGTACGAGAAAAATAGGGGCTGGGGTTGATGTGAGAACTGATAGACATCAGTTATATAAGGGCATTGACGATGTCCAGGTGGGAGCTGGGTGAAGATAGGCACACGTTCGGAGCTTTTAAGTTGGTGGGTAGGTTATGTTATTGTTATGGAGGTGAAAGCTTGACTTTTTTCCCAGAGCCTCCTCCGTATCCGTCCCGATCGGTTGGATATCATTTGTTAAACGCTCGCTCGGGACTACCCAAGCCGCGGAAGGTGACTGTATGAAGTTTCTTTTTTTTTTCTTTTTCCCCTTCCGGCTAGGGGTTGAAATATCATTTTTCAAACAAATGCCGACTTATTCCTAGTTGATCCCGGCTGTTATAAGGATAGAAGCTCACTGTAGCTATGTATGGACGAAGCCTAAATATTTACGTCAACTAAATACCTAATATCCGTTGTAGGCTACATGAAGCTGCGCCGGGATACGTGAGATATGATGAGAAACGCGGATTTGTATGCCTATACGGTGTATATGTAGAGGAATATAAGCAGGGACATCGTGTTAAAGTTAAGAGCAAGAACGGAATGCTACAGAATTCAGGAGACCATGCCAGTCGGTTGAGCGGAAGTCTCTACATTCCTATTTGATGTTTCTCATCAACCTCGCTGATTCTAGTCAGTAAATACGAGGGATGGAATTGTCCATAGCATCCAAACATGGGAAAGGGAGATCCAGAACGCTTCCTAGTGAACGGATATATTATTTTCTCCTCGGCCGTGTATAATCCGAGACCCCGACGTGTGATTCATGTAGGGATTGGGTATTTGACGCCGACTCTCAGTGTTACACTACACTGTAAGTAAAAGTCTTGTATCAGATAACCTTCTCGTTACCTATTACCTAGTTCTCGAGGCGGCTAATATTCACGTCGCACAGTAACTGGGACCGACTGCGTCGATGGGGATCTATGTTTTGGTGGAGGATCTTTTTCATATTGTAAACCTGGGGTATCAAGCCAAGACGTTGCAGCCATGAAATTGTTTGAAGCAGCATCTATAGAAAGCTATGATGGCGTACGGAGCAGCATTAATGATGAATAATTGATATAAACTACCTGTTCTAAATACAGAATCGCGAGTAGATAAAAGATTCCACCGCCAAGGGCCTCGCTCTAGTAAATATAAATTCTCTTAATATATGGCTCCTTGTTGAGATTCTGATAGTGACAGCCCTTATGAAACTAGCGACCAGAATATTCTTATAATATAAGCCGTGCCTGTTGATTGGACATGCTGATAAATAGGCTTTAAGGTTGCAGATCTAGAATCGAAAGGGTTGCAAGTTACGACTTTTCATTTCTTGATAATAATTTGTTGGGAGACGTACGTAGTTAGTATAGGGTATTATGTACCCCGGTGAGATAGATCTTTTTTCTATTTCTTCATAAGCCTGTTCTTGGTATTCAGGTTGGTCGTCTTAAAGTCTGGAGGTATACCTTTCCGAGTCTCCGAAGATCGCCGTTATTCTACCCTGATAACGACCGTCACTGCTAGGTTTTTTCTTCGGATGAAAGACTTCATTCCATGCTAGGGGAAATTTTCCTACCTGGTAACCCTGATGTAAGATATGATCTTCAGATTACCTATTCGGAATTCCGTATATGGTAACCTCGCCATAACCAGAGCTCCGGGACTTGTCCCCAATCTTTTTTTCATTGTTCAGTGACAAGCACAGTTCATTTCCAAGAAGATAACGGAAGTTGCTTTATGCAGTCTGTATGCCGCCTACTGATAAAGGCGAAGATCAGCCTTAATTGAGTTCTTCCGTGCCTGGGTGCCTGGCAGATGGGTAGTGCCAAGAAGGACAAAGATTTCCCTCGGCTGGTAGCGAATCTTGCATCCTTTACCGTGTACCGTCCCCATCGTTCTCGGGTACTGAATCATGACTAGCAGCATGCTATGATCGGCACTTGGATTCCCCTGTTGACGCGGCTATACATCTCAGTGCCGTTAACTCTTGTAGCCATCATTCTTTTTGAAACAAAACGCCTTACGGGATTGGGAAACTCGGTCCACGCGTTTCGTACGGAATGGGGGTCATATATCAAAAGCTATGTCTAGGTATTCTTGATAACTATCTTAAGTTTCTTGTAATGCTACGATGCACCGCTGACAAGTTGAATTATAATAATCTAACACACAGGGGAGATTACGTCTTATTGGATCGCATCGCGTTTAAACTTATATCCACTACCCCTTACGAAAGAAACGCAAATAAACTCTTGCATGAAAGCTCGCACAATACGCCCTCGAGTCTCTTATTTCTTATCTCTCTTATACAAAACCGCACGCCGGAAACAGAGGTCCTGACATCTTGCCAAGGAACTAGCCCAGGTCCCTAAGCTTTTACAATTTTCCCGTACTTCTAATGCAACCTCTGAGACCGTCACCGGCTTTTTTCTTAATAAATGGAGACTACCGGCCATACTGGTTGGGCTTTACATAGGGCCAACGAGTTGATGTTGTATCACCCCACTTGCAGAGGACCCCTTCGATATTGATTGCCAGTTTTGTCTTCATATGCACGTCGAGTTTATGTGGTAGACCGGGGCTGATTGTGGACCAGTAGTATGCCCCTGTTGTCGATGTGAATTCAACCGTACGTGTTCTCGAATAATGACGACTTCATTACAGATCCTATCAAGAATCGTAGCTTAATTCATATTTTTGTCTTACGTTTCACTCCGAAGGGAGATAACACGCGCCGACATGTAGATAATTGATTCGTAAGTGAATAAGGGTATCTACCGTCCGTTACATCATCTCAATATTGTTACGCAAAATGATATCAAAATGCTTGGAAAGAGTTCCTCAGAAAATTACCAAGCAATGGTGTTCGAAGAAAGAGTAACGTGTAAACCGGGATGGCGAATCCATATCGCACTTGGCAAAGCATGTCGCGTCGCCGCAATTTCTTAATCAGTAACCGAGTGAGTAGCATGTAACGCTATTTACTTCTTCCGGTCTGGGTCATAACTGCATGATTCGCGCCGCGTCTATAGCTGCAGTAGGATATTTCTCCAGGAAGATGATAGGATAAAGCTGGCGAGGGTAGTTGTTACTCACCGACCCCCCATGTCACCACCATCCGAATGTTTAGGCGTGCGGCTGCACCAGTAGCGCCGGCTGTCGATCTACGAACGCAGGATATTACTGGTTTGAGGGTTTGCCCCTGGCGTTGCCTCGCGGGTGGCCCTGTCGAGATAGGCATAAAACCCGGTGGGATTGGTTGACGAGGTGGGTTCGTCTGGGTTGGTCTCTTTGATAATGAATTCATATATGTCAATGTTGCTATGAGGTAGATATCAAGATACAGAAACACCCGTCGTCAGTTACGAATACCGCAATTCATATGCCGATCCTCTGTTGTTCAGTACGGCCGTGAGCCGGCCACGACCATAAAAGGAGGTCCGTCTGCTCCTTCTAAGGTGAGAGACCTCACAGCAGTTTCTGTAGCGATTTCGTCAACCTCATACGCAGCTCTTAACTTTCTGTCGCCAACAAGTCGGTATAACCCCCCAAAATCATCAGATATGGCTCGTTTCTTCGCTGCTCTGCTGGCTGCCGCCGCCATGCTTCAGGTTGGCTCTGCTGCCCCCTTCCCATACACCAACGGGACTGCCCTTGCCTCGCCTGCGCCGCGTGCAGTTAACACCACGGTTACCGGTGAGGTCATGAAGCGCCGCCTCCGGGAGTACCCCATCGCCCTCGTCCGACCTTAAGGGCATCCCTCTACAAGCACCGTCCCTATTACAAACAGACGGCATGCTATACTGGGGAGGTCGGTGGGCAGCGTTAAGCCACCGGCTTGTTTACTAAATCGGATGCGCCATCATTACTAGCAGAAACAGCGTTCGCTGTCTTTCCAATCCGATTTCGGGTCCTCTCTGTCCTGATCATCTCACCCAACCGAAAACGAGTATTTTGTATTCATGTCAATAGACGATTTTACGACCACTGGGGAAGGAACAATTTTCCGGGTTTCGGTTTTCGGAAAGCCGGAGGGCAAATAAGGAGGCTCCCTTCGGACGTATATTTAATCGCCGGCTTCTAAAACATTGTTAACGACGAAAATAAGGGAGTTGGTTACTAGTGGAGTTGAGTGGAAATATACCTACCTAAATATACCAATGCGAGGTTTACTATCCTTCATGTCCGAATTCCACAGCCGATTCGATTCGTTATATATAATATACAACTCCCTCGCCCTACATTTTATTATTGAACGTGATTTATGTTTCGGTGATTGTGTCACTCTTAGGCGCCCTGACTTATAGAAGCCGTGTATTATGAAACACCGTTCCTAACCTAATGCCTATTACATTATGACTAAAGAGTGAGCTTTTAGGGGAAATTTTATTTAATCATTGTAGCACGCGTTATCAAGCTCGAATTAGGGGATATGAAGTTTATGGTTGGCTCATTGGACGGCAAGGCATATGGCCAAACTTACCCCTGAAATTAGGATAGCGATAATATCCGTCCCCATCCCCCCTTCTCACGATATCACGCACATACATTTACTTAAATTTATTGCCTACCTAACTACTCACTCTACGATGTCTCGTAGTTGGGTTTTCTAGCTTGTTGCAATTGTTGACATTATATGGCATCAGTTGTGCTCGACCTAGTACAAGTAGCCGAGCCGCATAAGTTGCCGGTAGAATGCAGGAACGGAGCAAAACTACCGTCAAACCCATGCTTTACACATGCTTAGCGTACCAATGGAGCCAAGATCATGGTCCGAGTGGTTTTAGTTTACCAAAGATTACAATCTTAATATTGATCACAGTTAAGCTACGGGCCGTGCTAACTGTTCAAGTATTTGTTTTCCACGGACCGAGAGCCCCAATGATTATAATATAGAAAGAAAAGAAGGGAATAGGGATTGGGCGACCAGGTAGGGAGAGGAATTGTAATCTGTAATTAGTGCTCAATGCATAAATTATGCTACTCATACTTTTGTCAGATACCTGTCTTCCTTTGCTAAGCGGCACACTAGTTCTACCTAATATGGTTCTCTAGACGTCTTTCGCACTAGAGGTGCGTTTAGGGTTGATATTTTAAGATTTTCCTTGATAGTCTTATATGCCCAATTCATCATTATTTATAAGATATGTATTCAAGCTTATCAATAAACTATATACCTAAGCGTAAAGACTATTAGACCCTGAACTTAAGCCCCTTAGTATTTTTTTTTTTAGATATGTTCTTTAGTGTGAAATTTACGCAAGATATATATTGTTGTGTAAGGTTCACGCCGGTACTATATACTATTTCTTGTAAACGTCTCAAAGCGGTTGGCTAGTAAATAGAAGGTTTAGACGGTTGTATATTCGCCGGGTATTTGCTATGGAAAACCACGGACGGAATCTGAGTTATCTGTGGCACAGACCCAGTCAGGGCGAGTGTTGGGACATCTGTGTGCTCTCGTTGTCAAGAAGCTTTACGAACTAAGTTTTCCCTCCCGTGTCAGTTATCCGCTCAGTCTGTTTACTTACCTGCCGAGTAAACATAGGTTAGGTAGGTATATAAGGAAGCCGTCTCCTCTGAATAAATAAAATCCACCCGTTCCTTTTCTTTCCCACACAACCCCTATTCTCAGAAGACCTTGGCTCCATACACGAACTAAGCACACTTAATACATGATATCAACACGCGATATCATCTTTACATCTTTTATTCTCAAGTTACCACTTATCTCGACCCCTATTTTCGGGTTTTCTCTTCGCCATAGTAGAATTCCCTAAATTTCCTGGGGGCTTGATCTCTATAGACAACTATCCTATAGTTCCACGCTTCATTCGAGACATCATGTCTCCATATAATTCAGGCGTACTCGCCGGTCCTACATCCGATGACTTTCCTAGAGACCGGATATTTTCCGATAATGACACAGTACGCATTCACATAGGCGACGCTTCGTACACAAAATGCGATAGTAAGTAGCTGTTCTAAGTTTCGGCCTTGTTGCTATATTTGTTTTCCCCATCTCCAAACCCCCACCTCTTCTCGGAGCACTTTGTGCCTCTATAGCTCCGTGAAGTAACGACTGACCTGGTTTGCATTAGTCTGCCATAGCACACTCAGATTCAACGAGACATTTTTTCTGGACTGCCGCCATAGACACTGCCATCAATGTGTTAGCAAGAACGTCCAAAGTGCCCTCCGCGGGGAGCACTTCGTGCCAGCGAGCTGCTGCTGCATACCTTTACCTGAAGGCGTCATCTTGGGAGACAATGGCTTGGCTTACGAAACAGTTATCGCCTACCGTAGCGAGATGGCGCAGCTCAAGCAACAGCATAAAAGCCTTTACTGCCATGATGAGGACTGTCGCCGTTTCATCCCCGAAGAAAAGCGCCTGGCATCCGTCGGGATATGCAAGTGTGGCAAGAAGACCTGCAAAGATTGCCGCGCGGAATCTCACTCTGGCCCGTGTGACTATGAGAAGCTCTACGCGATAGTCGAGAAACAAGGTTGGAGGCGTTGCCCTCATTGCAACAATATTGTCGAGAAGCATCCCATCCACACTCATTTAACGTGAGTTTATTCTTCTCTTAGATCCCCTTACCTATACTTCTTGGATACATGCTAACATATATATTTTCCTCGGTTAAAGGTGTAGCTGCACTCAGGAGTTATGCTACGGCTGTGGAACTGCTATCAATCCCGACTTGGAGGAAGAATATGATACCCAGGTGGACAAGTCGTCCGTGCCTCATGCGTTATATTGTCCTCGAAGAAGAACCCCTCTCAGTATTCTGGATGAGTCATCTAAAAAAAAGATGGAGGACATGGCCAACGTGTAAGCCATAGGCTTCCAAGGCTACCGCGTATCGATTGGGAATTCCTTGCGGAACAACGATGTTATTTCTATGCTTATTGGCGCATCTACCTACATGGGATCTGTCGCGTACTGCCAAATCAACGATGAAATATTACTAGCAGTACTACTCAAATAGGCGGCGGAAAGAACTTGGGGATTGGCATATGGTACTAGGTTCAATCGAGTAACACCTAGAAAATGTATCTAGTATCTAGACTGAAGAGTTCGCACCCTCTGCGTCCTCGTGTCATTAGATAAAGCTAGTTATCGAAATATAACGACACGTACTTTAATTAATCGGTTCGCATGCATTTTTCCCTATTACTTGTTTGGCGATCAACAGAAATGAATAGCATTGATTTTAGCTTCATCCAGTTCCCATGTCTAAAAGCAAAGCGCCAACGCCAACGCCAACGTGGCTATCGTAAAATCCATCTTGTCGTACCCAGTTCCGCACCCCAGCCATTATTCCTGGCAGACCATCCTAAAGAATATAACGTAAGGATTCCTCGGCTAATCGACAATGAGACCCTCAAGAGCTTGCATGGCTCTCGTTCCTTCTTTCTCGAAGGCTGTAACCATGGTCTCACACTCGTGCTTCAACTTCTGCTCAGCTTCTTCGGCATTGTGGTAAATCCACTCCTCGACAGTCATTCGCTTCTCAGGGCTAGTAAGGTCAGCTCCGCCTTTCAGAAACTTTGCTGATCCCGAGGTGTTCTCTTTATCTATATCCTCAAAAAGCATGTCAACATCGACAGTAGTCCAGGGAGTGTTGCTCTGTAACCCGGCTAGAACATTTCGTTTAGATGGCGAGGTGCGTATAGGCGTAGCTTCAATGGGAGCCAGGACGACTCGGGCGCTACTTGCAGTATTTGACGGTTTCGAAGACGGAGGCTCGTTTTCAGCATCAGAAGCCTGAGGAGACTGTGAGGGTGATAAAGCCGCCTGCTTCGCAGCCGGTGCTGGGGATGTCAAAGCTATAGGCGTTGAAGGAGGTTGAAGTTCATCCGACTCCACTGGCGGCTGAGGTAAAGGTTTACTGACTAAAGGAGAAGATGTGGCTGGGGGCGAGAGGGTCTTCTTCTTTACTGCGGGTATTCTTTCAGCGGAATCGTGAATTTCGACGGGTTCAGGTGCGGATGGAGCCCCAATCCCGGTATCAGCAAGTTCGTCAGGGTTCGGATCTGGATTTACTATAGAAGCCTTTTACTAGGCCGGCCACGTTTCCTGGGAGCTGCATTCGATGCTAGGCTAGTTCGAGCTATAGTTGAGTTGCTGACAATACTCACGTCATGGCCTTCGGCTAATTCATCGGCGGTTGCTGTTTCTATATTGGGCTCAGCCTCTTTGGTCTTCTTTGTTTGCTTTGAGCCCTTCTTAGGGCCTGGCTTGCGGCCTTTCTTAGGAACTGGGGCTTCTTCCACTTGCTCAATTTCCATCTCTGCTTCTAGCGTCTTGAGTTCATCCTCAACTACTGCCTCGTCAATATGAGGAGGCTGAGGGTCAAACATAGCGTGGTCACTGGATGCCTCGGTTTGACCCACAAGGTCCTGTTTTTGAATGGAAACCTTCTTGCTCTCCCGCTTAGATGGGGCATTCTTCCTGTCTGAATCTGAATCGGCTGCAATATTCTCGTCGTCTGACAATGGTCGGTCAAGATCGGCTTGTAGTTGTCTATCGAGCTCTTCGTCATCCATCATATGAACAGCATCTCCCTGTAAGGAAATATTGGATATAGTAGACGCTGTAGAGGCTTTTCTAGTCTTCCGAGTGATGGTTGATCTGGCCTTCTTTCCTTTCGCTTTTGGCTTGGGAACAGGATCTATATCAGACATCTCCTGGTCAGGTTCTTGTTCAATAACGGATGTGTCAGTGACATTGGCCTTTCTTGTGCGAGTGGCTCTTTTCTTAGCAGCTGGGACTTCCGCCGTTGTCAGTACTGAGTCCTCAAGGGGGTCACTAGCCCGCTTGCGTCCACGAGTAGCTTTCGGTGGCGGTGATGGGGGCGCCTGCTCTTCTTGTGGTTCAGGCAAATCTTCAAGCACCTCAACCGCCTCCTCTTTCTTTGCCCGAGTCCTCTTGCCCTTAGTAGCCGTGGCCTTTTTCGTCCTGCCCCGTTTTGTACCGCCCTGTGTCACGACGGACGTGGTGGTCATAACACTATCATCATGGTCGGGGTAAGGTTCGAGTAGAGACGTTGCATCAGATGCGACAGTCGTAGCAATAGACTGTGCCGACAACCGAGACGACTGGGAGGCTCTAGCTCCTTTACCTCTACCTTTCTTCTTCGCTGGTCCCTTCTTATATTGGTTCAATAATGCAAAAAACTGACAATCTGGAGATCGCTTGTAGTGCTCATCCCTATTTCGACACGTTAGCCAGTGAGAGCGATAAGAATCTTGCTGCTTACAATGGATCGTCTTTAGGTTCCCAACCGTCAAGCGCGAGAGAACAATAGGTGCAAGTTGCCATATCATCCGACTCTGCCGTCGGGGTGTACTTCCAACCGGCTTCCACAAGCTACATCGATTTAGTAAAATCAGACTGGAAATAATATGGGATGCTCTAACCTGTTTGGTTTTGCATTTCCAACCTCGTTTTCCTTCATGGGGCCAGAGACCTCCAAACGTAGCTTTCCGCGCTTCGGCCATTGGTACATCATTGGGATCGTCGAATCCGTAGTCGCCTAGACCCGCCTCGATGGCTGCTACAATAGCCCAGCCGCAGTGTGGCGATAATCGTAGGTGTTCCTCTAATGGGCTATCGTTTTCCTCCCATCCCTTAAACGCCTTTACGCAAAGGAAACAAACGGTGTTGTCGGGGGCTTCTGGAGTAGGATCGAAGAAAAAACCGGCTTGAGCAAACTTTGGAAGACAATAATTAGTATTCGCAAAGGCCAGCAGGGCCTCTATACGCGCCGAGACTCACATGGACGGGATCAAGTTGTTTATGCGGCCATGCAAGTGCCTTTGAACCCTTTCCTTTGACACCTGACGGTCGTCGCACTGATTGAAATGATGCCAATCTACCGTCGTAGGTAAAGTAGCGATCGGAAGTCTCGTCGGCCTCCATATCTAAAGAAGCCGTCATATGACAGTGGTTGTTCAAGGATGTTAATCGTATGGAAGCGATTCCTAAGCACAGCAGATTTGACGAGTCTGCCGGCGCGTTGTAGAAAGTATATTCGAGAGTAAGGCAAGAGGGTCGTGTATCATGTGCGTAGAAATAGAATCATCTAGCCGCGAAGAGAAATTCGAGTAAAGACTACAGAAGAACAAGCAATTGCTTAAAATTTGGTTGCGAAGTCAGTTGCGATGTGATGTTAAACGTTAAAACGAGTTCGATTGGCTGCTCGACCGCGTTTCTGTTTACTTTCCGCTCCGGTCCCACCTCAATCAGCCCCACCGTTACTTCAGCCACAAAAGATAGCAGCTAACCCACAGAATGTACAATGCCTAGTTAACTTAATATGGCTAGCTCAAGAATTTAGGTACCTGAGGTAAGCTTTCTGGTATCCAATGACGTTGTCGCATTTTATCTACAATCTACAATCTACAATCTACAATCTACAATCTACAATCTACAATCTACAATTGTTTAAGTTGTCCTGGAATAACTACACCAACAAATAAATAAAGCAAAGCAATATTGCCAATAAGGGCTAAGCTGACAAGTGGATATTGTCTATAATGCTACATACTAAATTGACATGCACTATAAGATCCTTACCAGATTATGCACAAACATAGATAAATTCGAAGACCAATAATTGAAGCATAGCATTGTACCAGATCCCGAATAGATGGTTAGTATTGCGCCCGGCAGCGCTTACGCTGAGCTTTTAGTACCTATCTTTAACCATAATATTTCTCACGGTGATTCGATTACGATAATGAGCAATATAATACAATATATATCTTTGGGTGGAAATACTGGTGATTGACTCAATCCCAGGCCAAACATCGCCTTTCCTAAACTGACTATTACATATAGATAGTCGATCAATACCTCTCTACATCTGGAATTGTATCTTATGAAGTGATCAATGTGATAGGACAATCCCAATTTAGTACTCTGTAAGCCACAAGGTGGGATTCCCAACACCAATAAACACATTTGTACATAGAAGAACTTGGCCTCCATTTCTCTGCCACCGGATAGCTGCAGGTACAAGTATCTAAAATCCGGGGATATTCTCATGAGGATGAGTAATGCTTCCCCAAACTGTCCACCACACAACCTAGTAATGAGTATTACTGCTTACGCCAGCACTGGGTCGACAACAAGCTAGTTTAACACGCTTTAACTACATCGTATCTTTCTACAGGCTACAGCGTCATGATTGCCTCAGCTATATTGTTATGGGTCTTATGATGACATACGAGATGTTCTATTCTTCAACGACTTATTATCAATGACTTCCAAAGGACAACCTCGCCGACCAAGTAATACCAAATTACATAGGTAAATAAATACTTCAAACATCAAGCTTAAGTCTCGCTACAATACTATAAGACATACCTTAGGTAGTTTTAGAACCATAAATAACTAATATTTAATTCAAGCATAGGTATCTATGCTATATATTCCAACCTCAGACGTAGATAGCAGAAACATGACATTCATTGGGGCTCACATAATATGAGCGCAACCCATCTCACAATAGTGCCAGATACTTATCAATAAGGTTATTAATAGGCGGCTGTTAAAGTGAGCCTCAGGGATGACTTAATTGCTGACTTGATCATGATATTCCAGCCAACTTGCTACGTAAGACAATACAGCCTCTAAGTAAGATCCAATCCGAGTCTGGCAAAGTGGAATCAGTAAAAGCTAGGAACGATAGATCATATGGCCAAGTCTTGCTCAGCTAATCCACGATATTGCAACGAATGCTTGAAAACACGGCTGACTTGAGACTTGAGTGAAGAGGATGGACAGTCAGCAACAGTATCGAAGGACATATTGGGAAACAAACTCGCTCTACGTCGATTATTTGTGCGACTACAGTTGACGGGTAGAGCTTCGGACAGAAGACGGGGAAGCCTAGACTATGTGGCAAACCCAACCCGTCTGGCCACGAGATGCGGTCATCCATATTCACATCACAGTACTGCCGGCAATAAGCTATCGATTTGGGAAACACGCCATGACAGAACGAAGGACTTCCGATCTACGACTAGGAAGCTACAGAGATGTAGAGTAGAAACTAGGACTCAAGAAAATATATAAAGGGGGAGGTCGACAACCACAAAGTCAGGAGAATCATCACTCACAACATCCACAACCAACAAGTCTTAACAAGCACACATCTCTACTACACTCTACTCGTAACTCCTAGAAGTTTAAAAATCAAACCAGTCACAATGGGTTTCACTCACTACGCCGGCCCCGCCTCCAACTTCCCTGGAAAGGACCAGTGGAAATCCTTCGAGGAGATCTTCAACGCCAACAAGGCCTCCATGGCTGCCACCGGCGACACTGGCGAGGACATTGGCCGCATCTGGAACGCCGTCCTCGAATGCGCCAAGATCGGTGTTGAGGAGCGGTAAGTTTAGCTATCCTTCTCTCTCCCTGAACCGATTCCATCTGGAACAAACCCCTAACTAATATATCATTAGTGTCATCTTCGCCATCATCATGCAGGAAAGCACCGGCAACGTCGGTGTCCGCACCACCGTGAACATGGACGGCCACGGAACCGCCGGCCTCATGCAATGCGACGGCAGCCCTGGTTTCCCCGGCCAGCACGGTCTCAGCCAGGTAAGCAACCCAACCCCAGCAAAAAAAAAGGGGGGGCATACCTACCTCTACAGGAGATAGCCCCCCCTAACCACCCAGTCTCAATAAATACTAACGAGGTCCCAGGAGCAAATCACCTCCATGGTCCGCGCCGGCACCAACCACTTCAAGCAGAACCTCCGGGACTTCGGCGACGCCGACACCGCCGAGTGCATCTACAAGGCCCTGCGCGAGTACAACTCCGGCTCCATTAACCCCAACGACCTCAGCGACGGCCGTGGTGCTACCCCCGCCTACGTCTCCGACGTCGCTAACCGCCTCCTCGGACGCACCAACTAAGCTAGCTGCCTTTGTCGACGCTGAAAAAGGGGAGAGACAGTACCTAGATTGTTAGATAGTATATAGCTGGTTTTGGATAGATATGTTTCGGAGGGAGAGCAAACGGGTTTGGATTACATACACTAGAACACATTCATTTCTGTATATAGGAGTTTGATAAAATCTCTTCCACTGTTTGGAATACTTTCGACCCCTTGAGAATTTGGTCGTATTATATTTGCCTATAACCTTTAAGAATATGTGACTACAAGGCCGACAAAATATAAAACTATGTCACTAGGATATTCTAACGACGTATCAGAGAAAAGAATATATATAATGCAAAGCTTTATTTTGTATTATACTGAGTTCTATGGTAAGCCAATTGCCTCTAGTTAAAGTAACGGAGGAATTAGGAGATCTACTAGTATATAGCCGGAGTAGGGCCAGTAACCTGCATACCTCACAACAGCTCCTTATTATACTAGGCCATAACATAGCCTTGATCTATCTCTAATCTTTTTTTACGCCGCAGAAGTGAGTGCGACGGCAGTAAGACCCAACTCTGCATAGAAGGCATCACTACTAGGCTTTCTACCAAGGAATTGTTCGAGGGTTGTCATTTCGTCTTGGCTACCTCCACGCTCCAGCACGGTGTGGCGGTATCTACGGCCTTCTTTTCCATTCATTGGGTCTTTCTTGAAGACGGAATAGAACATGTCGGTGCTGTAGACCTCCGACGATAGGTAGCCGTAATAACCCGCGTCATAGCCTCCTATAAGATGGCCGAAGGTTGCCTGTCCATTACCCCAGGTGCTATTATACAATTTTAGTATGTTTTATCACAGCGACCATTATATGTACATTGTGCGGGAAACGTACCTTGGCTCTCCTAGAGCTTCGGGGCCCTTTAGTCCACAAATCTGGGTCCGTAAATCGTTGTATAGCGCACTGAAATCGATCTTTTCTAGTTCCTCGTGGGTAGCGGGGGTGTGCACTGTCATGTCGAAAATGCCGAAATGCAATTGCCTGAGATTGAAAAGGGCGTCATTGACATGTTTCGTCGAGATCTGCTTCTCAATCAACTCATCGGGAATCTTCTCGCCAGTTTTGTAGTGATTTGAGAGGGCCTTGAGCTGACTAGGCGTCCAACACCAATTCTCAAGCATCTGACTGGGAGCTTCGACGAAGTCTCTAACAGTCGCGGTCCCGTGGAACCTACTATACGTAGTTCGGCCAGATAAATCATGGATACCGTGTCCGAGCTCATGGAACAGCGTCACAACTTCTTCGTGTTTCAGGAGAGAGGGCTTGTTCTCTGTTGGCTTAGAGAAGTTGCATACGAGGGCAGTAGCAGGGTATCTACGCGTTCCGTCCTTCTTTAGGAAACCAGGCTGTAAGTTGAAGTTGGCAGCATGACCATATTTGCCTTGACGTGGGTGTAGATCGAGATAGAGATAGCCAACAAAACCGTCGCCCTCAGAACTGTCATCCCAGACAGAGAACAGGATTACGTCCTCATGCCATGCGATATCTTCGGCTTTGCCAGTCGGTGATAGCCTCTTACGCTCGCTAGGGTCCAATTCCACGAATACAAGCCCAAATAACTCCTCGAAGATGTGCAACATGCCCCGAACCGTGCTCTGTAGGGGGAAATATTCAGCAATTTTGACCTCGTCAATATTGTATTCCTGTTCCACCATCATGCGGTCGTAGAAGCGGTGGTCCCAGAGATAATAGTTTCCATCAGGCTTCAAGCCTCTCGACTCCTCGTCCTTTTTCTTCAGCTCCAATAAGTGGTTCTTTTCTTTCTCGCCACCTGGTGCTAGGCGCTTTCGAAGATCTGATAAAAAGGCGTCGACGGTAGCTGGTTCCTTGGCCATTTTCTCTTCTATGCGGAAAGCGGCGTGGTTAGGGTAGCCTAGGAGTCTGGCACCTTCATCACGCAATAGAACGGCCTCTTTGAAAAGGGAGACGTTCTGGTTAGTCTATAGTGATTTATTAGCCAAGTGTGCCCGAATTTTGGGGGTTTATTAAAAACATGAGGAGTCAGCGCATACCTTGTTCTCATTAGCAATGAAGACTTTCTTCCTCGTTTCCGGATTTTTGGCGTATTTCAAGGTAGGGAAGAGGTCGGGATACTTGAAGCTAAGCTTCACTTTGCCTTCATTCTCTCCCGTGCCCTTTTCTAAGCCATCAATCACATCAGATGGAACGCCATCCAATTCCTCTTTGGTAAACCATAGACCGCCATCTTCCTCATTTAGGTTCTTCTGGAACTGGATACTTATCTGACTCAAACGTTTCTTAATCTCCTTGAAGCGATCTCGCTGGGGCCCTTGGGGTAGTCCTAATCCATTCCTGATATAACCTTTACGTTCTTTTTCAAGTAGGCGCAGACTTTCAGCATCGAGGTCAGGCTCTTTACTCTTCTGAGCTTCGAAGGCAGCATCAACGAGTTTAAAGACATCTTCTCGCATGCTACACTCGATAGAGAATTCATCCATGATCTTTTCTGCCTCGGTGGAAGCATTACGTAGGTCGGCGTCGCTCGAAACATATTGGTAGAAGCCAAGGATTCGAGTATTTAACTGAGATTGATCCTCGTCTTCTGCCATAGGTGCTAGGACCGAGGAAAAAGTTGCAGTTGGGGCGGTTACATCGCTGACAATCTTGTCTAGCAGAGACCTCGTGGTATCACAGATACCCTTTGCATCGTTGACAATAGATTCCTTGGTACCTGTGAATGTCGGCGGTGCCTGGGGAGGGTTCTTGTATTTATCGGGAGCCATAGTGGCAGTTACAATCGATCGATGGAAGATGGTTGTTGAGGGAATAGTCTTCGGTCGTATCTGATTTAGATACGAGGTAAGACGAGAGACAGCTCGTGGGGTAGCCAGATTGTAGGCTATGGCGAGAAGGAGGACAAGGAAAGAAACCACCAGCAGGAAGGGAGAACGGTGGTGATTTCTGGTAGAAGTAGCTCTGCCGGATTCCGCCAGTATGTATCACGAGGGGGGGTTTGAAGGGTCCAATGGGGGGTTCAACGAGAAGATCAACGCGGGGCTTTATGCACCTAAGGTATTACCCAGGTAGGTATTAGACAAGTAGACACGTAAAAAAAAAAAGTAGTGGCCTAATTGCGGTGTAGGTTTCGGAATGTCCTAAGGTCGATTCTCATAGGTACATGTATTGTTAAACGCAGGTGTCCACCTCGGATACGTGACAATGTAAGGTTGAGGACTCTGATTGATGCGTCTTGAAGTTTGTATGGAGCTAAAACGTACGCTGATTGTGACGAAGCCAAGACACCTGCGAGTCCCACCGACTTTTTCTAGATTGCGGGGGGATCACACTGTAGCATAGGCCTAACGTAACTCAAATTAGGTACATGATCTGAGTATAAGCTAGGTACCTCTTACTGGTATTTCGGACGCTAAAAGCCAATTAACTATGATTAATAGGCTAATACAGGTGTACTCCCAAGTACTACCTAGGTACATATGTAGGGCACCAAGATGTACATGTAGGTTAGAAACCAATAGGCCTTTCAGCTGCAAGGCCGAACACAACCATTGAAATCCGTTGTCCTGGATTGAGAAGAATTTTTGTATTACGTACAGAATCGGTGAAAAGCGAAAAGGGGTTCCGGATGGCCACACACCAACATACCACTCCCTATTCACCTATCTTCCATATCTGACTTATGACTATCGTAAGAGACCAAATAGGTCAATCCTGTTTCATATAATCCCATCAATGAACAAACGCCATGTCTTCCTCCCCAGTCATGCCTGTGATGTGATGTAGTGATATTCGTGGGTGCATGTGCCAATTTCTACGCCTCTAAACTCCAGCTTCCGTCAATGCTCGTGAGGGTGAAATGATCTAGTTGGCTAGGATAGTTCGGACGAGTTCTGCAACATATTAGCTATTTCGCCCATCTTCTAAAAATAAGTGAAATCCCCGTAATTTGGACTTACCAGTGTAGTTGACCTGTCCCGAGCTGGTGTCGACAGCCTTGAGCAGTTCATCCACCTCCTCATCCGTCATCTTCTCCCCGAGATTTGTCAAGATGTACTTGAGTTGACCAACACCAATAAAGCCAGTCATGTCCTTATCGAAAACTTGGAAGCCGCGGCAGTACTCGTCAGGCTCACCAGGATCGCGGAAACCACCCGGTCGGTTCAGGATTTTCGAGAAAGTTTCGAAGTCGACTACAACGATGCAGTCATATTAGTATATCGCAGCCCGATTTCGCACAGAACACATGCAGTACTAGTAGGTTGTAAGATAATAGGGGTACTCACAATCACCGCCAACGTTGCGCTCTAAATCTCTGATCTCGGCTAAGGTAGGGTTTTGACCGCAGGCACGCAGAAGGTCGCCGAGGCTTTCGAGAGCAACACGGCCGTTGCCTCGCTTGTCGAATAATGAGAAAGCCTCCTTGTAGTTGGTTGAAGCCTGAGCATCGTTAGTGCCCATGTTGACAACTTGTTAAATATCGGCTGAGGGCAGAAATGTAAGGGAGAAGCAATTGGTGTCCAATGAAGGAAGCAGAAACTATTTGTATAGCCAAAGAAGTAAGCTCGCTTCTAAGATTGAGGCTATCGCTTTCGCTTTATTTTCTTGGGAGTCGAGTTGTTCGAAGAAATATGACGCAAGAAAAACGAATGAGCAATCCTTAGGTGTGGTGATTACTGGCGGCTACATGTTCCCAACTGCTGCGAAATGATCCTGCTGACTGGTCGTTTCTCATCGCGTAACACTGACACTAAGCCAGGACCTAGGGGGTTACGAGGGGCAAAAGCAAGGAAGCCCTCTGTTTATGTTTCCCATAGTACGAATGTGAATAACAAATTGAAGCAAACAAGAAGAACTCACCATTTTGAGGTATTGGGTGTTGGAATCGTAAGTAAATTGGGTCAGAAACGTCACGAAAACGGAGTCGAGGTTTGTGATGATATTTTCTGGAGTTGTGAGGACGATGGTTAATGTAAATTCAGAAAGTTGAATAACGGAAGTGAAACAATGAAATTGAATTTACCCCCCCTACCTTAGCGCAGTTCAATGCTCCGTGCCTGCTGGCAATCGAGTGGATCAAGTTGGGCGTCGGTATTGACGGGGCAACGGCGTAACCTATCCTGGTTTTAGTTACTATGGGGCCTTGTGTACATAAGCTGGACAATTTGTTTGGTTAATCCACAGCGATATGGCGGGGCTAGAATTCACCGCTGAAATATGGATTGAACCAATGAGAACCGTAAGACTGCATATATATCGAATGTATCGAATGTTATACCATACAAATTCTACTAATATAAGCGAATAATAATAAATCTTACTGCATATTGTTTCATTCACCGAACTTGATTTTCCAAATATTGTATATCCAACGTAAAATCTATAGCTTTATTCTTTGAAGACGAGATCGAAGACATTGATCCTTAAAAACGGCCAGAAGGTTAATAAATATAAGCACCTCTCCACACTAGCTTCTGGACATACCTTTTAAAACGCCATCACAATCCTCATGATGGTTAAAATATCCTAGTAGCCACTCCTACGTATCATATCACCGACGTCTAGTCATTAGAATATAAGTACCCCAATCGTTCTCAACCTCAGCTTCGCGCCACCGCTCTCCCATAGCCTTCCATTCCGGCACCGCATCAACCATGTGATCCCACATGATATCAAGTATATCTCCATCTCCGCCGTCTGCTCTACTCTTCGCCTCGGGATGGGCTTCTTTCCAGCCATTGTAACAGCTAAACGTCTTCACGTAGCCTTCTACCTCACCTAGCTTCATTTTCTTCCTCAACCAGGCATTCTCATCTGTTCCCTTCTCACCGGGCTCATGTTCTAGCCTGGTAACTTCAATCCAATCAGATTCAGGGGCTGCACACTACGTAGAAGATTGCGCAGGATATTTCGTCCAGGCTGTTCCCAATAGGACCCCATTCCTTCTACGCCCGGTGCTACTTCGCCGAACCCGTAGACAAACCGCTCCATAATTTCGGTGGCCCGTTCGGCGCCGAGAAGCACGTTATCTTTATATCCCCAGAAAGCGACTGTGCCGCCGGAACGCACTACGCGGGCAAGGTTGGGCCAGACTTTACCGTAGTCAAACCAATGCGCGGCTTGACCCGCAACAGCCAAGTCTACGGATCCATCAGATAAGAAATCTAGATCTTCGGCGTTACCTTGACGAAATGTAATGGTAGGATCCGTTGTTGTTTGCTTTGCTTGCGTTATCATCCCTGCTGAAGGGTCGATCGCAATGACTGATTTGAAATGCGGTCTCAGATAACGCGCGATAAGACCATGACCGCATCCGAGATCTAGTAACGTGCCGCTAGATGTGGGCAACTGGTGGTAGTTCAGTACGGTACGGAATACTGATGGAGGGTAAGCCGGCCGAAAAGCTGCATAGGCCTTTGCTGAAAATGTTGGTCGGCTGTACTTCTGTTAGCGAGATTCCTCTGAAAGGGAAGGTCGTAGAACTAACGCAAATGTCGCCATCTCTTGTGCAACTCAACTAACGAGAATAAGTTGGGAATTTTAGATCTTGGTATATCTTAGTATGAGGCACATTTGTTGGTTTTATAGAGTTGATCAAGGATAAAAAAAAGAAAGACAAGGATTAAAGTTAGAAGTACACTCAGCTGGGGAAAACGGGAAGCTTCAGCTTGCATCTAATGTAGTGAAGCAACACCCGGTGAATTATACGCCATCGATCGGATCTGATAGTGCCAAGACTTAGTATAAGTAAGCCTCGGGACATCAACTTCGATAATTGATACGAGAACTGGAACACTACATCATTCATTCATATTTACTTCTCAACGATTTAACTCAACATTACTCAGACAGAAAACAGAAATAATAAGTCGTTCTCATTTAACAGTAGCAAGCAAACACATCTCCCCTCCTAATAGATTCTATCACTAAATATACACCTATTAGACCATACATTTTTTACCCATCACCTGCCTAATAATACTCAAAATGACTACCGAAACAACCGTCCGAACTTTCTTCAACTCCCCTCAATTCGCCGTAGTAGGCGCAAGCACAAACCCCGCCAAGTTTGGTCATAAGGGTAAGGAAACCCCCTATTTAGCCCTCCATCCTCTTATTCGTTCATCTCCGTGCGCGTCATTCGGAGGCTCAAAGTGGCGTATTACACATATACACATAAGATACGACATAAATATAACTTCATGCTATATATCTACCTACCTACCTGTGTAAAGAACGAATTACTAACTATCCCAAAGTCTTCACTTGGTATCACGCGCACTCGCTTCCCGTAACGCCCATCAACCCAGCCAGCGCCAGCATCGAGACCCCTTCGGCGTGCACCCCACGGTGAAGTCCCTCGCGGACCTGCCCGACCCGCAGCACACGTCTCTGTCGGTCATCACGCCCGCGCCCGTGACCCTGAACGTGCTGAAGGAGGCCAAGAAGCTCGGCATCCCCGCCGTGTGGCTGCAGCCGGGGACGTGGGACGACGCGGTGATCGACTACGCGCGGGGCGCCGAGGGGCCGAGGACGGGGGCTACGGGGCGCCGTAGTCGCCGGGGACGGCGGGAACGGCCACGGCGGCTGGTGCGTGCTTGTCGACGGCGAGCGCGGCCTCAAGGCGGTGGGAAAACTGTGAGTCGACTTGTGCTTGCTACCTTCTGCGAGTTAGGCGCCGACAAAAGGCTTAAATTGCTAGGAAGGGGCTTGGGTTGGGAAAGCTTGTGGGAGCGATGTGCGCTCTGATGTGAGCGTGGCGACTTCGCGCCGATATCATATTCGACAGATAATTTTTCGTCACTAATTGATAGATTTCGATTGCATATTTCAAAGATGTGGGTTTTCTCAGCTAGGTACTTATCTTGGGATCTGTCAGCGATCCAGATTAACGGGAGCGTCAGATAAATACGAGCAAATTACTAGTCTCGGTAACTCTTGATACTGTTTGGGGGTCAAAATACCCAATGTATAACAACATCTAAGCTTATTGTGCTCACTTTCATTACATTCTGTCTATCTACCTGTGGTAATTAGGTACATGGCTTCTCATCCTATCCAACCACTTAAGCAGTGGTTTTCTTGCCAAAATACTTTGTCAGCGTATTTGACTGCTTTGGGACAGCGTCCTTCTTCGTCTTCTTCGGACTTCCTCCTTCAGGTTTCTTCCCTATCTCTAGGATGTCCATAAACTCTTCAAACTCTGCCTTGGGAACAATACCGCCACTAGCTTCTTTATGCCCTCTCGCGAATGATTCTCCAAGTCTTTCCCGTAGAGTTGGATTTGGTGCCTTCGCCGCAATTCCCTTTAATACTTCGATAATGTTCACCGGCGTGTCCCTCGCCTGCGCACTCCGAGGGACCCGACACGAGAAGTTGACCATGCCCGGAAGATAACCTTCATTAGCTACTAGGATCACCTCCAGCTTCGGTGCTCGAAGATACCCTGCCCAGCGCGTTGCTATCACGGGATGAATTTGCGCGGCGGAGTTGATGCGGAAAACAGCGATTTTGGTATCACTTGAGAATTTCGGGGCCGTATGGGTACATCGCTCTACCTCGGCATTTACTTCAGCCCTGGCAGCAAGAAGACTCTCGTTCTTAAGCAGTTCCTTAGGCGAGCTAGCAGAAGTCAGGACATCCCAGGCAGCGGGAACGTCATAGGCCGCGGTTCGACGGGGAGCGTTGATAAGCGATACGGCATCGTTTATTGCTTTTTTAGTATATGTCTTAAAAGTAACTTTCATATCTGGAAACGGTGGTTCCCATTTCAACGTATTGCCCAAGTCGCCGTGAGTGCCCATCGCGCATAACCAATCGCACTGGCTCTTCACTTCCTCGTGTAGCTCGTTGCAAATATGATAAGTAAGAAGTGAGCTCGTAGCGACTGGTGGAGAGTGGCACGCTGTGACGTGCTCTGAGCCCTCGGGGAAATCGTCCTCCAACGACCAATGATGGTCTATAATCAAGGCCTTGTGAGGGGAGTCTATTACTGGGGGTGACTTCCTCGATCCTTGATCTAAAATAAAGACATATTCAGGATGATGACTTGCCATGGCGATGCGCTCATTCTCTTCGTGAATATTACTACCTTTTTGAAGTAGATGTGCCGATATAAGATGAGGCTCTAGACCAAGCAAGACAAGGGTCTTCTGTAATATAGCACCTGAGGTTAACCCATCAGCATCCTTATCAGGGACAATCAAAGTCTTCTTTTTCGCAGACACGCTACATGCTAATTATTAGCTGAATGGCTATAATCGGTACTAGTCATAGAACATGCCATTCCAGAATGAAATTGCGAGCGCGCTCGATCTGAGTTCTTGGAGCGGGCCATATGATTTCGCCAGTTTCCTCATCTTGGATCGAAGGGGTAAGATGATACTCCGGGACTTCCGGTCGAGGTTTCTTAGCTTTTGGAGTGGCCTTCGATACTGTAGATGCACTACGCTTCATCTGTAGTGTTGCCAGCCCCTTGGTCGTGGCGGGTAAATATGTTTTCAAGTGAGGGCGAGTAGCAAACCGGTTGACAATCTTTTTGATAGTACCTGCGCGCCTCCTGATAAGAAAGGTCTCGAATGCCTTCGGTACGTTGGCATAACTGAATTTTGCAATCATAAGGCGCACTAATTAATTATATATCGAAGTCTATTACTATGGTTGATATCAGTGGAAGCTGTAGGTTAATTGAGACATGAAAGAGTCGAGTCAACGCCGATGACGTCAGCGACGGGACATTTTTAGTGGACGACTAGGACGAATTATTCAGCCTTAGACGTCAAGTTTGTCTTTTCTACAATTCTTTATCAATTTTTACTTATTTTCTCAGAAACAACTTCAAATTGAATAATGTAAATCAGCCAAGAAGAAATCTACAATTACACTAAATTCAAGGGCTATTTCTCACATATGAAGTCTTGAATACCTAATTAAGAGGATTATTCCATGTCGCCTTTAATTGAACTAGGTACCTTGAGGTAAATGCGCCACAGACCAAATACCTACATGGTTGTCCTTCGGTACTCTTACTCTCGAGTTGCAATTTCATCTTACGAGTGCCTCTTATCTAAGGTATAACCGATGTGTAAGGCCGAATCATTCGTTAGGGTCTTGGCCTTCTAAGTTATTTTAGGTGTTCTTTTGCATACCCCTTAACACTCAGCGATACTGCTTAACATGACGATGAAATATCTTGAAACGATGAGGCTAATGAATAAGGGTGTTATACTAGTCATAGCCATTCTTTAATCGCTTGTGTCAAGAGGTACGCCAACTCCACTTCGATGGTCTAGTCAACCTATGACTTACGTGCCATAGCTTTGCGCCGGGTGACTTCATTTACAACTATGAATCTTAAAAGTGCCCAAGCCGGTCATCCACACACTTGTTCTACTCACATATTGTGATAGCCATTACAGAACTCGACTCCTGAGTAGTACAATGAGGAACTCATACGCTCTAAAACATTATATAAACTCGATCTCCCCCGTGCCGAACCTCCAGTCCCTTCATTTCACATTTCTTTTTTACTCATCTCGACAGCAATCTCGAAAACCGCAAGAACGAAATATTCGGCATTTAGGAACGCAACTGCTTTATGAAGTCTTAACTTATACGGGCATCATGTGTAGATTGGTAGACCATATGTGTCGCACGTGCAAAACTCTCGTTTGGGGGCCAGAGTACGTTTGGACATGTGAGAATCATACAAAATGCTTGTCGATGCCGCGTCAAGTGCGCGATACTTATTGCGAGGCTCACAAAAGGAAGGAGCCAAGGCCGGATCCAAATCCAGACAAATCAGGAGAGTCACAGGGAGGAGGATCAAAATCTGGGGAATCGAAATGAACGCAACCAATTGCCTCTTAGTTTCGAGGCTCTTAAGTTGTAGGCTGGGGGAGACACCAGGTACCTAGGTAGTTACTGTATCTTCTAGAAGATTGAAGAACCTAGGACATTGTCGATGAGAAGTTATAGCTATCCAGGCGCCGACGTTTATGTTTACCTTGAAGTACTAGCTAGATAATTTCTAAGAATATAAATATCTCTGCCAATCTTTCTGCGCCGTCTTCCCTTTGGACCGTGAAGAACCACATTCAAAGATCAAGAAATGAGTCAACATTTTGATCTCTACTTCTTTCTAAAATATGGTATGGGGCGTTTTCTGATATCCCTAGTAAGCATGGTATCTAGTAGCTACCCCTATGAGACCCCGATACACTTAGATAAAGATAATACGCGAAGATATCATAATCATCGTATCTATGTCTTAGACTAAGACGACTGTTCAAAAATATTGATATAGATTATCACATTAGAAGATCGTTAGTAGCTATCCTATGGAGGGTAGTGTATAATTCTACACGTTACTCTTTTAAACAATAATCAGTCACGGATTCGCTTCTATATGTATGATTTATCGAGGTAACTTATTTAAACATGTATCACAAGAGGCTTCAATTACGGGCCAGCCTGGTGGACTATTGAATGGAATTGCTTGGTGAATGAATCGTAACCTCACTTCTACAATGAACGACATGACGTGAATTACATTACAAGTCACTCGTTATCCTATTCACAAGCCGAGTTAGATCTCTCGGAAAACTATTTATACTCGACCTTAGCAGCACCCAAACACAAAGTCTTACCTATCTGCCTACCTCAACAACAAAAAAAAACATCTCAACAAGCAAACAGCAAGCCATTTCCGCCTTCGGGAATAGCATACTTCCAGAATCGTTTACCGTCAAGAGCACCATGTGTAAGTTAGTCGACCACATGTGCCAAGTATGCGGGACCCTCGCTTGGGGACCCGAGTACGTCAAGACTTGCAAAGAACCCCAGAAATGCATGTCGATGCCAACTCAGAAGCGTGATGCGTATTGCACGACGCATAAGCCGCCTCCGCCACCACCGAGCGCTTATAGCGGCTCTTAACTGGAATCTTTGGACCGTATCGGGCGCTTCACAGCACACCTACCTACCTAGGTACCTAGTCATAGGCGATACCTGGAAAGCTTGGGGGATTGGAGTGTGAGGAAACCATACATGGGGACGAGTAGATAGTCTACTACATGTAGACCACCGCCTAGATTCCGGATGATATTGATCGAGCAAAGGACACTTTTTAGTACCTTGGCTACCTAGGTTAGAGTTCCTCGTGGAACACCTGCCTTTAAGAATATACATACCTTTACCCAAGTACTTATGCAATCCAAGGCTCAACTGCTTTGGGGAAATGTTGTTTACTCCCTTTATTCTTAGATAACAGAAAAAACTTACGAAATTCGTCTTATTACTAGATGCGAAGCCTGGGCAGTGGCAGTGCAGTACCTAGAGCACCAAGGGTTAACTTGACGCTGTGGGATATTACTTTGATTCGAACTCAGCTAGTGGACTGGAATCATCATTTTGGAGTCTCCGGACATAAGTGGAGGATCAGTACGATGGTTACTGCAGCCAGGCCTCATCTCCTATATTGTAACTAGTCGCCTACTGTCTTGTGGGATATTCGGTTCTCATAAACTGATTTGGCCACCAGACATCCAAGCCCAACTTCCATGCAACCTTCAAAACCCAATCCGATTCCCTTAGAAGCTGCCTACCGACAAGAATAATATCAGCCAGGGGCTGTCCCTTACCCTTTACGTCGGTTATCTCTTTCACTACCCTAAGGAATACCTGGGACTGGAGTATTGAGGTTGGATAGAGTCATTCTGACGACTTATCGACCTATTTACTTATATTCTCGTAAAGCGAGGCGCCAATGACTCCCCGAAATACCAAAGATCCTCTACAGATATATTTATATACGGAAGACCACGGATATAATAAATCTTGTTGGTAAATCTTAGAGATTTTAGATAACATCTTGTGGGCGGTCTTCCCTATGCCTTCGTCACTTCTCGAATGGGAACGAGGTGATCCTATACAGGGACCAACCCGGTCGAGTGGGGCCTGACCTTCGTTTATTTCCTCAATGGGAACGAGCAATGGGGGCCGATCTTCCCTATTCGTCACAATATTGATTGCGTACGGTCCCGCGTATCATGGTAAGCCGGTAAACTCGTAAGCCTCCAGCCCTTCCGTTGCCCCCCCTTTTTCTCCCGACAGTGGCCCGTGCCTGCAACAGCGGAATGGGAAAACAACTGCGCAATACCGATGCCTCCTAGAAGCACATTCATGCAACAAGAATTGACCTTTCATAAAATCCTGCCTTTAGTGATTTACGGTGCTACCATGATGGGAGATATTGAGGAAGAAACACAGATGTCTCATAAAGGTAGATTTTTGTTCATCACCAATAACGTACGTCCATTAGAGATAACCGCTCCCTCTAATCAGAGAGGAAAGAAGCGTTCACATCATAAGAGTCGCCATGGTTGTCTCGCTTGCAAGCGCCGAAGAGTCAAGGTTTGTGATACACTGCCGTTGATGACCCTCGAAATGCACATATCAATATGCAGCTTAATGCCATTTGCCTGCTAACATTTAGTTCTGCAGTGTGATGAGCAGTTTCCCTGCTCGAATTGTTTAAAGAGAAGTGAAAGATGCATATAATCAACAAATGATGCATACAAAAACGACAAGTCAAGTCCATGTATTTCTCAACCAACTAGTCATCCTATAGTAGATGACACCAGGATCAATTTACTCCATTTAGAGTTATTCTACCATTTTCAAAGAGATGTCACGAATACTCTTGCCTTCTCTGAAATCTGGTCGCAAGTTCTTCCGCGGTCATTCCAAGTGTGTCATATCTTTTTAATGTCTCTTCATTCTATCCGTATATCATCACAGTTGGCGACTAGAGAAGATTCGTGACGGATATATCAGTATCACATTAACTAAGAGAGATGTAATAGGAACCTTATCTCATGTGCACGATTCTCTGCCTCTCAGCAACCCACCTCTCTACTCTACGACCTCAAGTCCCTCGCTACTCTCGCGTCGCTCTTCAACTATTAGCAAAGTCGGCTTCGCTCTTTAGAGGGAAGCTATTCAATCCTCTCACAGCCGAGAATATTGAAGCTCTGATAGCCACTTCTGTCCTCATGCACTACATCTCGTGGAGCCATGTGGAGTTCCTTGAGGAAAAGGGTCAGTTCTCCAACTACGAAGAACGCGGCAGCTTGATTACGTGTCTCTCACAGGATCCCCTCTTACAGCTAAGTTCAGGGGTACGAGGAATATTTTCTGAAGCATACCCGATCCTCTGGGGTAGCAACAGCTTGTTCCTCTCCGCAAGCCTCTATAGTCCGAGGACTGCGATAGAACAGACTATCTTGCAACACGGGGATGACCCTAATAGATTCGTGAGCTACTTCGTGGCAATTTGGGATAACCCCCTCTACCAGCCCCAATCACTTGGAAAACAAAGAGAGGCACAAGAGCAGTCATCTTCCTCGAGTCTCGATACTTCCATCAATGAAGAAAAGGGGGAAAGTTATACTTGCACCATGGCAAAATTAAACTATGTGTGCTCTGCTTCCCAAACATGGACGTCTCGGTTGTGCAAGACGCGGAAATCCCAAAAGGACGGCAACCTAGGTCTAGATATAGATACAGCCGACACTCAAACAACACCGACGTCGTCGCATTACATCGCGAACCCCCAGCGGATGGCTTTTGAGAGCGTTGCTAAGAGATTATCGCTTCTCTTAAGCCTAGTCTCTATATCTATCTCTAGTGGCGAGTCGCCCCAGAGATTGGCGTACCTCCAACCTGACATTGAGCGTTGTTTCTTTACCTTTCCCGTTCTTTGTAGCGTAATCTTCCGCAAGCTCATTCACAAACACGACCCCCGAGTTTTGGTCGTACTCCAGCACTTTTATCGGGCCGCAAATATTCTGCTTACCGGCTCGACTTCTTGGTGGGCTCGCCCAAGGAGCCGCGTCATCGAGTCTTTGATTTTGCAAGACCTGACATCAAGGGGGTTACAAAGGTGCGTCTTGATAGGAGTCGAGGGTGGAGAGCCAACTTAATGATGGCAGCCCGGTTGTTGGCTCTTTAGAGTTAAAATGCTTCAATAGCAGCTGTTGATGTGGTTAGGATACATGGCGTTGTATATAGTCTGTTGCGAGGGACCCTCGATGATAAATCTCATTATCACTATCGTGATGCTGTAACTTTAGCCAAAATAGCAGCCTTGCCTTTTCTCTAGATGTAGGCCTGTGTGTATCCAATTCATTCTTTTAAAGTAACTTAAACATAACGCTCCTTGATGTTGCCTTCTCGGTTTGGATTTTACAGTCAATCATTCACCGCATGGCTTCTAATACACCACTTATTATTCCTTCCTTGTTAAAGCATAATATCACAAGACTTAAATAATAACAAGATGGCTATATCCAGATGTTTTGATGCGAATTGGCCTAGACCGTTCTCTTCGCAAGCCTTCTACGTACGGGATATGTGCCGAAGCCGAGCTTAGGCTAAATCATGTCGCGATCACGACTTTACTTAAACTCGCACGCATCCCGCACCCGACGTAGTAACACGGAAGCTCTACTATACACTAGACCAGCTCATCCACCGGAAGACTTGGGCGTGTTCCTGATGAACCTGAGGCAGGGAAATCATTGCCAGAATAAATACCACTTACCTCCAGCACTTTGGTAATGTAACTAAACATCCTTGCTTTTCAACTGTAGTCCTTTTTCTATAGCATATCCGTGCCAATTCTTAAATCCTTCGATTAAGGGATCGTCTATAATAGTTCGAGGAAAATATTACTTATGATGCTGTTCCAGCCTTTTGCCGTCGCGCTCCTTGCCACAGCTGCCTCCGCCAGCCCCGTAGCTCCGCGACAGTCATCGGGTCCTGGCACAACACTGCAGTCGGGATGGTACTGGATTCGCGCAGTAGCTGCGCCTAACTTCCACAAGTACCTCCAGACCAAGCCGGCTTATGCGCCAGGCACGGCGATCCTTGAGAGCTACAAGACCGCGGGGCAATTTAACGTTAAGGACGGACAGTTGGTCGCTAATACCGGCGACGGGAACGCACCGCTATATCTGCACGTCGAGAAACCAGCCGACTTAGCGAACCCTCCGCGAACACTCGCTACCTCGTTCAACACTACGGAGAACACATTCGGCACTTTTGTTTTCCAAGGAGACGCCCTTACTTGGAGCGTCCCGGATATCAACCGACAGAACCTGGCTGCTTGGCTCGTCTGCCAAAACCAGGCGCTATTCATCAACACCGGCGCCTATGGCTACCAGACTCCCGCTGGGTGCTCAGACCAAACTGTAAGAAAATTCTCTGTCTTCTACATGTGTCTTTCATTGTCCGAGCTGCAATGCAGAAAGTAACGTACTGACAAAGTGACAGATTCACTATTACAATGACGCGCATGCGAATGAGTGATGCATAAGCTTGGATTGAATATGAATTTAATAATAGTGTGTATCTGTATATAGTATCGGGTTGCAGTTGAGTGACACGAATTATCAATATATTCTATTCAGGATCAATGGTGCTGTGAGTCTGATATTGAATTCCCCAAGAGATTTCTCATCAGCGCACATACGAAATACCTACATCTCACTTATCAATCACATATTTGTGTAACTTGTGCAGCTTAGCCAGCGTAACACATCTTAGGTGACTTGTATTTTATACGTTTCATACGCTGGAGTTTGAATCGTCCTATACATATAGGGGTAACCCCAAGCAAGCACAATCCAACACGACCAAGTCTTTGTTCAACTAAGGTAACACCAGAGTAGAGAATGACTAATTACAAATGACTTGTCATGCATAATATCTTGATAAAGTCTCCTTTCAAGTTGTATAATTCAGATAGATGAATCTCTTGTTCCAGGTTAAAGCAACTCAGCTCATGACAATGCGGGACTCAAAGGAGGTAGGGGACAATGCTATTCTCTCTCAGGTCAGAGATGACAAAGACTCCTTACACAAGGAAAATGACTCAGCACCAAGAAAGCAAACAATACCGATTCACGGGAGCGCTGGGCTTAGACTTTGCAGCCCCAGGAAGATAATGAATTTATATAAACAAGCGAACAAGTAACTGAAGGGACTTTGACGTCAGAGTTGAAACTCTTTAGCATCCAAGTCCATTCAATACCAGGGGCCTCGACTACGTTTCTCGCAGCGGTGCTTTACTCTCTCATGACTTTCTACTCTCGAATCGTGCCGTACTCTATAACCCGTAACATTTCCGCTTCTAGATTCCCAGTAGCTATAAAAGTTGCTCCGTTACCAAAAAGTAGTTCATTCCTTAGCTGGTTCTTAAGGAAACAACCTCAGCAAACCCTCCCATACTAGAGTCGGTATATCTCGGACGCACGCTCGAATTTACCTTCATCATGTTTCTCCGGTTCAATCTCCTGGCGAAGTTCAGGGAATGGCTCCCGCGGATGTGGGAGGAAGACTATTTGCCATTCTACAGAACCGTATGTAATGGCATCTACCTCATCGTATCAACATACGCCCGGCTTCTTTGGAATGCCTTAGACGAGTTGATCGAGCCGCTCGTGATCTTCTCCCAACGAATAAGGGCTATACTCGTCGGGGCCTTTAACGCATCAGTCGGGCTACTTAATTATCTCACGCAAAATCACACCATAAATCTATCCGTAGTTATACGCGAGTATGCGCTCTTCATCGTTCGCGTTTCCCTACGTACTGCGGATAGCGAACTATACCGGGTCATGTATGCCATAATAGACCTACTGACGATCGCCCTCCAAGTGGGGTTCTGGTTGCTGTGTATATATTCTACAATGGAAAGGAAGCTGGAGTCTGCCCCGATACCACAGCCGCGCCCGCTGAGTTGGACGGCAGAAGACCATATAAGCCAATATTTCCAGAATGCGGAACGGTCGGGGAATAGGCCGCGATGGAGGTACACGGCTGATGGCGGAGTTGTGAAGATGCCAAGTTATGTCTTCAGTTAATATATTATTCCAGCCTCGCACACGCAGCGTAGACACCTTGCTTGAGAAAGAAATAGAAATGGGTATATAGGTAGGAAGATAAATAAGGTATATAAGGTATGAATGGAATTTCAAAAAGAAAAAAACAAGTTTTCCTGTTTGTTAAGGGGGTCGAACGCCGGTCCGATGCTATGCGATATGCCGTGATTTTTTGAAGCCGTATGCAATGCTGTACCATGTCTCATATGCGTCGTTTATTTCGTTTCTAGAAACCCATCTCCTCGTCGCTATCCTCGTCTCCTCCACCATTAGCTCTTTCTTCCTCCTCTTCCCTCCTACTCGCCTCGGCGCTCGCGCCTAGCTTCCTCACGCCTTCGACGACGCCCAACACGAACCCTCTGCTTTCGGCTAATTCCATGGCCCCGACACCTCGCAGGTTGAGCACGCCGCCACCACCTTCTAAATGGACGGTACTGCCGCGCATTTTCGCGGCCCGTACTTCTTGTAGATCACGCAATAAAGTTCGAACTTCGGCTGCGTTAGGTATATCGTCGGCGGCGTGCGCGAGTAAAGTCTCTGAAAGTTCTAGCCAGTGATAGGGTAGGTAGCCCGAGGGGGCGTCTTGTGTACACGAGGGGAGAAAGGGTGGTGATAAAACCATATCCCCAGGTTTTAACTCGGACGAGGCTTGCGCATATGGTCTCGCTCCACCCCTCCCGTCAGACTTCATTGGGGGTGGTGGTGGTGGGGAGAATGCCACAGGATCGATATTGGTTTCGTAATGAATTATATCCTTGAGTGAATCTGGGTGTAGCCAAGGTGGTGCAACGATATTCGCACGACGTTGTTTCTTAAGTAAAAGCGCAAGCCATAAGGGAAGTTGAGCGCGATGCGGGGGGCGTAAAGCTGGTGTTTTACCCTGAATAGTGGGAATTGTGTCTCGTTAGCTAAATCTGCTTTGATGATGGCGGGGTGGTAATGGTGGTGATGGTGGGGTTATTTTGGATTGGATTATTTACACTGAGTAATGGAATTGATTCTAATCTTTGGCGAGGAACGACAGTAACCATCTCCATCTCACAGAGGAAAGCTACCTCGGTTGGCACAAGGCCAGGTGGTAATGGGAGGGCCATATTTTTTTGGTTGAATAAAGGAATTAGTGAAGCTTCGCCGTAAAGCGAGGCTAGAGCGGGAGAGACGCGACGGCGATAAAGAAAGACCTATGTGACGCGCTATCAGACACTCCTAATTGAATTAATTGATTTAAAGTCATATCCTTGTGGCGGTGCAAAATTGTGGCACTTGCTCTTTTCTTCTTCTTTTTTCTGTGCTTGTTTTTGTTAGAGTTATTCCAATTCATCCAACTCCAAAATTCCATTTCATTACGTTAGAGGTATCTAATACTATTTAACGTCTCCACAAAGAATAACGCTATCACATGCTTGGAAATAGTACCTACACAATGAAGAATTAGGTGTTCTATTGTTTTGAAATTCTCAACCATCTAACCTAGAATTATACCCTCTTTAACCAAAGATTCTAATAGGCCTTCCCAGAGTGGCCGGGTTATTGAAACGCAGACCAATATCCAAAGAAGAAATCTGTTTGATCTCATCGTCGCTCAAATCGAAGGAGCAGCACTCGAGGTTTTGCTTTAGTCGATCAACGCTGTTCGACTTAGGGATGACAATGATGTTGCGTTGAGTACACCATCGAAGCAGAACTTGCCCGGGGTCTTGCCGTGCTTCTCTGCGACACTCTTTACCACGTCTGTCTCGAATAGGGGCTTAACCTCTTTAGCCGTAGCGTTGTCCAACTCGATGAAGCTCTGCGGGCCAAATGTCGAGTAACCAGTTACGGCAATGTTGTTTTCTTGCGCCAAAGCGATAAGGCCTGGCTGAGTTAGGTACGGGTGGTGCTCAATCTGCAAGACACTCGGGTGAATCTTCGCATACGACAGCAAGTCGTAGATCAGCTGAGGCTGGAAGTTTGATACGCCGATGCTCCTGACGAAGCCATTGGGGTTCTCCTTAGTCTGAACCAGATCCTCCAAAGCCTTCCAGGTCTCCGAGATAGGTACCTTGGCTAGCGGAGTAACCTTAGTCTGTTCTTTGTCAGACCAGAAGCAAGGAAATCGGATCTTGTCGAAGGGAATAAACTCTAGCGCGATGGGGAAGTGGATCAAGAACAGGTCCAAGTATCCTAAACCCCACGCTTCGTTTTCTAGCTTCGCCATCTCATGCGCATGTTCGCGGGCGTGGTAGTTGTTCCATAACTTTGATGTGATGAACAAGTCTTCTCGCTTCACTATGCCCTCTTCGATAGCTCTCCGCACACCTTTGCCAGCCTCGGCACTATTTGTGTAATCCCAAGCGCCATCAATGTGTCTGTAACCTAACTTGATCGCATTGTAGACTATCGAGCAGAAAATTAGGTATCAGCGACTGCCCATATTCAATAATATTTGAAAAATGCTAAGGGAGACATACCTTGATCAGCACAGGTTTCGTTCGGTACTTTCCAGATACCGAAGCCAACTAAGGGCATTTCCTATTGTCATTAGTCTCGACCACAGAAGTAGACAGGGAGCATCGCATACATAGCCAGAGGCCAGCTTTACGGTGGGAGTCTTCGTTGCCATGGTTAGCGGGTAACTGGTGAGCTATTTCTTAAGATTCAAGAGAGAAAAGTCTAAGAAAAAGTTTTAAGAAAGTGAAAGCAACCCAAATTTATACATAAAAGATGTCAAATTTCACTTTCAGATTTCTCCACCTATAGTTTTGAGCAATTGAGTTCGCGATGAGGGGTTGGGAGGACTGAGGGGCAGTGAATCGGATTCTATTACACCATGACGTTAGTTTTCTGTATAGTCTTACGGCTTCTGTGGGGCTCCAACGCTTCCACTTAACTATTTAGGATGGCGCGCCGGTTCTCAAGTATCTCCCCCGTAGGCTCGGGCTAGCTTCCCGTTGCAGCGAATGTGCGAAAGCCCCCTTTTCGAGTCACGCCGTAACTGAAAGGGGCCGATAAGGTACTGTGATGACCGATGATAGGCGTATATACTGCAATACATACATATCTAGGTATGTATCTCTGTAAGCCACCGGGAATTACCTGCGAAGTTGAATCAAACGGCGTGGTGACGTGATCAAGCTGACCTGGTCGTATCTATCTTCTACGCTTATACACCATGATTATAAGAAGTATGATGTCTGATATTGGGAATTTTTAAAACGAGCGAGCGAATCATAAGCAAAACCCCATTTTACTGTGTCAATCTATCGAGTCTGTTGCTTTATACATCAACTATAAGTACAGTTACCAGGCCAATAAACCGTTAACCTTGTTGGTCAACCAAGACCAAATTAGGAAGTTTCCTTTAATATCATTGGTTACTCGTAGCTCTTAGCGCCGCTTTATAAGACATACACAAAAAGACATAATAGGAATAACGTCCGCCATATGTCAGAGTTAGCTCCCGAGGGTTGACCGAAAGGGTACTCGTCTCTCTAGATAAGGCATACCGTCCTATCGTGTGAAGAGTGAAGATTCGTCTATATATATATATATATATATATACTTGAGCGTAAAGAATCATGGCAACTCATATTCTGTTACATGAGACTTAATAGGAAGGTTGGTTAGACCACCTGACGTTGCATTGACCATATTTACCTTTACTCTTAAGACTATCCAATTCAATATAGACTAAATAGAATAATTGCGTTTTATGAGATTGCTCGTGCTTATCTATCATATCTCTAAGACGGTTCGGCAGCCAACATATGTACATCTGTTACTAGAGTTGCGATATGAAACGCCACCACTCGAACGTTAAACCGACCGGACTGAATCTTCGGCGGGTAGAAACCCTTGAAACTTGAAGTAAATATGGTTTACAACCTGTATCTTTAGCAATCCTAAGTTCTAAGGGGCAGATCGATACCCGAAGCACATCTAATATTACTCTCTCGTAGGGACGAGAACTCGATCAAGGTTATCCAGGTAAACATGTTATAGGTTTACACAGGCACTCGATAACAGATGTTGATGTGGAAGATGCTGGTGTAAAGGTGACCTAGTATGAGACTACCTAGCATCGGGTCGTTACGACATTTGGGGTAGATGAGGCTTAGTCTACCACCATCTAGATTACCGAGTCGCGACACGTCGGCCACATAATCGAACTTCCTGTTGTGAAATCGGGTAATTCGAATAGTTCTCGAACCTCATACTTGACGGTACCAGATTGATTTATCCAGGGACCATGTAGTTATTACGTGCAACTTGGGTCGGGAAGGATGGCATATCTGCATGAGCCTTTTTTTTCTCACACCAGCTTTGCTAATACCGCAAATACTAACAGCCGATATCTCCTAGACAGTTTGGGAGCATATAAATTACATGTTAATCTATAACATAAGGGAAGCCCCTACGACACCCTTTGCTTTTACCCTGAATTCCTAAGTTAGGCTAGCGGTGATCCGATCAGACAGGCTATTATCCAGTTGTGACGGGTTTACGTCTAATGGTTCGAGTACTGGCTTTGCTAACTCTTGTTCGCTAAATCTTACGCCGACCATTATGTACTTCTCCTATACCGAAGAGTCCGAAGGCTGGAGTTTTAAAAAGACAACATTATTCTAGTTTTGTTTTGCTTTGATATGATGATCTTGTTAGACGTAGTTGAGTTAGCGAAAGGGAAAAAGCTGTGTGACCATTCACATTCGCCTTCTCCCCCAATTCAGGGTTCCCCTGTCTCTTCCCCCACAAACCAGGATCCCGGGTGGTTACCATCCGCTACCATCCGCCTTTTGCACGCATAGGACGCACTACTGTAATGCCCTGTTGCTCGATCCACACCAGCTAGGAGACTTACAATCACATAATGCCGACGTATTTGTGTCACGGCTTTCGTTGGCATCGGACAAGTATACGGTATTTTGTGGTTATTCAGAATCTTGACGACGTCGCTTCAGAATGGATTATAGCGCGGCAGAGCCCTCTCGCCATCCTTAACCAATTTTACGAGCTATTCGACTTTCTACCTCCCTGTCCTCGCCCGGCGCGAAATCTAAGCCCATCACCACTTCATATTCGCAATCAATTTCCAACAATAAATGGTTATGTCCACTCACACACGCCTTCATGCAGCAGCCAGGTGTACAGGGAGGATGGTGTCGCCCGATTTGAAAATAGCGAGAACGGAAATGGCAGCCGACAGGGCAAATTATCGAAACGCAGTAAAGCTTCGGGGCAGCTATCGACAGCTAAGCGACGCGACAAATTATCTCTCTTCCCACCTTTGGAGCCACCAGATGCCAACGACGACGTACCATTTAACGATTGGTCTATAGTAAAGTTCCTCGAAGAGTTCGATCCATCAGATTTGACTACCGTGAGCGGACAGTGGGCATATATCGCAGATTATATGGTACGCATAGATACTTCGGTTTCGGTTGCGGAAGAGATAAGTCGATACGAAGCACGGATGAAGACGGAACTTTATAAGCCCATGAGCGGCATGAGTGAAGAAACCGGCCACAGGACGAATACATTTGGTAATAAGAAGGCGGGTTGGTTTGAGAAACTTCGCGACCAACTGCAAAGAAAAGAAAGTATTAGATGGTACATTGTGGTATGCGGTGATGAAGAGCGCGCTGGCGTTGAATTAGCTGAGAGCCAGGAAGCGAAGGGTGGAAGGAGTAAAGCTAATGGCAACGACAGCCAATCATCCCGTACAATTATCGAGGATGGATTCGAATTTCGTTTCCCGGAACTGTTACTACCGCGCCGGCTTACAGAGCAAGGGCCGAGACGTCGTAGGGCTGAGAAAAGTATGACCAAGCAGAGTCAGACAGTTTTACCCGATAAGGGGCAGCCAGTCATCCCCCCTCCTCCTGCTCCTCTACAAGTCGCTCATAAAATGTCGATGGATCACGCTATCAAGCAGACGACATCCAGGTTCAGTGGTAGACTCAGAAGGCTATTCCTAGGGCGAAAACCTAATGAGCTAACCTGAGAGATGTGAATGGCTCAGCCATTAGTTCTTTCAACATATTGAACCTAGCGCCCTCTTCTCAGAGTATTCAAGTTTCTCAAAAGGACGCTGCGGGAGGTCAGCATCATCATTCGTTACACAATGATGTGCCTCTACGAAGCCGCGGTATTCCACACCAGTATCGAACTACGGATCTCCCTATTGTATTGATCGAGTTTTCTGTTCGTCAACTGCAGCACGACTAACTTGACCTTGGCATTAGCCACGCGTACTCTATGTGGACTTTCCACATGCATGTCTTTGCCAAAGACTTCGACGGTAGCTGCCACCATGATGTTGGATGCGCTCCCTTATCACTGGAGATTAGGAGTAAAGTTAAATACTAGGCAAGAGCCCTATGTGGCGCCTCGGGATCTGGTGTGGACGGAAAGGACCAGAAGCTTTTTCTCCTTTCGTCGCCTTCTTCTAGTGCCATCAACTATCCCCTAACTCGGTCAAGCCAACTCTTTATGGCTAGGTATTCAATCTATCGCATCTCTCTTCACAGTTATTACTTCTGGAATCGTATGCTCCAATAGTAGCAATGGAGGCGAGTTCAACGATCACCCCCGGGCGCATTCCCCGAAGGAGATCCACGGCAGCATTACAGGCACACCAGCGGACGGGTTACAAGAACCGCCTCGCTGCAGTCCTTCACCAATTCATCGACTACCTACCGAGATTATAATATGTATTGTCGAGTGTTTGCGACTTCCAGTTCAAGACGTCATGTCCGTAACACCGCCGGCTGAGTTTCTAATACACCGCAAAGCCCTCTACAACCTCTGTCTCACTTCTCATCTCTTTCGCGAAGCTGCGAGGCCACTCCTTTATCAGACCGTTGTCTTTTTCCTCTATTCTCGAAGCACGAATAACCTTTTTCTCGCTCTCCCTCATAGCGGCGTGAAGGATTTGGTGTTCCTGGTTCGTACCCTACTCTGGAACCACCAATACTGTAGGTACATCGAAAACATAATTTGTCCGGCGGGTATGGGATACCAAAATATAGGGACCGGAGGGTACACATAGTATGAGAAAACCATGTAAGTAATATCCAAAATTGATTTATCATTACCTACTTTGTTTCAAGACCCTTTATACATATTGGATAAGATGTCGCTTCTGTAAAATTCATCGTCTCTGCCCAACAGCCGCGAGCCGTTCCAAAAGCTATTACTAATTTCAGATGCTATAGTGCCGTGAATTCGCTTCTTTCTGGCTTCCCGCCCCAGCATGAGCTTACAAACCGCCAAAAGTTTATAATGGACACGGCTCTTTTAGATGACCACAGTATACGGATATTCTCAACTATCAAGGCAATGTCATTAACCCAGAGGTTCTTAGGGGCTCTTGTCTGTCTATCCTATAACCTTCGCATACTCCTTCTATATAGGAATGAACGCACCCCTTTTCTGATTCTGAATAACATTGTGTACCAAGCAATGGAGAAAAGTAGATATGCCATTCTTCCTCGACTTACGACGCTACATATCCAACAGCTCGACTATTCTGATTTCTTCCCTGGACTCGGCATAGATATGGCACCAGAGCTTCTTGAGATTGGAAATTTCCACCGACTCCAAATCTGGCGTGACGGAGGATATATTACCTTAGGTAGCGATCATTCGTGGATCAGAAAAGTCAAAGAGCTAAAACTGGTGACCTATAGTGAGTATCGCCTGGATTCTTTAATTAGATCGATATTCGATATGGTTAGAAAATGCCCCCACTGACTACGGATCACATAGTCGATGCTGAAACTGTACTCCGTATCTGCGAGTCCGCTGTTAGACTAGAAAGTTTCTCG
Source organism: Entonaema liquescens (assembly GCA_902805475.1). Classification (NCBI taxonomy): domain Eukaryota; kingdom Fungi; phylum Ascomycota; class Sordariomycetes; order Xylariales; family Xylariaceae; genus Entonaema; species Entonaema liquescens. Next base: position 2,229,316 of record CADCSX010000006.1, read on the forward strand.
TTGATCGTATCGAAGGCCAGTGACTTCTACCGTCCTCTGCCGCCGATAAACAAAGATCTCAACTGCGCACTAGAAAAGCTTGCCAAAACCTTGAAGGTCTTGGAGTTAAGGACTTGTAAAAACACATGGTTTTTAGGCCAACTTGGGTCGTCTAGAGTTCTCAGCTGCTTGCCTAAACTTACAAAGCTTGAGACACTGACGGTCGAAATACCGCTTGTAACCGGAATCAAATTCGATATAGGCGACATGACGATGTCCGAAAGACTTCCTCCAAACCTCATCTCGCTTGGGGCGGTCGAGATGTGGTGGTCTTCAGGATTGGGTGTCTTTCGAAGAAATAATATAATGCAAAGTCTTTGCACTAAGTTCGCCTCCGAGCTTCAATCAAAATCGATGCCCAGTTTAAAGCATATTCGCTATGTTCCGAGCCTTACGGAGTGTTGTGTTCATCCCAAACAGGTTGGCAAAGCCAAGGCTTTATTTGAATATAAGGGTCGCGTATCGTTCTCTCGCGAGATGGATGACTTACCAGAAGAGTTTTTTATAAAAAGGATGATATAGCTATGGCCTATTGGGGGTAAATATGATAGACTCCCCAGCGGAAAACACTCGCTAGAGATATCTAGCAAGAATGCTTGATGAAGCGATATTAAACCAATAGCGCGTATATAGTCATAATGAAGTATATCATACAGTCTTACATTATTTGGAAATAGTTCCGGAAACTCCAGTAATTATTGGGCTAGGTAAGTTGTAACATTCCTAAGATCTACCATTGATTTTAACATTAACTACGAGAATTTCTGTTGTTGAGACCTTTAGGAGACAGCATGACAACGATATTCTACTACCTACCAATAATAACCTCTCATTATCTTCACAACATAAACCAATGTACAGCATGTCCCCGCCAAATCCATACTTCCTTTTCCTTCCTAGTTCGTCACAATAAAAATCCGTACTAAATATCTTTGGTCTACATTGGGTACAGTTACTAATGCGACTAGCTGTCAAGTTGGCTGCCGGCAAGCCAGGTACCCCATTTGATGACGGCCGACCTACAGGGGGTTCCTGACAGGGTCTGCCGCTAATCCGCAATCCCGCGTACCTATGAAAGGGGAAAGAAATCTCCGAAGGAGCTGCGTTGCCCTTGGCCACTTCACACCGCGAGTTTTTTTTTTTTTTTTATTGTTCGAATCCTTCTCCGTCCCCGTTCCCTTCCACAGCTAGGTACCTAGGTTGGTAGGCTATCTACCTATGATAGCTTCGATACAGATATCCGTCGGGGAGGGGGGGAACCGGGGGTATGTTCCGGGTTTATAAGTAGGTGTGCATGAAAGCACATGCAAGTATGCAAATGCGGAGCCCCGCAAAGGGGCCTCGACATCACGGGATCGGAGATTACTTGTTTATTTTTATTTATGTTCTACCTATGTGTCTATTTCTTCAATTATGCGTCGTGTAAGGTATGTGTGTTACTGATCCCCCTCACGTATGTTCTTGTTAGCGGAACGAAAGCCTCCTAGAAAGCGCATGGAAGTGAGTGAGCCTGGCAGATGGACCATCCGAGGATGGCATCTACATATTTGAACGTCTAGACTGCTCAATGAAGTTATTCAATTGCGTCTCGCTTATTTCTTCCCACGTGCTAGATGACGAGACTCTGTTGCCCGATATGGTGGGTTAGATCTCAAAATAGCACGCGATATTTATAAAGGCAAGTGGGTAAAGTTGTATAAATAGAAGTAGGTATTCATATTATATATATCTGAAAATCGATTGGGTATAGATGACGACGTGGTTTGTCTCGACTCATTAATTTTTGTCATTGCCTCGTAACCTCCCGCCATCAAGTATAAGCCGCTCTCCGAGATATGATTTCCCGCTACATCTCTCTGCCTTTGAATTAACCATGATGATGACGATGCAGCCTCTGTAGACCAGAACGCTTGGGAATAACGCCGATAGCGCCGAATAACACTCTCAAGACTGCATCCGAAGGGGAGTTGAATAGTACACATTGGTTATGCTCAACCAAGAAACATACATGCAACCAAGTGTGAAGAATAGGTTATACAACAATGTAAGGGTGCGAAATCCTGGGGAGGGGTTGGAAGAGCCAGCCGGCTGGCCTTGTTTTCCTTTGATCCAAGACCCTCTAAGATGCTCCTTGCCGATGACTTCATCGGCCCTCATGATGCCGTTGTGAATGGTAGTAGTGTGTTAAGTAAGGGTAGTAAGGGTAGTGTTAGGAAGACGAGAATAGGGATGAGAATAGCCGCGCATGCCCTCAGATGGCGATACGACGTATAGGATAACGTCCGCGAGTATTTCTCCAACTCTAGAAAAACATGAAATATTAGGTGACGGTCGTGAAATCCGACCCTTCGCCTTCGCATATTCGGTGATGAGGGAACTATGTGAACAGGTATATGAGCAGGGTTATCGGGAATCCGGACCGTAAAGCCTAGCCATCCAGCCATCCCCCAGACCAAGAGTTTTCCCCGCCAACCACGCTGAGCCAGTCCACCCCCAGGATGCAACCCCAGAGCACCGCAGTGCTGCCAAAGCGCTGCAGTCTGCTACTTTGGCGGCCCTAGGCCCTTTTTCAACGGCCTTGTCCCTGGGGATTCGTCAATCATCTAAGAAATCAGCCACGGAGGGACTTGATCCCTAGGGATCCGACAAGGCTGAAAAGGAATCCGGTGGCTAGTCGCACAAGTTAGTTGCCATAACCTCCCTAATCGAGCGTCGTATCGCAGCTTGCATGCCCCGGGAGAAGTCCTCGTGCAATAGAGACAGCGCATTTCGAGCATAGCCGAGAACTGCTGAACGGGAATCTCTGCAAGCACCTGCACTCGTTCCTAGATACGCGAACCGGCCGGCCCAGACAGCGGGTAGATATGACATCGTAAAAGTTAACACTGCCATGCAGACTACAGACGTAGAGGTGGTGGAAATTTCGGGGTCAAGAGGGCAGCATCCGATCGTCGTGACCTCTAAAAGCATTCGGACCGGACGTGCCCATAAACATTGTCCCATCAGGACTGGCACACTGCGTCATACTCGACGGTGTTATCAACCGTTCAGGAATGTTCGCCTGCGGACTTCGGCCTCCTTGATGATCTCGGCAGCCAAACTCAAGCTGGGTGCCAGTATTGCCATCCTCTCAATGTCCATAATTACGTCATTGATGATTTGATCGATGACTTCACGGTGAGGTACAAGCGTCAACAGTATGTTAGATAGCGACGGTGACATAGTAGCCCCCATTACCAGTAATGTCTGTGAAACAATAGAGAGAGCGCCCTGCCAAAGGTAGGGCATATGACCGGCGTGACTACGGTCAAATCGTTAGATTGGGTCAAGAATTTGAAGAGCCGGGAACTGAGCATGAGGCTAGGGGAGAATTGTCCAATCATGAAGAGGGAGTTCTACTTACTGTGCAGATATGTGCTCCAATTGCCTGATTGAGGCTTCGAGGCACTTATGACAGCTATCCCGCACTGAGGGATCCAATACGGCTTGCTCGTTATCGAGCACCGCCAAGATATACGGACGGTAGATAATGGTTCGGCAAGCGAAGAAACGTAATCGTAGCACCGTTTGCACCGGGTCCGGTAGAGTCGTACGGGTGAACGGGAATTGAAGGGCCAAAGGGAGACTTTCATACCACTGCGTAAGCTGAAAGTCCAACTCCGCGACAACAGGTTCTAAACTCGTAGTTGAAGCCATAGAATCCTTGGAGTAAATGAGCTGGCTGACTCTATTGAGAAGTCTTCTTAGAGCAATCTCAGCCAAGAAATACCAGAGGTCATCCCGACCGACCGCTTCGGATTCTTCCCCTTGAAATCCACCAGGGAGTCCAACGTTTTCCTCGAATTGAACTACTCCGGAATGGGGTAAGTCTAATTCCGCGAGAAGATCGCTTTCAAAAAGTAGAGCGTTCCAGTAAATTCTTTCTAAGAGTTCTCTTTGGTCCTCCGGCACCCGAGTAGGAGTCATGAGTAAGAGTTGTAGTTTGCTGCTCACCGTGCAAAGCAAATTCCATGCTTCCAGCGGTCTTACTAGGTAGAAAAGATATGCAGCGGCCAATAAATGACATTGAGCAGCTAGAACGCTATTCGCAGTCATCATGCCAGGTAAAAGTGACCATGCAGCCGTAAAATATTGCAGGCCTGGAGGGTCCTCTTGAGGCACAATCCTAGATATACTACCGCGTAGACTCGCCTGACCGAGTGAAAGTACTAGTAGCACGATACAGCTCTCTGGGCCTTCGCGAAATCCGGTTGATAATGCCGTACGATAGTGGCTCCTCCAAGTGAAAGGATTAACGCAGGCATACCATACGTTCACTCTCTCGAAATAAGCTTCGATATAAGCGTTGGTATTCGATAGGTCGACGCAAGGAGTCTTGGCCAACGAATGTAGCGGTTCTCGCGCCATCTCAAGTTGTAGAATGATCTGTGGATCGTACGGGCGTCCGATCAGATCCCGAATCAACGGCCATTGTAGCAGATGAAGCGCGGCGTTGGTGTGAACTTTCGGCATTGTAGAGATGTTAGTACCTTGAGGATGACTTGTCCATGTACCTAAGCCACCGCTCGGTATAATAGAGACAAAGTTACCAGAAGAGTTCTGAATCATGACATTATCCCCGCTGAGAGCCGTCCCGTTACTTATGGGCGGGGAATCGTGGGTAATCTGCATCGCGTTCGGGTGACCGTTTGCTAAATTGATCTGAAGAAGACTCTCGATTCGATTCAGCCGCTCGAGAATAAGCTTGTCGCCAGCGTCAAGCTTGATTCCGGGTTCTCGATATATGCACTCCGCTCCCAGCTCCGTACACAATTTACATTTTGGTTTAGTGCCGTCACATCTTGATTTTCGAGAGCGGCAGACTTCGCACTATAAATACTTTGATTAGAATCTCACCTATATAATATTTACTGCCGTCTTAAACCTACCGCGATGGTGGCTCGTCTCCGAGGGTAGTCAACAGTCGCATCGGTATTCCGCCTCTTCAGCGGGTTTCCCCCTTCGTCGCTAGATGCTTTCGACATGCCATTGGTGACCTGCTCGGTACGGATCTCAGATGTTTGAGAAAGGTTCCGGGCCTTTTGTGCCGAACCTAATATTCCTTCCCGGCTGAAACTTGCAGTGCGCTGGGCCTTAACAGACGTCGGGGACTTTAGCGCTGAGCCGTTGGTGGCCGGGTTAAGTTGCGGCGAAGGGACTTCTATAGAGAAAGTCTCTCTCGACGGCAAGGGGAATGGCCGTCCCGAATTACTCGCTGCGCCGGCGGAAAGAGGCGAGTCACCCGTCGACGACGGCGACATCTTTTTGAGCCAACAGATCTCCGGCACCTCTCCGGCGGAGTCAACGACAGGCAGTCTCGCTTAAGTATTAACTAGACGATGCTGCTACCTTTTCGTATGAAGTCGTGTAACCGGAAGACCAAAAGAAGCATACGACTTCGGTGAGGGAATATTTACCCAGGACGCCGTACAGGAACAAGATTCGGACAAAAATGACGAGAGAGGGTATCCGGGTCTGCAAGGCACGGGGCAGCGAGCTTATCATATTTTATGACGGGAAACCGTGGGAAAGATGGAGGATTCGACGGTGGTGTCTCCTCCACATGGTACCGTACTTAGGTACACACCTGCAGAAGCGGCGCAGAACCGTTGAGCCCCTAGTAAGAGAATCCCAGCCCGCCTAGAAGGTCCAGCATACATGGTATGTGGTATAGACAAGCCAAAAGAAAACCCCAGAAAATTGCTTCCCATCGTGGTTTAGGCCTACCGTTGTCAAAAAATGTACTTACTTACTAAGGGTACAGCATAGAATTGGTAGGTACTTTAACATCAGGGTGAGGGTAGTATCCATGCTCTGTCACCTCACCCCTGATTGGAGCCCATCTTCTGGAAGCTCGCGGTACAATACTGTACAAAAATTTGGCCGTTCAGTTTCATTTTCCGTACGAACGAGCTATCCGTAGGTAGTGATAGCTAGTATCGAGTATCATACCTCTTCTAAGCAGGCAAAGAAGCCTTATGGGCTGAAGAGAATGGAGTGGTTTTTTCCTTCTCTCTTCTAATGGCAATAGTTAACATAACCAAGCTAAATCGCAGACGGTAACGGGATTTGGGATTGCAGAAGTAGGCTCTCAAATCCCCGCTTCTACATAGAACACCTTACCCTGACCTCGCGCCTAAGCCGGGGTCATAAATAGTCTACCAAAATTCAAACAACTATATTTCCGAAGAATTTTTTTTTTTTTAAACTTGGACTTGGACTTGGACTTGGACTTAACACTCCACACTAGCACTCGGTATCATATAGAGAATAATATATGTATTATTTCACTAGAGGGGGTACGGCAACTTTAAAGACCAGAAAATAGCTAGTACCGGTATAAAAATTCTCGCAGCATGGGGGAAAATGACTGGTAGGAATAGATACAAAATACGTAGAGGACTCTTTGGGGAGAGATCTGGGGTGGCAGGGGTCGGATGAAAGGGAACATGAAAATTTCCGCGGGGACGATTTACAAAATATGAATTACATACCTGGACACATTTCCCCACTACTGGTCCTGAAGCTTGTCCATCGTGTACAGTCTGACAGTATCCGACGTAGGAAATTATGAAAAGTGTTTAGGCCACTTACATATGTAGTAGGTGGATGCCCTCCACATGGAAATACTACATAGTTAATTCAACTAGCACTAGCAGCCCTAATTAAGGAGATAGGTTTCATAAGTTCCTCTTAGTTATATCAACCTCATGTGTTCTTATACGTATATGTAAGTACTTGTAACTAGTATAAGCGCCTAGTTCAAGTTTGAAGATAGAATGGAAAGGAGCAACATGAGGCCAGCATCTATTAAAACTGCATATCCGCCCGTATTCGCAAGATCCCTATGTAATTTCCTACGGACACCAAAAGGTAGATAGATTATGCGTTTTGGTTATGTTAGGTAGGTGAGGTAAGACATGTACATAACTTGGCTTGGACCCTTAGCTTCTTCCAGCCGTATTCCGTGGTGTAGATAATAGTGTAGTGTGAAGAATTGTAGCCTATCACCATTATTAGCTTGTTAGGCAATCCTTGTTACATAACCCCATCTCCAACCTACCCAGTCGTTCATAGCACATGGTCCATGCAGGATAGGTAGTTCCCTCTTATGCTATGTACGTACATGTTAGCTGATAGCCAAAACCTCACCCGCCCATCATTATATGATATCCGTCATTACCTACGGCGTCGCTTTATATATAAGAATTATATCTTTCATAAGAGGAACGGCCCCTACTCATTACCGATCACATACAGTAGACCGATTTCGAAGTACCAAGATATACGCATAGTAATACAGGAGAACTAGGTACTCTTATTACTTGGCCTGTTTAATCTAAAAATCATTATGATTTCAAAACGCTTATACCTTAGGTACTGATATCCCCAAAAGGGCAGTCCGTACCTATTCTGCATCTTATACCGACTACTATACCACACTATATTATGCTATACCAACCTATGATACGCCCGACTATGGGTTTCAAACTCGTACAAGAACAGGCTAACCACCGAAATGATCATACATAACTCTTCATGCTATACGCAACCCGTCATTGGAGGCCGTTACTATAGCCAAACCACCCTGTCAGCTCCTCGATGCGCTAGCTTAATAACTTAGCTACGCACACGTGAAGAATACTCCAAATCCTATATATCGAGTTGACTAATGGTCTTGGTTGTCATTTAGCGACCGGAACCGATTTGCTTACGGCCTCTCGCTTGAGTCACGAGAGCCAGTTTGGCGCAGCTTTTCTACTACATCAATATAAAAGCGGATGACTATCTCTATTTATGAAGGGGGTTGACCTTCCTTTCTGGAATCCTGTTCTGTCTGTTCTTTTACGGCCGACCCCAGGTACTGTACTTCCTCGTCGTCGCTCCGCTAGCGTAGGAGGAACGAGACGATCCATTCTCGCTACCGGGCAATGCTTCACCCTCTACTATAGTACACATAGACAGACATCTACGAGGCTGACCGAGAAATCATTCAGGGTTTGCCTCTTTGGGCTTGCACGGGACAAGTTCATCTAAACTGTGGACCGGTCCCTTCAGGCAGACTGCGGATTACTACAGCGGACGTGAAGATCTAGCAATATTCTGGAATACTCGTGAAATGAAGCCCGGTTTTTTCCCAGGTCAACCAGATTGATCAAACTGAAACCCATCATCCATGGTATTCAGATACGTGTGTGCCTATCGCATCTACCCCACAACATCTCTACTCATCTAGCTATCCCTCCCAATGCTGAACTGGCCTTAGTATGTGGGAGGACTAATAACTGCTATCAGGCGAGTGCCTCGCCGGCTGTTGGCGTTGACAGGAACTTGCATGATCATATCCGTCCAACGGGCCGAATACCAAGTGATGGTGCTGAATGTGCTGAAAACGCGGGTGGCCTTGCGCCAACCGCACGCCACATATAAAGATACCCTTACACTTAATATTTGCTTATAAGCTCGGACCGGGTTTAGCATCGTCCCAAATCGTCTGTAGATCATTTCTGCGGGGGAAGGATTTCTCAAACAGAGACGGCTTCTCCCGCGGGCTGAGAAGATGGGCGGTGGGGAGAAATCTAGCTTGAAAATTAAAATTGCTAGCTTTAATATCGCTATTATTCGGTTTCATCCTCCCGGCACTTGTTCTCTTTCTTTCCGAGGCAGATTTTATGACTTACAGAATGGCCGACGTCCCCAATGCTTAGGTTATCGCAATATCCTATAGTAATAATCGGTATTAACTAATTCAAGACGTCGCTAGAGTGACGTTTGGCCTAGCGACGCCTGGGCATCATCTCCTACGTAGCTGGAAATCAGGGAGGTCATACAGGGTAAAGTCGTATTAAAATTACCGGCTTACATCGCCCATGACGGTCAGTCAGACTGACGAAGAACGAAGAGACCTATAGTAGGTACCTAAGGCACGAGGTTTAGACCATCCAGCTCCGATAATTGAGTAATTCAATAAGAGACCCTCTATTCGAACCTCCGCTATTGCTCCCGTAGCCCTGGCCCGCGGATAGCCAGCGTTACTATGCTTGTATGTATATCCGTACACTACTTTCACTTTCTCATATCTTCTTATATTCAACGCCAAGATATGCCCTAATCTAGCGGAGTGGAAATTGGTTACACTCATATCATCGCCAGCCTATGGTAGGATTCCGTTTACGAACTACCCCAAATGTCCAGCAAAACCTCAGTACTCTTCATCATCGTGAGTTTACTAAACAAGCTCGACCGGTCGGAGGTGTTCCGTACCAGGTAACTTGAAAGTAGATAAGCATATCTATCGTGTCGCCTTCAGTGCGAAGAAACGAGCGCGTTATTCTACATGCTACCATGGCACCACAGAGGAGTTATACACACACCAATATACTAAGACACTCTTTCGAAGATCGGCTGACATGATCTTCTGTGCATCTGCCAGGTGCGCTCAGACTCTCGCTAGCCCATGCCTGCCTTGCTGCTCCCCAGATCCCGCAGGGCAAATTTACTCGGAAGTGATAGTACTTCGAACGTGGAACTATAGGTTAGACCCTCTCTCCAAGGCCAGCTTACCTATGAGGCTACGTACCAAGAGTGCGGTTCTGTCGGCTCGACCAACCAGCTTCGCGAACGAATACCTGCGTCGTTGGCGCGAAGAAAAAGAGGAACGATCGTGACAGTTGCCGCCCCCGAAATCTGCAAAGAAGGCTCGCAAGAAAATTTACGAAAGGCCGTGCGCTTTGGGGGAGGCTACTAAACGAGTGTAACGTCGGTATCGTCCTTAACTGTTCAACAAAAAATGTTCTCCTTCAAAAAAACACACGATCGCAGTCTAGCCACAGAGTCTAGCCAGGTGAACCGTGTCAAGAACTTACTCGCCTGGCTCGAACTGGTAGTCCGTACACCAACATACCTAGTAATCTCCTTCTATTATTTGTGATACTGCCCTGTCGAGTTCACTTCACTACGTAGCAGCGGCTGCCGCTATGGACCTAAATATCTCGCTTCTTGGTACTAGTACCTGTCAAGCGCCGCGGTCTGACATCCTGATGTGTGACCAGGTCATCCAGCCGGGCGCGAACCAAGCTGTAAGTCAACCAAGCTGTAAGTCATCGAGGATGCACGTATACCATGTTAATCTAATAAGCGGTTCCAAGTTTTCCTGGTTCTGCTATCAAGAGAATAATTTACTCCACGTTAGCGTATGCTACGTAAATCATGGTCCTCATGTATACTTCAACTTTTGGAATAATCTGTCGTGGCTTTTCCATTCCTGTCGATCTCCCGTATCCTACTCCGAAACGGTATGCCAAGCACTCCCGTTTCGTCGTCGCCTTCCCGCCCCAAAGAGGCTCCCGGCAAGGTCGACGATATGACTTACGAACGTCCACGTCAACGACTTCGCCCCTGATCAACGATTTTACTTTTACATACGTAGTACATATTAATATTTCTTCCAAATACGACACCTACAGTGATATTAGCTCCAGGGTGATCATTTCTCAGCATCTACCCCATTTCCAGCTCGACCAACCATGCATCCAGGAGGACATGTTCTCAGGGTTGCTATTTTTGTAATCTCACCAGTGGCAACCTCATATATTGACCTACGTACACCTAGACTCTCCCCATCCTAGCTTACCAAACTTCACATAGCTTACTTACGTGTTTATATTAAATTCTGCTTACCCCCGCACCTTACGATTTGTTCCTCCCAATTTATATTGTATAAGTCATTAAGAACCCCGCAGGAGCCCGCACCACATGCTCAAAAGTCCCTTGAAATCCAGTATGAGGCTCTACAGGATTCAAAGCGCCTCAACTAAAATTTTATTCTATGCGTTGGCCACATGATCTAAGAACCATAATTGACCCGCTTTGCCTCGGATATTGGTCTTATTCGTATCACAGCATATTGGCCTCTGACTTTTGCTACGCGAGGTCGGTATACGAAAAGGGTCATTTATTCTACAGGTCGTACGAGGTCTATACGCCCCTATCTAATAATTGGTTCTGGGCTCTTTCCATGACACTGCTAGATTGTATGATAATCCTCGCGGAAGATGGCCGCAGTCACTTCGCCTTCAATATCCGCGTACGCGATATAATCCTTGAATAACCCTGTCTTAACATCACGATCAATGATAACGACACGGCCATCACCCTGTAGTGCTACAGCTACCAAGTTACCATCTGCGTTGATCGAAAAGTGCCGGGGTACCCTACCACCAGCCGCAAACTCTTGAACCTTGGTTAACTCTCCAGTTGCGTGGTCAATCGAATACTGCAGTGTTCAAGGTCAGCTATATTCGGCGTAAAGGTAGAGCCAAGGGCCCTTTGAATTAAGAGACCCTAGACAAGCTCCTAGGAAGTATTTCTCCTAGAGAAAGGGGCAACACAGTAGGCAACTTTAAGATACTCACAGTTATGATTGGGTCTGAAGGGATCTCAGTGCTATTATTAGGATCGAAGTTCGTGATGTTGAACGAATCCTCCCAGCGCGACGATACAATCAAGAAGTTTCCATCGGGCTTCATATCATGTTAGTATAGGTAGTCTTAAACCGCGGCCGTAGTTTTCAATGCTTACCGAGACGATGATCTCAGCTGCACCCGTCTTCTCTGGCAACTCCCTCTCCTCACCGTGCGTAGGGATGAAGAACAACTCGTCAAAGCTCAGAGTCTTGTTTTCATTGTATGTGACTTCATATCCCGTAATTGCGTTACCAAGTTCAGAAACCAGGTAAAAGTATGTCTTGTCAGACGTTACCTTGAACGCGCCGTGCCTTGGCCCAGACCCGGGCCGTACGGTGAGAGGGGCGATGGGTGTCAACCCGAGGGTGCTAGCATCAGCTTGGTAGATACGGACAAGGTCGGCACCTAAATCCGGCACCAGAACGTATGATGCGGTAGGGTCTAGGATCGATTCGTGTGGATGAGGCGCCTCCTGTCTCTCGGGGTTGGGACCAGGTCCCTCGAGCGCATAAGTCTCGTTGTGCACCAGAGTGAGATTGCCCTCGGCATTGAAACCGACAACACTGACGCTAGAACCAGAACTAGATAGAATTTGTCAGATATGATGAGAATATTTTATCTGGATAATGCTTGTGATTTGATATTGTAGAGACAGCCAAGAAAAGGGAGTGGACCGCGAACCACCGAGCAAGTTCGCCGCATGCGGAGAAGCTGGGTGAAGGTTGGCTTACTAGTGTGCTATAGCAAGTCCACTGCCGCCAACACCAAACTCAGCGATACTGACTGGCCCTTGGATCACATCAAGCTTGTCCAACGTAGCCAACGTTCCGTCATCGTCAGTAAAGAAGGTGGTCACGCCTCCATAGGGACCATTGAAACCCTCGTCCAGACAGAAGAGGAAGTTTTTGGAATAGTCGAGCGAGAGCCATGACGGATTCGGTCCACAGCCCGTCGAGTTGGAGATGTTCTCAAGGGTAGTAGCAGCACCAGTGGCGGAGCCGTCGTCGGGCAGGGTCAGACGTAAAGTCGTGACGGTACCAGCGTAAGAGGACACATAAAGGAGGGTAGCAGATGTCTGGCCAGCTAATCCTAGGGACAGCAGCCCTGCGGGGAAAATGCCTTTCCACATGGTTGGATGCTTCAACTCGTCGATCGACTGACTTGACCGAATCAACTGATGGGTGAGGATGAAGAAGGCGAACAAAAGAGTCACGCCAGCGGTGGCTATTAAGCCAACGCCACGGGCTCTCGCAATCTGCCCACCGTTTGTCATCATGGCTTGTATCCTCTCCTCTCTCGGAGGTATATAAGATCTATTGACCTCAAGTGGTAATCGTCCATCGCCAATATCCCTGCCTCCCTTGCTAAGTTGGGTTTATCCGGAGGGTCCCTGCGGTCTACCCTTGTCCGGTACTGCATAAAATCCGGGAAAAAAAGAGGCTAACCGGCCGAGACGATTATGTATGTATTATTTATGTAAAAAATGCATAGGCATAAAGGCCAAGCCATTTGGTGTAGAAGAAAATATGTAGAAGTATGGTCCCTTTGTTATGTTCGTCTGGTTGTAGGATGACAACTTTTTTAGTCTGCTGCAGGGGTATGGGATAAGAAATTGGAGGAGGCCTATGAAAACAGCATAGTGAGCCCTTCCTTTCATGTCCAAGTCCAATGAATAGACTCGAAGAAGTTGGAGTAATGAATCTAGGCTGGTGGTACACGGGAGATGGCGTTACAATGCGGAGGAGAAAAGGTGGAGAAAAGACGGGACGGTATGGACGGTTTATTAGTGAGATGAACTGGATTTTGAAGCTTTCCGGTAGAGACAGACAGGGATATGGCTTTTTTTTTCATGCCGGGGTTGATCAAGCGTTCCCCCCATTGTTGACTATTACATATGCTCCGTCGTCTCAGCTTTAACGCTTTCCGGGGCAATGTGGAGGATCAGCATTATAGTTCGAAGCTGTCGGCTTAAACTAGTATACATACCTATATATATGCCTGATTATAATAGGTAAGCAGTCTCACCGTTAAGGACAAGAGTGTTTTTCTCCATTTTGTAACAAGTAGATTATCTTATAAGAAATATGAGAAATAATATATTATTACGCTCGGAGTAGAGAGGGACCAGTAGCTTAGGAGGGTATCATCGCCCTGAAAGTCAATCAATCGTGTCGCATCGCTAAGTCCCGAACGCGGAGATCACTTGAGCTGTTCTGATGCAACTCTATGCTTCAAATCAAGTTGTGTTCTGCTTGCTAGGTTCGATCAACGCTTGTACCCTGTTAGGTATCCCGTAATTGGGTGTTAACTGTCATCTTAGCAGGTAGCTTGCTATGCCGTCTTAAGCGTGTCTAAGTTGAATAGACTACTACTCTGCACGCTACCCCTGCGTTGCTCTCGAAGATACTCACAGGGAGAAGCTACTGCAAGAAAGAAGACATAGTCACAACTGCAACCTTGAGCGTAGCACTAAGAGACGGGAAGGGTGCTTGCTGTTTTTCAATGCCCCAACCTGGAAATCTGAGGACAAGAAGGGCTACTCTCACGACATAATAGGATATAAATCGTTCACTACTTACAGTTATGGGTACTAAAAGGCCAATCAACCGAGGCATTACCACTCCATCAACCTATGCCAGATTTATTATTCTCCGTAATGCTTTAGTGCCTTACACCGTATCCACTAATAGCTTGTCTGATGGCTTAATCGATCCGGTCTCCGGAATTCCTACCATCTGGGTACTACTCTCTTCCACTTAGAGCGCTAACTTTGGAAACTCGGCCGACATCATGGATAACGATGCTTGTAAGAGGAGGGAAAAATTGTCTTGGCTTTCATAGAACCAAGCACTATGGAGACGACTAGTCCACCGGTGTGATTACATCCAAACTAAGTTATATAATTCCGCCAAATAGCTACGGCGGGGAACTTGGAATGAGCTATGGGAACCTAAGCAAGATCTATCTTAGCTAACCTTTTACTACGTCCATCAAGGCCCAACAAGGCAGCAATAGCAGTTTAAAAAGATATTGCCAAGAAAACCGCCCACATGGCTGGTGGCCATCTTCGGTGTAAATCTCTTTCTACTGTCACATAACCCAATATCGCCGCGTAACGTTTACGTTTCAGGGACACATATGCAGCCGTGAACTATATCTCTCATGGTGACGCTTTATCACGAACGACTATTATTATGTCTGACCTCAGGGACGTCATTAAAGCCGATGTACGAACGGACGGATACCACTGACGTGGAACCTGTAATATATATTAGTTCCTAAACGACAGAGATCGACAGTGTTACCTCACCTCGTGGCCAAAAGAAGCAAGATAAAGGAAAAGGGGGCTAAACGCGGATAAAAAGAGCCTCACCCGGAATGCTTTGCTTCCAGCGCTGACAGCTTAATATCGCATCGTCTCGCTACCATGGATCTGCGTCTGACAACTGTTCAAGTAATGATAATTCGGCTGTTGATCTAATACCGAATCTAGGTTTTGAAGCCGGTGCTAACAGCTACGTTTTTTTAGCAGTTAAAAGTCCTGAATTTACAATAGCCGTTGGCAATTGGATTAGAGGTACCCCCTTACGTTATCAAGCCTCAGAGTGATCATCAAACGAGGTCATGACAATTATTCCTTTTAGTATTAATCAATAAATCTATTAGGTGTAGTCTATTAGGGATATGACTATCTACAGGCAAAGTTGAGGGTAATAGTCGAATTTCCGTGTCCAGTATGATAGCAAGACAAAACAAAAGTAGTAGTCCTGATATGCTCTCGATGAATCCCTTGGTGACGGCATGCCTGATATCAAGCACTTGTCCCCGAATAGAATGATATCAACATAACCCCGAAGCAAATATTAGCCTCGCTTGAATCCAAGCCTCTCCCTTCCGAATTGCGAGTCTGGAAGCCAGACTGACACTTATTCAGCCCGCCATAAAGTGTATCGTCGTTTCTCCTAATCGTATCGCAAGGGAGCCTGGAAGAGTGGTAGCAACGTAGCACACCGACTATGGTCCTAGCATTGTGCTCATCTCTGTTGAAGATATCTTAAAGATCCTTGGCCTTTATCCGCTGATGCATTCCCTAGAGCAATGCGCCCCTGTTTTGATACTCACCAGTATCATGTGGAGATGTCCATGGCTTCTTTACCAGTTGAGAATAGCTTCGCCGTCCCATCTTTGATATCCCCCTAGCCGGGTTATCACATATGTACTTTAGCAAAACCTGGGCTCGCATTATTCTTGTCTTTCTGCCCCGCGTCCCGTATATAAATCGGGGAACCCAGGCTGGTACTCTGACGTCTGGACGGGGAAGGCGTAATGTATGGTTTATATGTTTACCAGGAACCCCGGCGGGATGGGAATTTTTAGCCTCAAGTCTAACCCAATAAACTGACCATTGGCTCAGGCCAACTTCCCCAGAGAAGGGGCCTATCTCCTAAGCGAGCGTTGACCGGAGCTAGGATCTTGAGTTTTCGTCGTTTCTCATCAACTTCAGCTACATATACATAGCCCATAACGTTAGAATCGCGGATCGTGTCCGCTGAGTCATGGACTGATGCGTAGATAACTGATAGAATGCAATTTTGTATCACCAGCGACGGCTCGATCTTCTCAAGCATTGCGTCGCTATATATGTCATCTTCCAATGTCGCCGAGGCGGATGCTATCTCTTCATTAGTACGACTGATCTCAAGGCGAAGCTTGTGGAATGAATCCATACCCGAATTAATTTTCCATATCGACAAGGCCGAGAAGTCAACTTGCTGCGTAAAGGGACTCAACGTAGCACTCGTATCACCGAAGAAATACTCCTTGATAGCTGCTTCATGAACCTGTTGTAAGAATCCAGTATCCCTTTCCACAACACCGCCAGATTTATCGAGGTTAACAACGGTAATTGGCTCATCTAGACCGGTCTTTTGCCCGGCGAATTTCTTCTGTATCTCGCTGCTGATACGTTCTGAACCTATCACAAGCACAATATTGACAGAAAATTCAGCGACTATGTGTGCTATATGGTCATAGCCTCCCTTAGAAACATTGACCCCACCGGTATCAATTAGCAGTCCCGCTGTCTTTACATCGGGGTCCTCAGTAAGTCGCGAAGTTGCTGTTACAGCTAGTCTACTCAATAGCCTCTTATAAAGGCGCATATTTTCCTCTGGCTGTCCCAATCCATAGTTGTATACCAGCGGTAGCTTTACCGGCACGGCACTTGGCCCGCTACTTGGCGTGTTTCCCCAATCCGTCGTAATGTCAATGATAGTCGCGAACACAGCCGCGCTCAGTGATCCTGGCAGAGCAAGCATACCCTCGCGACAATCTGTATTTATCACGAGAGGTTGGCGACCCATGCGCGTTGCCCACCCAGTAAGCATCTTTACTAAACTTGTCTTGCCCGCGTTTGGTGGTCCCACGACAAGTACCCGCGGGCCTATCTGCCCTGTCTTCTCTGCAGCCGTGCGAAACGCCTCGAGTTTGAAGTGTAGATTTAGATAACTAACCATAGGGGTCTCATCTGCTGTCGGCTCTGAGGTATAGGCGTCGTAGTTGCCGGTAGGGGAGGAGATCTCGAGTGTGCATCCGTGCCAAGTGTTTATCTTGGACTTCATCGCGGTGAAAGTATATGGCGTGTTTGGGGCAAGTTCGGTGCCATCTTTCTCTGCGGTACCAGAAATCAACTTTATATCTAGAGTCGAGCCATGAGGAACCTCAAAGCGATACTCCCAGAAAGGTTGGAGAGTCTCTGTTGTAGTCGGTGCTGCGGCGGAAGAAGATGCTATAATCGGGGTTGCCTGTTGAACGTTAATAAATTGTCTGAAACGACCTTTGTGGCGACGTCTTACTGCCGGTGCAATATCTCCTAGCCCTGGTATTGACATATTTACGACGAGTTATGGCGAATTGGAAAATTGGAAAATTGGAAAATTGGAAAATTGGAAAATATTTAAAAAAGAAGACGAGTTGGTGTTAGATGGAAGACAAAGGGTTGGGAGCACAACATCAAAAGCTCAAAGCTAATGTGTACTATGTACTAAGCTACCGAACTTTAAATAATAGTGGACCCTATAGCTTCCTTGCAGTTTCCATAGAGGGGCAGGGGCATCTGCACGTTACCAGCTATGCAGGTACTCGACAGAAAGGTTCAAATGTTGCCGTGGGGTAAAATCATTTGGACTAATCGGAATGTTGCCAAAATAAGTACCTGACAGAGAGACTTTTTTCACAAAGGATTCCTGTAGGACGTAACAAGCACAAAATCTTAAGAAACAATTTTAATATAGAATTAGTTCTAAGGATACCTGGGTAATTTTGATATTTTTGTTTGAATGCATAACTGGTTCTTTAGTAAAGCTACCTACGTACATGTACCTAATCTAGGTATAGAAAAAAGGTAAGGCATTTGGTTTGGTACACATAAGACTTATACTTATAAAATCGGCACAGTTTTCGACGTTGCTCTGCCAATAAATAAATTAAAACATTCATAACATCATAATTCTAGTTTCCTTACTTGCTTGGAAGATATAATTTTCATTGCAAATCGTGAATCTCAAGTAGTGGTGCTCTATCTACCTAAGACTGAAGTACTATAATGGGTATCTTGAGGCAAATCTCCAGATATCCCCCCTCGAGACGCCGGATGGCTCCTTTCTGTTTCATCCATTCGTCCATATAATGCCTGAATGAAATATGCTCATGCTGAATAATGCTTCCGAGTCATCTATGCGATCCTCTCTATCGTCCTTTCAAAGTCACAACTCATCTAAGTGTTACTCTGACATCTCTTCAAAGATATCCGCAAGACTCCTGACTCCAAGCAAGACGTTTTCGTCCGGCCCTTGACCAGGCTTCCATGTAGCATGTGCAAAATCAATCATCTTTAACGAGTATATATGCGGGAAGCTTGATTCCTCATCAGAATCATCTTCCAGTTCGTCAAAGTCCTCGCCCGTAGTAGATTCGCATAGGTCCTCCTCGTTCATACCGATCCCGCTATCCACTCTAAGGTTAGCCACTGGTGCTCGCGAGGTGCCTCTCTTGTGTTCAGATACAGGGGTAGTATCTTTTGCTTCTTTGATGGCCGCTCGAAGAGCTTCACCATCGCCTTCAAAGACGAAAAGAAGGCTAGAAGAATACATTCGAGTTTCTTCTTTCTCAAGTATTTCTTGTACTCTTCGAAGGTCCCGCGCAAATGCTCCAGCAATAGTTTTACCGAGTTCTTCGTCGATACCGGCGGCCTCGTTGAATATGTACTTTTTGAACGACTCCACTAGGTTATCATCGTTCACCGTATATCTACCCCAGTCTTTATCGTAAATCTTGAATCCTTCCTCGTCCAATTCAGATTCGTTTGTGGATCCTTTATACACTCTCATTCCCGCGACGCGGAAGCCGTATTTCTTGTGAGTGGTCTCCCTGGTAATCTTGTCGAATCTTTCCTTCTTCTCTAATGGTGCGTCATCGGCCCATAGTCGGATTCCTAACTTTGCGTCCATAATGTTTGGCTTTTTATACCCAAAGGAAGCATTCTCTAAAACCACAGCTCGGTCTGTTGTAATCTTCCTCGTCTTGTTAGGAACCCATTTAACATTATCAGAGAGAATTTGCTTCTGGACTGGCGCTTCGAGAATAGGTCTCCGGTCGTCAAGGTGTAAATGTGACTGGATTTCCTCTTTGACGGCAAAAGGGATGTCGGCATGTTCAACAAGGTCTGGTATTTGCGCATGTATCGAAGCCTGGTCAGCTCCTTCATTTAGTGACAGAGTGCCTATGTATAAGGGCATGAGCTCTGCAAAATCTGGATGGAGCGCATGCGCCGATTCGTAGAATTCGACCTCGGATTGTGTACACGGCTTGATAAATAGCTCCCCGTCTGCGTCGCACATGGTTCCCGCACTACCAACACAACTTGGTTAGTATACAAGAACAGCCAGGCAAGAAAGCAGTGCGGTACTTACTGTCCAGCGACCGCATAATTATAATCTTTCAAGTCGTCTCTTTTTGGCATTTCTCGGTCTCGACTCCCAGGAGTCTTGCTGTTTTCTCGCACAACTTGCATATTTGTAAAATATAACCGCAGCAGCTTTAGTGATGGTCAATGGCCAGCCTATTCTTTCCGCATACTCCAAAGTTGCGACAAGACGAGATGTTTGATAGGGCTGGAGGTTAGGTGGTGAAAAGGACCAGTAATAAAGGCAGAAAATGGGTTTAATTGGTTGATAGGTTGCAGTTAAATAGATCAGGTTCAACGAACACCTGACCGACAAATTCCTAGTGGGAATAGTGGGAAAAGGGGAGAAGTGAGTTGTTCTTGAGTGAAGTAGTTGTTAGGTGTATGTTACATGGTCTCCCTGAGTTTTAAAAGCAATTAGGTATGTGGTATGTGGTATGTTGCCATAAATCTAGTGATTCACGGGGTTGCTAAAAGTAAGAGATTCGGGAAGGTTAATATCAATGTGGGACAAGGGCGATACAAAGGAACAAAAGGATCTGAGCGCGAAGTGCCATAATTGGAAATGCTTAAGGGTCCCGCCGCGGTCAAAATCCGACACGGGTCTGCTGAAATAGCTAACCCGCGCCTGCACACGCCTGCCCCGGCGTACGTCAGCTGCGTATCAACCGCGTACTAGAACTACATTCACCACCTATATTAAGTGTATTACATCAATTCTGTACTACCTCTTTTTATAATATTAGGTACCTATATACTACAGGTGTGTAGGTAAGGTATGTAGGCAATATCCACTCAAGCGCATACATTATGTATGTACTAAATGTACTTACGTGCATTAGGTACGCACATGTATCTGCGTAGCGCTCAACTTTAAAGCTGAACCTCTACAGAAAAGAGGTATATTACTAAGGTACAATACATGTTAAGGTTACTAGGGCGCATCTACATGTTGCACTATTGTGCATTGGAGCCTTGCCTCAACCCCCTTAAACGCCTTTCAAACCGCAGCACTTTCCAAGGTTGCAGATGGCAAACAAGGTATATGCGAGCTGCGCAGCTTTAGGTTAAAAGGCAATGCACTAAATCCCAACCAGCTCCAGCCAGTAAAAGCGCTAATACTCAGCTTTGCCCTACTACGACTTGATGTACGCGATAGTACGGATGGGACGGCATTCCCGCCTTTTTTTTTTTTTTTTTTTTTTTCTCCCTGTGGCGGATTCTAGTAGGATAAGTATGTAAATTTACTGGGGTTTACTGGATTTTTTAAACGTTGAATTGATCAATCTTACTGGGCTCAGCCACATATCGCATAAAATATCTCGATAAATCTGCCTTGAAAATTCATTTGCCGCATCATTTGACTCATTTGAAAGGCGGCAGGACAACTTCGACCCCAGGTAGCCACGTAGCCGCAGTTAGGAGCCCTCGATCACCTGCATTTTTGTCGACGTATCCATGCCCTATATCTTCGTTTGTCGGTCACATCATAGCGTCCGATCGGGCGGTGTTGATCTTGCTTAATAGTTTATTCCGAAAATCGCCCAATAGATCTGTCAACATCCAGGTTGTATTCTCCCCCTTCGCATCTCAGGGAAACGTAAGACGGCCTCCTGCAGGAAATATGCATGATGATGGAGATCATACATTCATATATATATATTCCCGGGTATAAATGGGAGAGGCTACTGAGTTATTTCGGAATGGTGCATCTTTTATATGTAAGTATATCAACATCTATTAAACATATACCCCCTAGATTGGATGTTATCATAAGCCTTTAACTACACATAAAGTGATCTAACAAACGACGTTCGTTTGCTCATGACTTTGATATACCTAGGCAGCTTTTCATAAGTTGTTTGTTGTTGTTGTAAGGTTCAAAGCCGGTGTAGGTATAAATTCAAGCATGATGATTAGCATATCTTCAAGTACCTATTCTTTTAGATACTACCTGATGTCGCGATCAATATCATAATTTTTGCCCTTATCATAATTCCTACCTAAATTAAGATAATAAGAAGTCTGCTGAAATCATCATCTTTTTTTCTCTGATGCCAACAGATTGTTACCCTGGGTCAGCAACCTGTCAGACCTCAGCCCTGTGTTGAAATATTTCTCCCGCAAGGTTCTTGCCCAATGGAAGCGCCAGCAACGGAATTTCAAGCTTTATCTACAGGTACCGCTTAGAAGTACCACTTCTCGTTACCTAGGAAAGAGCAAGTCAAATAAATTCAGCAGCAGCTTCGTTGGCAGGCACGCTAGGTAATTCCCTTATACCTGCCTTACACTAGCCCTATCCTGTCCCTGTACATGTATCTTACACATCTCAGCCTCACACATTCACACATTTACACATACACGCGTTGTTACTGCCCTGTTTCTCGTACTTTTCCAGAACATCGGGTTCTGCAAGTACTAACACCAATTCAGCTACGGATTGACGACATAATATGACAGATCTGCCTAGTCATTTATCCGTCGAATAAGCTGAAAGAGAAGTAGCAATGTGCGACCTGCCCCCACGTACTAACGACACCAGCATGGCCCCGTCCCTGAGCGAACCAACTGGCGGTCAGTCTGACATGCACGGTAGCAATGGAACAACCGCTGGAGCAGAAGTCGTAGAATCGACTAACTCTGAACACAATGAGCTGAGCGGTGATCGAGACGCTACCAATAGCTCTTCTGCTGCCGAAGGTGATGCAGACTCCGCCAACGTAAAAAAGGCTTCTGATGCTATTGATGGAAAGGTCCAGCTTGGTACAGAACTCGAGGCAAAGAAGAAAAAGAAGAAGAGGTCCAAGAAGAAAGGTGCCGCTGGTCGCAAAAATGTCACTGGTTTCGAAGGTTGGTTCTGTTCGTGGCCATGCAGGGTAAAGTCTTGTCTAACATTCGATCCAGAATTCTATGCCGATACTCCCACAACCCCGGCTCAAGCTGCCAAGGAGAAGAAAGACATCTATAACACGTAAGTATCCATAATCCACCCTGGAACGGATCATGCTAACGCTACCATAGGTCACGCTCCTTTTCTGAGTATGGTTCATGAATATCGCATTAGCTATAGGGGACATTGACAACTAACTTAAAAACAGGCGTATCGAAGAATGCATCCAGAGATACCGAGCTAGCCGTCGAATGAATAGTGAACGTACTATGTTATTCAACAAGTACTTGTGGCTGGGAGGCATTGACTCCTCTCCGCGCCAGTTTACTGGCTTTGCCGAGGATCATGAGGCTTTGGAGGGTAAAGACCCTGATGAGATTCGCCAGATGACCGCGACCGACTTTGTTGGCGATAGTGGCCCTCGTTTTTACGACCCTTCGGAGCCTGAGCAATGGTTCGTTGACTTTGAGGGCATTGCGAAATGTTTCCTGTGAGTTCCACGGGTTAGGTTAAATCCAGAACAACACGTCTAACAAAGGTATCAGATCCAGATTCGTTCCAACCATCTACATGTACGATGATGCAGCCAATCTCCAAGCCGCGAATCTCGTCAAGAATTTTCTCAATTACGTCCTAATGCACGACGTTTGCCCCGAGTACACCTTTGACATCATGGCCGCTAGAAGAATCTGCGACGCTGCCCCTTTTGAGTTGCGCATGACGCATGAGCTTATTGTTTCACTCCCAGGCGTCTTCAATACTACTGCTCACTCGCTTTTCTGTGATCGACAGGTAGACAAGCTTGATGTGCCTAATCACTATGATAAGCTGGTAGCATTCCGCGTCACAGTCTTCTCGTCGGCACTTGACCAGAAATTCAAGAAGCGAATTATTGACTCCGACCCTACTACTATCCATGTCATTAACACAAAGGAGGAGACTTACGAAGTAGCGGACATAATCATGCCGCGCCAGCAGGATATTCTGATGGTGGAAGAGCAGCTGAAGGCAACCGGCCACTCTGGTAAGGGTAAACCGGCCGGCATTCTTGTTCTAAAGCCTTCTATCATCGACTTCGGCTTCAACAACTTACCTCGTCCGGACCAAGTCGACTTCGGTAGCGCAGAGCCAGAAGACTACTTGCTTGAGGACGAGTTGCTCGATAAGTTTGATAAGGGAATGAAGCTCAGGGCCATTGTATGCGAACTTAACATTGGCATTCGCTTCCTCAAGGCGGTAAAGGATGTTCGCGTCTCTTTTGACCTATTCTTACCTCAGATCTTGATGGAGAACTGGAAGGACCCTGCTCCTGGCACGCGTTCACCTCCATCAGCCTCCAACCCAAACCTTGAGGAGGAAGCTATGGCTGACGATGACTAGCCGATACGAAATCGTGATACCGAGCGCAACGCACCGGACGAAGATACCAAATGCGCCTGAGAAACTAGATAAGGTTTAAGCATAGGCGTATGTGAGCTTGGATCAAAGAGCTATGCAGTGATGATTTTGATTGTGGTACATGTGGCAGAGTGCAAACCTGACCCATGACATGTGCTCCTACTATTTGCTATACCCTGTAGAATGACAGCCGCGAGGCAAATGAATGCGATGAATTCCTAATTCGAGAGTATTGGCTTGAAAATCATAGCCTGCATATTACTTTGGTAGACCTCACCCCAGTAACAGCACTAATAAGAGCCCGGGCTTTGTTGTATGGAGCAAACGTAAAGACTTTCAAATGTCCTGGATCTCGATGTGCGCAAGCTCTTGGCGTCGTTGGCTCTAAAGCGCGCGGCGCATCGTGGCATGAGAAAATTTAGGCCGCTGGACTTGGCGCAAGTCCGCGCCGCACTGCTTGCCTGGGATGGTTGGTTATTATTTCTTGGCTTTCTCTTCGCAAACTGGGCGTATTATCTTTCGCGTCGCCCTAATATATGCGGGCTCTGATGTGCCAGCCCCTCCTTTCCTATTATACCGTGGGGTCTTCGTAGCTTGCCTATATTGATACTGAGCCTGCAGCAGGACTATCGACTTCGTTAATGGCGAGCGCTATCTTATAAGTAGGCTTAGGCAGGCTGGTAGGGCTACAATTCAGGGTCGTTACATGGGAAGAATATCGACCCCGAACAGGGGACGAGATCTAGAGTCAGCATCCCACCCAAGACCTTGGCAGATTTGGCAGAGGTCATTTTGGAAGGCATGTCTGCCTTGTATTGGCCTGGCGTGTTTCTCGGCACGGACCGAAAAGAATAGAGCGAGTTTGGTTTGCAATCGCAGAAGGTCGAGAAGCGTCTTTCTCCCCACGATTTCTTCCTGTCGATCTTTCCTCACTTCATCCCCTTTGAGGTCGTCTCGCTACCTTCGTTTATCAATACATTCTTTTCTTCCCACCCATTTTTAAATTTTTTTTATTTTTATTTTTTATTTTTTGAATTATCAATAATCGGCAGCTGTCCTGCCGGCATTGTTTTCGGTTCCGCTATTCTTGAAGCACGCCTATATTGCGAACGTACCCGGCTCACCAGTGCTTATTGGTAATCGCGATGGAGACCCAACGACGAGCGACCCAGCCAGTGAGCAGTCGAAATTGGCAAATTGCCAAAATCGCGCTGCAGTCTACGTCGGTCGCGTTCTGCATTATAGTCATTGGAATCAGTGCTGCGAAGTTGTGGGAAGGAGATTATGGCGTGGGAATACTGACGATACCTGTTACTGCTGTAACGGCGGCTTGGTCGATTGCCGAGTTTACGACTCTTTTTATCCAGAAGCGGAGGGGGTCCCCAGGTCGTGGAATTCATCCCGGCGCCCACGTCGGCATGCAGCTTATCATATTCCTGGCCATGATCTATGTGCTGTTCTATGCGTGTATGCTGTGGAGGAGTGTCCAGAATAGCATCGTACGGTGCAACGAATGGGAACGTGATCCTAGGGACCCGGACTGGGTCACAGAGAACACCGAGGTCGACCGGCATTCTAATTTTGTCTACCTTACGTCGTTTTACTGTCCCGAGAGACTCCGTGATCTCGTCAACAACAAATCTTTTCAGTCAATAGTGCAGGCTCTTATCGCGTTTTGCGCTCTCTTATGGTAAACTTTCTTTTCGCCTAGCGTTTCCAATATCGGGTTACTAATAAAGGAATAGGGCTATACATTTCACTCTTTTCGTCCGAGCATGTGTCGAAACACAACGACGGAATAGGACTCGTCCTGCAGGAGTTGTATACCCGCAGCCAGTATGGCCGGCACAGTATGGGCCTGATTACCCTCCTACCAGCTACCCTCAAGCAGGGCCAGAACAGGCACCCGTGAAGCCAACATATTATGGTTAAAATAGCCTATATAAACTGAATACTCGGAGCATTGGATTTCTCTTGTCAATGCGATAGTAACTGGACGGTAAGGATATTACTCGGGTCTAGGCCTGAAACGAAACTTGGTTACTACACTTACTGCGGTGAAGTACGAAATGTTGGATAGTTATGGCTTTTGATACCCTAGGGAATTATACTGTTACGATCCAAGTACTTGATGTCTGTGTTTGGAGTTTGCGGGGGGGTGATGAGAGATGAGTATGGTCGCGCAAGGAAAATTCATCTGACAGTGCTATTAGCTTCTCCACAGCAAAGGGGATACCCACGGCATATTCGTATACCTATTTAATATTGTTGATATCATAAGTTTAATGTATGTTAGTTATACTAGTCATGTATAACTAATTATTCATAAAGTCAACTCCAGTATTAGCTCCACTCTTGTCAAAGTTATAGGTAGTGAGTTGAGGATCACAGGATACGATAATAAGTTAGATGGATAATCCCGATGAATTAGTTGAAAGAATTAACATTGAATTCGAAACCTGTATCCTGTCTCGTTGGAATTGTGACTTTTTTGTTGTCTATAATATCATTGTATTTTGGCAATTAGTTCATGAAAAATTCGTGTAACTATTAACAATGACTTACTCTAATCATCTTCTTACATAATATAAATGGTTACCTAAACTCATAGAGACTAGCTTAGGTAAGTTAAGACAATGTCTCTGATAAGTACCGAGTCAGTTGCTTTTCGTCATGGCGGGGGCGGGGCTGAGAATATCGACTGATGATTTACACCAGCCGCATCGCTGCCACAGTCTTTTGTAGCACAACATAACCATAATACGATTTTTATCTTTACACAGCATATATGTACAGCATCCGCTGATGGTGTACTAGCCTATTAGTTTATCATTATTTTAACACATTAATTACCACCCCTTTGAACTACTAACTACGTCAAGATGGTAATATCCCACGAATCGCATTACTCCATAGCTTCAATACGCTAACGACCAAGCAGAGCTCCGAGGCAAGACTTTACACCTTCTCTCAGGAGACTAAAGATCACCTACGCAAGTTTCGCTTAACTACGTCAAGGGCCAGTGGACCACAAGCTGTGATTTGTATGTATGTCGATCTATATCCCCCATCTTACTCCAAACCGTTCCGAGCAGAGCTGATCTAATGCGAGTCTAAACCAGATTACATCGATAAGAAGACGTATGAGATCAAGCAAGATGATGATAAGGTAGTATACAAGTCTCTCGACGAAATTGCCGACGATCTGCCTGACAATTCGCCGCGCTATATTCTTCTAAGCTACCCCTTGACTCTGGTATATCACCCCATCCTTAGCTATAAGCAATTACATGGCTCAAGGTTTGCTAACCTCCGCTGCAGCCATCCGGTCGCTTGTCCGTACCCTACGTCCTCCTGTATTACCTACCAAACACGTGTAATGCCGAAAGCCGCATGATGTACGCTGGCGCGAAAGAGCTGATGCGGAATACGGCCGAGGTCGGCAAGGTAATTGATGTGGAGAGTCCAGAGGATTTAGAAGATATCCCCGATAAGCTGAGCGCCGAATAGGCTGCCTTCAACCTGGTCAGATATTTAGAGATTGTTTCTCCATGACAAATATAGCGAGATGCTAGCTTTGTTTTGCAGTTGAATTCTTCTCAATCGTCGGGTAGTACTTGGTGTGTCTCGAGGCCTATCTCACGAGCAACACCTCTAACAACACCCTTAAGTGCCTTACATGCCGGACTATCAGGATAATGGTCGAAGAAGCTCTCTCCGTAGTCGCATGCCATCCCTATCCTCGGGTCAAGTGGTACCTCACCTAGGAATGGGATATCCATTTCCTTTGCTAAAGCCGCGCCGCCCCCAGTAGTAGCCTTGAAAATCTGGCTCTCGTGTGTACATTTCGGACACACAAAGCCGCTCATATTCTCCACTAGACCTAGCACTCTTATACCTGCCTTTCTGCAGAAATCGATCTCTTTTCTTACATCGAGAAGCGCTACCTCTTGCGGTGTTGTAACCATAACGGCACCATCAATCCCGCTCTCTTTTAAAAAGCTGTTCACGCTGAGATGTTCGTCGCTTGTTCCCGGAGGTGTATCGACCAGTAAGAAGTCCATGTTGCCCCATTCTACCTCTTTTAAGAACTGCTTGATTAAACCGTTCTTTTCGGGCCACGCCATATAACAGCGTCGTCACGATTCGGTAACATAAACTGTATACTCATTACGCCGAGGTTGTCGGCAACCCAGACGGGTGACCAGCCTGTATTGCTGATATGTATCGTCTCAGACTCCACACCCATCATTTTAGGTATGCTAGGTCCACAGATATCAGTATCCATGATACCAATAGTCATGTCTTCGTTGGTCGCGAATGCGTGTGCGAGGAGACTCGTAAATGTGCTTTTGCCTACGCCACCTTTGCCAGATAGGACGAGGATCTTATGCTTGATTCCCGATAGCCGTTCTGAGATTAACGGTATGTCCGGGTCCGGTCCTTTGGGTGCTGAGGCGCATATTGCCTGGTTCGGGCAGCCAGCGCATGAGTCGGCTTTACCGGCTTGGTCGGATTCGGGACCTGGGCAATGCTCAGGCTCGGGGGCGACAAGTTGAGGACGGGCCTTAAGTGGGTTGTCGAGCACGTCCTGAACTGCTTCAGGCTCTTCTAAGGAGGGTGCCATTGTTATGGGAAAAGACAATGTTAGCAAGGTAGAATGGACACGACCATATATCTATCTGAGAAATATTGTGGTTCTATTGTAGAAGTAAGTTTGATGTATAGAATAGATTGCTCCTAATTACATTAGTTTTAGTTAATACGAAGCTGTGCTTAGAAATCTAGGAGAAATAAAGAGAGGCACATGCAAATGCGGATGTAATCTAGAACCAAAAGCGTTATCGATAATATGTATTAGTTATTTCAATGTCACTTAGTGGGGTAAATACGTGGATATGTACCTAAAATACCTAAAATACCTAAAATGTCTTAACAAATGGGCCTCCGGAATCGCTACCACGCAGATATGCAGCTCAATTCTACGTAATGACCCACATTAAACAAGTGCTGCATAAAAGCGCCACAGGGACTAAACCTGATATGGTTTGCGCGACGTGAAGACGGAAAACATTATCGACAGGGTCCGGTTTAAATCAAACAATTTAACATCAACATCGTCGAGTACCCCCTCCTTTCAATGTGTATCCATCCGTCTTCACCCAAACATTGTCGTACACATCTATAGTATCCGCATTTGACGCATTTAATCGGCCTGGCCACCATAATCCCTCCAATGAGGGACAGATTGACGCCATGGCTTTTCCTGAGCGTGGTCGAGCTCAGCCAAAGCTCGAAGAAACAGCAAACTCCTTCGACGATCGTGAGCTTTTACGCTCATTAAATAAGCTGTCCCTTTCCACCTCACCTGCGAACTCTACAACGAGACCCTCGGCATTGCGCATATCATCCTCTCCAAGCCCGAATGAACAAGCAAATTATACAGCTCAAAGATTGTCTTCAGTCTCCCCTAGCGCTAGGGCGCCCTCTCGAAGTCCTATAAGCCGGGTCAATTCGAGCGGATTCTCCTCCCTATCCCGATCATCAACGCCTACTTTGTTACGGAAAACTTCAATGAATTCCCTACACTCTTCTAGCGGGATTGCCCCGAGTCGCGCACCCTCACGCCGAGCTAGTTCTAATCACTTATCACCAATTGGCCCTAGGTCCCCTAGGTCACCATTCAATATAGCAGAGTTCAGGGAGAAGCCAGCACTTACTGCCTCCTCTGTAGCAAGGAATTACATGAAAAAGGAGCTCGAATCTCTCCACGGCGAATCAACGAGCTATCGTCCAGAAACACTAGTCATTCTAAATGATGCATGCTATGGGCATCGATATTCGAGGCCTCGCGCTACAAAGGGCGACTTGAATAGCATTGTCGAACGACCTGAGAGGATCCAAGCAAGCGTACTTGGTATATCAATGGCATACATTCGACTCGGAGAACGTCATTGTGATGGAAGATACCCCATTTACCCCGAACTCGATCCTACCTCGCTTCCTACTGTCCCTTTCCATATCCGCAAGACCGATCGCACTCTGGCATTGGATTCCGCAGCTGTGACCAATGTCCATGGAACAAAGTGGATGGAAGAGCTCAAAATCATGTGCGAATCTGCCGAAACGAAACTCGCCCTTAATACGAACGAGTTGCGCAGACCTGATATGAATAGGGGGTCGAACGCAAGCCCCCCTAAGGAGCTCCACAAGGGAGATCTCTATTTATGCTCGGAGTCCTTGAATGCGTTTGAAGGCGCTCTCGGGGCCGTTTGCGAGGCCGTAGACGGAGTTTTTAATGATTCGCCGTACAAACGTGCCTTTGTCGCTGTACGTCCTCCGGGCCACCACTGTTCTGCATCCCACCCATCAGGTTTCTGCTGGGTCAATAACGTACATGTTGGTATTATGCATGGGTTTATGAATCACGGATTGACACATGCGGCAATAATTGACTTCGATTTACACCACGGAGACGGTTCCCAGGCCATCGCTTGGGATCACAATAAGCGTGGGTTCGCAGCAACTAAGAATATGTCCGCATGGAAACGAACATCTATTGGATATTTCAGCCTTCACGATATCAACTCCTATCCTTGTGAGTACGGCGATGATGAAAAGGTTAGAAATGCTAGTGTCTGCGTAGAAAATGCGCATGGACAATCTATATGGAATGTTCATCTACAGGAATGGAAGTCGGACGTAGAGTTCTGGAAATTGTATCAGTCCAAATATTCAATCCTCTTAGAAAAAGCTCGAAGCTATCTCCGAACGCAGACTGAACGATATCGCGCTTCAGGTCAGGTGCCTAAAGCCGTCATCTTTGTGTCTGCTGGCTTCGATGCGAGTGAATGGGAAAGCGCAGGGATGCAACGGCATAAGGTTAATGTTCCGACAGAATTCTATGCTCGTCTTACTCGGGATGTGGTTAAACTTGCGTCTGAAGAAGGACTCGGTGTCGACGGGCGGGTTATTAGCGTGCTCGAAGGTGGTTACAGTGATCGGGCCCTCTATTCGGGTGTTCTCAGCCATCTGAGTGGCTTGGCCGGTGACGATTCCACCCCACTGAAGGAAGAGGTTCCTAACGGGCTCGGCTATGAGATGGGCAATAGAGTCGGCTCGCTCAGCAGACGAAATACCTTGACCGGGTTGGGAATTGCAGGGTTCCCATATGACCCTAACTGGTGGTCCGGTTCTGAACTTGATCAATTTGACGCCTACTTGAGTGCACCACCCGTAGAACAGCCTAAGAAGCCGCGAACTTTCGTACCTGGGAACTATTCCTCCCCGACACAAGCATCAAGCGCGAAGGCAGTCGATCCAACCAAAGTCAGACGGAGTATGTCCGGATACAATTCGCAGTTGTCTGTTTCCCGACCCCCAACTCCACCGGTACCTGATGTTCCTTGGACAGCTGCAGCTCATGAGCTAAGCAAACTACTCATTCCGAGTGGTCGCCAGATCAATAGCTTCAAGTTTGAGGAGTTGAATGCCGGGGCGGCTAAAGCCAAGCGTGAACGTCAGTCTCTTCCTCAGAACGGCTCAACTAGTGATGATGCTGCTTCAACTATATCCTCGGCTACCGCCCCCGTACGGAAATCCCAACGGGAGAGAAAGCCGGTCAAATATACAGAAAGCGAAGACCCTAAAACGCGTAGGAAGACAGTTGGAAGTTCTTCAATCCTCGCCACAGAGAAGGTAAGCTCTTTTTGGAAACACATACATATCTTACGTAGGTAGCTGACCAAATTTTATAGGCTCTTGCTCGCGGAATCCCTACACGGAATGGCTCGGGACATAGTAGAAGCCCGAGCGCCGTACTGACGATTGGTGATGCGCCTGGTCCAATACCAAGGCCTACTACCTCGCAGAGCATTCGCCCGGAGTCGTCCATGAGTGTGCGAACCCAGGCATCTACTACGTTAAATGTAAAAGGACTAGACCAGTAGCGCCCGCTAAAAGGAGAGTCTTCGAGCACCAAGAAAGACCAAAACCCCAGCTGTCAAAACTGAGGTTTCTTCACAACTTCCCAGCAAAGAGCCTTCAGTCGATGCATCTGGAGAGCCAGCTGCAATCGCGAAGGATTCTACAGCTGACATTGAGAAGATAACTGGTGGTATGAAAAAGATTAAGATCAATGTGCTTACCAAGGAGAAGAAAGAAGCTAGACAAAAAGCCGAAGCTGAAGAAAAGGCGAGGAGGGAAAATCAAGCCAGTCAAGAGCCGAAGGCGACGGAGGAACCCAAGTTTTCCGATTCCGCTATTGGAATATATCCTTCGCTACCAGTCGCGGATGGGAGCGAACATAAAACTGTATTGTCTTCACAGCCTAACGCCGTGAATGGCGACGAGAAAGTTTCGAAGTTGGGTACTGGGTTACCTAAGGCCTTGCCTCTCCAATCAGAGATTAAGAGATTCGATCCAACAAATCTACCGACTATCTTAACACCTTCCGAACCCGACCAATCACAGTTCCCCTCAAGTCCTCCGGCACAGGTTACTCCAGAGGGTGAAAAGGCGGCCGCCAATCAATATCAACAGAATGGACAGCTTCCAGCTACTGTTCCATTTTCAAGCCCAGTCCGTGTCCCGGAACCTCTTACAAGCCCACCAGCTCAGCAGAATGGGACCCGACTTCCTATGTTAAGCGGGTCATCAGTCCCTTCGAGCCCAGCCCGAAAAGGTGGGCACGGGTTTACGTCCAAATCAAGCATACCCTTTGCTCCTCAATCAACCTCAAAGCCTTGGTCAAAGCTGAGGAATAATGGTCCGGTTGAAGCACGACCTCAAAGCAAAGGTGAAGTGAAAGATGGGAGTATTTGGGAAATACCCGAAACACCACAACGGTATTAAGTCCTATTGTAGGATGGATAGTTCATTGGAACTATATATAAATCAAGCCCGTAGTATATTTAGTGTATAGGCTTGTCGGTTTAGCGGAGAAATCCGTATAGTGTAGGGGCACTTTGAGGGGATGGCGTTTCAAGGGATTGGCTTATAAGATTCACTGTCGAGCTATTGATTCCAGGAGGTTTCATTACTTTTCCATTATTCAACGATACCCTTTTTCAATCCTGCCTGTTTGGCTTGTTACAGATACTATGTTTTGTAATGCGTTCTGCAAGTGCTGTTATAGGAATAGTAGATATAATTTCAAGTGTTCTACTGAAGTTTCCATGTAGTTTAGTTTAGTTAATATCAACGATACTGATGTTTTTGTAAGGATACAATCTCTCAGCGTGCACAATCTTAAACCCCTATAGAAACTGACTAGGTAGTAAACTGATATATACCAGGTATTGTGCTCCAACATTTGTCAAGCTTGTTCCTAAAGTTGAGCAGCCGAAGCAACAGTTAACTACTAGTAAGTACAAAAAATAAACCGTGTTTATGCTTTGAACGATAGAAAAAAGATTTTTTGACACAATAGTTTCTAAGTTTACTATTTTTTTTATTAAATGCTACAGACGCTATGAGTAGAGGTGAATCCAAAAATGCCAACCCTAGCCATATATGCGTACCTTTTTACAAAACGACAATAAAAAAACATCAACAACCACCACAAAAAATGCTACTCTTCCCAAATGGTATCTAGTATTCTAAGGAAAGGAGTCGAATAAAAATAACGGCCACTCGTAACATCATTTTAAGATTAAAGGTTGAAGCCCGAACCGGTGTTGATGCCATCTAAGGGGCTCGGGTTGAGCGACGCCCCTCCGTCTAAATCGGAACTCACGTCCTGTAGCATGTCGTTCATCTCCTGCTCTGTGAACTGGAAGTCCATCTCCATCTCCAAGTCCTCCGGCAGCATCGACAGAGCGGCATCCGACGCCGTGGGATTAGCGCCCGCCGTGACCGTCGCGATGTCGGCTGCTACGCCGGGCGTCAGCGGACCGGTATCTGGTATATCTGGGTTACTGGCGCTCTGCTGCACCGAGGCCTTGAAGCGCTCGAGCAGCACGGGGTCGTCGCAGCTGGTCTTCTGCATGGCCATGATCTGGCGCGCGCGCTCGCGCAGCTGGTCGTCCGAGGGGAACACGCCCCCCGTCCGCCCCAGCTCCCGCCGCACGTACTCCGTCAGCCCGTTCTCCAGCTCCCGGCTGCAGAACACCTTGGCCGGCGCCGGGTACCGCCGCGTGAACGACTTGAGGAACCGGTTCGCCGTGCTGGCCGCGGGCTCGAAGGGCCGCGCTTCGCGCACCAGGATCGTCGGGTTCGAGTCTAGCGGCTCGATTGTCGCGGCTGGGTTCGGTGCGACGTACGGCGGTGCGAAGCCTGTGCCCCCGGAGCTCGGCGCCCATGCTTGCTCCTTGGGACTGCCGAGGCCTGGCCCGCTGTCTGCGGGCAGGATCCCCACGTCTCGCTTGAAGCGCTGTAGCCACTCGAAGTTGTCGGCTGCAGTCTGGTTCCAGGGGTCGTCACTATTGGCAGACGGGTTAGTTGATAGACTCTTGGGAGAGAGGCTAGTAGGGACAATTGGGAACTTACTCGTCGTAGATTAGCCACCGAGCTTGGTATCTAATCTCCTCGTCCGTTGGTACGTGTCGATTCGGGTTGTTGGGAGACATGGTCGACGCTACGAAACGGCTGAGACCCCGAGCCAAGCGGCGGTAGCAGTTTGTGTCGTTGAGGAAGAAAGGCCCAGTCTTGATGGAATTGTTGGGCCCATTTTCGGTTGTTGGTTGGTTGCGGCAGGAGGGTAGGTCGTGGAGTAGCGGCCCAACATATTGCGAATCCCTTGTAACAGTTTGAGTTTGAGGCGGCGATGGTCTTTGGTCGGTAGGAGAAACACTTGGTGTAGTCGAAATAGCGGCACGGTCGCGTGGATGTCGCTTTCGGAAACGGTGAAGCCATTCCTTATCATCAGCGGCCGTCTGATTCCACTCATCATCGCTGTCGTATATAATAACACGAGCTTCTCGCTGTAGGTCGGCATCTTGAGGTTCGACGCCCCTCGACCTCTGTCCCTCAAGGTATTCACCGAGCTCCCGCTCCAACCTACTGTAATTGTGAATAGTAGAGTCGATAGTCTTGGGGTCTTTCGACCTTAGATTAACGTCCCCAACGTCCTCACTGCGCGGAAGTTGCGCTCGCTGCCTGAAGTTCTGAAGCCAGGTTGGAGAACCATATATCAAGCGCAGCAGCCAGTTGGCAATGTCTTCCATGGGGATGCTAGACTTCTCTTCCATCCTACCAATGATACGACAAGCTTCGACTTGAAGTTCGTGATCCATAGCTGTTAGGCCCAATAGCTGCTTAGCCTTAACGAAATCCTGCATCTGCCTCTCGAACTCGCAGTTTTCGAAGATACTCTCCTTTCCATTAATACGTAGCGATGTTAATCGGTTATCTGCTTGGTTGTGAATCGGTCGGAAGGCAGCGCTTCGAGAGAGCTCTTCCGACGACACTACAAGATCGCGTAACCAAGATGATGCTTCCCAACGAGGGCGCTGGAAATTCTTCGTTTGAACCTCGGCTCCGAAAAGAATGGAACAAGCTTCTAGTTGCATCTCGGCATCCGTCGGCGCTCTTCCTTTATCCGCGGTGAATATAGTAGACCAGTGCCGAAGCTCCCATTTGAGTAGCTCATAAGCATTAATCGGTGTCGCCGGAGGGCTACTGCTAGCCCTATAAGGTAGAGGAGTATTCCTCTCATCGTGAATTAAATCTATTCTCATTAATTAGATATTTGTCGCGGGAGAGAAGTATGGTGGTC
The DNA here is from genome assembly GCA_902805475.1 of Entonaema liquescens. Classification (NCBI taxonomy): domain Eukaryota; kingdom Fungi; phylum Ascomycota; class Sordariomycetes; order Xylariales; family Xylariaceae; genus Entonaema; species Entonaema liquescens. The sequence goes on from CADCSX010000006.1 coordinate 2,264,826, forward strand.
TCTCACAAGGTGGAATAGAATTCTCAACCATCTCAAGCACAGGGGCTTCGAAACCCCAGTCACCCTTCCAATCAGCCATAGTGTTACCAGTCTTAAAGTGTTCAGCCAGGTGGTCCACTCGGATTGTCCAGCTATCCAGCACGATACCGCAGAAACCACATCGCGACCTAATCTCGGGAGAGGCCACTCGCCATTTATCCATCGCCCACGGAAGAAACTTCACATTGTGCACGAGTTTAAGATGCTGTCGAAGATGATCTTTCCTATAGAACGTCCTCTCTTCCAACGTTCGCTCCGTACACCCGGAGAAATTGTGAGACTCTATGTGACCATCATTTGGGTTTGCTTCACCGCAAAAGACGCAACTCATCAAGCCATTTTCAGGGTTTAAAGCTCTCGGTCCATCAGGGGAACAGATCCACCGTTCAAGGGATAAATGTAAAGATTTCTCGTGCCGTTGCCAATCGTGTTTAGTCCTAAAAGTCTCGGTACAGAAAGTGCACTGGAAAGTTTTGAGTGGTTGGTTGAGACTTTCATCGGCTCGTACAGGTGGAGCTCGGCGACGGCGACGGCGGCCTCGAGTTCGGACGAACGATGATAGCGAACCGAAGGAACCACGCGATTTACTAGAATACGCAGAGGCGAAAGAACCACCGCTCGAGTGAGAAGTACCCAAACTGCTAGCAGACGATTGATTGCACAACGACCTACTTGACCCATCATCTGAATAGTTGGAGACGTAAGGACTGTTTCGACCCGATCCAGAGGTTTGCGAATACGAGGTGGAGTCTGACACAGCTTTGGCAATGGCAGCTACGGATGCAGGTTCGTTTTCCGGCGGAGAATTCGCCCATCGCTGCAATGGGTTCATGTTCTCGAACAACGCCGGGGTGCCTCTCCGCTGGGGAATATCAATGGCTTGGACATAGCCCCGACCAATATGGGGAGATGTCGCTCGAGTTGGATGAATCTTTCCACGACGGCGGGCATTTGCTAACCAGTTCGTAATTTGTGTCTTGCTAAGGCCAGTTATCTTCTGTAGGCCCTCCTTCTCCTCTTCCGTAGGATATGGGTGTCTACTATGTGTCGAGACCCAATTTTTCAGGATTTTCACTGACTCGCGGGAGAACCGTGTACCACTTTTAGTCGTAGCTGGAGGCTTTGGCAACGATTGCATATCGTCAGCAATTGCAACCAAGCCTGGTGCAGGAGGTGCTGAAGTGATCATAGCAGCTAGTTCATCCTCAAGCAATATAGACGTCTCTGGTCTATCGCCCATAATCGGCCAGGGGTTCGCAGGAAAAGTTGCACCCGCTTCAGCGGTCAAATTATGTTCTTGAGGCCCGAAGCTGCACTCACAACGTAAGGCAACGCAGCTCGTACAATAACCCTTATATTTACCTTCCCTGATTTGCTTGCATTGGTAACCACCCATTGCGCAGTGCGTGCAAGGTACAGCGGGTGTTTCCCAGTACATTTGTGAGTTGGCTATAGATTCCGTTTCCGGCAGCGCCACGGAGTCCACCTCCTGAGGTATCTGAGTGGTTTCGTAGTGTTCAAGAGCCCAATAAGACCAGTCATCTCCATCGACATCTCCAAAGACAAGGTCCATATTGGGTTGGTCCAGTGATATTGCAGCAATGGCATCGATAGGACCAGTTACGCCCTCCGAAGTAACTACAGGTTCGGAGCCGGTGCCGACTACGGCAGCATCCCAATTAACAAATTCCATCTCTTCTAGCTCGTCGATTGTCGTCATTTAGGGCGCAGCCACCGGCCAAGAGATTTACGCCCAAGGCGTAAGAGTCGGCAGAATGAGAAGGGCGCCAGTGTAATGATAACTAGTAATAAGTACCTCCGTCTTCGCCTCAGCAATTCTGGGCGTGGTAAAGATATAAGTTGTACAAGAGAAGCAAGGCAGATGACTCAAAAGTAGGACACGTCTCCGTTAAGAGAGAACAAGAATCTGGGGAAGAATCCGGACAACCTCGACTAGGTTTTGAAGGGGAATGGGGAAAAGTAGTTTAAGGCACGCGACAGATATTTCTCCTTGTAAGTTAGATCCTTAGAAACTAACTACAGTAATGCATAACTTCTACCAGTATGATTTGCATGCGCTGCTCCGTTTGTCGCTAAAAACCGGACGCGGGAAAGGTGAAGATCCCAAGTTAAACAAGAGTCATCGTCCCATGTTGCTAGTTCACTGTATCGCAACCACCGCAAAAGCCAGTTCCGGACTCTGCTGACCGCGCCGAAACTAATCCATGCAGTCATGTAATGGAGATGTGGAGTACGCCCTTGGGTTGACGAGCAGGGCGTCCGATCCAAAAAGGCGGGGGGAAAGGGATTACCATTGGCTGTTTTTGCTAGCCCATTCGCATATTGCTGCGACTGTATATATTCCAGCCCCTTTACTGTGCGGTCGTGACCGAATAGCGCAGTCCACACCGCCAAGATATGCCTAAGCTGATAAAGGACCTTAAAAGGATGGGAGTGTGCCGTACCATCGCATATTGAGGATACTTCAGAGACTTTTCTAGAAGATAAGAAAGGAAATAAGCAGTCGAATCACGGAAGACGAAGATGGTTGAGGCTTAATAGACATGTTGTATAACACGGAAATAAACCTAAGGACGAAATCCCGGTCGTATGGTTGCTTCTCTCAGTATTAATAGGCTCAGGTACTGTTAGCCAGCTACGACAGGGCATCCAATTGCAATTGACCAATAGGAAGCAAGCTAAAACATATTAACGAAGACATCGCGTAATATGCTAAGTCATTAGACTTAATATGCTCTTATCATCTCCGTTAGTTTACCTAACATAAGAAAACTAATAGTTAAGTAATAGAATAGCATAGTTACTTCAGTCTTAAGACATTCCTGGCGAGTTGGTATGCCAGCAAGCAAGCAACACGTTCGGCTGACCCCTGTAAACTATCACCAAACTTCAAAGTGCCTAGTTAGACGAGCCAGTCACATCTTATCCGTGTAAGTACTATTAGTATCTATTAGGGTTAGCTGCTTGGTTCCGACTAGTTGCGTATCTTACGTGTACAAAAGCCATAGCCATTATGACATTTAGTTCTCCGTATTGTGAAGACTATAATTGTTAGAGTGACAATATGATAATGCGCTAATATAGATAGTATCGGGGCCCCATAACCTGAATTGTTGGAGGTATTTCTAAATCTTGCAAACTACACAACTAACGGCTATTAGTTCTTTGCGCGTTACTATCCCGTTAATGCCTCATGCATGCCGTTCAAGAAAGAATGGAAATAGATTGAGAGTGCATAACTATGGGATATAAACACATGCACTGTACGAAGAAGACGAGACCACCTTTTTCAGCACCAGTACTAAACTATAGGGACCCATTACTTACAGTATTTTAGTCCCCTCTAAAGCTCGACAGTTTAGGTCCCAAGCAACGGACCCATTAGTAAACCCTCATTTTTGTATATCACCGTTAGATAATATCACAATACAGTGTACCGAGATCCGTTGTAAGATGCCGGGTGTCTCATGTGCTAAAGTGGGGCCGAGCTCCGAATTGATAGCCGGGGTCGGCCGCGAATAACGCAGACGGTATTCAAAGGTTCAATCACATATCCCATACTTGAATCAACGTTCGTATCTACATGTTTTATTTATCATTTAACTGGTACTTGTACGCGTAATCATGGTTTAATAAAGCCGGAGTTTGTAGTTGCCAAATTAGGAAGTATCGGAGCCAAGCAATTTGAGGCCGCCGGAAATAAAGAGGCAACCGGCCGGAGCTACACATTTACGCTCCGCCTCTATTGAGAGGTTCCTTGTGTTACCGCCGGTTTTCAACAATCCTAACGGCGTCATTATGTCCCGTCGGCTTGTCTATTCTGCCAGTTCGGTGGCGGTATGTACCGCTACTATATTAATAATGATATCAAGCAGATTCCAACGATATAAAGAGGGTTCAGATGGTGGCTCTATGTACTCCATTCCAAGCATTAATACAGGCCGCTCCTTAATCTAGAAACTCCAATCCGTCAACTTCGAAGCTAAAACTCAAAAACAAAGAGAAGAATAAAATATTACAGCTACACCATACTTCGTTAGAATGGCTCCTACCAACAAAGCTGCGTCTCTCGCCGAGCCTAAGGCTCATCCTCTCAAAGTCGAACCCACGCCATATCCAACTGCTGGAGATGGCGAGGTCATTGTGGAGGTAGCTGCTACTGCTATCAACCCTATGGACTGGTACATCCAGATTATGGGAGAGCAGCTGTTTTCTTGGCTTCAATACCCCTACATTGGAGGGAGCGACGTCGCTGGAACAGTAGCTGAAGTTGGCCCTAATGTTAATAAGTTCAAGGTTGGCGATCGTGTAGTCGGTCTTGCAGCCGGCTTTAATGCTCGATCCGGTGGCTTCCAGAACTACGTCGCTCTCGAAGCAAAGATTGTCGCCCCTATCCCAGCCGACTTAGACTTCACCGATGCCTCTGTACTTCCCCTGGGACTGTCTACAGCAGCCTGCGGCCTTTACCAGAAGGACTTCCTTGCGCTAGACTATCCGAGCGTTGATCCGAAACCTAACGGCAAGACATTATTGATATGGGCTGGCGCCTCAAGCGTTGGCACAAACGCCATTCAACTCGCCGTAGCTTCCGGTTACGAGGTATACACGACTTCGTCACCCAAGAATTTCGACTACTGCAAGGGGCTCGGTGCTTCACGTGTTTTCGACTATAACAGCCCAACTATTACACAGGATTTAATCGGGGCCTTCGAGGGTAAGATAAGTGCAGGTGCTTATGCGATCCAAATCGGCTCGGAAAAGATCGCGTTTGAAGTGGTCAGCAAGATTCAAGGTAGCAAATTCGTGGCTTGTGCCATGGAGCCTACCAACGTCCCCGAGGGGGTTCAAGCCAAGATGGTCTTCGCTAGCACACTCAAGGATGACGAAGTTGGACCTCTCATCTACGACCAATATCTCCCAGTCGCCTTAGCTCAGAAAAAGTTTCGGTGTTTACCCAAACCATTGGTATTTGGCCATGGTCTAGAGAGTATTCAAGCCGCGATTGACTTAGGAAAGTCTGGTAGCGTTTCGGCCAAGAAGATAGTTGTTACACTGTGAGAGGATGTGCAATTCCATGGGGAAATTATCGACTTAGGAATAAGACATGATAGATAAGAGGCTATACATAGGTACTAAAGTAGTCACTACCTTATAGCTAGCAATAAATGGTCTTCTTGTTCATCAACATTTTATACTGAAACTCGACTGACAATGGCACCAAAATTGCGCGTGGAACTATCCTAAACCTTTATATATGCCTATATACCTATGCATGTATAATGAACTCTCTTTTGAGGAGAACCATTTAAGAAGTTCATTAATTAAGAAAAACACTACCGCGGCGTAGGCAGTCATTTGGCAAGATTTCAAGATTGCGCGGCATAGGATCATGATACATGCAGGGTTATTTAAAACTCACAATTACTCGCCTACTTCACTGCTAAATCCTCTCAAAAATAACTAGATGTATACTACGTAAATTTATGACAGGACAGCCTAAGCGAGTAGAAGGCTCATGCTAATAGGATTTCCCAATGCCATGATTCATTGTTAGGTACCTCCTAAGACACTTCATGAAAGACTAAACAGACCCAATTAAATCTTGGCTTTAGCGTAGTAAGAGTAACTGGAACAGGACGACAATTTTACCCCCGTAGCCGGCGGCCGGAACATACGTTCTTTTTATTCCTCTTAGAGACCTAGGCAGTCTAGCTTCAGCTTGAAGACAACACTTCGAATTCTTTCCGGGTCCGTTCGTACACGGCGTCTTTCACATCTAGGTTACCGTATGAGCACATACTAACGGATATTCGGTTTCGAACCAGGCGACCTCTCAGAATATGGAAACCGCTTTACTTACAAATCTTCCTGAACCTCGGCCTACGTCAACTTCTATATCGGGAACTAGAGCTTGTACGAATTGCTCTCGCGTAAAATGCAAGTGCATCTATCAGACCGGTAGTACGGTTTGCGAACGGTATGTTCGGATATAGTATTAACATTCCTACCAAGATTAGTTAGATACCCGACGTGAAGTACTAAGGCTATTCAGATGCTCTCGTCTAAAGAAAAGTTGCACGCCATCAATACCGGCCGGGCGCCGTGCGGGAAAACGCCGCGGTACTTCTAGAGCTGCTCGGCTCGAAGAAAAAATTGACAAACTGATGTCAAGTTTGAAATCACAGACGGAGACTACAGGAGACGATGTAGGAGACGAAGTTAATAATAGCAATGAGCTATGTGCTCTCGGATCAAATATAGAAGCACCATCAGCCGCTACTGCGCCTTCAGTGTCGGCTTCTCAATGCCCTGGAGAGACGCCCATGCTTAACATGACAAAACCACCGAGTTCAACTATTTCTTATCCTAACGAAACGTCTCCATTAGAGGCTGAGGACTTACTTAGAAAGTTCCGAGACGAAACTGCAGCAAGTTGAACATGTAGCCTCAAAACTGTAATGTCTGTCACTAATCGCGGAACATAGGGTTTCCTACCATTAGTCTATATTCCCCCATACGTGAGGGCCCAGCAGCTTCGGGAAACGTACCCGTTTCTATGGTTGACGATAACGTGCACGGTGTCAACATCACCAAGGAAGCGAACTGCCTTAGGTGACCAAGCGAAGAATATTGTAGTTCTGAGGGTGGTCGTATATAGGGAGAAGAGCCTAGATCTTCTCTTAGGCCTCCTCATACTTGTAGGATGGTCAGTACCCTAATCTAACGCTCTACAGTCTTAAATCTGTCTTCTAACTCTCTGCTGTCAGGTCACATCTACAGAAACGAGATAGACCTTACTGGACAATATTCTCACAACTGATTGTTACATTGGTTTGTGACTTGGGACTACATAGACCGCCATCCGATTCACCTATGTTCTGCGCGGCTAGTAATACCCGCGATCCTCGAGTGCTAGACGTCCTTAAGGGGCGCCCCCATGAGGAACAACGGGCAGTGTTGGGAGCTTTTATTGTTACCTCCATGTTAGTTCTGCAACTATAATTCTTGTCCCCCCTCCATTAACCTAGACTGAGCGCCATCTGATGATATACCTAGGATATCTAACATTTTTAAGCATGCGCCCGGGCTCCGATGGTCTCCTTACCTAGATGTGTACCTCTCTAATCTTGCCCAAAGTAGCAAAGTATCGCAAGACGAGAGCCTTACAGCAATGGTGAAAATGCAATTGATTGCGAATCAAATCTATGATGAAGCTTTATACGCCAATAGCGGACGGTTTCCGGCCCCTTATTTATCTGCTCTCCGATCACAACTACGCGAGATAATTAGAGGGGAAGATATGAGGGTAGAGGTCAGGAAGCATAGTAAGTTACACATAATCATTTCCGCTCACTAATGTCGGTTAACTTTTTTAACGATACGCCCTATCCAGCTACGATCATGGAGCTTTATCACTTTACGGAGCTTCTGATTAACGAGTCCGAAATAATTAGACCAGTTATACCTTGGAATGAGCCGGACTTGGGACGATTTGAAATTTACCAGCGCTGTCTTGAATCTATTAAAGCTTACTTCGATACGTTCTTTTCTACACCCATCGCTCTTCTTGGTAACATGTCGTTCACTAGCTATCCTCGGCTTGTTACGGTCCTGAAAAACCTACACACAATAACCACTTTACAAGACCCATGCTGGGATCGGGCGGCAGTCCGGAAGAGTATTGACTTAATTCCGACTTGTGACAAGATCATTGGGCTATTCGAATATCTGAAGGCTGCCTCGGCCTTGCTTTCTCTTGATGGCGGCGAAGATGAATCGTATAACTGGGGACTGGGAGTTTTCCGGAAGTTGAAAGCGGCATGGCAGCATGATATAGAGAGCATGGATGCGACGGACCCTACAACTCACGAACCCAATGTTTTTGACGGAATCCAGTGTGATGGGCTTACGACACCCTTAGATGTTAACAACGATTCATGGCTGTTGAATGTGTTTAATGATTTTTAGGAAGAAGCTTTAAGCTGGACACATAAATACCTATCATAGCATAGTAATTACTCAAGGGAGGCCTAGAATTGGAAAAATGGATATATTCATTTAGTAGAGTAGGGAGGTAGTTTATTGAAGTTGGTATTTCTTACCTACTTAGAATTCATATAACACCCGTGATGAGTGATAGCCTTACATCTATATACCTTTTTCACTTACACGCAGCTGATAAAAGTCAGTAAACTAAAGCCTCCATCTATATAAAAGCTTTATAACACGGATTATGTTTAGCATGGTGTAACATTAAATAGGTAAGGTACTTTATTTCAAACAACAGTATCGTTAACTAAATATTCTCTTCGGTTGCCTGCAATATACCTATGGTGCATCATGAAATCAAGCCTCTTATGTCTCTGATTAGGTAGGACTCGATTTAGTGAGGGGTCGCACAGAAGGATCGAACAATCCGGAGAGCCACACGCCAGGGATAGTATCTGTTTCGCCCATTTTGATTCAACGGGGTTACTATGGATGATCTGATTTTATTGTTTCTGGTAACTAGGTATGTGGTGTGATAACTATATACGCCCTGTATTTATTGTTGTTATTCATAGCCGGTCACCTCAAGTTGGAATGTCTCATTCCCCTAGGGTATCTGCATTTACGAATGCAGGATCCTAGATAGGCGGATGGATAGATATAATCTCATGATAATACGAACTTGCTGTCAAGCAAGACACCTATGAGTATAGACCCTTTATTTATTTATTTATTTAAAATTTTTTTTTTTTATAGAATCGAGAAACATTATACGCGTAAAGAACCGAGTGATTGGTATGGAGTCAACTGTTGGATTTTCGGCGGCCTGCCGCGGAGCCGACCCTTGTACCCGCGTGGCGACGGAATGGCAACTCTATGGAAAGATAGGATCCTACTTTCGCTAGGTAGATGGAGGCGCGGTTCCTGGTCCCGACAGAATATGCCTCTATCTTTTCTTTTAGAAAATTAGATACACATTATGTATAGAACGTCATTAGCAGTCTCCGGTTAATATCTTTCGGGACCGTATGTAACAAATCTGCATGTTTAGGCATATTAGTATTCTGAGACAAGGGCTGAACTATCTATGTATATGGCTGCTGCTCAGCGGCACAGAACAGGCCTACTAGCTGAATCAGCTTACATCTTGATGTCGGTCAGCAGCACACCAGAGGGATTGATTAGACAGACAGTTGTAGTGACAGAACATGGCCTGTAGAAGAAGAAGGTTAAGGACATTTCGAGATTTGGGGAATATTTGAGGCGAGAATGCCAATTGTAATTCAAAACCCCAATAACGCCTAGAACCAATGTAAGATGCAGAGTCCAAAACTATAGAATTCCACCCCCAAAGCGATGTATGGCACTGCACCAAATTAAATTCCCTTGGCCGGAACCTCTATGTAAACGCCCAACTCCTGCGCTGTGGTATCATGTTAAGTATGTGCCTCATTGTCTCATGCCAAGCCCAATGTAGTAAAAGCAAATTGTAGATCAATAGACGATGCATCTTATTACGATTGCGTATCCAAAATTGCTGCGTGGACTGCAGAGCCCCTATGTTAGGGTTATTCAACGCCGTCTGATTTTGAGGCCCGGGCTTGAGATAGCAATTACCCGGCGCGTCTCCATCGAAGGCGAATGTGCGGTTAGTCCAGGCGGGGATAAAGCTGACTGCAGCACAAGTGGCATTTCTTGACGTTGAGTTACTGGCGAAATCCGAAGGCATATAGAAAGAGTAAGAAGCGCAGGCGTCAATGCAGTCGTCGAAATTGCCCACGAAGAGAGAGGATATTAGGGGCATCACTGTTGCAGTATACTTTGAAAGTAGGATTGTTGAAGACTTGAGTTAAGATAGTTAGCACTTGTTCTGAATTGGACTCCTCGCATCAACCCCACACTCACATTGAGATTCGTATGTAGTCCCTGTGACTCCAGCTGAGTTTGTAGAGCATCCTCTATCAATTGCGCTAGAGTCAGTTGATGCTGGCCCCGGTGCTGTCACAGTGACTGTTGCTGGTGAAGCGCTAAGCGCAGCTAAACGCGCCTCTGCGTCGTTCGCTCGACTTGCTTCAACTCCTGTCCCCGCCGCCAAGCCTATCACAGCTGTCGATAATAGAGCAATAATAATGGATAGAATGAACACTAGCACTGAGCATCCTAGTATTCTCTGTGGTGCTTTCCCGTGCTCTGATGGTAGTGTAGGACCGTATCCGGTTTGATAATCATATGTATACGTAGAAGGCGGCGGATGTTCAACTGGCGCAAAACCCGTATTATATCCTACTGACGAATTGGTAGACTCTTCGGGTTTTATAGGAGTTGCCGGTGTATGCTGTCCATATGCGCTAGCAACTTCCGGTACTGTAGGTGGGTGATGAACCTCTGGAAAATTCTGAGGTATAAGCTCGGGCGCCTCGTCGTACTATGATACCATTAAAATATTAGTTGAATAAGTCAAGAGTTGGATTATTGCGATGGCGAGAGATACTTACTCTTGGGGGCATATTTAGCGAGGGAGATCCCAATGTCGATGCGTATTAATAAACGTCAAGGTTATCTAAAGCTCTCTGCGTGTCACAGTTTCTAAATATCACAATCAGGAAAACAAGATTGTGGTCGGTGCTGACAGAAGAGCAATATCAGGAACACACGGGACACAGGTCAGATATGAATGAGTTGCAGAATCACAGGCGGAACAGGGGATAGGACTAATCCTTGCCCATTTCCAGGTAACATACATCTTTGGTTCAGACAGCACAGCCAATTACGAGACAGGATTGGATTAGCTCTCCTTAAGAAGTTTGGGCTGTACATTAGAACATGGTCCCGACACCGATAGAAGACTCGACAGGGCAGCGCAGGGTAGCATGAAAATAGACCGGGGTTTCCGTAACCGAATGCAACCCGGCGGAGGGAAAATCCACAGCTGGGTTCTAGAAGATGGGATCCAGCCAGCTTAAAAAAAGATATAGGCACGAACCGCCTGCGATCCTACTCGTGTCCGACACTATGTCAAACTCTATAAAAATCAACAGCAAGATGTCTATTATACTTAGATAGGTAGTCATATACCTAGATACCTACTTATAGTCTCTGCTATATAGACGGGTGAGATTAGGTCATTTAACTACCTCGATTATGATCCAATACCTCGTCCTCTCCCGTCTTATTCTATTTGATGAATTGACTAGTTCTTACTCACTAATCTGTTAAAGTAGTAACCGCGATTCCATCCCATGTCTAGACATAGCTTAGGACTTAACTGATCACATATAGCTGTTAGACTACGTAGTATGAGAAGAACAGCAAGCTAGCTGAAGGGCACCGAAGGGAAAAAATACACGTTAATTGCATATCTCCCCAAGTAGAACGGCCACTGGGTATTACATACGTAGGCAGCATCAACAAGCGCGTTTAGAAAGGTTCTCACCACCGTCATCTTCATATTTTACACGGATATACGATAATCAAAATGTATAATGCCTACCCTACATGATATAGAGGAGATATCATCCTACAAAACATGCCACCTGAGGTGTTATCAATAGCATACGTGCTTCCATACCCACCGCCCATGAGTTATACCTGGTAAGAAATCTCAATTAGCCGAGGTATATAGACGGAAACCTTCCAACTACATGTTCATGCAAGTTTCAGAGGCAGCACTGATGGGTTGCCTAAGATTACCATTAGCACAGGGGCGAAGTCGTATTCCATTAACGGGGCAGCGCGTCGTAAAGATATGGAACGCTGACGCCAGCCATCGAGAGAAGTGGTAACAAAGTCCCGTATTTACAAAATATCCCATAAGGCTGAGCACTAAGACCACCCGCCCCGTTTTGTGATGTCAGGTACTTATTAGTCAAGAAAGTTCCTTGGACTTAAGTTGGATTTAGCAAGCTTAAGTCCAGCTCTACGAAGTAGTTGCTTAGCTTTGGTTACTTACCTTATTACTCGAAAAATAATCAACACTCCATTCTAACAGCCTAGTCGTAATCCCAGATGCAATAAAGTGTACTCTTGACCTCGGCTCATTGTGGTGGGGATTCGGGGCTTGTGAATTGCTACATACCTACTACCTCGTCTTCGTCAATTCATATACAGGAGGTATGGAAGTGTTATTCTTAAGGGTACTGGCTTAGCTCTGTTACCTATGAGAATATTGGCGGTCTTAGTGTAAAGAATATCGACCTCGATTATCGATGAAAGTACTGCTTGGTCAATTATAATATTCTTTCCCGATGTTTCTAGTATTGAAAGGCTATAAGCTATGCTTTATCAATTGTACCAGGTTATTTACTTTATCCTGTTTCTCTTGGAATTAGTTAATGCTTGAGCTTTAGGTATAAACTATTCAAGGTTGGTTATGTCAGCCATCTATACGAATACGGCGAGTGATATGGTCTTGACAAGGGCTATAGAATAAAGTTCTCAATTGAGAGTGAAATGGATATGAGACTCTCTCAACCTTGATGTCCTAGTTTACGGTTTTCCTGATTATGCGTTGCTACCTGAGCTATAAGATTTCTTATTTAGTATGTTTGGATTTGGTGTCGTGCATTGGGTTGTTATGCTTCGCCCATCTGTCTTTGCTTTGAGAATAGAGAACATGTCAAACTCATTCCTTGCTATTGAGAAAAGGTTCGATTGTGTAAATTAAACATGTGATGTCATTCAAAAGGCGTACCCCGGATTGACATTTGGTACGCGTATTGCAGGAATGATGACAAAGTGGAAAAGTATGCGTGTAAAGTCAGCAGAAAGTTATAGGTGTATCATAGTAGGCGGCCATCAGCTGATGGTCCTACTAATAAGCCACTGGAAAGAATTACTAGCCTATCGTCTAGCGGTGAAGCGGGGCCATGCCTTGCCGATCGGAGGTGAGTTAGTAGGGTTCCAGTGTTAAGGTACTCCAACGTGGAGGGGTAGCCATGAGGGGTAATTGCCTTGCTACATAGTACATAAGTACCTAACCTAACTTCTGCACAATTTTCAATGGGCAATCAACAAGCAACCTCTTATAGTGGGAGCTTTATATTAATTTCTACCTACCACCTACTAATGGCTTTATTTTCTCGGTAGGATGTGACGGCATTGCTTTGAAGACCGACGAATCCTTGCGGATTGGATCGAATAGTAATCCAGACATCAGGGTCCAACGATGAATAAATTAATCCTTTATTACATGCGTGTAGCTATACTCTTTTCCTAAGCTATTTAGGGTAAAGTACGATACCTTATTTTACTACTACCATCCCACGTTAATGCTAATCCCATAACCACGGGTTGTGCCTACGCTACTACATTATAGTTGATAGGTATAGGTCATTATTGGTGTGTGTTTGGTTAGGTTAGGTACGTGTAGGAGCTGTTCCTACTTGTAAGCCGCATATGCATGGTGAGCATTTAGGTGTAGTACAAGTACATCAGATGGAGTATTAGCGTATTAGCTTACCGCTACAAGCATGTAATTGTGGCTGAAATATGTTGGACTCCAGTGGATAGACCAATTATACCGCAATTATACAAGCTCCTGACTCGGAATGGCGGGAAGTAGCGTCGGTGGAACTTTCCAATTGGACTACATCGAAGCTTTAAGGGATCCGATCCATTAGTTTTATCTTCTGTTAATTCTCATAGAATTTCCGGACTCTTCTTCTTTCCTCCCCTACCTAACCTAAGGTATACATACAAATACAAATACAAATACAAACAACTGGACAACATACGTTCAAGTTGGTTGGAGGGAGTTGTCCCTTTTCCTTACCTATTTTCCTACCTAAAGAATAAATAGATTGAGCTTCTCAATTACTTAGGGAGCTATTTCTTTACCTATGTGTTCTGTAATATAATATTGCTAGGTGAGCCAGCTAGATTTTCTCTCAATCTCCATCTCTCCTCAATTATGTTCCTTCTCTAACCTCGTGTAGATTTTCATTTGTGTTGTTTCGTACTTCCAGTTTTACACGTTCACAGTACTGGTGTTCGTCCTGTACCTATCGCCCAAAATGCATATCAACGAGATGCTCGCAGACGCCGAGAGGACCGGCCAGCCGTCCTTCTCCTTCGAATATTTTCCCCCGAAGACAGCACAGGGTGTTCAGAACCTGTACGACCGCATGGAACGCATGTACGACTTTGGTCCTAAGTTTATTGATATCACATGGGGAGCAGGAGGGCGGATTGCTGAGCTGACCTGCGACATGGTGGTTCAGGCGCAAGCCTACTTTGGCCTCGAGACTTGCATGCATCTTACCTGCACAGATATGGGTGAAGACAAAATAAACGATGCGTTAAGGAGAGCGTACAAGGCGGGATGCACCAACATACTGGCACTCCGGGGCGATCCTCCCGCGAAAAAGAGAAATGGGTAGCTACTGACAGTGGTTTCAAATATGCAAGAGATCTCGTCGCTCATATACGAAAGACGTACGGGAATCACTTCGATATTGGCGTTGCCGGTTATCCTGAGGGCTGTGATGATAATAAAGATGAGGATTTACTTCTAGATCATCTAAAGGAGAAAGTCGACATGGGTGCTACATTCATTGTCACGCAGATGTTCTACGATGCCGAAAATTTCGTACGATGGGTTAAGAAGGTGCGGGAAAGAGGTATTAACATTCCTATAATTCCCGGCATCATGCCCATTGCAACTTATGCCAGTTTCCTTCGACGAGCGAACCACATGAATTGCAAGATACCCGAAGGATGGATGGCTGCTCTCGAGCCAGTTAAGAATGACGACGCCGCCGTGAGGGAAGTTGGAAAGACGCTAGTTGCTGAGCTTTGCCGAAAGATCATGTCCGCTGGTATAGTTCACCTTCACTTCTACACCATGAACCTGGCCCAAGCAACCCGTATGGTTTTGGAAGAACTAGATTGGATGCCAACCACAACCCGCCCCCGAAAACAAGCCCTACCGTGGAAACAGTCCCTTGCACTTGGGCGACGTGACGAAGACGTCCGACCTATTTTCTGGCGTAATCGGAACAAGTCATACGTCTCAAGAACCCAGGACTGGGACGAATTTCCGAACGGCAGATGGGGTGACTCGCGTTCTCCTGCTTTTGGCGAGTTGGATGCATATGGTATTGGTCTAACCGGTACAAACGAGTCCAACCGCAAGAGGTGGGGCGAACCCAAGTCCATCCGAGATATTGCTTCCCTCTTCGTGCGGTACATAGAAAGAGAACTCCCTTCCTTACCCTGGAGTGAAGCACCTCTAACCAGCGAATCGGACTCTATTAAAGATGATCTCATAAAACTCAACCAACGCGGCCTATTGACTATAAATTCCCAGCCGGCAGTAGATGGTGTCAAGTCTACCCATTCCATATACGGATGGGGACCCCCTAATGGGTACGTCTATCAAAAGGCGTATCTGGAATTGCTAGTATCTCCTGATTTGTTCCCTGAGATCATTCGAAGAATTGATGCCAACCCGGATTTGTCATACTACGCCGTGACACAGTCTGGGAAACTCACGACGAATACCCCCTCTGAAGGTCCCAACGCGGTGACATGGGGTGTGTTTCCGGGGAAAGAAATCGTCCAACCCACAATTGTCGAGAGTACTAGTTTCTTAGCCTGGAAAGACGAGGCCTTTAGACTTGGCACAGATTGGGCCCATTGCCACGATGCCAACTCACCCAGTCGCATCTTAATCGACAAGATCATGAATGAGTGGTACCTGATTAATATCGGCAAGTCCCCCGCAGCCCTTAAGAAAGAAGAATACTAATGCAAATTCCAGTCAATAATGACTTCCATCAGCCACGAACTATTTTTGAGCTTTTCGATGGGTTGACAGTTAAGGATATCGATGTGCCTGTGGCACCTGTCAACGGGGAGCAAAACGGAAACCATAAGGAGGCGAACGGCAATTAAGCTGTTAAAAGACGGGGGCGATTGCTATGCCAAAAACGTAGCGCTGATACAGGAACGGCGTCATTGCACTTTTCAACAAGCATTCGGCAGGCGGGCAAAGGGAGTTACCATTTCAACAAGCATATCAAGGCGTTTGGAACGGGGTCCAGATTTTTCAACAAAAATCGGAGCACAGGTTTAGGGCTGAACGGCAACCTGGAAAAGGGATAGGGCTGAACGCGTATTGTGCTGCATCATATCTCAACGATACCCCAGCAATGAAGGTGATGGTTTTCGAGCACAGCTATTCATTTATTATTATTACTATTATTCGTTACAGAGCCGATGAATTATTCAAAAGGCATCTAGTCGGTTAGCAAGTTTTCCCCGAAAAGAGGGTACGCCATTGAAAGCAAGATAAGGCGCATTACCACTAAATATGATGATATCAAGTGGATAAATTGAATAAAATTTCAAGGGTTCCGTCGAGCTCAATAAGTGATGATATTCAGGGAACTACTACTTAAACGAGTTGTTTTACTTATAACTATAAAGATGTTCATCTCTAACGTTTAGTACCGATATCTCCGATCTATTCCGCTTCCATATGGGACCCGGTTACGGAAAAACAGGGTGTGCGGCTCAACAAGTCAACGTCGTATCAGATAATATATGCCGAATCTAGATTCTCAATTCTTATCCCTGCGCTACTCCTATATTAGCTTAGGCCCTTCGCACAAGCGAACCATATGCCGGTTATCGTTGAACAACGTGCCTATTTGCGCTCAAAGCGTCTTAGGAGTTATGTGGGATACCAATTCAGCTGCGAATTTCGCACTAAGTCGAAATGACTACTCCTTACTAAACTCTCAACGAGGTTTTTTTTTTTGTTTTTATTATTAGAATGTACCTATCTCCTGAAAAAAACTAGAAATTTGACCAGTCCAAACCGTATCTGTCATAAGTTACTAGTAAAATTACCTAAGTTTTAAATTTTAGAAGGAAGGAGACAAATACAGCGCAAACGCTGGTGCCTAAGTAGGTAGGTATTGGTATTAACTGCACGTAAGTGTGGATGTCTGCACTTCCTTTTTTTTTTTTTTTTATTTTTTTTTTTTCTCTCCCCTATAACCCCCTTGACCGCAAACATACGAGGTACATTTATAAATGCAGCCCCTGTCCTACGCTGTTCCTTGCTAGTTCTTGCTGCCCTTCCCTCTTCAGAACTACATTTTCTCATTACTTTTTACATCGTCAAATTTTCTAACCTGATGACCTTTTCTGCTGGGCAGATTTATCATGGATACGATTATTATAAGCCCGGAGTTACCTCCGAACGATGTCTTACTTCTACAGAACCTTGCCGAGGACATTAAGGAATACCAGCAAAATCGGACCGGGCCGTCTGATAAAGACGGTGTTATAGCGCCCAGCCAAGAAGCCGCTGATAGAGGTAGGTCCGTTTCGTTAATCTGAACCGGGGAGTTGGGGTAAAGCTCAAGAAGCTACTCTGAATCTTAGTTCCGTGTTGACTAGGATTTTCACTGTAGCCCTTGGACATGGCACCCCTTCGTCTAGAGATGAACACGATTTGGCGCGTATGAAAGCACTTAACGATCCGGCGCATCAAGATTTCGAGCCTACCATATTCTCTTCCGTGGATTATCGAGATTTATCCTCACGACTGCACCCTGTGGTATACCGCTATATACTGCAGCCGTACATAAAATGGGCGCAAAGCATCGCTAGACATCCTAGGGTATGTGCAGCAATATTATATCTCATTATGTTCTATTATTACTCCTAATGAATACTAACATATTTACAGTGCGTAAATGTAACAATCATTCGTCGTCTTTAGCCTTCCCCAGGCATGCATGAGCGATTACTATTGTGTTCCAAATCTAAGGTGATCTTATAAGAATTTTACTGATATGAATGTAGTGATGTCGTTATGGTTACTCACCTTATAATCTACTTCACCACTTCAGTCCCTAGTGCAATATGGCTCTTCTATCACTTCACCTATCTACATGGAATTATCCACGCTGCCATGCAATTTTACTACGTAGGCACGTACACGTTAATGATGCACCAACATATCCACGCAGGAGGCGTGCTACGTAAACAGTCTTGGATTCACCTGTTCGACGTAACATTCCCGTATATAACCGATCCGTTGATGGGCCACACATTTAATAGTTACTATTACCATCACGTTAAACACCGGTCAGTTTCCTAAGCCGTTCTCGTGGTTCATTTATACATGACAGCTAACACTCCGCAGTAAGCAGAATGACCTTGTTGTTTTCTCAGATCCTCAGCACATGCCTGGTGGATCTACGTTGAACTTTGTATAAAGGTAGAGTTCAGAACGCTAACTTTATCTACCTTGGCTCTTAGATCACGTCGAAGGCAATGGCCCGGATGATCTCTCCTCGACTATCCGGTACCAACGCGATAACATATGGCATTTCCTCCACTACGTCGGCCGTTTCTATTTCCTGATCTGGTTGGACTTACCTCTGTACTTCGCCCGGAAGGATCGTCCTACGTTCGCATTGAAGGCGGCATTTTGGGAGCTACTCAGCTATACTATGCTCCTAACTCTATTCCAGCTGAACAGTCGTCCAACGTTCTTCGTATTCCTGCTCCCGTTCTTGCTGCTCCGCCTCGGACTCATGGTAGGTAACTGGGGTCAGCACGCCCTTGTGGACGCTGACGAGCCCGACTCCGACTACCGATCCAGCATTACCTTGATAGATGTCCCTGTAAGTCCCGATTCTTATCTAGCATTATACTACTTTCAGCCCAGTATAACCCATTGCATATGTTATACTTCCCACTAACGATATCAAACTTTTAGAGCAATAGATATTGCTACAATGACGGGTACCACACCTCGCATCATCTAAACCCTCTACGCCACTGGCGCGAACACCCCGTGCACTTCCTAGCCAACAAGCAAACCTACAGCGCGGAACATGCGCTCGTCTTTCACAATATAGATTACTTAGAAATTACGGTTCGATTATTACTCCACCATTATGAGCATCTAGCGCGATGTATGGTGCCGATCGGGGAGAAGCAGATCGCCATGACCATCGAGCAACGCGCTGCCTTGCTGAAACGCTGCACGCGGCGCTTTACCGAGGAGGAAATCAAGGAAAAGTTTGGGGCACCTGCGAAGTCCGCTTCTAAGACTAAGTGATCAGTGGTGTTGGGGTTTGAGTCGAATTCTTCCAGCGAATCGCGGCCAGTGATGGAATGATCCGAATGAATTAAAAGAATAGACATCTACTACTGGGCGTCTGTCTGATCAGGAACAATGTTTTCAAGAATAATATACCCAAAGGCCTCGGAACAGACTAATATCACTGGGAATAGTCATACAGCGCCTAAGAGCATAGCGCATAATAAAATTAATACTGTTATCGTCATGAGGTATTCATTATTCATTATTCATTAAAAAACCGGTACCTGTACCGAGCGATTGTCGGCCGATAATAGCCTATGGCGGACCATAGGAGCCACTTTGCCAAAATCGATTTTTGGTGGCCGTAAAGGGTAATTTATCCCTAGCGTACGCATAAGCCATATACATCATATCTATTTATGCGTAATACGAGTCGCATATAACTGTTAAATACATATTTTAAGCTTGACGACGAGGAATTTAACGTTTTATACGAGGTTATATATAATTAAATTTTTTATTTAAAATTTTATTTAATTTATTTAAATAATTTTTTATATTTATTTAATTAATTAAATAATTAATTTAATAATTAATTAATAAATAAATAATTAATTAAATAATTAATTTAATAATTAATTAATAAATAAATAATTAATTAAATAATTAATTATATAAATAAATAAATAATTTATTTAATTTATTTAATTTATTTAATTTATTTATTTCGTTTATTTTTAATAAAATAAATAAATAAATAAATATACGAATTTTATATAAAAATTTAAATTTAATAAACCGCATTATATATAATATAATTTAATAATTTAAAAAATTATATTAAAATAATATTTATTAAATAAATTATATTATAAATTATATTATAAATTATATTATAAATTATATTATAAATTATATTATAAATTATATTATAAATTAAATATTTATATATAATTTCGTATAAAATATTTATTTAAATATAATTTTTTTTAAAATAATATATTATTTTTTTATAAAAATAATATTATTTTAACGGGTAATTTAAAATAATATATTTAATTTATTTTTATAAAATATAAATATTAATTATTAAATTTTAAATATCTTAGTAATAAAATCGATTAGCGCTTAACTAAATCTAGTTTAATGGTTAACCAAAATCGATTTTAGCAAAGTGGTACATATGGTTTGCCATATAGCCCGTGCTTAGTGGAAACGTGCCTACCTAACGCTTACTTAAAAGTTCTCCAGTTGCTTAGTTCGGTAGATCCGTCATATTTGGAAAGAGCCGAATGGACCGGTTTGATGGGACTCTTGCCTTACTGTGTATACAAGGTGCGTGAAGGAGGGGGCCTAAATGGTCTCCGGTTGCCCCGTTTATTTTCCGAGTCGCATTTCAACTTTATCAATAGGTAGATATTTACACCTGTTTTTTACAAGTAGTCCGCTGCATTTCCAGTCATTGTCCAAGGCTTGGAGATGAGAAGTAAGCAGTGCATTACATAACATCGAAAATTTATGATTTCGCGATTATCGCAGCTCGCTCGTCATCTCTCAAAACCTTACCCCGAGTTCGGTCGTCTATCGGTACCCAGGTCCAGCGGCCTAGCATCGAGAATCATGGCTTCGGCGAATGAGCGGAATGCGAGAAAGATACATACGGCAGCTTGCTTGGTTATTGGCGATGAAGTTCTCGGGGGAAAGGTACGGGTCTCGTTCTATCTGGTTGTGCCTCTTGACTAATTCTCTTAGACAACCGATGTAAGACTCTACGGACTGCGGCCAGTGCTCTGATGGCTGCTAATTCATAATGTCAGACAAACTCCGCTTATATGGCGAAGTGGTGTTTTTCTCTAGGCATAGTAAGGGCCCCGATACTTGATGTCTATCATAAACCCGCACTAATATATATATGCCGGTATAGAATTTAAAGAGGGTTGAAGTTATTGAAGATGATGAAGACGAGATTGTAGAAGCGGTACGGAGAATGAGTGACCGCTATGATTTTGTCGTGACAAGGTACTTATAACAAAAAGAGTCTACCCCTTCCCATATGGAAAAATCAAACTGATTCCTTCTCAGTGGTGGCATAGGACCAACGTGAGTCAAGAGGTCTATCGTAATCTACAGAAGCTTACATAAAATAGACATGACGATATCACCTACCAGTCCATCGCCAAGGCGTTCGATCTGGAACTTATATTACACGAAGAGGCATACAGACGTATGAAAATGCTTACTCAGCCGAGCAGGTCTCATCCAAATTTTAGTTGGGATGTAAAATCACCAGCCAGAACTGCACGGCTTAAAATGGTTCACTTGCCCACTGACGAGACTGACGAGTCACGCAACCTGGTCATATTTCCTTGTGACGATCTTTGGGTTCCCATTTCCGTAGTAAATGGAAATATCCATATTCTTCCAGGAGTACCGAAGTTATGTAAGTCAATAATTCAATGAGAAACTTCTGCACAATACTGACGGTAACTAGTCGAACGTCTTTTAGAGGGCCTGAAACCGGCTATCGTCGATCGGCTAGTAGACCCTGAGGGAAAGGGCATCTTTAGAGCTATCATCTCTACGCCGATGGGTGAAAGCGCTATTGCTGACTACCTCACCGAATTAGCAGCTCGAGTCACACCCAAGGGAGTGAAAGTTGGAAGCTATCCTCGATGGGGAAAGAAGAACAACTCAGTCACTCTTGTCGGAAGGGACAAGGAATATATCGAGAGCCTGATACCGGAGGTTGTACAAAAAGTTCAAGGAAGACGGGTTTACAAGGAGGGAGAGGATGATGAACCGGAGACAATAGCCTCGGTACCTACCTAGATGTCCGTGTTACTGGTTGAACTCCGTCCTGGACCTACCGACGGCTCGGCGCTATTTGACCACGCTCCCTTCATAAATAGAGAAGGTGCTAAGGAGGATCTTCGATCATCACAAAGCTAATTCGGTTGCTCCGTAAATGCAATTCTTCCTCACCGGTAGATTTTAGCCAATATTCGCGATTTCGTTTGCTAGTAATCTGATATAGTCAGACAGAAATATAGATAGTTACTCGACGGAGACTGGCGAGACAATACACGAATGATTACGAGACTTATTATTCTTTTCGGCTCCCTTTCTCGGCGAGGCCGCGGACAGTTGCCCGTCTTCGCGGGGTTGGTCGCAAATCCTTGCTTGGAACGCGACTATTCTAGTTAGAACCATCCTACCCATGACACCACATGCATGTGAGATACATAGCTAGTGGGCTTCTAGAAAAGTTAAAGATGGTTCTGATTTTCTGGAGTAGAAAAAAAAAATGACGGCGAATAGGTACTAAGCATCTAAAGGGTAGATATAATATTAATAAATTGACTGATGGGGTAATGTTGGGCAACCTTGTCACGATCGCGGTGGATGATCGATTACCTAGGGCATTGAGATCAAGGCTTAGTGTAATTAGTCTTTAGGAGAAAGGAAATGAAACTCATTTCCAATTCTAGACCCGTGTCATAATTTCCTTCTGGGTTAAATTTTTAGAGGGTCTCTATTCTCCTGAATTCTGATTATTATTTTTTTCTCTTTTTTGTTTAAGCAAGAATTATTGTTCGTCGTTATGTAATGGATCTGTTGAAATATACAATGAAACTCATAGAGGACCTAGCTGGGACGAAAGAGACGAGAATAAATCAGTACCTAAGCAGCGTGGTTGAGTATCGTAATAATGTTGGGCAATTCGGGACGACCGCCCACGTAAGAATCCGGGATGCTTGTACATTGGGATGGGATAGGATGGGATGGGATGTACAGTAGGATGCTGATCGATGGGGAAGCTGGTTGGCGCTCGCCTTGCTCGCGTCGTCGAAGAATATGATGGGCCAGCGGTTGACGTTCCAAGCCAGTTCACCGCTCAGGGTTACATTTTAACCAGCATTACCAGTGGGGTTCAACGGAGGTGGTTGGATGACTTTTTTGGAGGCTACCAATACTTCCTTTCACGCGAAAGCTGGTTGATAATTGAGCGAGACGAATGATGTGTGGCCGCCTTAGAAGAAGCAATTAGGGCTACTGCTTTACATAGGATGGGGGATGCGATGGTAGTGGTGCGCGTATGTGTGTGGTCTTATGGTATGTGATATGTGTACGGATAAGTGATGTGTTCGATGACATCGGCCCAAAGAAGTGAAGATTCCTCCTCCTCCCCTTGCAAACGCATAATGTGGGAAAGCTGTAAGCTACACATCACCTACATATATATATAGGTATATAGGTCCCCAGGAAGCCATCCAGTTGGCGCTCGTCGAACGGGCCTAATCGAGACGAGCATGAACTGGCCGGCGGGTTTATTGATTGATATAGGTTATGATAGGTGCGCGAAGAGGACCAATATGTGGGATGGATGATAGAAGGTTTATACAGAGTAAAATGGAGTGAGCGGGTTTGAATTTTAGGTGCACCTAGTAATTGTTAATATGATATGGCCCCTGATAAAAGATGTGACCTCGAATTTTTAAGGTTAGTGGAACATCGCATTCAGATGCTTGTAAAGAGGTATAAGTGGCCGCCGAGGCGCTGAAGAGGTTGTCAAAGGAGGGTTCTAAATTAGCCCCCCCTGGTTTCTACCTCAGTACGTACCTACCAGATATACATGTCCCGAAATATACGTGAACTGTAATTGAGTAACCTGCAGGTGGTCTAGGTACCTAACGTATTAGTCCGAATAATTGCTATTAAATACACGTATTGTTTGGATTAGCAATGAGAGGTTCGGCCTCGTCAAATTTGCACTATTAAACGATCAAGATACCTATATAATGTAATAATAGCATAGCAGATGCATGGTGTGCTAAGCAATGTATCTAAGCTGACGCAACGCATGTGTTCAATGTTACCAGTGTAGAGCTATGGATGTATATATTTGTAGCTAGGTATGTAGGTAGTTATGATGTATATAGAAGTAAGTACATTCGAGCCGTAGTTTAGCTCCAAGGTAAGAGGTGCCTATATTGAATAGATAAGAATACTTACCTTATGATTGGTATCTTCTTCCATAATATATGACTACCTAGATATTTATGTAGTTTGATTTCCTTACCAGTAATAATCCTAAGAGATAAATACCCATTATCTACGACTCTTACCTATCTCAGCTTATTAGCGCTTAACCGTGAAGTCCCTAAGTAGCTTATTTTATAATATTAGTAGTCTAGAAGGGTACCTACACTAGCTGAAGGGCTGGGGTATCGGTTATTTTATATCCAGTCATATCGATCCAGATAGATCCTTCTTACCTATCCCGTCTCTAATAGGAATTTCAAGGCGGGCAAGTTACTTAATTCAAGTAATCTGCATTCAATACTTCCATGTATCGTGCTTATGTAAAGAGATATACGTATATTTCTCATATTTCTCATATTTCTCAAAGAGATTAAAGAGATTGTACAGCGGTTATTTCCCATTTTGGTTTAGTGTAGTCCACTCTTCGAATTAAAAGAGGTTATCCACCTGCCAATTGAATGATGTGGTGATCCGTGCCTGTTAATCAAAGCGCTAGAAATCATATGAGAAACTTTAACAGCCAATGTCAATCAATTTCATTTGGTCCGTGATCCTCCCCTGCCCCACCCCATATCGTATGTGCGCCGGAGTACCTATGTACATAGCTTATGTACATCCATAGTTAGGTAGGTACATATATCTGTATATAAAATTAGACCTATGCGCTAGTACCTTTTTCCTTGTCTTCTATGCTTTTGATGTACATATTAGGTAGTGCCTTCCATGTCGGCGTCCATTGCTAGGTAGGTACCTAGCTAAATACCCACCCCCTTTGCAGGTGCTGTGGCCAAGCAACCAGAGCCAACCCCAAGCAATCAAGCGCCCCCATGGTTTCCTTCTCTTTACCTCCAAAAAAGAGTGACCGCGTAGTGAAATCATTCCCTCCTTCTTCGCCGTCACTGCATCCCAAGGTGATCCCTAAAGTGATCCACGGACACATACACATGCACACGACGAGATATCTTCTCTTTTTTCTACCTGTACCACCAAGATCCGTCCCGATCCTTTTTTCACTTTCGTAATCCCTTTCTTTCTTTTTTCCCCTCCTTCCCGCGATATACTGCCGTCAATCCGTTAAACCGTTAAACCGGCACCGCCTCCCTTCTAGGCTCTATTTTTCCTACTTTCTTCCTAACCACAATTTCGTCGCCGCCGACCGCCATCCGTCAATCCGTCAATCCGACAATCATCAACCGTCAACTTGGAATCTCGCAGCAGCTCCCAACAAGTATTGCTGTTCATCGGATCCCGTTTCTTAGACTCCCGCCGAATCCGTGACGACAGAATCCTTTGTCCAGCCATTTGAGACAATCTTAGCCGTACGGTACTGCATCAAGACCGCACCCCTTGACTCAAATTTCTGCCGGTTCCCTCCATTGCTCGATTCAGTTCGAATATTCATTAGTAGGGTCACGCATCGTTGCCGATTGGCGAATTCACAATGGCATCTAAGGTTTGTCCTCCCCCTTTCGCGCTCTTTTCTCCAATTACCGTCCCGATTGCTAATTTATTTTTCGCATAGTTTTTAAGAGAGTATAAGCTGGTTGTAGTTGGTGGAGGAGGTGTAGGCAAATCCTGCCTAACTATCCAATTGATACAGAGTCACTTCGTTGACGAGTATGATCCCACCATCGAAGGTTTGTTGAAATCCCTTTATTATTGCTTTGGCGCCTCTAGGATTATTCCCGACTGACGGTTTCTTTTTTTTATCGCTAGATTCCTACCGTAAGCAGTGTGTTATCGATGACGAAGTTGCTCTACTTGATGTGCTTGATACGGCAGGCCAGGAGGAATATTCGGCTATGAGAGAACAGTACATGCGCACCGGTGAAGGATTCCTTCTAGTCTACTCAATCACATCCGACCAAAGTTTTGAGGAGATTCGCACCTTCCAACAACAGATCCTAAGAGTCAAAGACAAGGATCCTACAGACTATTTCCCCATGGTCGTGGTCGGTAACAAGTGCGATCTAGAGAGCGAACGGGAGGTCCCTCGACAAGGTAATTAACTCAACCTACATCTATTGTTTATCGTCTTACTAATGCATATGTCATAGACGGCGAAGCTCTAGCGAAACAGTTCGGATGTCCTTTTGTCGAGACCTCTGCTAAGTCCCGGACAAATGTTGACAAGGCATTTTTCGATCTCGTTAGAGAAATCCGCAACTACAACCGCAACATGCAAGGTTTATCGACGAACAGTGGCGGTAACGGTGGATTGAACGGCCCGGGCACCAAGTTGGAAGTAAGCGAGGGCGAGGCCGAAGCTGGTTGCTGCTCTAAGTGCATAGTCCTATGAGGTGGTTGAAGATAGTGCGAAAGTACTTGGTTCATTGATGGCGCAACGCATATGAGAAGATGTGGGTGCTTACCTACTTGCACATGTGTAGGGGGGTGCGTATGCGTGTGTGTGGGCATTCGACATGAGCGCTACGAACGATCTTAGCGGGTTCGAGACGTATACGTCGGTCCGATGGATGCAAAATTGTTGCATGGTAATGGGAGTCGGGGTCTTGCAGCTTATTACGGGACCAAGCAAAATCATCAGCATCTGAAAAAGGGAATAAAGGGACAAATCGAGTGGCTAATCTACCGTCACCCGAGAAGACAACACTGTCTATGCGGATTTGTGGATGACGCGTTTAGGAGTACAGAATACTTCGCGTGGACCTTCCCGGGTCCAGATCATCGCAGATGATGTGGAAGATGATCTCCCCTGCTGGTCATTTCACTACTTGTAATGTTCTTCACTTATTTTTTCGTCTTCGTTTTTTTTAGTGGTTTCATCATAGATTCCCCCATTTCAAGTTCAGGCGTCCGTTCAAATAATCTCTGGTCTTATATGATTTCATTCTGTGCATGTTTGCTATTAGGTGAAGCCTTGAACTTCGTACTTATCCTATATTACATATTTCTTTGAAAGTTCAGTAACCTAATGAATTATGGCTGGCATCCTACAGCAACTAATACTCATTGCCACCTTTACTACCATTACCTGAACCCAGTAGCATGTAAGATGAAGTATGAGGGCTAGACAGATAACAATAGGTAAATCAATATTCAGCTATGAACCCCCCATTCATAGTAAGTTATTGTCTTCTCACTCAGCTTCGCTCGCACTGACGGGATAAGTAGGGGCAGAACGGAGCCGAACAACGATTGTTCATATATGCCAGGATGAGACTCAACTATTTCTATCCTGGTGTTACTAAACAAAGAGTCTGAGAACACCTGCTTCTTTCTCAACCATGCTGTTTGGAAATAGTCAAATTGTATGGCGTCTCCATGTGTGAACGATCAATATTATTGTTCGCAGGTGCGATGATTAATATAATAGCATGCTTTGCCCGGGCATTTTCATAAGAAAAGGAATCTCGGTATGATCATTCAACAAAACGAATAGATATACGGAATTTGAAAAAAAAAAAAAAAAAACTTCGCCGCATAACTTACCAGTCCTCTTACTGACAGATTGTTAAAAGTTTCAAACGAGCATTATACGTTTAAGGTCAGAAATCAAGATGAATCATGGCTCAATGCACTCAATGCATCAAAGGGATCCTAACGATCCCGACCCACGACTGGATATATACAATCCTCGGATGATGGGTTTCAACAGAGAAGTTTTTTGGAATGTACGCGGCCCCGACCATCTATGGATAGCTGAATGGCGTCGGGAATACATGTCTGAAGACAAGCGTTGCGATAGGTGTGCGATCCTTAATTACGTATGCAATGACCCTCAAGGTTGCTTTGGATGCAAAACCGCCGGCTCGATATGTACGGGGGGTCGCGGCCATTATGCCGTCGGGCCACCTGACTCTGAACCGATGAATACGGGCGTGGTTCCTTTTAATCCGGTGAGCGCTCAGGAGCAGTCAGGCTACATTTTCCCGCCTCCGCCTCCGCCTCCGCCTCCGCCTCAGCCTCAGCCAGCGCCGCCGTTAGATGAGAGTCTTATCGACCCGAGTCTCCTAACTAATCCTCCGCAGCCGCAACCAAACTCACAATCATACTTGCAGGCATACCCGCAACCACAGCAGCAACCACAGCAGCAATCATACTCGCAAGCATACATTCAACCACAACTTACTCACGGTTCTTTTGTAAATCAGCCTCCGCCCCATGATCCTAACCTGAACCCGAACCTGAACCCGAATTTTAATTTCAATCCGGCCCCGGCCCCGGCCCCGGCCCCCGCGCCAGGTATTTATCCTGATCCGAATCCTGCTCCTACTTTTACTTTCGCTCCACCTCTTCAAGTGTCGCAACCGTTCATTACCGAGAATGAATTGCATAGATTGCCAGGTAATTGGGAAGATGGCTGGCCACCGCAGTCCCATCCGCCTGTAACAGACGGGGCTGGGAATCAGATCATCGCATGTGACAGGTGTCGTACTGACAACCCTGGCTACCCTTGCGATGCTTGGACAGGCGTCTCTCCGGGGGTGGGCTGCACTTACTGTAAGAAGAATGACGTGTCTTGTCGCTGGGATGGTTTCCTCCTGGCTCCGCGACCTGACGGCAGGACGGAGCCGATAAGTTGTTCTCCGTGCGTGCAACTAGGAATCTTGGATTGTTCCTGGCGACGAAGGCCAACTGGTGCTCCCTACAACCCGTGTACGAGCTGCGTCGACAATGGAACGCCGTGTATGCATGGCGCTATAAGAGCCGAGGACCTCCTCGGCTCAAACAATACTCACTTCACAGTCACAAGTCGTCTATCTGTAAACGTTCACAGACGGCCAAAGGAAAGTAGGGAGAGACAGACCAACCCCGTGAGGTTATTTTTTGCCGAGGTGCCTCGAAGTCACAGCCCTTCACGTCTTCGTCATAGGATGGTTCCAGCACGTCGGTCAAATCAGGCGGCGAGTCAGGCGGCGAGTCAGGCGGCGAGTCAAGCGGTAAGTCAGGCAAGTGAGGCAGGCCAAGCAGGCCAAGCAGGTCAGCCGCAACCGCGCTCTACCAAACTCGTTGGATATCAGGGTGCGATATACGACGCTAGCCTTCCTAGGCTGATTAATACTTCAGGACTGCGACGTGATAGAGGAGGTCCACAATGCCTTCTATGTGCTAGCAAACTTACACAGGCCCATTCGAACATAAATAGCCGGAGGTGTAATGCTGATCCCACAGTTCCTAGAGGCTGCGACGAATGCACCCATTGGGGAGTCCACTGTATAGTGCAAGGTGTTGCTCGTAAGTTTTCGTCCCCGTTTTAATCCTCTTTACATTTATCATATAATATCATCATATGCTAACTCTTAGTTTTACAGTTCCCCCTGCACTATCGGACAGGGCTGGTACAAGAAATGATCAGGCGCACTATGGTACTTGTAAGCCGTGCAAAGACAACAACAGACCATGTGATCGTAAACGGCCGTGCGATGCTTGTGTAATTTGGAAGGACCATTGCGATGGCGGAGCTACCAGGGGGACATTTTATCGAGGAGTTCCGGGTGACGATAAACCTCTATACTATAGGAGAACGGGATACGGAGATGGTGGTGTCTATACCCGTCGACCTCCCGGGCATCGTGCCCAGCTACCACTAAATTACCATAATGCGTACAATCCGGATCATATAGGGTCGGGAATTGGTCTCGGTTACATAGATGCGGATGGGCAGCCGATCGCGGATCCGAAATCCGCATTACAAGCCGAGCAACAACCCAGACCAGTCAAACAGCAAACAGCTCCGCAACCACCAGATCAGCAAGTTCCGCAGCATACGCCAAATGCTGATAATGCAGTTATATCACCACCAATCAGCCCTCCTAACCCTATCCTAATGATACCGGCTCCATCGCTTAAGTTGCTACTACCATCCGAACCTGATCCTAATGATGTTAGTATATGGGGCTTTTCATTAAACCAGTCCACCCCATCACCCAGCGGTAGTTTTTCTGCCGAAAATAGTGTATGGGGTTCACCGGTAGCCCAGTCTACCCCAGCACATGGGCTAACAATGCCTCCCGCTCCATCGCACGGGCCAGTCATGCCCTCTCCTCCGCAAGGCCCACGTTATATGGTATCAGTAGAAGAGCTTGAGCCGTTGATGAGGCCGGTGTTTTCGGCAAATAAACAGGAGGTGGCGATCCTGTGGAAACGGATCATCGATTCGGATAGTAACCGAAAGGACGTGGATGGGCATGAGGCTCTCACCGAAGAGCAAATAGTCAACATCGAAATAGTTAATTCGGATGATGAACATACGATGCTTGGAGGTGAGGACCATGTTGCCGGGTATGCTGTCGTTTGGGGTGGCGCACAGCATTTGGCGACTACGGGAAATCAGATCCTCGATCTACGGACTATAAGAAGACGACTAAGGCTAGACATGCTGGCTAAGATAGGTTCATCGGACTCAGTTGTGGTTTACCTAATCAAAATGTTACTCGAAGACCGGTACGACGTTTCTCGGCGGGAATTCGCCGTACAGACTCCGGTAAACCTCAGTCACCAAGGCATTAACCTGGCCATCGCGGAACGCATGAACCCGGGGAATTGGCCAATCATATATGCCAAAGAAAGAGCGCCATACTATCCGGAATCCCCAGGCCCTAATCTCCCAATCTTCTACCTGGAGGGTCAGGAGCCTGTACTCAATGATTTCCCCGAGAAGATCCCCCTCACCCACCCGGCGTTCATCCAGCGGGGCGGGCTCGTGCGGCCAGTACCAGAGCATCCGAACGACATGGCGGTTGACGTGTTTCGCTTCATGCACCACGACCGTCTGACCGAAGGTGGGAGAGCCGCCGAAAGTAAGACGCTGTCGTGTATGGCGCATAGAGACGGCCAGCAATGCGGCAACCCTACAGACCTAGCTTGCGAGGATACGCGCCACTGGGAAACCGTCCCGCTGTGTCTCGACTGCGAGTTGAGCTGTCGGCTGCGATTCTACCAAGAGATGGGCAACACCTTCATGAACCTCCGGATGTACGCGTGCGCCGAGTGCATCGACGGCCAAGCCAGTCAAAGCGCGACATACAACCGAACCGGGTGCTATGTGTATGCCACCTGCCCTGACCCAGGGGGCTTTATCCCAGACACTCCTTCGTTCAAGGGTGGCCTAATGAATGTCGGGGGATACACGGGTCGACGTGGATTGATGACAGGTTGCTTTTGCGCCACGAAGCTGCTCGGTCGTGTGTGCTGCAGCCCCCACAGGCTACAGTATCTCGTCAACATGGACAAGACCGTCCTAGCGATGAACGACTGGCTCCTGAAGACATACGGGCGACTGACGGTATGCCCGTTCTGTCGAGAGCGGCCGAGCATCATGGCCTTTGGCTTCAGGGGCCCGCACGGGGGCGAAGGTAAGAGAAAAGTCTGGGTCTGTAAGGCCTGTTACGGCGTAGTCCACGAAGATGCCAACATGCCCGTGTTTGTCGGGAACGGGGCAGATTTCTTCGGAGGCAAATTTCCTGATGGATACGTCCCGGGGCCTTCACCTTCGCCCTCACCTTCACCTTCACCTGCACCTTCGCCTTCGCCTTCGCCTTCACCATCAGCTCCCGCCCAGCACGGGGTGGCGGGACCTAGCGGGACGCAGTAAGTATTGTAGACTTTCTCCGATATGTCGATTGGTGAGGTAAGATGGACTTAAGGTAATGTATTCTCCCGTGCTTCGAAGGGTAAGTCGTAGAGATTACATGATGTGCGAACTCGTAGGCCGTCTAGGCAAGAATAAGAGTGCGGATAAAAGTAAGGCATTGCAGCGAATATCCAATAATTTGAATCTCGGATACCATTGTAAGTGCCATGTATTAATAATAGGTAGACATATCTTGAATTTCAGACCATATTTATCTAGACACTCATCTAGCCATGTAAGTGAACCAACTTTAAGCAGCACCTTGAACTATGACATGCCATTACGTTAAGGGGCCTCTTCCTTACTTCGAAAAACAAGATAATTACCTCATATAGGATACGATCACTGGGTTTTCAATCAGATAGCGGAGTGAATTTGAAAACCAACCGAAAAAGCTCGGGAGTGTCTCATTTATACTCAGATCTTTTTATATTGGCACAAATCTACTACGTGGCCCGGCTAAACCGGAGTCGAAACGTACCCTAAAGCAGCCTGACAATCGGCTTGTTAATAGTATATACCATGTCGTTTAGAAAGCAAAGGTCTAATTCGAAGTAAACTAACCTAGGTAGGTAGGTAGGTAATAAGGGAGCCCCTATGAAAGAAGCCTCCCAAAATCCTAGCCGTGTATTTCCCCATCAACTAACACGGCCCTAGTTTCTACACTTGAGAACAAGGGGCTTGGATAATATCAAAGAAAATGTACGTTTACAACCATGTGGCCATGATAGGTATGGCAACAAAGCCATACCCGAAGATGACATAATTACGAGCCTATTCCACGTTCAGACGAATCGTGGAAGTTTATAGATAATGTACTTCATTGAAGACAATTAGGAAGTAGGGTCGCCCTGATTTGTCCCTCATGTAAGGGAGTACAATCCGACCTTAGTTTAGGGTCCAGGACCGAATAGGGGTAGTTTCACATAGCGATGAAAAAGTAGCTTTTGACGATTCATTTTCAAATGCTCCTCCATTGCAATTGTTCGCGTCGATTAATATTAAGCCCTTAGTACAACATCTAGCCTTACATAGAAAATCGTCCACAAACCCCCAATCATAAACACCACTACTTACCTAACCATTAACTATTAAAGGGGTATCATGAGTATCTTCCTCCACACCATATCGGGGCAGAATGACTATGATTCACCAAGCCGCATTGGAGCAAAGCGAGAACTCCGCTGTCACAAACATATCACACGCCATGAATTGAACAAATTTCATCATTAAACGTTTTCCTATTGTACATCTCATTTTCTATTCATGGTCCTCGAACCCCGGACACCGTAAATCGAACGGTATCTTCTGATTGGTCGGCGTACATACCATCTCGTTGGCGAAACTCCGCCATCTATCCAGTAGATCCGTAGTACTTACTCCGTAGTGTTGAGGGTAAAAGCTTAGGTGACCGACCACAGCGCGCGTATCGATGACAAATGGACGACGCGTTCGCTTTGGGATCGTCACCGTGATGTCCTGTTCGTCGTCCCCGGCAATTGGAAGCGACTTCTTGATGTCGTGGCCCCATAATGCGACAAAGTTTAGGTTATATCGCTTGTATTGGGTGTTGTAGAGCTGTTCTGCTCCAGGGCCTCCCTTATTTCGTCCTTGGTATTTCAATATCGGTGCGGAGGAGTTTGTGATGTTGGTAGGAAACTCCATAGGTGATCCGAAGAAATAACGTGATATGGCATCATCCTCCAAGTTCTTCAGTAATGAATATTGTTGTTGGCTCGCGATGGCCCAAGATTTCCATGCGGCCTCGTACATAGAGTCAACGCCCTTATCACCCCCACGAAGATAATTGAGCCCCATTGGGGTCTTCATTAGATCAAAAGAGGCGTCTGGTAACAAGAGGAACGTGTGACCAATATAGGGAGTCTGGGGGTAGATTTCCTCGTCCAGCGAAATGCTCTTGAGATCGCTAATTTTGAGTTCCGGCAGACTCGATAGTGGAAAACGGGCTTTCTCGGATGGTCGCCACGACTCGGCGGCAGCATACGATGGCTTCTCGCTTGGGTCGGGTCGGAAGGCGTGGATAGCACCAACGTGGAAGTGCTCATAACCCGTAAGAGGACTATTTACCAGATTGGCAGAAACGGCAAACGGATGGGGAGTTGCGATCCGAGTATGAACCAACTGGGGGATAGCATCGGGATGGATAAAAATCTAAGAGGGACTGAAGTTAGAATTATGTCCTCTTGTAATTTTCGTGGACCACGGGGATAACCTACAATATCATCGTCAATCTTCACGTAGATAGTATTATCCTCCACGATTGAGTCCCATATACATCCGTAACTTGACCCTTCGCAAGGACCCGACTCTACGATATGATAATGCTCTTTCCTCTGCGAAACGAGGCCGTCCAAGTATTCGAGATCGTCTTCGTTGTTCGTATGCACCATGAACCGGACTTCATCAAGGTATCCTCCGTTTATGGCGAGGTTTTGCTGTAGGTAGCAGTCTAAGAAATCGACCGTTCTCTTACGGCCGTAGAAGACCAGCGCAACGATCTTGATGCCCTCAGGCTTCTTCCATCCACCCTTAGGGCCATAACTCTTTAGTTTTGGTGTTGTGCTATTTCGTTGTTTTAGTGTGTACTGGCCATGCGCATCCACGGGCCAGGTGGTACATTTTCCTGCTAGCTCTTCTGGCTTATCGGGAGTTAAAAGGTCGCCGAGGCGTTGAAATGGTGCTGTTCGATATAATTCGTGATGTGT
This sequence comes from Entonaema liquescens, assembly GCA_902805475.1. Lineage (NCBI taxonomy): Eukaryota > Fungi > Ascomycota > Sordariomycetes > Xylariales > Xylariaceae > Entonaema > Entonaema liquescens. The sequence continues at coordinate 2,299,309 of CADCSX010000006.1, forward strand.
TACCTCGAAAATAACCATGAAAAGGCCGATAACAACTATGCCTATAATCATGAATCGTCTTACTAGACGATGTTGGAGGTAGTGCAATAACCAGTCGCGGTCTACCGCCATAATGGTGGCGAGCTTAGATCTCGCGCGACGAAAATCCATTTCTTCCTTGTCCCATGCCGAATTGGGACGCGTTAATGGACTTGTAATCGGTGATCCTCTCATGGATAATATATCAAAAGCCCAGCTGAGGGCGGGAGGTACGCGACAATGGCATTGCCAAGTGAAATGCCGCGGAGATTGCGAGGAACAATGCTTAATTTTTTATGAGTTGAATGTTGAATGCTGAATGGCGCCAAGCGGATAATATATGTAAATTAAAATAGTCCTGGGCTAGAAGTACCAGTTGGATGGCACAGCGCACGGCGCAACGAACCGACAAACATAAAGATCCGCCGTTAGTTTTTAGGCAACGTTATTCGATTAGTATTAGGAGATTTACAGTGGCAGAGTGGCAGAGTGGCAGAGTAGCAGAGTGGCTCGGCTCATCTGGTGACATGAGGACTTGTGACAAGCCAGAATCGGTCAAGGGTTGGACAAGCCCCTGAAATGCCAAGCAAACGAAAGGGACCCGTAACAAATCCTACAAGGACCGAATAAAGTGGATTGGTCCATTTCTTATGTGTTGTTTAAAAAATAATAATAAGTAAGACCTAATGTTGAGAGAGCACTTGTCTTGCGTTCCGTGACACCAACTAATATGTACTACTTAAGTGGTTCGCGAGGTTGTGGTTTGCGGTTTGCGAGTTTGAGTTGTAGAATTTAACAATGCGCGTTTCTAGGTTAAGCTTTCTAGAATTAGGATAAGAAATTATTTGAGAATTGATTGCGCTTAATAGGATTAGAGTTAATTGTAACCTTACCTGCAGCATCCATTCATGTCAGGTCCCTGAACTTGATGTGGGTTTATTATGTAATCATGAGCTAAGTGTACCTGCTCTACTCAGTCTAGTGCTCACTGGCGCATAGCCTGGCTGCCTGGTACAGAAGCAAAGAAGGTTTCGTCAATGCTATCCGAAGGCAGTATCCTAGCAAGTTGGTGTATCTCGGTACCTTACACTAGGACGTAGAAAAAATGGCACCATCCCGATCTTTATGTTTAATTTTAGAATACGACTATAAGCGTATTATACTTTTATCGCAAACTAGCTCCTATTCCACCTAGTTAGGTATTCTGCAGCATGGTACCAACCAACACACTGCTAGGCAATGAGACAGATCTAGACCTCGGCTTTTGGCTGGGGGCTGAGCAACTTGTTACAGAATAAAATTAAAATATAGGACAGAGTCTATCATTAAACTTGTCGAATCAGATATTCGAATCAGATATCAAGACAAATAGCAACATGGAATTTTGTTTGTTATTCGGTAATTGCTGGCCTGTTATAAAAGCCGCTCGCACGTGTGTACATATACACGCCCCTCGATAGTCATCCCCACCGGCTGATACTATCTATACCTAACTATTATAGTACAATCGTTGTCTTACATGTATCCAACTCCTGCTATTGATGCAAAAACATGTCTATCTCCAGCCGTAATCCATGAAACGCGTTATACCTCGCTCTCAGAGTGCTTCCTTGACCCCGATAAACGCAGTTCTAAGCATGACAATTCGAGCATCCTCTATCCAGCCAGTCCGCCGACAAGGCATGCAAGTAGTAAACAAAATGAATAGATGTAGCATCACTCATATCTCATGACTTTTTAATCATGACCTTTTAATCATGACCTTTTAATCATGGCCTCAGACGAAGGCACCATTTCCACCCCGAGGTGGATTTCGCCCTGGCGGTCTTGATGGTGAACCGCGATACGTCGTATCTTCGCTACCACTCCGAACCCTATTCCACCTTCTCTGGTTCGACTCGTAATCATCGTACCCGTGTCCCTCATCCTCACTTCTTCTCCTCGGCGGACTGTTCGTTATACCCCTACCATACCGCTCTACTCTCTTGTCGTCTAAATATGCATCGTCTTCACTTTCTTCCTCATAGTCGTAGTCATCCCCATCATATTGAGGTAGCGTGGGCATCGAGTTCGAATCACTCTTCACGAGGCCCAATCTTTCTTCTTCACTTGCGCTTTTCGTCTGGACTTGCCGCTCTGAGTAACCCCGAGATCCTATCCCGTGGCGCGACGACAAGGCCCTCGGCGACGGCAACGCTTGTTCCTGTACACTGTCAGCTTGATGCCGACGGAACATGTTTTGGAACGAGAATTGCCGACGTGCTGCAGGGACCTCCCCGTGGGGCGGGGGTGTCGGCGGTACTAGAGAAGACACGCTAGCACTTGGCTTCGGTGTCTCCGTAAATTGTATATGACGCCCGGTACTACCGGATGCTATACTAGCAGCACCCCCGTATTCAGTCTTCCGCATGTTATCCGGGTAGCCATAAATATGGCCATGGCCAGTGCTATATGGACTAGCTTCGTTTTGATATTTCTGACCCGGAACAGCAATATCTGCCAACTGTACCGGGTGCATCGGACTCTGGATCCTAGGATCATGAGCGTCCTGAGGAAATTCGGGATGTCCTGGTAGTAAGACACTTCTCGCCCGACTTCGGATTGTACCGGCTATGCTTGATAGCATACCCGGTGACATCTGACGATTGCGGTCTTCAGCCAACTCTTCCTCGGTAAAAAATCTTGATCTGCCCAAAGGCGGATGAGCTGGTGTATTGACGATGCTTGGTGATGTTGTCGAACGACTCCTGTAACTTCCAAGCGTAGTTCTTCTCCGTCTTAATCCATCCCACTCGTATAACTGATTACCATCTTCACTGACTGGTGCAAGGCGCTCCATTTCCTTCTCCTCCCGAAGTCGTCGGAATTCCTCTTCCTCCATCTTCTGTCGGGCAAGAGAAATGCGCCGTACAATAGCAGCGGTTCCGCGAATGGCGTCGGCTTTGGGTTCGGTCTCGGGCTGCTCTTGTTCAGCAATGGTATGGATTTGGTCCAAGTCCCCGGCGAAAACGGCAGCATCCGGCACATCCTTGGCGGACTTGGACAGCTGCAGCAAAACAACACCAGCGCAAATAGTAAGAAATCCCATGACCACTGTAACAATTTGCATCGCGGTACCCTTGAATCCTTGGAATAAGATCGCGGAACTAATCATAGTCGTACTTGTGAAATAAACATAATAAGTCGGGGTAACCATCGCTGCGTTAAACAGGTTGAGTGCTTTCTATAAATGGATTAGAATATCTTCCCTTCATAATCACGGTGGACTTACGTTTAAGTAAATGATCTCCGTCAGTAACGTTGCTATTACGAAGACCAAAACAACGTATAGAAACCACTGGTTAAACTGAGGAGTACCGCCGGCCTGCGCGACAATAGCAGAACCGAGACCTTGTGTAGCAACAACACTCAGTCCTCCGATCCAACTACAGACCGAGATATACGGAAACATATTTTTCTTGCCGTATCGCGGCCCAACCCAGAATGCGACAAAAGCAGAACCGACAATGACGACACCCATATAACTTAGAAACCCTGGCGTAACGACGTATTTTTGCAACTCTTGGATAGTCGCCACAGAAGATGTCTCCGGGGCATTCAAGACAATAATTACAGATCCAACTATGCAGAGAAAGCATGCAACCTTGCCGACCATGCTCAGCCTCTCTTTTAGGAATATGGCTGAGAGGACGGCGGTAATAACAACCGATAAAGCTCCTAAGGATGTTACCAAGATGGCGTCTGTGAAGGCATAGGCAGCGAAGTTGCAAAGCTCTCCAACGATCATTAAAGTCATTCCACCCCACCAGTAGATATTCTTGAGATAGCCATAGCCCTCGCCTGCAACTTCATTGTATTTTTCGTTTGCTTTAAGCAGTCCAACCTTCTTCAACACGAATGATACACCAATGAAGCAACCAGAGGCAACAGCCAACGCTATACCGATAGCTTTGTAGGCGGGCGGGCGAGTTGCTTTCGCGGGGTCGGTGGTACTTGTCTCGTTCGCTCTGGCGTATATTTGGTTGGCCGCGACAAGGAGTTGCCCCGTCTGGTCCATATCGGAGCCGCGGGAACGGCGAAAAGTCGTCGCTTAGAAGTAGACTCGGATTTCAGGTACCACTAGGTCGTTCGTTTATCGTATGAGGGAAACTGGTTTTTGCAAAAGGTACGACAATCATATATAGTTGATTTGTGCTGGTTGCGCAACTCGAATCCTCCAAACATGGGGATATAGGTAGACAGTAGAAGAATTCGTTATTTCTCTCGTGAAAGAAAATTCGATTTTATCTTTATGTTGTTGCTGTATTGGGAGCAATACAGCAGTTAAGTTATAGGACACAGTTGAGATTCGACGGTATGGACCAACTCTAACCGGATGACAGCGGAAGTTAATCGTATCAGGCAATAAAAGCGCAGCGAAAGGTTAAAAGATCAATTCACAGGGGAGAAACTGGTTATACACAAGTCGATCGTAGTAGTAGAGTGGAGAGCTGGTTATTGTAAAGAAAACGAATACGTTGTGAATTCGTAGGGGCTTCTAATATGAGACGGTTTATGATGGGAGTAGAAGCGACTAAGACGTAGACGGTCATAGGCGGTGCTGGACTGCTGGACCGGGCCTGATTCATGAAACGACGGTTAATAAGGAACAAGGAAAGCTTGGTACTTTCTCGGGTGGTAATCGCTAAGTAGGGTCGAAAAGCGGCTTTGAAGCATTCTATGCTGTAATACCTAACATGAGAAGGAGAGAGGTTAGAAGCGCAAAGTAAAAGTTAAAAGAAAAAAAAAAACAATAACTATAGATAATTTTGAAGTTAATCGAACAGGTTGGGGAAGGAACTCCCGCCATCCGATCTCTGCACATCCAAGCCGTTGATCGCCTGGACGACAAGCGTAGTGTATTTTGCAGGGACCAGCACTTACGTACCTACTACATGCATGTACGTAAATATGTACTACCTTACCTACATAGTACATATTCAGCGACGCTACACGGGAAAGTAAAGCTGTATGGTCAGTGCTTGTTAGCGTTTGGTAAGGAACTGGCTGACTGGGTGAATTTCCAAGGCCGAGTGCACCTACTGCACCTAGGTACTGTGTGCTACCTGCCCTACCAAGTATGCCAAGGAATATGGTAGTCAATTAAGCACCTGAACTAAATAGATAACAAACGCTGAGCGGTAGGTCGGGGCATGGCTGCTGCCGAGACCTATCAGGGTTCCTACCTACATGTATTCCATTGTATGGCACCGGACCCCGACCATTTTCACAAGTTACATCGATCTCCAACCAACGTTGGATTTAAGATCAGATTCTGTTTTTACCTTTGACTTGTCGCTTTAAACACCTATCAGAGGTAGGTAAACAAAAACATAGACACTTACTTATGAAAGGTCGCTTTTAGAAAAATAAACCAACTCTCCGTTAGAGATGCTAGTCCGGTTTCCGAGGCAGCCGGAGAGGGCCTTGGCCATGCAACCCATGCAGAATATATCTTAAGTTCTAATGAGATCTCGACCAACGCCGATCGTGAACAAATTCAGGTATCCCACCTTCAAAAATAACCCCTGCATACCTAACGTAAGGAAAGTTGCATCGCGTCTCCGCGCTAAGATAATGCAACCAAGTGATGTCAATATATCATGGAGGCGAACCCAAGCAGATAGACGCTGAGAAGTTCACAATAAGGAAGACGTCCATATCAAGCCACAAAGACAATCCCGTCATCACGCTTTAAGTAAAGAAGCATCCGGCTCGTGATATCCAGCGGCGCTTCGCCCCCAAAGCGGCAACTATGGTATCAGACCTATAGCATTCTTTTTAACTCGTATCGTCACCATGCAGCGTACGATTGATTGGTTTAGATGCTACCCTCCATTGTGCTTGAAACCGATTTTGGGAATCTTGTCCCCTATCGTGGTTAAAAACATAAAACCAAGGTCACGAAGGTCATCATCCGGTCGCTTTTTAATACCAATGAGGTCACCCAAAACCAGCCAGGGATTAGCGCCTGCTAATCATACCAGAACTCATCATACCAAGTCATGTTAATAAGCAGGAGTTTAAACAATACTATGTAATGTTCTACGCCGTAGAGATATCCCGACTTTATGGCTCACACCTGTTTCGGAAATCTGCTGGTTTCAATAATCCATCGGCCATATTACTCGGTACTTGACAACTTTATACAATCTTATACAATCCAAGGTAATGACATTGTTGAGCTTCTTTTAATTAAAGTCGCGCAAGGTTCCCTAACTTCACGTTATGTTTTATTGGTGAACAGTTCAAAGCTTCAGTGACTATCCGAAACATCAACTACCTGGGGAGTTAACCCTCACAACTTCTATATCAGTATCATGTAATGCTTCGCATTTAATTATTCGTAAATAATATCCAGTGCTACCTACTATACAGTTTCTATTTACTTGAAACTTCTGGGATAGATCCAATAGCTAAAAAAGAATCGTGGTGCCCGGCCCCTGCATTAGGCCTCGGCTTCTTGCCGCTGGTCTTGGTCAAACACTCTACGACGTTCGCTTAAACGTTCTCGAGATATCCTTTGGGAGGAACCAGTATCTGTTCACCGTTAGATCTTAAATCAAAAGTAGAACCACTCACAAATGCACAGGATGTAAGACTTACCATTCTCATTTCCATACCAAAAGTATATCAGGAGGACCAACAGCCCAAGAGGAACCAGAGACGAGACCTCTCCAACAACTAGAACTATTAGTTAGACTAATAAGTGAGAGCCAACACTAGATAACAACGTACCCATCCTCCAAGAAAACCACGACGAGGGCAATCGCACTTCACCATCGGCGTTGTGCGGGAACTCCAAAGTATTCACTGCGAAGAGGCTCGTGAGAAAAGAGAGCGGGGTCTATTTACACGATATAAGTATTAGCAATTGTTGATATGTGGTCAAACAGAAGACTCTAACTCACGAATATCACTGTTATGATTGTGAATGGCAAAATCATAAGATTCAAGAACCGTGACTGTTCGGCTTCCTTGAGCGATGCTTGGGCCTGCATCGCTTGGATGATGGTACTCAACTAGATGTCCTTGGTCAGTTTAACTGCGAAGAGCACTGATTGGAAGAGACAAAAAAACATCTCGGGAAGAACTCGACCTTCCCATTCGTAAACTTACCCCCTCGAGTGTAGTTGACGCATCGCTTTCCATTCGCCTGACGCGTTGGATGAGTGACTGGAGACCACAGTCGCGAATGAAGCTCTCTCGTAAATCTTTCAACGCAATGTTTCCCTGCTTCTGGCTTCCTGGAGTACTTGAAGGCCAGAATATTGCCGCGAAATCTGTAACCACCTTCGTTTGTGCCTCGAAGACTTGCCGTAACAGGTGAAGCTCGTCACGAATGTCCCTGACACGATAGGTACAGTGGGCAGCTTCTTGGATCAGCCCGTTGACATTATTTGGACTCCAATTGCCGCTGCTAAAGTTTTTGAAAAAGCCCGCTTCTCGGTTCGTCTATTTAATAAGTTTAGTTGGTTCAGCTTCGTATACTTGGGGGTAAAGGCCGATTTTAAGACTTACCTCGGTCGCTATCTCGCCTTCGAAGATATCTAAGATATGGTTGCCAAGTCCCGCCCACTTGAACTCGTCAAGAAATGAGACTGTCTCGTACATTATACGCTTGATGAGATCATTCGGTGTCGTGAGAACATCTAGGTTACCTTGGCGTATCGTCTCGAGGAGGGTATCGGCCGTCATTCCGTTTGCTCGAGATGGTATCGCGGTGATAATGGTATCTTTAGATTAAGCATATAAATCAGCCCATGTCAATGCCTATATCGGGATGTGTTCCTTCTACTTACTATCGTCTAGCTTCCATAACCACAGCTGCCGAGACATCAACCACTTCGGCGAAGGATCCTCGCGGATTCGCTTGGCGTTGGCATTTTTATCATTTTTACCGCCATGCCTCCTTAGCTTTATGGGGTCTGTATCATGTTGTTTTGGGGATAATATTATCGTCGATGGGGTCAACTCCTGTTGTTGTCGCGGTTGCTCTGGTTGGTCCCACAACTTCTGCCATAGGCTTTGAAGGAAGCTTAACAACTTCTTTTGAGGCACAGGTTGGATACTATGGCTCGAGTCTCCAGGTGAAGCAGATGCACTGTCATGCTCTTTGATTGCCGCTTGGGTAAGCTGCTGTGACCATTGGTCTTGTTGCTCTTGGAACTGCTCCCTTAGCTTGTTTCTCCTCTCAGACCACCTGTATATCACTTGTTCCTTTTCTGAATGCAACTTAGTGACATCGTCATCAGTGTTGTAGTAAATCTGGTCCAGTGTCTGAGAGTGCTGAACGCCATGCATGCCTGTAAAAGGTGAGTACACCTCGTTGAGCTTCTTTACTCTCTGACATTGCGTTTCAAGACCTTCAAACCCAGATTGGACTTGATCTTCTGTTTCAATATCCAAGAAAGGTACCTATGAGATTTCATGTGAGCTACTCGATATCGAGGGGGGTTCCATATGCCACACGCTACCTACTACTAGAGACAACATTTTGCCAGGCGCAAAAGCGTCTGTATTTTTCCACGACTGAAATGCCTTGGGCTCTATCTCCTTTTCATCTTGCACCTTCTCAGGGGCAGCGGTACTCGTCAGGGGAGCATCCGCCGTAGTAGATGAAGCAACATTGGTATTGGTGCTCTTTGAATCTACTAATTGCGGGTTTTGCTTCGCTGTAGAGTTGCCTGTCTCTAAACCAGTGTCAGTCCTGCCTTATTTGTCAAGAAGGTATCTCACTGTTGGTAGTTATCTTCACGTTTTCCTTCTTCTGGGGCATCCTATAGTTTCTGTCCTGCTTGTGGCTAGCCTAAATGAAAGTTAGATTGAAAACTATTCTTGAGTTTGATGATGGATTATGACACCAGTAGGTCTGTGCTATGCAGCGTGTCTACTGATTAGATGTACTTCCCTTTGCATGAGGAATCCTAATACGCGAGTACAAACTGTCTGTCTCGTGGATGCGAATATTCTCTTCAAAAAACCTCCATGTCCGTTCGTCTAACTGTTTGGTCTCGTTATATCTGGCGTTGTGTATAATGAAGTCCTTCTTAGTATTAGCAACCAAGCGAGTGACTGGTATGTAATACGAAAAGACCCCTCCCTACCTTAATCCATGTCATCTAGTACGTAGGTATGTTAGTTCAATATTCGCTAGCTTATGGAGATGATTTGACTTACATTGTTGGATGGGAAGTTGATCCATCTCCATGATTTTTTACCCACGTCTTCCTCGATTTGTTTCCTCTTATCCTCGAGTTCTAGGTCTAGTGTTTTTACACTCTCGATTTCGTCTCTTGCATTGTCTTGTTTCAGAACTTTGCGTTTCTTATTTAAATTAATCCGATTGTCATCCTCCCAACATGACCAGGCCTTGGATTTGAATTTTTCCTCACAATTACGAAGAAACCCCTCTCCGCCATCTACGGGTTCAAGTGTCTCCTTATTCTCTTCGGGGTTTGGATATAAGACATGAGAAACTTTCATGTCACTTCGAATCCATGACATAGATGTGTTTCCGTTTGGCTTAGGATCTAGTCCAGGCCATTGATACCGAAAATAGACGGGGAATTCGGCACATATGCTTCTCATCTCATCAATGCACTCGGTAGGACCCAGAGGGACATTCCCAATTCTCTCAGGTGTCATGGTTGGTTTCTTTAGCTTAGCAAATATTTCCAGAGCAAATTTCTTATCCTCTTCGGCCATCTCCTCTCTACTCAAGAACAGATCTTGGGGCGTCGTCCAGTCTAAGTTGCGGCAATCCATATCTGCACCCCAATCGATCAGGAGTTGAATGAGGCCATGGTGCCCACGTCTACACGCACTATGCAAGGGCGAGTCACCTAAAGACTTCATTCAGTTTCTAGAGAAGCACGGTATTAAGTGTGGGCGATCTCACCATACTCGTCCTTTGTATTCACCTCGGCTCCGTTTCCTACCAGGAGCCTAGCAAAAGGCATGGCCACGTCATAAGGACCATGAATGACCATGAGATGGAGAGGTGTATGAAAGCTGCGATTCTGCGCGTCGATATTCGCTCCATGTTTTAGAAGCTGCAAGACGATTTCGCGATAGTCCTCCGATGGACCTTCGGTTTTGGTCTGTTCTTTGCTCCTGGCCCACTTCATTACCGCATGGTGCAATGCTGTTCTTCCATCGTTGTCATAGGCATTGACGAGTTGTGACGGCGCTGTAGAGCGATTATGGAGAATTTCATAAACTATTTTGGGACGTCCTCTGATGATAGCTATATGAAGCGGCGTTAGGCGTTCACTACCGCTCGGCTTGTTTAGGAAGATGGCAGGCTGCTGGACTAAGAATTTGACATCGCTAATTAAGTTGCGGTAAATGGCGATAGATAAAAGACAGTATTCAACGTCTATTTTTATGTCATCCATCATATCCGGAGTCGGATCTCGAATATTTTCGATATCTTCCTCTGTGAGATCCCTAGAAGTGTTGACTAGCGACGCCTTATCATCTTCATCGACTAAGTCGGCCCAGCGCTTCAAAGCTTCTTCAACACCACCATCTTTACCATGTGTGACGGTACGCCAAATTTGGTTTTCAGCCAATGTTTTTGGAGATGCCGGCTGCCAGGCACCGGACCTCCAGCCCAATGTATGTTTTAAAAATCCCATCTTGGAAGATGAGCAATGGAGAAGTTCGAGTTTTCAGCCGCGAAGAGGCTGCGCCCAACAAATGATCGGGATAGGTTCTGCGCGAATCAGAGTATTTATGTGAGCAACAATCTCATGGCCGGTTAACTTTGATGAAGCGATGAAGGAATTTCGTGTTTATTTTCGTAAATAGCCTGCCGCCTTAAGTTATCTCGCCCAAGTACATAACAATACTCCTATCCTATCAAGTCCGTTATTAATACAGTACAGCCGCATCTCAGCTCTAGCTCAAAACGTACTCTGATGGTTAGGCATAGAGCGGTGCCAATAAAGAGGCGTAGTAGCAGCCGACTTAATGAACGATATTTTCATGGGTGGGCACGGATCTTACTTCCTTATAAGGAATAGGAAATTGCAAGGTAAGCGGCTGAGCTCGGCGTGCATCAAAACACATTACATTCGTGAATGAAGCGACCCGTGGTCAATGCCCGTATGTAATAGAGTAATACTATCAACAAGTTTCTAATAGTAAGTCGAATAACCACGCAGAGTCCACGAATATTCCTCTTAGCTTACTAGGCATATGAGGCTCTTCTATGCCCCCCTAGGTTAAGCCCAGCCTCACGTCTCCCCCTTTTTTCAGCTCAGTGTCCCCTGTATTAGTAACGTAGTATTCAAAAATAAACACCAATAAAATTACTTGAATTGCTATAGGTGCTTCGTTAAGTCAGCTAGATTCTAGTCCTGAACGCAATTGGGCCTAGTCCAAGCATATTCTAAGCCTGTATATTGAATAGGAAGTCATTCGCTTGAAGTGCCTAAATATACCGTCACAAGGGCCATTGGTTTTATATTAGATTGAAATTTACTTAGTTATACTTCATTTACGTTAAGTGTATTACTATTCAACTATGCTATGGGTTTCCGTCGAAATATCTTAAGCGACTCCGAATAAAGAAGCCCACATTATTTAGATCTATCTCTAGGCGCATGGTCTAAGCTCTATGACTTCTTCTCGTCAATAGACTTTGGCTCAGGAGCTCTCTCCTCGTCGCTTTCGCGTTCCGAATCCTTCTTTAAATCGGCAAAGTCAGAGCTTAGAATGAACTCTTCTTTATCAATGTGTTTGAATGTAAACCAGAACACCACGGTAAGTACGGCGCCAGCAATAGTTGGTCCGGCAAACGCCCAGATGAGGTAGGGGTCGCTGATGGCGGGTGCGGTAGCAAGACCGATAGCGGCAGAGATAGCAGTCATGGCAAGATTGATTGAAGCGACAAGGCCCTTCATGTTCTTAGGGGCTCGCGAGTAGGCAATACCGTAGGCAGTGACGTTCACGAATATTTCGGAAATGGCTGTGATTACAACGGGGATTGCGTACCAGGCGTAAGAAATGGTAGAAACCGAAACTTCGCCAACAGGGACGATCTGGGCACAAGTCGTAGCGTTCCAGCCACATGGCGAAGTCTTATACACGTAGTACTGAAGAACGGAATAGGCGATCGAGCCAACCGTGCCGAGCGCGAACCCGAAGGTCATCCGAGAAATGGGTCCCCACTTGATACCGCGTCTGCGGAGGAGAGGGTAGATGACATGGTTCATGAAAGGCACCACTGTATATTTGTTAGTCTTTATTATGTCCTATTATATTTCTGCAAACAGGTAGGAGGGGGGCTTTCTTACTCAGAACGATAGAGACAGAGTTCAGATTGTCCAAAAGATCGTTAGGAAGACCATTGGTATCCATTCCAGCGGTGAGGGCATTCGCAGCCGCGCCCAGACCGCCGTCGTTAATCTGCCAGATTGGACTAAAGAGGAAGATACCGCAAGCTTGGAAGGTTCGTCGAACATCGTGAACGAATTGGTCGTCATATTGGTATACCTTCGTGCTGCCCGCGGCTTTGCGTACGCTTGGCTTGCCGATATCCCAGAATCCTTTCCGACCAATATGCTTCAAACCACCATGAGCGAAGATATCACCAAGAACCTTGAACACATTGCCTAAGTCCGAACCTCCAGGGGGTTGTTTGACCAGACGGGGGTTCAAATACCATAATAATGGTGGAAGCAACAGGTATAAAATCGTGGGGATCAAGTATGCCGACCAGTATCCAACGAGCTTAGCTAAGTAGGTCGTTGCAATACCGAAAGTTGAGCCGAGATTGATAAGTAGATAGAACCATAACATCACACTGTTAACAGATTCCTCGGGGTCAACAATAACTTTCTCGCCATTCTTGTCAGTAATGACATGCGCAATCTTGTGGGGGCTCTGGTCGATCACGGTGGGTGAGATGTTAGGCTTAAATTGAGCCGCACCGATTGAAAGCATATCTAAATAGAAGTCAGTATACCGTTTACAAGTTCAGCGGTAGCCCGCTATGGTGTGTTTTTTCCTTGTGGACTTTAAGGAGTGGGAAGACGGCAAAGACAATAAGAGTCAGGGTTGTCAGAACATACTACACAGAAGTTAGCTTTCAAGTATTTACACAGCAGGACACGAACAGAGTAGGCAGTGGACTGCTTTAGGAGGAACGTACCATAAAGATAGAGCAAAAGGGCCAATGGCGTTGCCGGAGAGAAGCACCGGCGGGAGCGATGAAATAATCATGATAACGTGAGCAACACCACAAACCGCAACACCCCAGCAAATCATCTTGAAGCGACCATACTTGGTATCGGCAAGCCAACCGAAGTAAATCGGCAGCGCATATGCCAAAAATTTAAAGGCCTCAGTCATAGCTGTCGCTACCACGGGACCCTTACCAAGGGCTCCGGCAGTATATTCGGATCCAGGAGCTGTAGCGCCACTGCCGTTGCCGTCAGGGGGGAGAGGGGCACGGATGAAGTTCTTATAGACTTGATTGCACCCATAGTAAGAGGCTCGTTCGGCGAACTCGACAGCGCAGAGGTAGTAGCAAGTCGCCGGCATCTTTCCAGCAACACGCCTTAACGTCGATTTCTCCTCCTCAGTGGGAATGACGAGGCCTTCAAGGGCCGCATGACGCTCGTCAGTGACACCTGGCTCTGAGGTAGTTGTGCCAGCTTGAGTCTTCTCGTCGAGTACTTTTTCGTCAACGGATGCCCGCACCGCGCTGACGGGAGCGACGACGGTGGGAATGGTAGTGCCAGTATCTTGGAACAAGAGTGTTAGCACATTAATTTATAGATTTAGGAGAGTATAGACTAATTCGCTCCCGCATAGTAAGCCTATAAGAAGAATAAGCAACTTACCCATTGTGAGATTTATGTCTATAGTTGGACAGACACTTCAAAGCAAAAGAGCGAATCTACTGCCTGGGGGTCCGCACCCGAGATAAGGGAAACGAGAGGGGAGTGGCAGAGACAAAAGGATCGACAGGAGGGACACAGATGTGACACTGCACAACGGGACATATCCAGCTATATAGTAGTACAGGCCCAGGTAGCCATGCAGGTAGCCGGCCATACGCGAGCCAGCAAGCCATGCACAACACCAAGATTTGCCCAGATCATGATACCTAGCTTATCAGCGACAATATAGTCTTCTCGCCCATCCCAGCTTCCTAGATGAGGTTATCCGCGAACCCCCCAGTAGTGGAGATACGAGTTAACCTCTAATCATACAATACTCGGACCAGCTCGACGCCAATGCCAATCCGCCAAGCGCCTTGGTAGCTGGGTAAATACAAAAACAGATGGCTCCTCCGCTGGACCCCAGGCGACCAAGCTCAGGCTAGCCACTTACGAAGCCACAAGTCCAATTGTACATAACCACCTCCATATCAAAAACCATTGGTTTGGATAGTCCTACACTCGCGAGATCTATACTAATGTGGCCCTGGGGGGCAACATGATAGATCCCCATCTAACGGATTTCGCGCTCATAGCGAAATCTGATTAGTTAGAAGATCAGTTACCAGGTAGGATCGCCTCGGTTAGCATTATAGTCGACCAGTTTAGGCAGGTGGTTGACGATAACGCGAGTGCGCGGCACAATCAACAAATCATTCCCACGATATTAATGATGCGACGTGGTATTGTAAGTAACGCAGAGATAACGATAGCAAGGGAGGATTCTAGAAGCAGGCCTTCCCCAGCTTTTGTTGCGCAAAGATCCACGGGCTTGGGACAAGACCGCATTGGTTTCTTGTTTTCTCCCTTCCTTCGGGCACCAGGCCGAGCTAGCCCATCTCACAGGATGCTAAGCTCGTATGTCTTAAATGTTCCAGCCATTCATCTCATGATCAAACATTTTTATTAGCCCGGACTGCCAAGCTGGCGGCATGTTATCTCGGCGCCACCCATGGACGGGACGACTAGGCCGTACAGAGAAGCCTCCCTTCGCAGCGCCCAGAATGCTTATGAAACTCATCCTCACTTGGCGGGCGAAGTTTAATAACCACCCCCAAGTTTGGTGAAAACACGGCTAGCCACGGTGATGCCAACATAAGATACACTCTCCTAGAAGGATGACGGTAAGGATGGCTTAGGAAATGTTATTCTGTTGGTTGCAATACGAAGTTATCTGATATTGCTGCTGAGCATGGGCTGGACTAGGTATGTTTGAGTTACCAACAACCCAAATCCTCAAAACTTTCAGATACGCCTGATATCAAAGAATCAGTTAAACCTTTGGGGGTCCATTTATATATTGCCGCCATCGCATAAGATAGATATTGCATTAATGGATCACAAGATGTCTTTATATTGCGATGATAGGACTCCAGGGGTCTGAGAACGAAATACACAGGTAGAATATCTCATTGACGTTGACGATCGAAGAGGGCGGTCTAAGAAACACCTCAGACGTATTTGAAATTTATTTTCCGAATGAAATCCTTAGAAGCACAAATATCATGTGTTAGAACCCCGAATGAGGAATCTAGAATAAATGATACACTTAGTATATAGAGCCCAGACTTCCATAGTTACCCAGGTAGGTTAGAGGTCCTTGCGGAACGGCCAAATGCCTAGCTCCCATGTTTTCTAATCCACTCCGCAATACCAAGATAAAAGACGTTATATATTTGCTATATGTCGTCAACAGCCGTAGCGCCTAAATTTTAAGCTATAACAATGAACCCATTTCATGCGATCCTAAAACTTAGGGTTGAAATAAGTTATTATCACCCTAACGTCTACGAGCTAAGCGTCCTCAATGCTAATTACGTTTTAAAGTAGTAAAAAAAAAAAAAATCTTCGTACATGCTTCCTATTTGAGTTAAAGGAGCAGGTGACCTAGTTAGAACAGAGTATGTCAACCGATAGCAAATCTATAGGGGTCTAGCCTATCTCGTATTGCCTCCCGACAGGTCTTGACATCAATCACATCTCCAGAGGGGGGCTATCGTGCCGTACTCTATCATAGGATTCATGCTAATGAGGATCCTGTGAATTTGATAGCCTAGAGAAAATTGTTGTGCCTCGATATCAATGAATAAAATCTGTCTACCTATTTCGGAAATATCTGTCTAGATAGAGTTCAGAATACACGCATTTCTGGCCTGTTCATGGATTTAAATCTAAACCAAGGCCACGTCATTTGGCTTAAGAATAGGTTGCTATAAAGTCCTCCTAGGTATAAAATTCCTCTGCCTTAAGTACACATTAGACCTTGTCTTAGAAAATCGGCAGATTTTAGGCTTCCAGTACTGAAAACTAAGTGAACAAAGCGGTAACCACGCCAGTTTCACCAATTACGTGGCCATCAACGTTATACTAGCAACCCAAATATGGAATCAATGAATATGTTACCTAAGTCGTACTTGGGGCAGGAATATTAGGGCGAAAATGACAGCCTCAGCATCTCGGAAGATTTAGGAGCAGTTTGATTTTACAATCCCTAAATAGGTGCAAGGTATTTGAGCGCAGGTCAAGGCAATATATTATATAGCATCTTGCTATGCAACATCTGGGTGAATCTTATAGTAATAGATTCCTGTTGATAAGGGACTCGGATATCCTAAGTCTTCCCGTGAGTATATTCCTTCTTGTTACTCTCTCATCCGCTATGCAGTCTACCTAGGTATTTTGCCCGTTTATTGATATTACCCCCTGACTAGCCCTTACTCAGGGTTCTCTTAGTTTTACTTTTAGTGTAGGTAGTACTATCATAACCAATTTATTGCGTCGCATAAAATTTTTAACAGTTTGGAAATAAGAGTTAATTATATTCTTAAGGAACTCTGGACTATATCAGCCATCCATTCTTATCAAAGAACGGATTTCTCGTAGGAGTCTAGCAGTAAACTTTGCTCTGGTCTTTAAACACTATTCTGACTTTCAACGCACAGGACATCATTCTATAGGTCGCTGGATGAGTTAGATATAAGACCAACGTACGAGACGAAAATCCTCCTACCGAATGAAGGGTCTTTTCTAGTCTATATACCCAAGTTATGGACTTAAATATTTCAAACTGCGATCGAAATCATACCGAAGTTTACTGGAGTGACATTAAAGTAAATCACTAAAGTTTATTGAGTAGTCAAATGTCGAGCACCTTAACGTTCAAAGCACGAACACTTAGGCTGCCCCCCCTCTCCTGGCTTCTAAGGACTCATGCTCAATGTTGTAGCTAGGTACTCTTACGTTGTTCACCCTGACCTTGTGGCCTCACTCGTACTGTCGGCATGTTGGATTCACCTTCCGGGCTCCCATGAATTTTTTAATGTTGAAATGCGTCTAAGTATCTAGTAAAGTGGTATAAGCGTTCTCTCTATACGAGTAGTGACCAGGGGGTTCTGGGCTTCACATGTTAATCGAGTGGGTTATTTTCAAGTACTACAATATTCCTAGAGGCTAACAATATTGGTCTCTTATGCATAGATAATAGGAACCGTTATAACACGCGTATAAGTATAACCGAAGAGGATTGGCATAAGCTCATTTACAATATCTTATGCCTTCTCCATGTGAATCATATCAATACTTAAACGGCGAGAGATCATTTAATTACATATATTAATATCATGGCTGGGTTATCTATGATGATGATGATGGGGATGATGAGAACATTTACGTCTATTGGGCATGTAAAGCTACCTACCCAGGTATTTAGGATACCGAAACTATCTTAGATATTCTCACAACGGTTGCTTCCTAAGTGCTTTTTGGCGCGAAAGACGACTGTAGTACCGTAGCATAACCAGTGGTTCGCCTGACAAAAGAAACAATTGAGTTATTTACGTTACGGAGTATAACTGAAAGGTAGGAAAAGCAATTTTGTTGTTTCGCGGGGGACTCTGACATAACTACGGATACCTGCGACTACCTCCCCTACGTCATGTACTGAAAGTATCACTTTTGATCTACTTTTATTGTTTACGGGTTTGAAAATATAAGTTGCTTCTGCAGTTTACATAGTTTATGATGATATTTTGGTTTGGGTTGCTACGTGTTCGCCCAGCGCTGTAGACTTCGGAAACTTGATATGATAAGGTAAATATCGAAGATGTGGAAATAACTACGTTGTTCTGCATGATTGTAGAACAGTCATCAAAGAGGCTGGCAACTACACATATCGGGTGCATCCTCTATTTCCATGTCTCATAGAACCTTAACACTTATCTACGTCGAGATATGCCCATTCAGTGAGTGAATGATATGATTCCTTAGTTAGGTATACTTTACTAAGCTACTTTAAAGTATACTAATGGCATAATAAGGTTAAGCCACACCTGAGATAAACAAGGAGTTGTCTGGTTATTCCTCATCACTCTGTCTATATGCTGGGTTTTGTTGTGGGTGAGGGCATTGGTGAGAAAGCCTTGAAGCCAATCACTTTACCACAAAATAAAGCATTAACTCTTCGTGTGGGTATTGGTATTCTACCTGGGGTCAGGACAACGAAAAGAAACCTTATTATCGTTTCCTTGCGCTGGTATAATATTTTGGGGACTCAAAGTGACACATTCTACGATTATTATCCTAGTAGAATTAATAGCTTAACAGGACTTTATGGTACTGACGTGGCTGACACGGATAGGAATAAGAAAATCAAAACGGATATACCTGTCTTACACATATACCAATTCCTTGCTATGCCACTCCAGCTACACACATAAATGCTCGTGTTATAGCTAGAAATGTCCGGGTTATTGCCGTGAGCACACGCATTCTTGTTCGTATTGCTTCGTAGCGGGACGACGTAGAACACGTGAATTTATTAGACTAGCAGAATGATTTCAGACAACTCCCACCTTAAACCCCCCACGCAATCTGTGTCTTGTTCCTTGAATCTTTCTTTGCTTTTTCACAGGATAGTGCTCCAAAGAGGCTGAAGAGGCTCAAGATACTATGTTTGCCAAGCCTTTCTCTGATTGGTGTTGGATAGTAACCACGTATAAGTCTTGCATACTGTATTGGATTAGAGCTGTAGCTGAATTCTATCTGTAGGAGCATAGTAGGAGATAGTTAGACAACGTAATCCGTAGAAAGACCGTATCTACGCCCACAATCGTTAAGCGTTAGTGTAGCAGGAAAATCTTGTCTAGTCCGTCACGGGGAGCATTCGGATGGGCCTTTATGCAAAAACGAGTACCACAACATCGGGATGTGGGGTTTAAAAGGCCAGAACCAAATCTTGCCGTCCCTGACGATCATTGATCGCTGATCTTTTTCGCTTGTCTGTCCTGTCTGTCGCACGTCGTACGGAAGGGATGGACATCGTCTGACAAGAATTTGTTTTCTTCTGAAAAATGGGAGGAAGCACGAGATGGTATTGTGATAGAAGCTGTAAAGCTGTACGTAAAAAGTGAGTCTCAATTCGACAGTTTATTGTAGATCTCGTATACGCGGGCTGCAGGGAACATTCGATTCGGGTTCGGACCTTCGCGAAAGGGTTTGAAAGTTCTTTTACAGTTGCAGTCGTCACCATTTTAAAACCTCAGCTTCTTGTAGATGCATTCCAAGCTCGGAAATGGCGGATACCCTACCTAAATGTATGGTGCATCTTCTCTTGGAAGTTGGATGTACATAATCTTAACATACGAGGCTCGACGGAGATGCATTAACAAGCAGACAAGCTGGCTTCGTAAAAGAGGGACTCCCTTCTCCAATGCCGAGAATAACAAAACAAGTCGGATCGGGGCGATAAGCGTCATCCGTCATAACACTTAACCACCTCTGGTACTTCGTAGCGAGACCCCTAAAATTATTATTTTTTATTTTATTTTATTTTTGGTACTATGCAGGGCGGAAATGAATAAACCCACTAGGTTAGTTTACTTGATAGTTAAAAAAACAAGTCTGAATGGAAAAAGATGCGATAGGATGAATGGACCGACAATGTTAAATCCGAGGAGCCGCCGATGATTTGTATACATGACATGACGCCTCTTCGTTGTTGTGTAAACGACGGGATCTACCGGCGGTAGACTTCCATAGGTACATCATAACATACCTAGATACACCGCATGTACACCTACTTACATGAGCTACCTTAATCGAATCGAATACTGCACTTTTGTATACCTAAGTCTGTATAACCCGAGTCTACACGTCACTTTTTTAGTATGCCACCTCACCTATTCATCTTATTTATTGCAGCGCCATAGATATATTCCATCGTCAATATGGTACACCTAGGTGTATATTGTTGAAGGCGGTGTAGGGTCACTCGGCGACCGTGCTTATGCATCCCCAAGGAGGCCCGTTGCGCTGGTGCTGGCGCTGGTGTTGGCACTGGCGTTGGCGTTGGTGTTAGTCCTGAATAGCCGACTATCTGAAAATCTAAACGACTCAGTTTGGTGTTTTTGGTGTCTGTTTGTAGTAAAGATGGTGTAAGTAAAAAAGTAGGCTATTTCGGTAATATTAATAGAATAACTCCCAAGTTGTTACGATACCAGAACACTCATAATCCCAGTTTTGAAGTTTTGATAGGCAGGGGCTCGCCGAGCAAGTGCTTATCATTGAGTACCGAACAATAACTTGGTAGTACCAAGTACCAAACAATAAGGAATCTTGAGTCTTGCGCCACAGAACTTGGCTTACATATGGGGAAGCTGAAGTTTACATGAAATCAGGATTCAAGCAATCAAAGATATTCAGGACGAGTAGGAGCTGCTCTGTATGTACTACAATGATGTATACCTAAGTATGCTTACATCTATGTTTAACTACATCATATATACCGCATCATGTTAGCAAATATGCTGCATGTATTATGTACTAACTAGGTATCTGCCGTAAAAATAGTACATGAGGTAGGTAAGACGTAAAATACTGCTATGGGGCTGAAATACCCCAAATCCCCCGCTCAACTTTTACATGTATTGTACCCAAATAGCTAGAATAATACTTTGTTAAATTCGAAAAAAAAAAAAAAAGTTACAAAGGTAGCAGCAAATTTACAAACATCAGCAAAAGGCTCACCGCTGGAAGTTCGGTCGCAATACGCCAACAAACCCTCCAAGAAAGCCTCCGACGCTCTTGGCCAATGCTACTCTGCCGCCGTCATCGTCTTGATCCCTGCTTGCCCCGTTCTCGACAGTTCTGGTGCCATGTCCCCTTAGCTGTGGTGCTATGCCGGCTGTGGGGAGTTTGTCTGGGTGGTCTAGTTGTATTTGCCTAGCACATTCGATGGACGAATATACTACCTAGGTAACGCGCCGTCTAATTGACCTGATTCAAGGGTCAAGACCCGCTAACAGTAGGGGAGCTTGGATGGCCTGATTCGAAAAAAAAAAAAAAAACAGGACGAAGCTCGGAGGTGATGAGGTATGAGATAGACCATTATGTGATTTCGATCGAGTCTACCAACCCGTTTTGCCCCTGGTAATAGTTATGTGGTTTTTCTTTTCTTTGTTTCTCTTTACGGAACTCACCAGTGTGAGATAGAAGACCAGTTTGATCCTTCACACAATCCAAAGCTTCCTAAGGCTTTAAACGTGGAACGTACACATCAATCACCTTAGCAGCGAACGACCTGGCTGCCTGGTAGCAGCAGAGCTATTTCGATATTCAAACACCCCATACCCCATGTCAAATTAGAAAGCAGCATTGGAGATCTTCAAGTTGCAAGGACGCTTGCGTGATCTCCCCTCCCTATGTACCCGACAACTTTGTTAAACCTCGTACTTCTACGTACGTGTAGTGAAGATGCTTTACGTAGATACATTCTATGGCAAACTGGACAATCTATATCGTACAAGCTACCTGACAATCTACACTAACTTAGGTAGCTTATAGGTAAAAAGCTAGAGCTGGAGCTATGTACAATACACACTATGTGTATACGCTTTACGTTCATTAACTTTCCGTTGCGAAAATCCGGGCTTGCGTTAGCTACCGCACTTACGATTCAGCTTCATATCATTACTCGAACACCCCCAGCTTTTAAACCCTGACGTCGGGGTCTTTTAGTTCGGGTATCTACAACGTCCCAGCTCTCATACGAACATTTAGAGGTACCCGTACAGCCGTACCGGGTTCAAATCATAAGTGCAATACCAATAATACCAATAATGGCTATGCATGCATTAGGGTAGACCTGGGTAAGAGTACCTAACCTCGTACTAACATGGATGGACAGGCACCGGGTTTCCTGCAAGTGCTCGGCTTCGCTTCTGACCCGTGCGGCCTTTGCATAATAAGCTCCATTCCCCTCGCCTCATCCGCCTGCTTCTTCGAACATTTATTTATTCTATATAAATCTTTATATTTGTCTGCATCTCCGGGAATTGAATCTGTTCCCTTTCTTCTAAATTCTGGCCGAATATCCGAAGTGCTCGTGCTCGTGCTCGTTCGCGGTGTTGTTCACGTATATAAGACACCCTTCATCCAGCTTGCCCTAGCCACCATTTGATCATCTAACCATCTAACCAATCTAACTTGGGATCCCGCGGTCTGACGGTAATAGAACTTAGCACGTTATCTAAATAGCTTGAGCGCGTGATTTCTTCTAGTACTAGGGAGTAGATACTTGAGGTTTTGTTCAAATATGAGCAGACCTCATTCCTTGGCGCCGTTGACTAGTTATCTAAGACCTTAAATTATCCTTCGCCTTAAATTCTATCCAAAATGGGCCACTCTAGGTGTTTTTCCACCTACGACGACGACTTCGAATTCGACGATGCGTATTTCAGACAATTCTACAAACCTTTATCCAACCTTCCTACTCCGCCTCCCTCTTCCAAAAATTCATCTGCTGCGCAAAGCCCCCGCATTACTTCCGATGATGTCGACACCGTCAGTCCAGAGTTCTTGGGTTAGTAGCACTTCCTGAAAAAAAAGCAAAAATAAAAAAAAGTTCAATTCAACTAATTCCTTTTGATAGGCCCCGCAGCCCATCTAGCAAGAATGCTACCCCCTGGAGCCTCCTTTACAACGCCGTCTATCTCAATCGTACAGGGCATACTGGCACGTGCCAATTTACCAATGGATATCATCGCATTGGCAGTCTGCATCCTAGACTCATTGAATTCTCGATTCTCTCGAAGTTGGCGGGTATCATTCCCCCTGAACAAATCAACCGAATTCGCGCCAAAACGCCATACTCTCCCATCCGGTGCTGTTCAAGCTGTCCACATCGATAATGTCCTCCCTGAAGTTATTATTTTGGCCGCATTGGTAATTGCAGACAAATTTGTGGAGGATTTACAGGAATCTACCCAATACTATAGCTCTGCATGGGGCCAATATCTCTGGACCTGTGAGCAGATCAATTTCACGGAAAGATGCATTATGGAAAACTTGGGCTACCGCATCATGCCACTATGGGAACCCAAGTCTATCAAGCAGGCGAGACACGATATCGAAATGGCACGGCGAGAATTGATCAATGAGGATATTGCAACGGGAGACGAAAGCAAATTAGCCAGGCATGGGAAGTCAATGAGTTCAGGGCATGCTGTGGTTGGTTTGGGAATACAACCAACCCCCGCTGGGACGCCCAAGTCAGAACTGACTACTCCGTTCGGTCACAATCATGATCTTGGTCTAGAAACTCGAGAGGCTTTTAGTAACCATACGGCATTGCCGCGGGACTACTTGCATCTACCTTCAACGGCATGAATCCAATGAATCGGATGTTATGGCGCGATTGCGATTTTGCATGCACGAAAATTATACCATCTTCGTTAAATCTGCATAGCATGTTGGCTGGCTGCATGGACTTGGCTGGATTTACATTGGGGGCCGGAGCCGTTGCCAGGGTTTCATTCGCCTTACCAACTTGCGCTTCCTCGATGATCTCGTTTCTTATTTTTCCATCCATCGGGTCAACCCATCCGGGCCAAGGGAGTTGTGTGCGTCAACGGAGTTTTAGGGGGCCCGGGTCCTGGGTCGGAGTATAGGTCCTTAGGTCTTTTGCATTGGCTTGGAACGGTCAACATATTGAGGGACACGCGTCCTACAGAATTATACCCACTAGTAATATATTAGTCTTTTCATCCGTTCGATGCTGTCTTTATAACTTGCAATTTTTCTATCCTACGTTCCCAATCTAGTAAGAAAAACCATTGCTCATGTACGACATAAATTTCATAATACGCCTATTTATATTCCCCCAGGCTGGACGGACCGATGTCCATCGTCAAGAGCTGAGAACTCTTTCTACCATGTCCGTTTTACCCCGGGTTTCTTTATAGACGTGCATGCCACATGGACGAGCAGGCCTCGGGATTTTTTCTGGCCAATGGGATAGTCACAAGGAGTCTATAATAGGCAGGAGAAAGGTCAATAGATGGGTTGCACGTTATCCAGGGGCATTGCTCGGTTGTATATATCAATATTTCACCCAACCCAATGGAGGGCTAACTGGGTGAAAATGTCACAGCTGGTTGGCCAGTTCCCTGCAGTAGCCACCAGCAAACAGCGCACGAAGTTTTCCAAAGCACCAATCGGGGCAACGACGCATACGTAGCGTATGCTGTTTTTCATGGTCATCACGCAAAAATGCGAGATCGAGTACGCCATGCGTGCATTTCGATCGAGTTAATCGATCCATCGAGACTCTAGATGGAGTAAGGCAAACATGACTTTTACTAATGGAATTGGCTAAATATACATATTATTGACGAATTTTAGACCATCTAATGGAAGAGGAAAGTGACAGATATTACCTAACGTATAGTGACGTTCTCATATTAAAAAAAAAGATATTTTTTTCCTTTGAAGGCGGATGAAGATGTTTAAGTCTGATCCTTCACGCCAAGACGGGCGGCAGTTGAGATTCTGAATCAGCAACAAGCTTTCTCTTACATTGTATTGTCTTGGCCTATTTATTTCTAATTGGAATGATCATGTATGTTTTACACCGATAATAACTTTTCTTATCTCATGGAGAACCTCTAAGGCCTTACAATAACGAGCGACTAGGTTAGTAGCGTCGCGAAACAAATAGGGATTAAATGACTTATACTTCTATGCAATAAACTTACATGACAAGAGATACCTCATACATATACCTCCCTAAAGACAAATGTAACCAAAAGACTAGTACCTATGTGGGTACCTAGGTAGTATATCTCGAATATGAATGTTATCACATGCATTCACACACATAGAATTAAGGTGATACTTTGCCTCTGCTCTGCGCTTGAGACCCATTCATCCATACATTGCTTGACTTACAACTTACATGTATGTAAGTAACCTTATCACAATCAAAAGGTCTTAGTTATTATTATGGTAGCCCTAAAGCCACATGGCAAAAGGCATAATAGGATTCTACAATAAGCTCAACGTTTCAAGAAGCTTCGGACGTCATGGTTGAGCGTCTAAGCTGTATATACCATACGTATCGCATCATTAGAACATGTAGGAGTAAGATATGCCAAAGGTTTCTAAAGGCTCCTTGTTAGATAGCCTAACGTTAGATATACTTTCCCGTCTGATATGGTTGAGTTGCCTTCCTCATCACATGTGCATTCCATGAACCCTATTTGTTGATGCATTCTGAGAGCTTCGGCTGTTTATGACCTACATGTACCTTAAGTTCATGCTACTTTAGCGGGGCATGGAGCAAGAAGCAAAGAGCAAGAAGCAAAGAGCAAGAAGCAAAGAGCAAGAAGCAAAGAGCAAGAAGCAAAGAGCAAGAAGCAAAGAGCAAGAAGCAATGATCCTTATCGAAGATAAACTACTATCTTATCGTCTTATCAAACTAAAAGAAGACTAGTGAGGGGCAGTCCGATGGCAGAATAATTTTATACACCGCCTTAAGCTGGTACTCGCTATCAAGTTGCGAAACTCGAGGCGCATTTGAGCTACGCTGACTCTATAGAACTACCATAGCGTTTACGGAATTCCACTAGGGTAAAATGGCAAAGAAGCGTGCAAGAGAAGCCGACGGTGTCGTCGAGGCACCGGATAAGATGGTTGAAGATGGCGATAGCTCCGATGACGACGTGAGTAGAATACTTCCCCATACTCCGCTAGTGCAGCTTGTGGTGTTTTGGGAATTAGCTGACGGATTCGACTTTAGGATTTCGATATGGTCAATGTCGATTTTGAATGGTTTAACTTCGACTCCGAGATCGACTTTCATGGCACCAAATCTTTATTGCGACAGCTCTTTGACGTGGACGCAACTCTCTTCGATATCTCAGGACTTGCTGATTTAATCTTGTCGCAACCGACAATCGGGTCGACCGTCAAGGTCGACGGCAAGGAGACGGATGCGTATGCTTTTCTTACTGCGCTCAACTTACACGAACACCGCGAAAAGAAGCAGATCGCCGATCTTACTCGGTATATTAGCGAAAAGGCAAAAACGAATGAAGCGCTAGCGGGACTCCCAGATCTATTATCCTCCGGAAAGCATGTAGGGCTCGTACTCTCGGAGCGCCTGATCAACATGCCCTCCGAGATTGCGCCGCCCATGTACAACATGCTCATTGATGAGATCGAGGCGGCGGTGGAAGATAAGGAACCTTATGAATTCTCGCATTACCTTATTATCTCTAAGACATACCATGAGATCGAGTCCACACTCGACGTTGAGGAGAGGAAACGCAAGAAAGGCAAGCAAGATTCGACACTATTTTACTTCCACCCGGAAGATGAGGTATTGCAAAAGCACGCTGTAGCTAGTGGTAGCTACGACTATACCAAGATGGATGAGGCCATCGCAGATAGTAAGAGGGCTTTCCAGGAGATGGGTGTCATGCCTCGCGGCTTCATGATATTAATCGAGGCCAGCAAATTCGCAGGTGCTGCAAAGGCTATAAGCGAGTATCTAAGTCCTCCATCTTGAAAAAAATCAATATAATAAGACATAACCCACGACTTTTATCTAGCCTTCCGTGTCTAGTTCCGTGATTCGTCTAGTCCAGTCGCTGCATTAGATATTCAACCTCCACCTCTTTCGTTAATGGGATGACAAAGTCCCTGTACATAGATACCACCGCTTCAACATTGATCTTGCGATCGTCTTCCGAGCCGTTCGTAGATGGATCCGTTCCGTAGGTGCGTGCCTTCAATCCCAATCGTGCCAGAACCTGTTTCTCGACCGCCGCATTCGTAATAGACTCGCCAATTCCATCGCGGTCACCGGCCTTGATTAATCGAGTGTATAACTCAGGGTCGGACTGGAATTTCGACTCTGCCACGAACATTCCAAAGTGTATCCTTCGCGAGAGTGCCTGGAGACAGGCAATGTCGCATGTAGCAGAAGAGCCGTAATTTTCCTCCCGTTCACCGCGGTCTGGGCGCCCGAAATCCGGGCACACAGCCGGCAGGAACTGCTCAATATAGAACTTCTTGATCTTCTCGTTGACGTTAACCGTGTTAGGGTGTAGAATCTTAGGGTAGTTAAGAGGCTTCAATATGGGCTTTTGTAGCGCATCGGGGAAGAAAGGGTACTCGTCGGGTGCTTCGTAGCGTCGGATAAGGGATTGCAGTTTCTCCTGTTCTTTCAAGTACCAATCCATGAAGCTAAGCTTGTCATCTTGGCCGATCTCAATCGCGCCAGGGATATAGATGGTCTTGTTGAGTGGAAACTGGACTCGTTCGATCAAGTGGAAAGTGATTGTATCCTCTAGTCGACTAAAAAGAACAAGACCTTGTTAGCAATGCGTTCAATCTGCTGGATGGGCAAAGGTAAGGAAGGGTTGCATGTACATTAGCTGAAATCGGATGTTAGCCAAGTCAAGCGCCTTAGAGGCATCCTTGATGTCAATGATTGTGTCCATGATTGATATCCCGGCCCAGTCGGTAGGTTTGGTTTAGTATATAGTAGTCGAAAGAAGATGAAGGAAATCACTGCGCACTCAAGGTGATGTAGTTAGGGAGAAGAGTTTTCTTTATTTCTTGTATTGGAGTACAAAGGTCCTCTCCTCACTTCCAAGCGGGGTGAGGCACGAGTGGTGGGCAACGTTTCACAATCAAGTTCAAATGTAAAGGAGTAGGCTATTTCAATTCACAAGGCTGCAGTTTCTTTCTTTCAAGGGTCTTTTTTTTCAATGTTATAGGCATACATACTACCCTGGGTAGCTATGGCCGATAGTCGGCAAGTATTAAGGCTGGTAGATACCTTTTTGGGAGCTTTACAATGCAAGTCAGCTTACATTTGAGGCAGGTACACTATAAATTACAGGGTAGCAGTGTCACAACCCGGCTTTGAGAGCTGAGAAAGAATGATGGTTGCGGTGCAAACCTTAATCCTTTTAGTGTAACCCCTGATAACCCCTATATGGTTTAGCTCGGTATAACACGGGCTTGATAACGCTAGAGATTCCAGAGATATGTACGTAAGCTGAATCAGGACCGGGCAAATAAGGTGTAAGAGGTAGCAGATGAAAGACAAGCTGCTCTATCCGTAGATGCGGCGCCTGCAACAAGTCTTATCCGGCGATGTGGGTCACGCAAACCACAGCTCAAGCCGAGGGCTCAAGCTAAAAATTTTAGGAAATCCACTGCGGGAAAAGGTACTTTTCGTCCGTCTTCGTTAGCCTTGTCAATGCCTTGCTTTTAAATTTGGGCCGTTGAATATTTTCCGTACCTATCTTACTATCTAGCTGCCCTACTCCTCCTTGTCAAGTCTACCCTACTACTAAGTAGCTTTGTGAAAAAGATCCATTTAGTTTTAGTACCCGTCGGGAAAATTCCCTCCTGTATGCTACCTTAAATGTGTGGCATTTGCACCGTGCGACCGCACACGACTTCTCCGGCTTCAGTACAAATTCCATAGACACCGCGCATGGCCGATTCAGATTTGAACAATGCCATTCGTGATGACACCCCGCCGGGTGAAGATTCGATACTCTCGGTACCATACTGACCGCTTATCTTTGTCATGCGCACGTGAGAACTAACTTTCGCACACAGTCGCGAGGACTTGAGGCCTTCACAAGAAAGGTGACGACAACGGCGAGCCATTTAGTAGGGCCCGGGTCCGATCAGGCTGGGAATCACTACCACAACGCCATGGCTCAAGTTCACAAGCAACTCAGGAAGCCCGGAATCCAACGAGGCATGTTTACCATGGCTCGAACGACGCCGACTGACTTGGTTCGCTCCAAATTCTCTACCGCCGAAATCCAATCCCGCGCCTTAGCACACCTACCCGACGACATGCTTAAAAACTTACCCGAAAATGAAAATGCATATTCCTTATTTCAAGGTTTTCAAGCGACTTTTCCCGAGTTGACACACGAGGGCAAAAAGCACAGGAGAAAAGTCTCGAGAGGGAGAAAAATGCTCGAAGAGAGCCCAACAACTCCAGATAACCCAAATCACCTCCACAAGTTAAAGAAAGACCGGTCTTCGCTCATGCATGAGCTTGAGATGCTTAGCATTCGAAAGAACATGGCAAGCTGCGAAATCCGTGAGATCGATAATAAAATAGCCAACCTAGCCGGTATGAGGCGCATCATCCTCGAGAGGTTAGCGGGTCTAGAACAGGAAGAAGCACTTTTGGAACATGATAGTAGGTAACCTCCACTGATGTGCTTCCGACCCCGTACTGACGCAGGTCATAGTTGTGGATATGGAGGGTCGCATCGAAGACGCTCAGACCCTCTTTGACGAAGCCGAGTCGATAGCTGCTGCTGTTGACACACCAAATAAATCAGACGATGACGACTTAGTAACGGATCAAGATGCAGATGAATTTATGTCAAAATCTATATATGAAAAACTTCCTTCCAATTCTAGTACCCCATCCAGGAAAAAGCACAAGACTATGAAGCGAAAATCAATGCCTATATTACACGAACACTTCGAACCAGGTTTTATGATACGGGAAATTAAGGCTCACGCTGATAATATCACGGCGTTGGACTTCGATGTACCTTTCGGCACTCTAGTTACGGCTTCTATGGATGACTCGGTTAGGGTATGGGACTTAAATGCTGGACGCTGTATCGGATTACTTGAAGGTCATACCGCCTCGGTGCGGGCACTACAAGTAGAAGACAATATCCTTGCTACTGGTTCTATGGACGCCACTATCCGATTATGGGACTTAAGTAAGGCTCATTACGATCCTCAAGGCAGTCAATTTGGCAGGGATGACGAAGACGACGACGGTATGGCTTTCGAGAACCCGGACGATCAACCTGTAGACCCTCCCGAGGGTAGTATGGCAGACTGTCCACTCTTTACTCTGGAATCCCATATGGACGAGATTACTACTCTACACTTCCGGGGCAATACCCTAGTCTCCGGATCAGCAGATAAGACACTTCGACAATGGGATCTAGTTAAAGGACGATGCGTACAAACCCTTGATGTGATGTGGGCAGCAGCTCAGGCATCTGTTTCTCTTGGCACAGGCGAAGGGACATGGAGACAAACTGGCCGGCCGCCAACAGCATCAGCTGATTTCGTGGGTGCGTTACAAGTCTTCGAGTCGGCTTTGGCCTGTGGTACCGCCGATGGCATGGTTAGACTATGGGATTTGAGAAGCGGACAGGTTCACCGTAGCCTCGTTGGACACACTGGACCGGTGACATGCTTGCAGTTTGACGACGTGCACCTTGTGACGGGTAGTCTGGACCGAAGCATACGAGTAAGTCTTATTCTTTTTTTTTTTTTTTTTTTTTTCTCAGAGAGCCACCCATTAATTCATATCATACTAACATAACCGCTTTATAGATTTGGGACCTGCGAACTGGTTCCATATTTGATGCTTACGCGTATGACAACCCAGTCACGAGTATGTCGTTCGACAGCCGGCGCATCGTAAGTGCGGCAGGCGAGGACGTAGTCAAGGTTTACGACAAGATGGAGTCGCGGCAGTGGGACTGCGGCGCGGGTATTACCGAAGCGGACGGAGGACGGGCACCGGCTATTGTGGAGCACGTTCGCGTCAAGGATGGTTACCTGGTCGAGGGACGCCGCGACGGACACGTGGGTGCTTGGGCGTGCTAAGCCCTCTCTGCACTAAATGTGCCTTACGAATTATGTACATATGTCAAATTTTTGCGAATAGCCAATGTCACTGCGCAACATCAAGTGGATTGATTAGCTGGGTTTTGTGTATGCTTGGCTGCTTTTAGTAGTCAGAATAGCGTAACGAAAGACTTGGAACTACTGTTGAGTTCTCATCCCATTTTCAGACGTTGTGTTCATATTAGCATGATATATATGAATCCCGGCATACTTTTTAGCTTAAGTGGTGGATAGCTTTATTGCACGACGGCGCGTTCTTCCAAGCAAGCTATCCAGATTTAGGTACCGTAGGCACCTAATACATTACGTACCGTCTGTGACTCTTGAACTTCTTAATGTAAGAAAGCACAGTAGCCAAACCCGAGATCGCAGGACTTAAACTCGTATTTTATACTCAGGCAGACAGAAAGACGTAGCAGTGCTTCTTATTCTGATGCTGCTTTTGCTATGCGACGTTATCAAGGATATACTTCTCCTTTAGTGTCCGCAGGAAATCCGTCCAGCCCCTCGTCGGAGCGTGATAAGACCCTGCTAGCAAGATTATATGGGATGGAGCTAGTATCTGTGTTTATATATGTAGGTAGCTAGAGTTATGGTTTTGGTGTTCACCTTGATGTGAAGCCTGGACGTGATAAGTTGACCATTGCCCGAACAGGACAATGCAAATCTTGGCATTCTGAAGCCAGGGTTTAGAACCAGCCAATGAAAACGCGGGTTGTCTGCCAGACCTGGAAATCGTCTCCTTCGACACAATATCAGTTACATGCATGTCGGACGTTGCGGACATATTAAATACCAAAGTCCAGTCTTCATATGTATCTTACATGTAGGTAGTAATAATATGACACGTATAATTACCTTGTTTTTATATTTATCAAGCACGTATAAGATACCTAAGGCATACCTACATGAAGCGCAAATCCACGCGGAGATAAAGGGGTGAACCATGTATGAACTCAAGTCCATTGGCGATCGAATCATCGTATAAGTCATGGTCGTTTTAGGTAGTGCAACCAGCCATTTCACTGTTGCATCGAATATACAGGGTGAGGAGAGGTGTGCATTATACAGCATCCTCCGGTCGGACTAGACCATGCAAGTGTAACAATAAAAGGGGTACCTAAAGGACTCATAGAAAACTGCGTATTCTCTAGGGGTACCTGATTGACCCCTTTTCTCTATAAAAAGGCAACTAATTCCCAACTTAATTTATATGTTGAAGGTACGAGGCTCTAGGAGACATCATCTGATTAGATCTTAAGCAGTCGCAACTCACATGAACTCCTTTACGTGACTGATTACCTAGGTAAGTGCTCGGTCTTAAAGCTTATTTACTTAGGTACCTAAGGTACCTCCTATACACGGCATATCGACGGGAAGCCATCACCGTCATTTCTATCCATTTGCACATCAACCTTAACCAATCTATATATATCATTTTTTTATAAGAACCTTTTATCAATATGTCGTCGGCTTTCGCAATGGCCCCGTCACCGAAGAGCCCCCTGGCTCGTTACCGCATCCTATCCCCAACGGCTAATGTCCGAGTCAGCCCTCTGTGTTTGGGGGCTATGAACTTCGGTATTGCTTGGGCCGAGCATATGGGTGCTTGTGACCAAAAGACTACCGAAGATATTCTCGACTTCTTCTACGAACAAGGCGGCAATTTCATAGACACGGCCAACAATTACCAGGCCGAACAATCTGAAAAATGGATCGGGGAGTGGATGACCAGGCGAGGTGTCCGTGACCAGATGGGTATGTCAACCCCCCCTTTTTAATGCTTTCACTCTTTGGTTTATGGTAGGATTATCTATAGAGACAGAGCTGAGAGAACACTGGTTCTAGTGATCGCTACCAAATATAGCACCTGCTACAAAACGGGCTCTGAAGAAATTATAATCAACACTCAGGGCAATGGGACCAAGAGCTTACATGTATCCGTGAATGAGAGTTTGAAGAAGTTACAGACAGACTATATTGACCTGGTATTATATATTCAATTACTAATATCAACGCCGTGCTAGACCTGCTAACACCGAAATATAGCTCTATGTTCACTGGTGGGATGGTAGCACGTCAATTCCCGAGCTCATGCAATCACTCAACCGTCTTGTCCTAGCAGGAAAGGTCCTTTATCTTGGAATTAGCGACACTCCAGCCTGGGTTGTGAGCAAGGCCAATGAGTACGCTCGAAATCATGGATTGCGCCAGTTCAGCGTTTACCAGGGCCGATGGTCGGCAGCCTCGCGCGACTTCGAACGAGAAATTATTGCCATGACCAAAGCCGAGGGAATGAGCCTTGCTCCCTGGGGCGCACTCGGCGGCGGTAAGTTCAAGACAGAGGAACAACGCCAGAGGAAGACCATAGGACGAGCTGGTGAAGCTACCGAAGCAGAAATCAATGTCAGCAGGGCCCTCGAATCGGTAGCTATACGCAGGAACACCATCATTACTAGTGTGGCTCAAGCGTACGTCATGCATAAAGCGCCGTACGTCTTCCCGATCATCGGCACAAGGACCAAAGAGCATCTGAAGGCCAACATCGAGGCTCTCACATTAACTCTTGATGACGAGGATATCAAGGAGATCGAAAGCGCTGTCCCCTTCGAACTCGGTTTCCCTGGTTCGTTCTTATATGGCCCCCAGCTGCCTGATCACCCGGGCAAAGTGTGGGTGTTGAATATGGGAGGTACAACCGACTATGTCAGCGAGCCGAGGCCTATCGCGCCGAAGAAAACGGGAGAATAGAGTACTCGTGCGTTTTCGGATGTCTGGAGGTGGCTTACCTACAGATATTATTGAGCTGTGGCTACTTGGCTCTTAAACTGTCAGGAACCTGTTAAGAGTGTTAAGACTACTTGGTCGTTTTGTTGTAAGGTGATGTCTAACAGTATCTCAGTATGGCTATGGTGATGGGTTATGAAAACGTGGATAGTATATTTTTACTCCTTTCTGCAAGGAAGAGTAAAATTTCAACCAACATTTTATATAGGTAGTTTTGAGTGCTTAACTATATAATGAATGGAAGAAAATGCGTATTAATGAGACATTTTTAATGGAGTAGAATGACAGTATAAGACCAAATCATCTCGAGAGATGCTTTATTGCTTTTACCTAACTTATAGGTATCGATAGCGCCAATCATGTATAGACTTGCATAAGAGGCAAGAATGATCTGAAGTGATCCAAATTTTCTTATTTGGAAGTCACCTATTAGTAAGACTTAGCCCTAGACTAGGTCCTCGAGGGGAAGGAACATTCATATTGTTTCTATCCCTATAGATTAAAGTTTACAGGAAGCACTCGGGCTGTCACGATTTCCCTTTCCCCCCTTTTCCCTCAATACCTTATTGCCCACAAAATGCGTATACAAGAGCTACTGATATTACTTATCCCTCGAATAATCATATAAGAAGTGTCATATACGAAGTCATCAAGACCGGAATGTCTTGTATGAGACCTTGCAAGGTCTATACGATTGAAACAAGCCCTCAACTACCATGGACCAAGAACAATGGGCCATGCAGCTTGACGAATTGCCAACAATTCCGTCGTCTATGGATCCTATAATAACTAGTTCGATGGTTCATAAGCCCCTAACTACTACTGCGGTGGCCGCAACCCTCCCCGAGCGTACTCGATCCCTGGACATTGATGACAATCGACCTTTCGAGTCAGATGAGAACACAGGTTTAGATGATTATACGACGAGGGTTATACCAGCCTCTCCTATCCGTGCAAATGTGAAGCGGAGAAGATCCGTCGCATCTGCCCCTGGAGATATCCTGGGGCGTCAACTATCAAGGTACAGTAACAAGTCTTAACACTCGCCTTTTACTCAAAGCATACGTCCATATTATAAACAATTAAAGTAGAATACTCTGGGATAGTCTAACCTGTATGATGATAGGAGGTACAATTCAATCACGCCAAGTGATAGAGATGATCCATATCGCCCTCGTAACGATGGAGTATCGAGAGTAGGACCTGGCGTAATTCGAATCCCAAAGCAGATAAACACTGCAGGTCCTCGATCGAAAAAACGAGAGACACCTTGTCCTCACGGCACCGAGTCACGAAAGAGGCATAGGGTAGACGGCGATGATACAGTTTCCGCCAACACTGCAATCAAAAGGACCAGAAGTACTAAAAAATCACAGGGAGTGACTCTACCGCAGCTGCCGTTATCAAGTCAAGTGGAATACAATGAAAACAATGGCCAGGGAACATATGAGCGAAAGGGAGCATTTCGGCTGAGAAAGGACAAGAAGAAGAATGCATTCCGCTTCCCTAAACCCCGCAGCCAGCCAGAGCCAGTCTGGCGTGCAGGTGACGGGTTCTCAGGAGATGAAGCTAGGCCGAGTTTCTATTTTTTTATGCCCGGTATGCCCAAGCAAAGAAGACCCGAGCTACTTCAAGGTATGGGAAAACTGCAACTGGAAAGTGAGACTGCAAGTAAAGACGACGTGCGTGGATCAAGGAGTAGTTGGCCAACATTGACCCAAAATGGGAACAAAAACTACCGTAGTAGAGTAAAAGATATTTGGCCTACCCAAGAACATTTCGCAGAGGAGTTGGGGCCACGACGCCAGAAATCTATCACTCCCGAATATCAGGAGATTATCCCTTCTACTATACCGGCTCAGTCTGCTCAAACTACTCAAAACGAAAACACATTCCTGTATAAGCCTCCTACTCTACGAAAACGAAAGCATTCAGATTTCGAGAACTTTGGACGGCGTTTGGAGGAAATCAAGGGGTTATCTTTTATTGATGAGATGGGATACGAAAGTGCGCAGATGCGCAATACTGAGCAACTGGGGCTAGCGGACGAAGTGTATGAGTACGAAGAAGGTTATGGAGCGGATGGAGAGGATGAAGACGACGAGGTTATACCTGCAACGTGTTTTGGGAGCGAGACTGACGAGGATAATGAAACGCTTGAAACAGGTAGCCATGAAGGCACGCCTGGAGCCCTCCAAAGCCGGGAATCTAGCGCCCAAGATTCAGCGATTTTTGTCCTTGGCGCAGAGAGCGAGCTATAGGAGGCTGTGCCGATATCCCCGGAACTTGAGGACAGCAGACTGGGTTAACAAGAGGACATCTACCTCGTCAACCCTCTGATTTCGTTCAATCCGAAGCAGTCTAACATCGGAACAACCGTCTATGCTCATAGGAAGAAGTATAATAGGTGGATTGAAGTTTTCTTTTTTTAGCTTTTATATTCATATGTACAACACGTACGCCACTTTATTGTCGAATCAAGGAACTATTTTAGCACAGTAATGCATATTTCTCAAACCCATTCGAAGCAACGATACGATGATACACTAATAGATAACTTAGTAATGCTATTCTCAAAGTGTATCCCAACCAACTCCACAGGATAATCGTGATCACCCAGCAACTTGTACGATATTGAGGATATAGAAAATTGCATTTTATAGAATTCGAAGTTCCCTTCCGCTCTTAACGCCAGCCAGCTCCGGGTCCCTAGAAAGTTCTTGGTAGATAGATGATACAGCTTACACATTTATTGCAACCCTTTCAGCTTTTCGTTGGTCTACTATTTATTATCTACTTGCCCTTACCCTTGGGCAAGGCCTCGTTCTCACCAAGCTCTCTTACGAAGATCTTCGTACGACCCTCGCCGCTGTAATCTTCCATTCCAGTCTCAAAGCCGGGACACACGCCGACCGCAAGATACCGCCCATCTGAACTGAAGGCCAGAGCCGCGACGCTGTCTGCGAATTTTTGGTATACCTTCATGCGGCGCTTGGCTTCGGCATCCCAGAGGGCGACGGTGGCGTCGCCGCCGCCGCTGGCGAAGGTGCTGCCGTGAACGGGGTGGAAGGCGAGGGCGTTGACGGGGTATACGACGTCGGTGCTGGCGCCGTCGGCCTGGGGGTGTGCGGTGCGGTGGCACTTGAAGGCGTACTTGCGGGCCTGGGACTCGGCGCTGGCGTCGAACCACTCGACGGCGACGCGGCCCTCGATGGACGACGTGGCGTACCCGGCGTCCGAGGGCATGGCGGCGACGGCGCGCGTCAGGAACTTGAGGGACGACTCCCGCTGCTGCCACGGCTGCGGCGGGTCCCCGGACTGCGAGGCCAGCGCGCCCGACAGCGCGGTTAGGTCGTAGATGTGCACCAGCCGCGACGTCATCGCTACGACGACCTTCGACGGGCTCGCGGCCATCGCGTGCGGCTTGCCGGGGAGGGGCACGATGAGCGGCGAGAGAGAGGCGTTCGACGGGTCGTGCACGTGCAACGTGCTGTCCCAGGAGGCGGATACGAGGAGAGCTGGGGACACGGGTTAGCTTGATTTTTAACGATTTCCTTTTCGCACGTAGGGAAGGGAGGGGAGGGCTCACAGTGTTCTTTGCTATATACGACCCTCCGTACGGGCGCTGCGTGTTTGCTTAGGGTCGTCTGTTCGCCGCTGTCGAGGTCGATGCGCCTGACCTGCCAGTCCATGCCGGCGCTGAAAGCCTCGTTACCATCCTTCCCGAAGCACACGTCCAGCACGGGCGCGCGGTT
Source organism: Entonaema liquescens (assembly GCA_902805475.1). Classification (NCBI taxonomy): domain Eukaryota; kingdom Fungi; phylum Ascomycota; class Sordariomycetes; order Xylariales; family Xylariaceae; genus Entonaema; species Entonaema liquescens. The sequence goes on from CADCSX010000006.1 coordinate 2,336,846, forward strand.
CTCAAACGTCCGTAGCAGGGTACCGTGGCTTCCGTCCTCGGTGCTTTGAAGGGTGTCGTATAGGTAGATGTTCTTGTCCCAGGACGAGGCGAGTAGGCGCGACGGCGAGTCGGGCGAGAAGGCGAGCGCTGAGATGGCGTCGTTGGGCGGTTGCGCGAGCTCGAACTGCGTTGCTGTTTTTCGCGTCTGTTAGCCGGAAATTCTCATAATTCCCTGTGGTAAATAGCAATTCTAAATATTATGGAATAGTTGATATACCTGGTGGCGCCATGATGTCTTGTGGATTTGTATGTAGTGGTAAGGTACCTCTATGGAAGGATGTGAAAGCTCTCTCTAGCTCTAAATCGACAAAGTAAATATCAATACTTTAGAAGGTTACAGGGGTACAAATTACCCCAGTGATAAGACAAGCTTGGCTCCACACTAACCGTTATCCACTTTATTTTTCCCCCGAAGCTCTTCGAAGTGGGATGGAGGGGCAGTTAATAAATGTGCCTTGGAGCTTTCCCTTTTATCATCTTCAGCCCGCATTTCCCGTCGCCGATTTCTTCACTCTTCACTCTTCCATACACCCGCCCTTAGTAACTTGTATTGTATTAGTTTTTCATACGAAAATCACAATATGCCCTTTGCGCAACTTGTTCTGGGGAGTCCAGGCTCAGGAAAAAGTACATATTGCGATGGCAGTAAGCTACCCTAACTAGCTATTCTATAACTTCCTGGTTGGTTATTCTGGTTTCCTAGCCGCTAACTGCTTACAGTGCACCAGTTCATGAGCGCGATAGGACGCGAATGTTCTGTTGTGAACTTAGATCCTGCCAACGACCACACGAGTTATCCCTGTGCCTTAGATATCCGCGATTTAATTACCCTCGAAGAGATTATGAGCGATGATCAGCTTGGTCCAAATGGTGGTGTATTATACGCGTTTGAAGAACTTGAGAATAATATGGAGTGGCTTGAGAATGGTTTGAAAGAGTTAGGGGAATCATATGTCCTTTTCGACTGCCCTGGCCAAGTTGAGCTATATACCCATCATAACTCGCTCCGGAACATCTTCTTCAAGCTGCAGAAGTTGGGATATCGAGTATGCACTTATAGTAACCATATATTCCTATGGTCCAGCAACTAACAGATTGTAGCTTGTCGCCGTACACCTTTCCGACAGCTTCTGCCTCACCCAACCTTCTCTATATATCTCCAACCTACTTCTGACCCTTCGCGCCATGCTCCAGATGGACCTCCCTCACATTAACGTTCTTACCAAGATCGACAAAGTCGCGTCTTACGACCCGCTGCCTTTCAACCTCGACTACTACACCGAAGTACAAGACCTCACGTACCTTATGACGGCCCTTGAAGAAGAATCACCCGCAATGCGCAGTGACAAGTTCCGTAGACTGAACGAAGCTATCGCCAACTTAGTAGAAAGCTTTTCCCTAGTCCGTTTCGAAGTCCTTGCCGTTGAGAATAAGAAGAGCATGACGCATCTTTTGCGGGTTATCGATAGAGCAAGTGGATATGTTTTCGGCGGCGCGGAGGGCGCAAATGACTCCGTCTGGCAAGTCGCAATGCGCAACGAAGGGTCGATGATGGAAGTCCAGGACATCCAGGAAAGATGGATTGACGCAAAAGAAGCATATGACGCGGCAGAGGATAAGGAGTGGGATGAGCACCGTCGAGGAATGGAGGGTGATACTGGGACTACCACACCAGACCTGATCCCAGATGACGACGACGATGAATTCGACGGGATGCCGCCTCCGACAGGCGATAGCGGGATTAAGGTAGTTCGCAAAAAACAGTGATATCTTTTCAACCGTCACTTATTTCCCTCATCTCCACGTCGGTATCACCTCCCAGGTCTGGTGAGTCCGCCATGGCAATTTCACGTTGCGGTAGTTCAAATTCCCCAAACATGTTACTAAAGGGATCTTTAGTCCTTTCCTTTTGGTCGCTCTCCGCTACGAAGATGAGGTTCCGGGCACGCCGAATAGCTTCTTCTTCTGCTTTACGCATAGTACCACTTACGTGGACAACGCGGAAGATGCATGGTTTCCCATTCTTGACGGGAACGCTATTCATGAAAGTGAGAGCAGCCCAGACTAGGCGGTAACATGAGCGCGAAATGCGCAATATCAAGGTAGATGTAGCGTGGGAGAAGTATTTAACTAGTAACACCGACGTGAGCTGTGTATAAGTCGCGACAAGCTTACACTGCTGACTCACCTCCTAAGTTCCCTCCTTCGATAAGCCCCGAGCCATAATCTCCAAACAAACTAGCAACCTCTCCGCGTATGGCCCTGAGGATGCCTGCGGGGTTGAGCTGATCAGTCGTAGGTTGGTTGATGACTACGACGTCAGGGAGATCAGACTTGCTGCCAAGCTCCGTTGGGTAAAGGATCTTTACTAGGAGGTAACGCTCCTTGATTCGGACCATTGTTTCTTGAGAAGTTATTTACTTTCAGGACTCTCAGAATTGCTCGGTATGATAGGAGCACATGTATAGTTGGGATGCGGCTCCGACACGTGACAAGCGCGTGGGCAGGAAAGATAAATGAAGCTCTAGAGCAAGAAGCTACAAAGGTAAAATTTCCCTTGTTAAGAGAGAAGCTTTATCTTATCGCAGCTGTGTGGGGATTCTTAAATCAATTAGTGGTCCATGGTACAGTGCAATAAGGAGAGACTGTGTGACATAACCCGCGAAGCCAACCCTCAGCATGCTGCCAAAACAAATGTCTAACAGAGGAAGTATTACAAACAGATTCCCTTGAGACATAATTGATGTCGAATTCTATAAAGCTTATTTTGATATAGAGTTGGCACTAAGGATAAAATTGTTGTTTCGTACGAAGTTAACGAATTATTCAGTGAGTTTATGCGATATAACATAGTATATTGGTACTTACAAAATTGACACTTTTGTCGACGCTTGTTCTGCCCTTTAAATAGGTATTGATATTTGATATATCACCTATGAAAGTCGCAATTACTATTATATATGAAGATCTTAGACAGTACCTACCTAGGTAGTTTATACAAGTCTTTATAGTATCCTCTTTTGGTATGACTAACTAAACCCTCAAGACCCTCGAGAAGAATTCTAAACTTTGAGCTTCTTAGAAGACTAGCCTAATCAGATCTTTTCTGAATGAAAGCTGACATATTCCCAGCCCCGCATCTGCACTGTACCAATGATGCTTTCTTAGGTACATGATAAAGGTCCGAGATTCACTTATACCATAAATCCTCATCGGATTTAACTTAGAGAATATATATATATAGTTATATTTAAATATATTTAAATACGGCCCAATATCTCCTTGAATGAGAACCGGAAACAATATCATAATCCGACATCTCAATTCCTGAACCGGCCCCTGGAAATCATGTCGAATACTACCTTGAGGGTTGCGTTACTCATCGTCTCTACGACGGCGGCTAAGGACCCATCGACGGATGCTTCTCAGACGGCTCTAAGCAAAGTCCTTGAGGAGGAAGGTGAAGGACGATGGGAACTGGTCGATACCAAGATTGTTCCTGACGTCGTCGCTGATATTCAGCGACATCTCATGCTATGGACCGACGTCGCCTCAGAAACTATTAACCTCATAATTACCACTGGAGGAACCGGCTTCGCGGTAGCGGATAATACACCAGAAGTATATAATATAATCCAGTCTATGACACTCTTGATAATTATAGTACTTAGACTGACTAAACCAGGCTGTTTCGGCTTTAATACATAAACCCGCACCTGGCCTTGTCCACGGCATGTTGACGGCCTCTTTAAACGTTACTCCATGTTAGTACCAAGACTTCAGAGTGAATATATGAATCTATGCTAACATTGAGAAGTCGCTATGATGTCTCGTCCAGTCGCAGGTATCAGAAACAAATCGGTCATTGTAACTCTTCCGGGATCCCCTAAAGGAGCCCGAGAAAACTTGCAGGCAGTTTTAAAGACACTGCCGCACGCATGCCTCCAGGCTGCGGGCATGGACTCGAGGTCGTTACATGCGGGTGGTATCAAGAAGCTCGAATCAGAGGCCGGCATAAAGTCTAGTGGGGGCCATTCACACTCCCACGACCATCATCGTCATGATCACGGGAACAGCCATCCGCCTAGCCATGGTCATGGTCATAGTCATGGACACGGGCATAGCCACGGGCATGGGCACTTAGTTAGACATACAACACCTAGCTCAAACCCAATGTCTAATGACCCGAGCTTAGGCCCTAGCCGAAGGAATAGAGAATCCCCATATCCGATGATTTCGGTGGATGATGCCTTAAGTAATATTAAGGACCACACACCACTGCCGGAAGCCGTCACCTTAAAGGTCGATAGCTCACTACCTGGCCATGTGCTGGCCGAAGACGTGCAAGCGAGGGAGAATGTTCCTGCTTTCAGAGCTAGCATTGTCGACGGTTATGCAGTTGTTGTGCCTAAGGATGGAAATCTGAAAGGCGTCTTCCCTGTCGTCTCAGTATCTCATGCTTCGCCGGGTGAGGTCAAACCTCTAAAAGAAGGTGAAATCGCCAGGATCACTACCGGCGCGCCACTTCCCCCGGGGGCTACGTCAGTCATTATGGTAGAGGATACAATTCTGAAAACCATGACTGACGATGGCAAAGAAGAGAAGGAAGTAGAGATCCTTGCTGATAATGTCAAGGAAGGAGAGAATATTCGAGAAGTCGGAAGCGATATAAAGACAGGAACGGTTATCCTTAGTAGGGGTGAACAGATATCGGCAGTTGGTGGCGAAATAGGTCTCCTTGCTGCTGTCGGTGTAGCCGAAGTTCAAGCTTACCGTAAACCAGTCATAGGAGTGTTATCCACTGGGGATGAGATTGTCCAGCACGACCGGCCTGGCGATTTACGACTAGGAGAAGTGCGTGATACCAACCGTATCACCTTGATGACCGCCGCAAAAGAGTGGGGGTATGAAGTCGTCGATCTAGGAATCGCAGCAGATAAATCGGGAACCTTGGAAGAGACACTAAGAAACGGGCTACGGCAGGTTGATTTCATTATTACTACGGGGGGTGTCTCAATGGGCGAGCTCGATTTACTAAAGCCAACCATCGAGAGGTCGCTTGGGGGAACGATCCATTTTGGTCGAGTCGCAATGAAACCGGGCAAGCCGACGACATTCGCTACAGTTCCTGTGAAGGATAATGCTGGCGAGCGAGTCACGAAGGTGATATTTTCTCTGCCTGGTAACCCGGCTTCCGCCCTTGTTACCTTCCATCTCTTCGTTCTGCCTTCGCTCCACCAGATTTCAGGTATCTCGCCGGCTGGCCTAACAAAGGTCCCCGTTACGCTCACGCACGACTTCACCTTAGACAAAACAAGGCCCGAATACCATCGCGCTATCGTCTCAGTAGGTAAGGATGGGAACCTCCTAGCTACGAGTACGGGCGGCCAGAGAAGTTCGAAGGTTGGCAGTCTTCGAGGCGCCAATTGCTTACTGTGCATGCCAAGTGGTAAGGAGCCTCTTAAGAAAGGATCTAAGGTCGATGCGCTTCTGATGGGCGGCATTCGGAGTCAACATTAATTTCTAGTACTCTTATATACCAACTATGATACCTTGGAAGGGAGCCTTAAGCCACAATGCGGACTGAAAGTGGAATTGTCCGAAGTCATATATATGCGAGAATTTTCTAGAGCTCATGAGCATACGCCAATTACTACGATTAATACGATGAAAGGGATTACACTTGAAATGCACAAGTTTTCTATTATGACCTTATACGTTGTGTCTTACTTACAATTCGCCTTACACTATTGGATATTTCCACTAAGAAGGCTAGGATGAAGACGGATACGAGAGTGGGTTTGTTTGCAATCGCGTTTGATTAGGGCTGCCACCATTCGTAGCCCCATCGTCGCCCCATCTTGTAATTTAGCTCTATAATTAAATATAACAACGCCAAAATTTCAACACCTGAGATTCATCTCACACTGGTTCCAACATACGGGCTTGTGGTTTAGTGGTATAATACTCCCTTAGCATGGGAGTGGTCCGGGGTTCGATTCCCCGCGAGTCCATCGTTAAGAGGTTAAATTCCTCTTGTACCATCTTTTTTTTTTTTTTTTCTTTTCTTTCTCACATTCTCCTTTGCGGCTATATTGGTTAGGCATTCTACATACACCACCATCCACGCATAACACTATATTCTAAACAGTTCAATGTCGGAAAATATCTAATCATAGATTAATTTAATATTTACAGAGTTAACGTTAGATCATATACATCGTTATTCTAAATTTAATAAATATAATCGTGGAGTATCCAATCTGTCCACGCGGGAGTTCATAATATCATTAACTTCGTGTGCTGTAGTCCCAACCCCTATTTCTATCTCATGATTAACCTTGGTATTCATCATTTCAAAGAAACTATGCCAATCTATATGCCAAATAACCCCAATAGCCTCGTTTGTATGCAAGCAAAAATGAAATGATATGCACGCTCAACTTATTCGTAACTATAATAGAATTCGAAAATCATTACTCCGGCATGACAGGACACATTCCGCTTTCTTCGTGTCGCACGTCTGGTCGGTCTTTACTTACCATCGTACTGTTCTCAATCACGATGTTGGGGACATGTTTCCTCGGCACCCAGAAGAGCTGTACGATTCCAATTACCGCAACGCCGGAGCAACTGAACCAAGCTGCTGCAGAACCGCCGGCGCTATAGATGATGCCCACCAGGGGTGGAGATAAGGTTCGAGCCAGACAGCAAGCGGACATGGCCAACCCGTTGACCTTCCCAAGTACTAGTGGAGACGGCGTGGCGTCTTTCAACAAGATGAGTGCACAGGGGATAACGATAATGCCGAAGAAGCTCTGTAGGATCATAGAGAGGTATATCCCAGGGGACACGAGCGAAGAGGGGAAAGCGGATAGGAAAGGCATAACTACATATGCCAGAGGGTAAAAGATGATGCTGAGGAGAAAGGATTTCCAGACTCCGACCTTGTCCACGAAAATCGGGAATATGAACCCCTGGATGAACAGGCCGAGGATTCCGTTTACCGACAAGTAGATCCCTACGTCGTGGACGGTGTACCCCAGGCCACCGATCAAATCAAGTTGACCCGGAGCGGCCGCCGGCCTGTCTAGGAGATGCGTAGGTAAGAGGGTGTTGAATGCCATCTGATGGTATGAAACCAGGACAAGCGCGACGGCGACCATGATGATGGTATAATTAAAGGCTCGGCCGTCGAACACATCGTTTTGCTTCGGGGTGCTAGGAATGAGTTTGATCGACTGCACGGTTCCGAACGACGATCTCCTCAGGTCGAAGTTCTGCTCAACTGGTACCGGGAGACTTTCCTCGATGAACACCGGTCTGTCACTCGCGGCACAGGAGTGGCTCCGGGCAGATGATCTCCGGTTCTTGGGTCGGGTGTACAGCGGCGTATGCTCGTCGATGATGTCGTCATCATCTTCGAACACGGTGTCGTGAGCGGTCTTTCCACCCCGCGGGTTGGTCTCCTCGAGGAACAGCACTCCCTGTATGATAGCCAACACAATGACGATAACCGACACGAGGTTCGGCAGTAAGTAGGGGTACCTTCCGAAGATCCCATCAGCAGGGAAGAGTGAAGGATAGAATATCGCCGGTTGAGCTAGAAACCCTCCCATGGCGGAACCCAGGATGCCGCCCAGGGTCCAAACGAAGGGTTGAGTGGCGTAAGCTTTTGGCTCGTGCTCCGGCACCTTGACCATTTCCGCGACCATCGTCTGCATCACCTATAGTCGGTGCAAGCAAGTAATCAGTATCAAATTACTCGAGTAGCCATTTTTAAAAGGCGCGGATTAAATCCATCATCTTGCGAAATAATTCCAAACAGTCCGGATATATCTAATTCGAAAAAGGAAAAAAACAAAGAAAGAAAGAAAAAAAAAGCTTCACTTACAGCAACATTCCCATTCAGAGCCCCGCCGATAAACCTAGCCAATAGCGCGACCCAGTACTCGGTGGCCAGCCCGAAGATGAGGCTCGAAACGGCGACGCCCCCGAGCCCGAACAGGACGACCGGCTTCCTGCCGTACTTGTCCGAGAGCGCGCCCCAGCCGATCGCCGTCAGGGCCTCGGCGACGGCGTACGCCGACACCAGGAGGCCCGCGTAGAAGGACGCGTCGGTGTCGTCGCCGCCGTGGAGGTCCTGCACCATCACGTACGTGTACGCCAGGATGGAGTTGAAGGCGATGGGTTCGGAGAACCGACATATTGCTGTTTTGGGTGTGCCCGGTCAGGAATTTTCTTCTTTTTTTTTTCGTTTTTCATTTTGAAAGAAGAGGAAGAAGAAAAATAATAATAGTATGAAAGAGACGAATGAGAGAAGACTCGATGAAGTATGATTGGGTTACGCACCAAGGATAGTAAGTTGCTTGGTAGGAAAGGCGTGTGAAGACGAATCCTGCGCCCGATCCGAAGGCATGATCTCCGTCTAGTATAACGTTCTAGACCTTTTTTTTTTTTTTTTTTCCTTTTCGTCACTTGCTTATTTGATGCTAGCCGTAAGAGAAGATGATGTTGTCCAATTGGGTAGAATTTCAGACTTTAGGGGTTTTTCTTCTTCCTACTACCACCTCTAGTAGATCCTGTGGTTGGAGAAGATTGCTGATCGCACCTAGCTTGAAGAAGGGTAGGTTAGGTAGCTCTGGAGAGGTATGCTCTGCTCTGTTTTGTTTCGTTGCTGTGCGGGGAAGAAGGCGGCCGCTTTTGCGAGGTCGGCCTGACGGGGGACCGCTTCGTCGTCGATCACTGACGGATTTTTGGAGTTTACTCGGCAGAACATCCTTGCAGATATATATAGGTATTTACCTATCTACCTACCTAAGCTACTATGAGTCGGGTGTGAACTTACTATTATGTCGGACAAGATTGTGGTGTGGAACCCTTACGAAGTTGAATAACAGGTAGAAGCTCAAGTTATAGATTGTAGATAGATGACAGCCCCTTATTGAAGTATAACTTGATGTATTAGATCATATCTGCTAATTGGTGAGCATCTAGGTCTGTGCACTGCTTTCCGTGAACTACCCCTTTTATCTTTAATAGCTGGTAAGGTATGAACAATAGACCTTCAGGTCTCACTTCTCCGCATTAATAAGTCTTCTAGTTTCATGTAAAATATAGGTAATCATGAGTAAAGAGACATAAATGTAGTAGGGTATATATTTTTTGGTATCTACGCCTTTTATAACACAACATTATCATTAGTCTTTCCCCCTATATTCGTACAATCGCGACTCGGAAACAGTCAGCGCCAGGAATTCATCTAGATACGCGTGAAGAATAATGTATCGCCAATGATAACAAAACCAAACCTATCTTACAGGACGCTCAAACATGCGATGTTGACGTCGTAACCGGCGGTGTTATGCCGTGTACCCACTCCCCCCTTTTTCTCGGGTTTGTTCGGACTTATCATTGGACAAGCGGGCCGATGACAATATCCTTGACAGGACTGAAGACGCTCTTGACATCGACATTATCCCTATAAGGGTTTCTTAGTTAGCTTTCTCTATCGATGTTCAAAGGTTTGCGGCAAGCAGCGTCAGAAGTATAACTCACCAATCATCATCCTGACCGAAACTGTCCAAGTGGTTGAGATACATGTTCCCGTTCTCACTGTCACCGAGTCGCACGAAATGGAACGAGATGTGGTTCTTATCCAGTTTTCGGTCCCGCAGTAGCTCGTTCAGCCGCTGTATCGGCCGTTGGATGCGGTAGGAGAGTTCCTGATCATGGCCCCAGTCGCCGTCGGTAAAAACGTATATGCTTGTTGGCTTCCTCGCTTTAAAGTTGAAGTTGATGCCGAACTTCCTGAGCGGTAGGTGGGGGATAATCACATCGTCGACAAGGTGCCCAAAACCAAGCTCCATAAGCCCGGGTTCGCGACGGTATTGGTGATGTGCCACTATCTCGGCTAGCTTTTTCATTCGACGTCTGCGATGTAGGCATTTCGGGTTGGACGCGAAGGAAAGCTCTACATTGTTTCCTTCTAGTTGTCTAACCGCATAAAGAAGTGCGAGAGATGCCTTCTCAACCGATTGGGCGTGCTTCTCCATCATTGTGGAGTCGTCGAGGAAGCAGATATGATGTCGGTCGGGTACGTTAGCTTTGAGATCGCTTATGAGCTCTTGGATCTCTATATCGATGGAAGCACGCGGCCTCCTAGAGATAAACTTAGAGATAGATTGTAACCTATCTGTGTTCTCTCCTAGCGCTGCCAGGCAAAGTCCTCGTTCGTGTCCCATCGCCGACGAGCCTGAGGCTGGTGTATGAGGTGGTGTGAGTTGACTGTCATCGATTGGAATGTCGAAAATCTCATTGAACTTGTATATCAATTTCTTGGCGTCATAGCGGTCATTGTGGTTGGGTAACATCATGTACTGCTCAATCATGTCAATGACACGGGGCGTTATATTATCCCCGACGGTTCGACAATGTTCACGGATGCTTGTATGCATTTCATCAACCACGGGCAAACGGCGTACGCCATCGTGGAAGCAAGCCTCGTAATCACTTCCACGGAATGCCTTAAAGGTTTGGTGATAGGCTTTTCGTTGATCGTAGTATTTTGCTTTCTCGTCGGGGCCACCCTTTACCCATGCGCAAGCGTCACTCAAAACGGCCCCGAAGGAGAATATGTCGGCTTTGGTGCTGATCATGTTTGGTGCGTTCTCCCGGTAGGAGGAGGTGTGACTGCATTCGGGCGAACCTATACTGTGTTAGAATGTGAGAAGAGAACGTGGCGTGAGGAGGAGGTACTATATAGCTGGTTTCCAAGATTATCCAGACCCATTGCCTCACTGCTGTTTGCTCTAGACTTTCTGACATGCGTGAATAGTCCGAAATCTGCGATCTTGGGGACGAAGTCATAGCGCGAGCCTGAGCGACCCTTGAAAAGCAGGATGTTCGCAGGTTTAATGTCTTCGTGGATCCTAAAGAGACCATGTCAATTCTCGCCCTAACACAGACCAGGTTCAATACACAGTTGGGGGGGGGAAATACCCATTAACATCATCTTCGTCAACGTTCATCATTAGATGATGGATGCGACCCAGACCCCCGAGACACTGTGGTATTAAGCTTTTCCAGAACTTTTCGATTTCAGCACCCTGTGGGTGGCGGCGCTCCTTGAGTAGACCAGCTAGATCTCCTTTATCGGCACGCTCGAGGATAATGTTATATGTGCCGTTTTGCTGGAATGAGCCATAGTACGTGATGATATTCGGGGAGGGCGAGTTTTTAAGCATACGCAAAGCTTTGACTTCGTTGATATATAACTTCTCGAACTTTCGACTATGATACGTCTTGAGCACAAATATATCCTGATCTGGCCGACCCCGCTCGTTCTGGTGAAATTGAAACCGAAGAGATTATCAGCTACGCAAAATCTAACATATTTTGGGGGTTGTTATGGGTGAATAAGTACCTTACGAGCGAGTAAATTACATGAATCGTCGATTTTTATCATCTGAACAATCGCTGCGTCCCCTTGGGAGATTAGGGCGACCTTGTCGATGGGCAGCACCACGTTATCATCAAGGCAATGATCATCCAGATTAGCATCACTAAAGATGAAGGGGAAGAAAGTCCATTGGTATTGCCAGATCAACTTAAATAGATAAGTATAAATGGGAGCTTCGGGCCATTCCACCGGATGTTGCTTTAGTGGTAACTTGCTGTCAGTCAGACCATGTTTGGTGAAATTCTCCAAGTGGCCAACGGCGTTGCAGTACACGAGAATCGAAAAGGTGCGAAGATAGTGCTGGCGTATGTTTTCAATGTCGAAAGTTAGGGTGCTGTTGGAAGCCTTTAGGACCAGGCTTACTTTATTCTTGGTCCAGTACTCGCGTAGGACATCAGAGGGGATGAAGCTGGTGTCATTGTCCGAGGCATCCAGCCCAACAAATCGTCTCTTCCTCTTTTCTATATATCTGCAAAATTCGGTAATTGGTGCCGGGTCGTGGTTGGGATCGTTTGTGATAACCTTTCTTGTCAAATTCTTCTGTGCGCGACCTTTCTTACCTCGCGCCATGGATATAATATAGTCTTTAAAGAAGAGCACAAGGAGGCGGCTACCGTTGGTAGAATATCGAAGTTTAATATATATATATTTTTCTAATATTAGGTAAAGTTGACATACAGAGTGTCCAACAACTTTCAGGAAAGGAATTGGAATGGGTAGTTGTGGGGGTTTATAAGAAAATAAGACGGGACCAGGCGTTCATAGAGGGTAAGATCCAAACCACTTAAGCACCACCGACAAGGGCCGACAAGGGAGGCAGCAAAAGGCACACAACGAGGCAACAAGGCCATAGCTCCACCGGTCTATACCTCGGGGGGCCTGGTTCGGGAGTCATGACTTTCACTTCGTGTGCGATGCCACCAACACCGGCCTTCAAACATTAGCTGACCGTCGCCTATCGGGGCTGTGTTTCCCCTTTTCGGAGTTGTCAGCAAGTTCTACGGTTCGCGAACCATCTGCAATGGAACGCGGGAAACAGCTGAAAGAAAGAACCCCGCCAAAGAAATCAGACAATTCGATTTGGGGGCTGCAACAACGGACCCCAATATGTCCCTTGCAGTAAATAATAACATATTTTTTAATAGGTAGGTACCTAACTAGTTAGATAGTGTTCAGCTTCATCATTAATTGTACTAAGTAGGAGTGAACAGCTGTAATACCTAGCTCATTTAATAGTTCTCACTTAAGAACTATCAGCACAGCTCTTCACACCCCTATCGAAGCCCCTGGATTTTACTGCTAAGTCATTGGGTACCTGTCGATTTGGAGCCCGTTGACCTTGCATGCTAGCAGTCTTTTTCAAATGCGTCATTAACATATCATAGCTACATGCTAGGTATAAGATACCACATTAACAAAACAATTCATAACAAATGTTAGGCACATACATTCATACTTGAAATTGAATCTTATCTCTTCATCTAAGAGGGTTATATATAATAATTATCTGGAATTGGATGCTTGGTATGTACGAATATTCCTTCACGGACTCCTTTCTTTATTCTTCGTAGATGGTTCTTCTGTTAAGGGTAATAATGGTTTTTTCTTTCCTTGCTGCCTTTTCCTTCTCATATAAATGAATAGTAAAGACCAAGATATTAGAATAATGGCCATCATAGGTATGGAAACGGAGAAGAATAGCTTTAAGGCATTCTGCCGAATGACCCAGTCCGACCCCAAGGTACCATCGTCGTCCCAATGGAATACGCCGCTACTGAATAGGGTCTGTCTTAAAGTCAGAAAACGTTGATTAAACCGCGGAGTCCAGTTCCGTACAGCTATAAAGGTTCCTGGGAGGAAGATGAGTGTAAATATTGTAATCACGTGCATCGACAGCGTCTCCTGCTCTGTTCGGATGGCGATGTCTTCCATTCTATTCGAGGATATATTTGCGCTACTTGCGAAGTACTCGGATACCTTTTCGCTCTTATACTGTAAGAGAGTGGTAAACTGTTTGCTACGTTAGCCTGGATCTTTTATATCGGATGGGGATACTGTTTTTTTTTCGGCGCATATGACATACCATCGCCTTATCATTTTCCAATGCCTGAGATAATGCCTGTAAGCGACCATAATGTATATCAAGTTCCCTCTTGGTACTCCGTATTTTAGCGAAGAAGACAGCTAGGTCATTCTCGTAAACCCCTTTCTCCATGTAAGTCGTAAAGCCGTATGACTTAATAACTGAGTGGTAATGTTCTTCAATGGCTTCGAGCACCCCTTTATTCTGTTCAAGGACCACTAATGCTCTCTCCAGCTCTATTGATAACTGGCTCATATTCTGATATTTCCTGAAAGGAAATTCTTTCTCGAGATCAGAAAGCTTGTCGCCTTCTTCTTCTTCCTCCTCCTCCTCCTCCTCTTCTTGCAATTCTGCTGTGTCGTCGGCTCCTTTTTCTTCATCAGCATTAGGGGTACTCTGCTTTGAAGTCCAGAAACCCGCCGGATGGTTTTGAACGGATTAAATGAAGTTTCACGAATCGTCCATCTTCGAGGATTGCTGAATATACTGGGTGATTGACCTTGCGAGCCAAACGTATTGGTGTTTCTTGTCGACTGCGCTATCTCGATCTCTACTGGCGCGGTCACCTCATCAACTGGCGCTATCTTCCCTTCGACGGAGTTGGAATTGATCGTGTCTTCGATGCATTCGATGTATTCTGCCCAATTCTCAGAGCACCAATCAATCATAATCATATGCACCTCAAGGGCAGCGATGAATGATGCCTCAGGGCCAGTAATAGCCGTCGCCTTTAGACGCCTTTGATCTTTCATGGCAAACAATATGCGCTTCGCCATTACTGTGTTCCCTTTCAGGACAATCCAAAGACTACGTCCATTCGTAACGTCAAAGGAGTAGTAGAGGGCAACTTGGCGTAAGGGCCATTGATTCTTTTCCATACTATCGCTCGCTCTCTCGACAGATAGGAGGTTGAAAGCATGTTGAATTTGCATACCGGACCGTCTAAGTCGTGGCACTGAAAACTCTGGACTATTCTCTTCAAGATAATTTTCATGCCTGAAGGTTGCATGTGCAACCGGTCGTTCGCGGAGACAGAAAGTTAAAGCAAAGTCTAAGAAATACGGCATTACTTGATAATATGTGAGCAAAAGCTTGAATTGCTCTTTGCTGCACCCCAAGGCTCCCCGAGCTGATTTGGATTGGAGAAATCTATCCTACACATCAGCTCAAAGTATCAACTATTGGTCGCAGTTTTCTTACACCATTCGCCAAAGGGGTGTGCCATCTTCTTCGTCGATGTGACTACTAAGTTGATCAAGTGTTTCGAAGGGGGTTGACTTATGAAATTCTTTTCATTCGTTAGCATATGTCTTTAAACCTATCTTAGCCATAAACGGTAACATACCATCATCGTCTTCGTATAGTTCGACGAAACGCAACGAGCGAAAGTCAGGATGAAACAACCCTCTAACATTCAGTTTTCCGTGGTAAGACTCGAGCGTGTGACGATATGCTTCTGTTCGGACAAGATTTGTAGGATACTTAGAAGCATTGTCCTTAGATGCCTCAAATTTCATCTCATCGTTGGTTACATATTCGGTTGCCATGATGAGTTGGACAGTTTGCCTATGAGAAAAATACACTGTAGACTTAATGTTAAATAGAAGTTCTGTCCTGGATTAGAGAGGGGTAGGGGTGCTCATGTAGACCCCTATATAAGCGTAGCTTGCCGCATCGGAGCCCTCTGTAAGACCCTGTGCCACTTCAGCAATAACAAAGTCAAGACAACCTTTCTACTCCAAGATAAACGAATTGAATGTTAAAATTCATACAATTCGTAATATGGTAGTACAGTCTCAGCTAAGATTAACATTTTATGAAACACGCAATTGTATAATTTATCCACTTTCAATTGTTTCTACAAGGCGTTTTCTTTCCCCCCCTTTTTTTTTTTTTTCTATTATGTATGATTTCTTCTTTACCCTTTACCAGCTGAGTTCTCCCGACCCATGGTCGTCATCTTCATTTTCAAAATCACATGCAAGCCAATCAATCCCACACGTTATCCTCGTCCCTCGCATAACGAAGTTGCTCGTATATATGTTCTTTTTCTTCCTACACACTTTCATAAGTAATTAGCGCCCAAAGCCATGATTCGATAACGTACCAAACTGAGCTTTCGTGGAATTCTAAACCAATAAACCGCTTCGCCTTCAGCTGAGGCCTATACGGGCCTAGTTAGCCTAGTCTCCCCGATACAGATAGCCTCTCTTGTCCAAAATTGGCATCTTACATGAACTGAAATTTCTCTGTTGAACAATCTTCTCAAGTAAGCCCTGAGGTCCTCTGGTCGAAGCCGGTACGTTGAGACCGTATCTTTCACAGCCATGATTCGCTTATATTGGGATAGGCTGTAGGCGATCTAAAGGGGCGAGGCGTTTAATCCGTAATGTTTCGCCCCCAAAATCTGCCTTTCCATATCGCAATGCCCCGGCCCATATAAAGACATATTCCAAATGAGGCTCTGCTATGTACTATTCCATCATTAGGAATAATACTCGAGTGTGGGACACTATAATATCACAACCCCTCATCGGAAGCCACTAGGATAGAATCTATTGGTTGGATACGGGTGATGCATTGTCTTACATGCGTGACGAACAGTGCCACATCAGCCCTCCACCCGTAAAGGAGACATCATTCAGCCCATGTTATAAATGTGTAAAACGGCAAAAATTATCACGTACGACCATAGGATCCGGAGAACTCGGGATCCCGTCCGCTCTCCCTTTAGATATGCCCGGTGTTGTACGTTTTTGCCCTTTATCTTTTTTGCTCCTGAGCCCCCCTCTTTTAAACGCGCGCTCTGGGCTGGAGGCTCTCTAGGTAGGTATAGTATGATGTACCTAAGGTAGGGTGGGAGGCGGCTGATTCTGTTGGAACACATGGCTGTACATCATACCCCTATTTGGATATAAGTATGGTGTTATTGCGCCACGACCAACCAAGGCCCCGGACCTAGGCCTATAATCAGCCCGCAGGTCGCCTCAAAGGCGGGATTCCCGGAAAGGCACATGGAACGGCTAGTTACCTATGCAAGACATAGGCACACAAAATCTGAGGGGAGATTTCAAGGTCAAAGAGATAAAATAAGCCGAATCAATATTTCCTCGATACGGGCTCAGTTTCACTGCGCCCTGGGCTTAATTAGAGATATCACAAAGTTATTTTTATGGGATGATTGGCATAACTATTAGGCATACCTAGAAAAAGGTCCGATAAGAAGCATTCATAGCAACAGCACCGCGTTCTTTATTTGAAGCAGTGGACTAGAACGAGCAAAAAAGAAAAAGCTGCTATGGTTACTTCTCAATATTATGTCCAAGTTCGAAGTAAACCTGTGTGCATTAAGGCCTTCCCCAGTTATGAGTGGCATATGCATATGTGAAATACATGTCTTGTCAGTGTCACTAAGCAAGGCGCTATTATCTTATGAAAACTATAGTATTTGCTATTATTTAGAACCACCTATATATCGAAGGTGTAATATCGTTAAGGGGTTCTAGAGGAATAGGGGTTGGGAACATTATACGATATTTAACAATCCGACTTTACACTTTCAAATCTTTCACCAATGTCTTTGTGAGTTTAATGAGCAAAATATGGGATTACCTATACTAAAGATAATCTACTCAAAAATTTTAGACAATACCTAAAAGCAATGAGAATTCTCGTCGTTATCCTAAAAAGAGTCGACATCCCTGCTCTTCTACGGAAACAAGAGAAAGATCAACATAGACTGGAAGGATTTGCCATGGCTGATTATTCCAAAGTCATTGACAGACGTGTGTAGAGAAAGATGGCAATGAAAAGTATAGGACTTTATTTGCACTATAATCCTTTCACTAACACTTACTTTAAACATGTCAAACAAACCGTTGGATTCCTTGTTAGGCATCATAGTACTATCCGTACCTTAGGTAGGTAGGTACCCAAGGTGGATGAGGGCGCGACGAGCCGTGTCTTAGGTATGTGTTGATACTGCAAGGAACGCCAACTTGCATGGCCCCTCTACCTGCTCGAAGATATAAACCACCAACTTAATACGTCAACACTGCAATCGGTGCTTACATTCTCTAATGAGTTGAGGTTAAATGTTATCAAATTCAAGCTTCTTCCACAAATTAAATATAGAATGACTCTCGATAAGACCAAACGCCCCCTTGATTTCAGCGCATTCTATAATGTAGTCGATGGTAAACTTTCGTCTACCGAGAAGACGTACTATTCAATCAACCCTGCTACTTTGGAAAACAACCCGGCAGTTCCCGTAAGCTCCGTCCACGATGCCAACCGGGCTGTTGGAGCGGCCAAGGGGGCAGCGAAGTCATGGGCCTTAACCCCCTGGGACGAGCGTGCTAGCGCAATCCGGGCATACGCCGACGCCATCGAGAATCAAACTAACAACTTTGCCCTGATTTTGAAGAAAGAGACAGGCAAGACCGTGAGTATATACATCTAGGCGTTATCTCTGACTTACCCTTATTACCTTAGACAGACCATCTAATAATGTATTGGTAGATCTACTGGGCTCGGCATGAAATCAGCACGTGTGTTCGGTACCTAAGGGGATTCTGTGAGCTATCTCTCCCAGAGGAAGTTATAGAAGATACCGTAGAACGCAAAGTTGTTACCCGGTACACGCCGCTGGGAGTGGTGGTTGGTATTGTCCCTTGGAACTATCCTGTTCAGCTCTCGTGCGTAAAAATGGCGCCGGCTATACTTATGGGTAACGCCTACATATGGAAGCTATCTCCTCATACACCTTACTGCAGCCTCAAGCTTGCTGAACTGGGCCAACGGTTCTTTCCTCCCGGTGTGCTCCAAGCTTTGATCAGCGATAATTAATGATTTGGGACCGGTAAGTATTCTGTTCTGAGATCCATAATATGTATTGACTTTGAACGCCGCAGTTATTAGCTGAGCATCCAAATGTTCAAATGGTGAATTTTACGGGCAGTACTTCAGTAGGAAAAAAAAGTGATGGAATCTTGTAGCAAGACATTGAAGCGGGTAGTTCTAGAGTTAGGGGGTAACGATGCAGCTATCGTCTGTGCCGATGTTGATCCCGCGTCTGTGGCAGCCAAAATAGCCGCCGTTTCCTTCTGCCACTCGGGCCAGATATGCGTTACTATGAAGCGAGTTTACGTCCATGAGGCAGTTTATGATGCTGTACTATCTGCAATGGTCGAAGTCGTAAAGACCCTTGAAGGTGGGCTCTGATGAGGACGCTTATACAGGTCCAATTTCCAACAAAGATCACTTCGAGCATATTAAGGGTCTGCTCGCGGATATAGAAAACAAAAACCTGAACGTTGCAACGGGAAGTACAAAGCCCCCGATCGATATGCGCGGCTACTACCTTGTTCCAACAATCATCGATAATCCACCAGATGACTCAAGGGTTGTCGTAGAAGAGCAGTTCGGTGAGTTCCATCACAAATACCCATCCTATCGATACTAATAGTACGAACAAGATTCTCACACGCAACAGGACCAGTTCTTCCCGTAATGAAATGGTCAGATGAAGCCGATGTTATCTCTAGGGCTAATAACACCAACATGGGCCTTGGTGCATCTGTGTGGAGTAGAGATATGGACCAAGCCGAGCGCTTGGGAAGGCAACTTCAGGCTGGTAACATTTGGATTAACACTCATGCTGAGATTCAGACCAGTACCCCCTTTGCAGGTCACAAGCAGAGTGGGCTTGGGATCGCAATGGGAGTCGAAGGCCTAAAGGCTTGCTGTAACGTGCAAAGTATATACACTCGGCCGGCTGATGGTTTTGCACAATACTGAAGCGGTTACTTGTACATGTTACGATCTCGCTTACAACTAGTAGATCATTCTATCTTTTCTATATTCTCTTAGCATTATACGTATAACTAGTCTAAGCCCTGGGTGTAGTATATTAGATGCCCTCGAGGTATAAGATATTAATGGCTCCTAGGTATATAACCAACTTGAGGTTACAATATCTTAAACGTTCTAGCAATAAAGCACAGCGACTAGAACGATATTTAATGTTTAGAAATGCCTCGAACTATATTGGGCAATTACAAATGGAACCGTACACAGATGGGAACATTCTCTTCCACTATTCCCTCGTATTAATATCAATACTTGCGTAACTCAGCGCATGGGTTATATTAACCGGTAAGGCTAGATTCTTTTTTTCAACTTGCCTTTAGGTGCGTACGTAAACCCGGATGTCGCCCCAACTTGTGACGTCGCATTTTCGGCCTTACGAAAAGACACGATAGTTGGTGGATGATAATATGCGCCAAGTTCTAATTATCCCCAAGTAACGTGCCATAACCTCACTGGCAACACATCATGCTATTTTATCGATACTAATAAAGCCAGTCCTTGCAGCTGTAGTTAACCCTTTCCTGTTGTTATAAATACTTAAACATATGCTCTTTCCTTCATTCGAGATTTACTCGTAACTCAGGTACTCTCTTTCGTATTACCGAAGTTATCGCAATTAATACTCGCTCTATACATTTTAACCACTCACATCAAGTCCAATCATTTCCCCCTTTCCGCCTCACCAGTATATTTAGGTGCTTATATAATTACGCCGTAACCATGCGAGCCCTCACAGCCCTCCTCATCGGCCCGGCCGTTACTCTCGCCGCAGCCATCGCACCGCGCTCCTACCCGCCCCCACCGGGACCGGTACGTAGAACCAATAGTCAACGGAATACATAGGTAGTTACTTGCTAACGGACTATTCGCCAAGTGGACGGCTGGCGTCTGGAGAATGCCCGCAGACGGCAACACTTTTTTCGTCGGCGACGCCATCAATGCCAGCGGCGGCAAGTTCTACGTCAACAGGAACACGTCCGCCTACTGCCCCAGCGACGTGGAGAACCTCGACTGCTCCGCTTACCCCGGATCCAAGACCGTGTTCACCGGGGGCAACAACACTGTGTTCCTAGATGTGGGAGTGCCGGGTGGACAGCAAGGTATTTATTTACATTTAGATTACGCCTCCCGGTGTTGCAGGTCGATATCTAATGTATAACCCGTAGTCTACATCGCAAAAGATGGCTCGCTATCATACACGATCCCACACTCCGGAGCGATCCCCGACGGAGCCGTCGCCACCGGTTTCAATAGAGCGATCAGCGATTCGGGAGGCGCCCCTACTGTGTTAGGCCACGACAACCAGTTCTGGCTGATGTGCCCGGTTAGCGAGGGTGAGCCAAGGGAGAGGACCTATCAGATATACGTCGGCAAAGGAACAGAGAACTGCTTGAACACTGGGGTCAGGACTTACACGACCACCGGACCGAATGCTTGGGAGTACGCATAATCAACCTATGTGCAGTAAAGATCCGGTTTATGGCTAGAAAAAGACTTGGTAGAAGACACCTAGCGAATAATCGCGGAGTTAAGTTACGTCGTACATGAGGTAGCCTAGAAAATATGTTTACAACCTGACAACATGTAGCCCAAACGCATGCACTTGCTTTATAAGTCATAGTGATGGCCGCATAACAACTTGTAAGGCAAAGTAAAGGTTAAGAGCCCTCATGCTAGAATAACACCGTGGAGTTAGCAATACCGGGGTACCGGTTTTCGTATTAGGAACGATGCTTATAATTAATTGCCCTGGGGAGATAGCACCCAACACTATAAAACGTAGGCGTTGAAGACTATGGATTACCATAAACCAGAGAAAATATATAGGCATTGATTTATACTCCAATTTGCCTACATTTATCTCCTTTGCTTCTTACTTTTGCTGCTCTGACGCTGTTGTCCATCAGCAGTATCAGGGTCCGTTTTCCTCTTTTTGCGCCTCTCCTCAAGCAACTGTTTCATTCCAGGAGTAGCCTTGTATCGCGGATTGGAAGGATCAATGGCAAATTCATGGCTATCAAATACAGCCTTGAATCGATCGTCTTTGACATCCATCTCAAATCCTTCTTGAAGACCGCCGTGGTCTTCTACTTCCTTCTTCTTCTTGTGCTTCTTCGATTTATGCTTTTCAGCGCGACTAATTTCATTCATGTCGAAATGGTCGAGATGGACAGCAGCATCTTTGGAATCCTCAGCCATGAGTCGCTCCAGTTGGGCCTTCTGCGCAGCATTCTCAGCTGCCTCGGCTTCTTTGGCTTCTCGCCTCTTGCGACGTTCTTCCTTCTTTTCTGTATGCTTTGACTTCTTAACAGGTTCGTCAGTTGTAAAGAAAGGGTCGTCAAAGCCGAGGTCGTCTTGTGATTGCTCAGCCTCATGATCATTCGTTTGGCCAGGAGCTTCATCACGCTTTGCTACGGCCTTCTCCTTCTTCCGGGCTTTTCTTTCCCGCTCTTTGCGCTTATATTTTTCGATCGTAGTCTCTTCGGCATCCGGCTCTTTCTTCTTTTTACCATCATCCATAAGCGCGGCGGTGAATGTAACTTGCATATCTCCGACCGGTCCAGATTTGGAAGGCCGTGATGATGGTTCAGAACTCAACCCGAGAGCTTCACGCAGTTTCTTTGCCTTGAGTTCTCTCTTTGTTAACTTTGGTTGATCATCTGCCACTTCGACCTGATCCTCCTCTTCCTCGCTCTCGGCATCATCGTCGCTATTGTCACTTGCGAGATAAGCGCGTAAATCGTTCTCTTCGATTTCTACGCGGCTGCCGCTAAATGCTCTCTTGATTTCCTCTCTTCTGGTGGTTTCCTCCGGGTGTATATCCCATGTAAGTTTAACTTTAGAATGTTGCAAAGCATCGGTTGTGAACTCGGTTGGTTTGTAGTCAGGCGATATAGAATCGCACTCATCCCTCGGCTCGTCATCGAATGTGACATCGTCGGGTATGAATCGTAGGTCCATAAAATTCGAAGATGACTGGTATTCTGTGCCATCTGTTGCCGTGTAGATTTTTCCGCTGTCGCCGTGTCGGAGCATACCATGACGGCATAATAGTAGCGCAATCGGTCTAGTTGATAAGCACGAAGCGCATCGCTGTCAAAATCTTGGTCATCTCCTTCTTGAAGGATATCGTTTTTGATCTTCTCGTCGTCTTCCTCATCGTCCTCGCTTTCTTCAGAGTCTGGTTCAGATTCCTCGTCTTGGGATTCTGAAGGCTTCTTGAAAATCTCTCTGGGAGGTCCTTCTAACTCTTCTCGCTGCATTCGCCCCTTGCCAAATTCACTCGGGTAGATAGAAATCCGCTCGATTCGTCCACCCTTGGGCACAAAACTGGAGAAAAGAGCCAATAAATCGGCAGACTTTATATGGTCCCAATCTAGATTGACGATTGCTATGCGTTTCGTGACATCTCCTGTTTCGACGTCTGCTTGGGCATCACGCAATCTTTGCATACTCCCAGATGTAGTCACTTCGGCCTCCTCATCCTCTTCGTCTTGATCCTCTTCTTCGTCTTCATCGTCCGAATCGGATTCAGAAGAAGAGAAGCCACCTCCGCGAGCTGGATCATATTTAGTATTAGCTTTTTGAAGTTCACGCTCAACGACATGATCCTCTTCTACTTCAACATCTTCGTCGTCCTCGGTCTGGTATATGTTTCGAAGGGCTTTCTTTTTGTTATCCGACTTCAATTTTCGACCATATTTATCGACTTTAGCACTTGCGACGAAATCATCGTCCTTCAGCATACGCGAGAAACGTTTGTCTATAGTAGTCTTGGTGCGACTCTTCGAAGGTAGGCGGAAACGAGGGTCGGATTCGAAATTAGCGAATCGCGAGTCACCCGCAGCAGATGGGCCATCTTGCTTCTTGGAATGTTTTTTAGACATATTGAATTGATTAGCCCCGACTATGAGAACTGACTACTATATCTTCTCAATTGACTGGTTGAGGTTTGCGTATGTAAAAGTTACAATGTTGCCGACAGTGGGACATTTGAAAATTTTAGTGGGTCTGTAATTCGTCCGGTCTTTTCGCCTAGTATGGAAGGCGGTGAGTATGCGTCTCGCTCTTACCGCCCGGCTAGTGATACATATACATAATCCAGGCACGCTGGCACGTCAAGCTAGTTGCACAAATTGTTGCATAATGTTAGCGCGACATAGATACTACGTATGTACATTATTATATAAATGCGGGTACAATTAGTGCTCCTTTGAAACATCTTTGGCACCCTCCGTCACTAGCAAACTGGGATATTCAATACCGTGTTTTATACAGTGCATAATTCTATGCTGCAACTTAGTGGGGGAGGGGCACCGTAGCATCTCATAGGCCTGTTAATATCCTATTAAACACCCTCAGCTTAGAAGGTCTTCCTTACCAGGTATGACCAGGTATGACCATTCATAAATCGGATTTAGAAAAGCTTCTTGAATCTTGATTTGTTCGTTATGATACTTAGGGGCTGATGCACAGCCAAGACTTCAGCTAGAAAGCCGTATCCCGAGTCCCACCAACCCACCAACCCACCAACCCACCAAGGGACTTCGTCACCCCTCCGCGCGACTCCACGACATAAAAGACCTGTGATTCAAAACCTGGCCTGACCTGACTGCCAGCAACGGTCTTTTGGTTACAGATTTTGTACAGACCGTAGCTAGATTTTGAATTAGCGTAGCCTATTTATCTACTAAGCTATTTTCAATTTTATCTTTCTATGAGGTCTAGATATCTAACTTATTAGATTCTTTACCACTTTTTTAACAACCCACCATTTAACCTAACATAACATATTACGTATCACTTAAAGACCTCGTCAT
Organism: Entonaema liquescens; assembly: GCA_902805475.1. Classification (NCBI taxonomy): domain Eukaryota; kingdom Fungi; phylum Ascomycota; class Sordariomycetes; order Xylariales; family Xylariaceae; genus Entonaema; species Entonaema liquescens. The sequence continues at coordinate 2,361,122 of CADCSX010000006.1, forward strand.
ATCCGTTATGGACCATTTTCTCCAAAAGGCAGAAGATGCCTTTAAAGATGTAAAGAGGCCTTACAGGGGCAAGCGAAGAGCATTCCCAGAACGAGAATGGAAACGAAGGTAGCAATGAGCAACAAGTGAACATCGCCAACCATCGTTTCCAATCATTTGCCCCCGAGACTACCGGTGCTGTCAAGTGGTATGTCGATGGAGCATCATACTTCTACGCTGTATCTTTGGCTCTAGAAGGTATTAAATATAAAGTCTAATCCAACTGTATTATCACGAATAACTTTGCTGATATAAGAAACAGAGGCCAGGGAGAGTGTTTATATTCTAGACTGGTGGCTGAGCCCGGAGCTCTACCTTCGTCGACCTCCTTCACGCAATAAGCAGTACCGTCTCGATAACATGCTGCGGGCAGCTGCTGAGAGAGGTGTTGAAATACGCATAATTGTCTACAAGGAGGTTACCCAGGCCCTGACCCGTACGTTCTTCCTAAACCAAACATTATTCATTACAGGTTTAACTAACTTACCGAGCGAACAGTGGACTCTGCGGTGAGCATCTATACTACACTTAAAGCTTATAAATCGTGCTGACTCTTCTTATTAGCACACTAAGCACGCCCTGGAGGCCTTACATCCTAACATCAAAGTGTTCAGACACCCGGACCATCTACCGACAGACCGATCAAAGCTCGAGGCTGCCTTTGCCGATTTGTCTCTAGATAAACTCAGATTGAATGACTTCAGCTTATCTAAAGTGTCTGGGGATGCACTAAAGGAACTTTATGGTTCATTTGGTGATACTGTCTTGTACTGGGCCCATCACGAAAAGTTATGCGTTGTTGATCGACGTATTGCCTTTATGGGTGGTCTTGATATGTGTATGTGAAGTCTCCGAATCTTCAAATCCCTAAATCAGTGCTAACATATGCTCAGGCTTCGGAAGATACGATACAAACAGTGGGTTATTTTATTTTCTGAGGTGCTTGAATTAGCATCTCAGCCTGCTAAAAATGTATAGGTCACCCCATCGCCGATGCCCACCCCGGCAATTTAGACGCAATCGTGTTCCCTGGCCAAGATTTCAACAATGCTCGCGTCTATGACTTTGAAGGTGTAGATAACTGGGATCATAATAAACGTGAGTCTTTGTCTATCATTTGATCTAGAAAGTTGTTAACCGAAGTATAGTCGACCGAACCAAAAACTCGAGGATGGGCTGGTCTGATATCGCTATTTCCCTCAAAGGCCCTATCGTGGGTAGTCTCATCAACCACTTTACAGACCGGTGGTGAGTATTTACTCAAGGCTAATAATGCATACGTCATTAACACAATCTTAGGAACTTCATCTACAATGAGAAATATACCAAGAAAGATCCTGGCAAGTACGAGAGAGTTGTAGTAGGCGGAAATACCGAAAGGTCCGGTGGAGAACAGCACCACGGTATGTTCGACGACCTCCAGGGCCATTTTAATCGAGGTTTAAGACGCCTTGTGGGTGAAGGAGGTGAAGAACACTACCGTAACCGAGGCGGTGACAACTATGACCATTCTAGTAGTGTCAAGATCCAGCTTTGCAGAAGGTAATTCCATATCCGCTCCTATAAATCGGCATAGCCAGACTTTAAGATACTAACCATATCCAAGTTGTTGCGATTGGTCCGCTGGTCACCCTACAGAGCACTCAATTGCCAATGCATACGTAAATGCCATCGAGAATGCCAAACACTTTGTCTATATTGAGAACCAGGTAAGCTCTTGAGTTGTATAGCAAACCTTCGCTAGAATTGTCTAACACAGCACAGTTTTTCATCACAGCTACGTCTGATGAACAGCATCCGGTCGAGAACAAAATAGGTGCCACAATCGTATCACGGATTGTCCGCGCCCATAACAACAGGGAAGACTTCCGTGTCATTGTGCTGATGCCAGCCGTACCTGCGTTCGCTGGCGACTTGAAATCAGATGGTGCCCTTGGAACGCGTGCCATTATGGAATTCGTACGTAATATTGAGTTTCCTCATCATGTCTCAGGGTCAAACATCTTAGTCGACCAAACTAAGAGGACTACTATATCTCGAGACTTATTCAAAACCTTTTAACTAGTTGAAGAAGTGACCGCTAACTCAGTACTATAGCAATACAACAGCATCAACCGCGGTGGCCACAGTATCATCGAGTCGCTGCAACAGCAGGGTGTTGACGACTGGCGCCGCTACATCGGCTTCTACAATTTGCGCAATTACGACCGCATCAACATATCCTCCACTCTAAGACGGGCCGAACAAGAGAGCGGTGTGTCATACGAAGACGCTCGTCGCGAGTACGACGACAGGGAGCAGGGCTACCGCTATGGTGAGGATTATAACAATAGACGCGATGACGGCAACTACGACCGTTACCAGCAGGCCGCCTCCCGCGTCGACGACAGCACCTGGGACACTGTTTCTAGCTGCTACATGGAAGGCGGCACGGACATCCGCGACGTGCCATGGAACGGCAGCGAAGAGGACGAGATCAACGCGTTCGTGTCGGAGGAGCTGTATATCCACAGCAAGGTTCTTATCGCCGACGACCGCCTCGTCATCTGCGGATCGGCCAACCTCAACGACCGCAGCCAGCTCGGCACGCACGACTCTGAAATCGCCGTCGTAATCGAGGACCAAGAGCTTATCGACAGCAGCATGAACGGCCGCCCCTTCACAGCCTCCCGCTTCGCAACCTCCCTGCGCCGCCAGCTCTACCGGAAGCATCTTGGCCTCCTGCCCGACCAGCGCTGGGACCAACCCAACGCCAACTGGACGCCGGTCGACCGCGACCCGCAGGAATACGACTGGGGCTCACCATCAGACCGGCTGGTCGAAGATCCGATGAGCGAGGACTTCTGGCGGTTGTGGTCGGATACGGCGCGCACCAACACCGAGGTCTTCAGCAAGGTGTTCCACCCTGTACCGAACGACCACGTGCGCACCTGGGAGCAGTACGATGATTTCTTCAGCCGTCACTTTACGATCCCCGGCGGCGAGGAGGACGAGCACAAGCATGGACACGGGCGTGACGAGGAGCGGCAGGATAAGGTCGAATACGGCCACGTCGTACGCGAGGAGTTCCCCGGAGGTGTCGCCGAGGTCAAGGATTGGCTGAGCCGCGTCCGTGGCACTCTGGTGGAGATGCCGTTGGAGTTCTTGATTGAGGTCGAGGACCTGGCGAAGAATGGACTCAGTCTGAATGCTTTCACGGACCAGATCTACACTTAAGATGTATCCGGTTGGATCATTGTATACATGTGTCCTGAATATGGGATTCAGTTATAGAAGGCGAGCTTATCTTGTCTACCGCCTTTTTTGTCTGGATTAGGTAGGCTACTCTGAGGAAAACGATCTGCGTTGAGTTACGTTACTATCATTCTCTTAAACTTCCAGATGGCCATAATCGGCACCGTTACTCTTATAAAAAACTGTGTACACACTGAGCATAAAGACAACCGAATCATCTAAAACCAAGGTGTAGTAGGTGGATATCAAAATAGTAAAGGGATATTATTATGATGATGCATTTGCCTCTGCTGTCATGATAGAAACATGAGAGTTTAGTCTGGCCCGACCAACCACTCTCATCTTTTCTCCCTGGGCACCTCCGTTCCGCTCTCCTCATTTCGTTTCCATAGTCCCAAAGCGTCGTGACGCGCCGTAGCTTTCTATACTAATGTAGAACGTGTCCGTAACCAAAGACATCGTATGTAGAAAAAATGACGACGGGTAATTGTATGGGTCGCATGTGCAAGCGTACATGTAACGACACAAGAGAGTAGTATACAGAAACTCCCGCTGGATGAATATCAACTCCAGTAACCCATGTCTTCCCAAATGCCGATGCTTCAAATCTTTATTTCCCCGCCCTAAAAAATGATTATTCAGTCCTTCTTCCCGTTAGCCGTGTTGCCAAGGAGACCCTCCTTTATTTCTTTGATAGGGAGGTTGTCTTCGAGGCGGAAATGGCCACGGTTCCTCCGGATTCGTCCACGGAACCACGAGGCACAGCCAAGACCAATTCCGGCTATGCAGCCGAAGGAAAGGTACGGGTGCTCGGTGAAGGTAACTCGTATATCGAAGAAAATCTTCTCGAAACTCGATATCGTGAGCTTGGGTTTTATTAGCGGAGGAGAGGCGGTGACCTTCGAGATGGTCTCCAGGATCGATACACGTGAAGGGACAATGGGGCTACCGGTTATGGTCATGTCCCAATATCGTCGGTTCTACAATCAAGTTAATACGACGTAGCACGAAATAATCATTCAAGCTTAAACTTACGTCCTCATCATTTATGATCACCCGCTCACCGTCCTTAATGTCGATACCATAAGTAGTTCGAATCCACCTTTGCCAAAAGACACCATCGACCCAGGCAAACGTAACCTCTTTACGGTCAGACATATCCATGCTGATGCGGATACTTTTAGCGGCCCGTAGAGCCCGCTGGTCATTGCGGTCTTCCGCCTCCTCGAGTCGGAGCTGCTTGGCGTCACGAAGGTTCTGACGCTCTAGCTGGAACAATTGTATTTGCTTGTCCATCCACTCATTTGCGGCGCGCTTCATTTCGCGCTTAGCGCTTAAGAAAGTCTCCTGGTCTTCCCTATTTAGGATTCCTAGGACAACAATCTTCCCATCCATGATTTCACGGGCATTCGAGGCAGTAAGTTCAGGAACAATAGGTAACCAGACGGACTTCATCCAAGTAAGAACCAGATGAGTGTCACGCATTTCCCTAGGGGTTAAGGGAGTGTAGTATGTAGGTCTTCCTTCCCGCGAGACAAGTAATCTAGGCCAGGTCGTAATCTTGTAACGGTCATAGAGCACGGGGTCTTTTGTCTTAACCAGCTTGGCGTGTCCGATCAAACTAAGGGGCAATCTCTCGAGGGCCATAAAGTCTTCGCTCGTGGTGGCGTGGTCATAGAAGTAGACGAAGATAACATCCTCTTTCTCTTCTAGGGCCTTGAAAGACGAAGCATCGACATCCTGGACGCCATCGCAAATATCCAAAGCCTTCTCAGCGTACTGAAGGAAATCACCGAGCCCGCGTAAACCGTTGTATTCAACGCGCTCACCTCCCCTGAAGAACAGAATGCTGGGATAACCTCGAAGGTGGACATCCTTGCATAGCCTAGATTCCACATCGCAGTTGACCTCACCAACGTTAAGCTTGCCCTGCATCTCCTTAGCTAATTGCTGCCAGTTTGAAGCCATAGCTTGGCAATGATGACACCAAGGAGCATAGAACTTAATAAACCACGGCTCTTGAGTCATTGTCACGAGAGTCTGGAAGCTCTCAGCTGTCAGGGAAACGGAAATTCCTTGCTCATTGGGGGTCTTGGTCGGTTTGGATGGCTTCACACTATCCACTTTCACTGGAGTAGACTTGGTCGCAGGAGTAGCATCGTCGGATTCGGGCTTCGCAGACTTTTCAACTTTCTCAGTTGCTTCTCCAGTCTCGGATGATCCTTCAGGGAAAGATTTCGCACCGGGTTTAGGGAGCGAAAGTTCCTTAGGGCGAGTACCAGGCTTTTCTTTCTCGAGTTCATCTTCGATCATCTTTGAGATAACAGTTATATCTTTGCCGCCATTAACACGGCCAGCTACCTCGCCATCTTTGAAAATTCGAGTCTCGGGCCATGTGGTAATATCATGCTTGTTACACAGATCGCCATAAGCAACACAGTTGAGCATAGCAAATCTGATGTCGTAGAACTTCTCAAAGGAAGTTGCAGCGGTTCCCGATTCCGAGTCGCTCGGTACTTTAGAAGTGTAGTAGTATTCGTACAAGGTCTGATAGGTCGGCGCAAAATCTATACAGTGGATACAAAACGGACTGTTGAACAGTAAGCAGGCTGCTGAGACATTCTACAAGGGAGGATAAGATTGGAGATATATCATTATTCATCGGAGAATAATGTACAGGAGTCACAAAGGCCAAAGCTTGAGTGTAAGAAAAAAAAACAGTCTTACCTGTAATATTTAACAACCAAGAATTTTGAGAGTTTTACCTCCTTATCGAAGGTATCGGGAGTTAATTCGAGTAATGGGGGCACTCTTTTGCCATTAAAATATGTGTTTTCCCGGTCAGGACTATCGCTTGTCTCTGAACCAATTGCTTGCGCAGTGCCGAGAACGGCAGCGCTGAGGAACAGCGCGAGAGAGCTGAGCCTCATGGCTAATAGGGTGCGATCTGTTGTCGCGAATAACGAGCGTGTTGATGATTAAACCACCAATGATTGATAGTAGCAAGAGGAGTCGACACAAGAGAGGAATACGGTCACGTCAATCGAGTATTTGATTAAGATGGCCGAGCGCGCGACTCAGCACAGGGGGTTTGAAAGGGTCTGAAAGTTGTTGGCAAGGAGCTTTTTCCGGTCTAGTTGGTTTTTGGAGAAAGGGGCAACGAAGAGAGATCGCGCGTCACCGGCTCTAGTGCATCGGAAATATGTCCAGTGGGAAGAAAATGAACAAGGAAGAAGAGAAATAGGAAAAAGAAAAACAGAAAGCAGATGATTACTTCTGCAGAATTAAAGGCCAACCCAGAGCAAAAATAAGAAAAAGAGATTCAAGAGGCTCGAGTTCGCTAATAATCGTCTGTATCACTTCTATGGTTAAGATGATAAAGCACGTAAGTTGGAAAGGATGCGAAAATTGGATTGTTGAAACGAGACTATCGCTCTACCTTTTTTTCGTAAGGCCAGAAAAACAGTGCACTGCCTTCTGCTGTCTTTTAGTGTTGTTAACTGTGTGGAGAGCCCGGGGTGAGTATCATGTAGTACTTACTCGGTGGTAATCAGCTAGCATTGGGAGTCAAGGCCAACAGGAAATACTGCAGAAATACTTTACTCAATTAGTTGTACAGTGCATCTTTAACCTTATCAAAAGTCTCCACACGACCCCTTACAGCAGTAGCGATATTCAAAAGAGGTGCTGGTATTGTACCTAAGTACCAATATACATACTAACCAATATACCAACCAGCTCGCCTTCTTATCAACATGACCTTTCAACTAAATAATTTGGTATAGCCTCAAACAAAACACTATAATAACCTATAACTTTGGAAGTAATTAACTCTTATGGTAAGACAATTTTATAGGATGTTGCAGTCATTATGCCGTATAGAATATTGTTTGAAAGAGGTTCTCTATTATGACTTGATTTTGGAAGTATTCCGAAAGGACACGGCTAACGAAAGTATGCTAAGCCACGATAAGATGATAGGTATGTGGCTAATGCAAAGTGGCATGCTGAGTGAGTCTCCAAGACCCACTGGTGGAAGTTATTCGGTGTACCTGCTAAAGTTCCTGAGTACCTTACATATTCATACACTACCTAACTATATCCACAAGATAGAAATGTGTATATTTCTATTAGTTAAAATTTAACAAACAACCCTACCCTATCCATATAGTAGTTCGCATGATATTTCACTAACCAGATCTCATCCTGCTCAATAGATGCTAAATAAAGGAAAGTATCTCTCGTATTTGGCTATCTGTTGTGATATGCACACAACTCAAAATAGAGGACATTTGCGGCGATCAGTCGGATGCCAAGCTACGCCATTGCAACACTGACCGCGAAGCATCAAGCACGAATCAACTTGTCCGCGTCAGCCCTGTGGAATCACCTTACACTTGAAGCTTGATGAATGCTAGCATCGGCTTTGTGCATGTGTTTCGAACACCATTTTTACCACGTCTATCATACTCAAGTGTATCTCATACGTATCGGGTTGATGTCTTTGGCCTTGGCACATCCATCCGGCCCCGTCCTCCACCACAGTTGAACCACAGTTGACGTGCATACATCTCTTTAGCCTATCTTCTAGAGGGGCTCTCGACAACCGCGTGGTACAACACCGATACGATCAGGTCCCCTTCCAACCCCCGTTTTTGGGTATGACGGAGCCCGAAGCAAAGCGTCGCCGTTTAAGTGGTACCGAAGAGGATGACACCACAGGAGAACCTAATGAAATCCCAGCATCGCTTTCACACCCAATTAGTCCTCCAAGGAAAAGGAAAGGTCGTGAGCGTGAACTCATTGAATCCCCAATCCACCTTACTACTATTAGAGACCTCCCTGAGGAGTCAAATATCGCAGCTGTCTCTCTTCATGATCTCCTGGGCGATCCCCTGATATCCGAGTGTTGGGAATTTAACTACCTACATGATGTGGACTTCCTTATGAACCATTTTGATGAAGACACGAGGTCGCTCGTCAAAGTCCACATCGTCCATGGGTTCTGGAAGAGGGACGATGCCAGTAAGTTGTTACTTGAGGTAAGATATCCCATTCCACATTTTCTCGATACTTCGTATACCGTGTTCGAAGCCCGTGTTACATAGTACCTTGCGAGATTGTGTAAACAAACGAGTGGGCCCCTGATAGCCTCCTACTATTATAAATCGTGATATAATGGTTAAGAGGAGTTGATGCCATACTTTGGATTAAAAGTGCACTTTCTTCTCCTCCAATACGAATCCAAGTATTATAAACGCATTGTGATATGTTGTTGTATAGCATCTGTAGTAGCCTTATACCTAACCCATCAGAAAAATCCAGAATGCTTGCTCAAAGATGCTTTACGTTGTACTGAAGCGAGGCGTCGATGCTGACACCTGATATAGCAACAGTCTTCTCAGTACAAAAATGTCACTCTCCATGCAGCATATATGCCAGAGATGTTCGGCACTCACCATTCGAAGATGCTTGTGCTGTTTAGACACGACGATACAGCACAGGTTATTATACATACAGCGAACATGATTCCAAAGGACTGGACGAACATGACCAACGGCGTTTGGCAGACCCCACGACTACCTCGTCTGTCAGAGTCGCGAAAGCCTTCGGAAACGGATATGCGTATTGGCTATGGCCCAAGGTTTAAAGTCGACTTACTGAATTACTTACGAGCCTACAACGCCAAAAGACAGATATGCAAGTCCATGGTTGAGGAACTGGAGAAATATGATTTTGGCGCCGTACGGGGCGCGCTGGTTGCCAGCGTACCAGGAAGACATGATATAAATGGAGACGACCTTACGAAAACTCGCTGGGGATGGGCAGGTGTTAAACATGCCCTCAGCTCTGTCCCTATTCAGTCAGGGAAATCAGAGATCGTGGTGCAAATATCATCCATTGCGACTTTGGGTGCTACGGACACCTGGCTTAAGCATACTCTATTCGACTCATTATCATCTGCGAGAGCGAACTCATCCAAGCCAAAATTCAAGATCATATTTCCTACTCCTGATGAGATAAGACGTTCTCTTGATGGTTACGCCTCTGGTGCTTCTATACACATGAGGATACAATCGGCAGCTCAGGCGAAGCAGCTTCAATATATGAAACCTATACTTTACCACTGGGCTAATGATTGCGAGAAGGGTATAAGTATGTCATCAACTCACTCATTTTTGGGGTATAGTATAATAGTTAAGCTAACCATACCTTAGTCGAGGAAGGTAACATTCAGGATGGGGGACGCAAACGTGCCGCACCACACATAAAGACGTACATCAGATACAACGAAAACAAGTCGATAGACTGGGCCTTACTTACATCCGCCAACATCTCGAAGCAGGCTTGGGGCGAAGCCGCAAACACCGGGCAGATACGAATTGCCTCGTGGGAGATTGGCGTTTTGGTGTGGCCTGAATTATTCGCAGACGGAGCTAAGATAGTTGGCACATTTAAAACGGGCATGCCTACAAAAGAAGATCTTGACGGGGAAGAGCCCTTAGTAGGGTTAAGGATACCGTATAGCCTACCTCTGCAGAAATATGGACATGATGAGGTCCCATGGGTAGCTACGGCAAGCTATACGGAACCTGATTGGATGGGGCAGGCTTGGAAGGACTAGAAGTTGTATTAAGCCGATAACTTGGACATGCGACGAACTTACTCGTAAATCAAGTCCTGGATATTCACACAAAGTATCATTCCCTTATTCACATAACATTATAGGTTAATCTATATAGCTATAGTGAGTCGCAGCGTATCGCTACCTGCGTAGTCTATTCGCGAAGAGATCCCGAGTTTGCTCCTTCGAAACCGGAGCACACTGTCGCATAACATCGCTACGAACACGAGGCCAACCGACTAGTCTAAGACGAAGAGAACGCGATATATAAAACGACGGGGTCACACAACTTAAGAGCTCTTGACGGCCTCGGCTCCTTGTTCTCGTCGTAGCCGTACTTCTCCTTCAGCGTCTCGACCAGCTTGACATAGCGCTCCTGGGCGTCCGAGGCGCTCACGCCCTCGTCCACAAGCTTCTGCCACGCCTGGTACTTGTACTTGTTCTATGCGGTGGCTGAGTTAGTTTTTTCTGTGCGTGCCACGAACAACTCCGTCCTACGCGAACCCCGCGTATTGAGGTGGGACGTATGGAGTGGGGAGAAAGAGGATGTTTCGCGCGTACCTTTAGGTCGAAGACACCGGGCTTCTCGGCCTTGCTGAAGTCCTCGCCATTGCCGACTTTGAAGAGACCTATACGAGGGAGAGGCATGTTGTTAGCTTGTCTGTTGTATGTATATTCTTGCCGAGTCTGAGTTATAGCAGATGATAACTACACGATGTGGTTTACGTATAGTAGGATAGAGAGAGAGAATTAAGTACCATAAAGCTCGAGGAGTTCATCGTTAGTAGGCTTAGAGGTGAGTTTCCTCGAGTCCTCCTGGGCTTTGGTGAAAGCAGGGCTGATATCGACCATTTTGACTGATTTAGGGTTTTGAGGAAGAGCTATAATGTTTGTTTTCGAGTTAGCTATACACTCTAGCTAATTCTGTCTCATCTTTGCGTATGCATGAGACAAGTAGTAAATATTTCCATATTTCCAAGGGAGCTACCCGTACCTAATTATTTTGTTCTAATGGTATTGTTGATGTAAGAAGCTTAGGTGTAAAGGTAATCGAGTATATTCGGTCTTGTTGGGTCAAATAGGTTTTGGCGGGGTTGATTGCTTCAGCCCATGACGACTTTCGTCATGCGTTCGTTCACTTGCGCGGGGTGATGCGAGTGTTACTCAGTTTTGATTGGTGGCATTGCCTTCAGGGACCCATATTTCTATTAGAAGTTACCTAGATCCCCGAGATCAGGGCGTGCCCAGGGCTTCTTGCATCGGTGTAAATATGTACCGTCTCCGAACCACTTAGATTTGGGTTTCTACCCGTTCCGATCCCTCGGTGTTGTTGTTGTCAGCATCACATGAAGATATACTTAGAATAGGTATTTTATAATTATTTGCCCTTACATTCTGCTATGGCTTGTTATTCGCGTGTTTGCATGATGCTGTGCTTATTCAACAAGCTTATATCAGGGAGAGAAGCACGTCGTGAAATCGTAGAATTCCGTCCTTAATGTATGTACATATAGGTATGGCATTTAACACTAGTGACGGATACCTATTATTAGGATCATCAATACTTACATTAATTGCTTTGAGTAGTCAAACCTCAAACCCGAGGTCGATTGAAGGATATGGGGGGAATAATGGTATATTGATATATGGATATATACTTAATAAAGTAATAAATATAATATTATTAAAAGAATCCGATAATTATATTAATTAATTATAAAATTTATAAATAACCACATTTTTATATATTTTTTCGGTTAAAATTATAAAATTATTTTTAATTTTCCATTTTTAATAATTATATAAATTTATAATATTTTCTTTTATTTAACAATTTTATAAAATTATTTATTAAATTTTTTTTATTATTAATTTTTTTTATTATAATATAATTATTTTTAATTTTTTATTTTATATAATAATAATTTTTTTTATATATTTTTTTTAATAATTTATTACCATTTTTTTTATTTATATAATTATTATAATATTATTATATAATAATATAATTAATTTTAAAAATATAAATTTTAATTTTTTTAAAAAATTACATATTTATATTACATTTATTACCATTAAAATTAATATAATATATTTAACTTTTTTTAAACTTTTTACAATAATTAATTATAATTTAAATAACTATAATATAAACGTATTAATTAAAAAAAATACGTATTTAATTATAAATTTATTAATAATTAAATTTAAAACGTAATTATTATTAACCACACCGTATAATTTTAATTTATTATAAATATAATATAAATAATTTTTATTAAACATTTAATATTATATATATTTTTTTATTAAATTTTTTAAATATTTTATCGTTTTTTTAATTTTTATAAAATGTTCGAAAAAAAAATTACTTATAAAATAAACTTATATAAACGTTATAAAATTAATATTAAATTTTATAACATATACGAAAAAATTAACCTTATTAATAAATAAAACATATTTAAATATTTTAATAATATTAATTTATTATTTATTAAAGTTTTTTAATAATAAATTTTTTTATTTTTTTAAATTAAATAAAATTAAAATTAATTTATTTTTATTAAATATTATAAATTATAAAATTTTCTTAATATATTATTATTAATTAAAATATATATTTTTAATAAATAATAATTATATAATTTATATTTTAAAATATTAATTAATATTTTTAAAATTCGTAATAAATACATTTTTGTAAAATTATTAAATTAAATCTTTTAATTATTTAAAATTTAAACCGAATATAATGAAATTATTAATATAAAAAATTATTAAATTTTTTATTTTATTATTTACATAAATAACATTGTTAATTATAAATAATTTATATTTTAATTTTTTAAATATATAATATATTTTCTTTTATTATATAATTTTAAATTATTTTAATTTATATAATAAATTTATTAATTAAATAATTATTTTTTCGAAATATTTATATAATTTTTTTTTTTAAATATTTATTAAAATATTTTTTTAATAATAAAAAAAAGAATATAAAAATATTTTTTTATAAATTTTTATTAAAATAAATAATTATAAAATTAATTTATAATATATAAAACTTTAAATTAATAATTAATGTTATTAAAATATATTATAAAACAATTTTAACCATTATAATTATTGTTTTATTATAATTAATATTTTTTTATTATATAAATTTTTAAATGTAAATATATATTTTAAATTTATTTAAAAGTTTTATTAATAAAAATTTTTTTTTTAATACTTATTTAAAATTTATTTAATAATTGTAAAAGGTTTTTTTTAATTAAATAAATTTAAATGTATTTTATTTAAAAATTTTTTATATTTTTATAAAAATAATTTTAAATTATTGTTTTTATTCGTTTTTTATTATTATTTTTTTTAACGTAAGTTTATTTATATTAATTTAAAATAATTTATTTATATATACGAAATAAATTAAATATTTTTAATTTAAATTATTTATTTATATTAATTTTAAATTTTATAATAAATTATTTACGATTTACATATTAAAATAAATGATAATTTTTATATTATTATTATTTAATATATTTTTTTAATTAAAAATTATTATAAAAAAATTATTTATTTTATTTAATATTTTATAAATGTATAATTTAAATATAAATTTTTTAAATTTTTTACGTTTATATTTAATTTAATTTAATTTGTTATTTATTATATTTTTATTAATGATATTATTATTTTTATTTTTTATATTCATTTTTGGCGTTTTTACGGTTTTTTTATATTAAAAACGTTTTTATATATAATTTAATAATAATTTTATAATGTTTTTCGGGTTTAAAATTATATTATTATTTTTAATATATTTATAAAAAATAATATATAGTATTATAAAGAAATTTTTTTTTTTAATTAATTATATTATAAAGTTATATTATTTAATATATTTTAAAAAAATAATTTTAATATTTTTAATATTTAATTTTTTAATTATTATAATTTAATAATTTAAATTAATATGGGTTATGTAATAATTTTTAAATATTTAAAAATAAACATTATTAAATTTATAATTTTTTTTAAATTTTAAGTTTATTTTATAATTTTTTATAAATATAATATTTTTTTTTATTAATACATTTATTTTATTTAAAACGTAAATTATTATTTCGAATATATAATTTTAAAAATAAATAAATATTTTTATTTTAATGTGTATAATATATATTTTATTTTATAAAAAATATATATTTTTTTTATTATATTATTTTAATATTAATTATAAAATGATAATTATATTAAATTAACATTTTTATTATAGTAAAAAGTTTTTAATTAATTTATTTTAAATTTTTATTTATTATTAATTTATAAAATTTTAATTTGTTTTTGTAAATTATTGTTTTAATTAAATAAAATTTAAAATATTTTATATAATTAAATTAAATATTTTATTAAAATTATAATTATTTTGTTTTTAATTTTATATATTATAAATTATTATTATAAATTTTTATTATTTATAATTATTGTAAAATATTTGTTTTTTTCGATTAAAATAAATTATAATATTTTTAAGTTATATTATATTATTTTTCTTAAATATAAAATTTATTTTTAAGGTTTTTTTAAAAATATTTTTATAATTTTTATTTAATTGTAAATAAAATAAAGTAAATTTTTAATTATTTTTTTATTAATATTTATATTTATAAATTTATTAATAATTTATTTTAATTTATTTATATTAAAATAATATAATTTTTAATATTATAAAATTAATTTATTTTTTATTTTATTAATAAGTTTTAATAATATTTTAAATATATTTAATATTTTTAAATAATTTTAATTATTAATATTTATATTTTTTTTTAATATATGTTTTTATTATTAAAATAATATAAATTTTAATTTTAATTTATTATATTATTATAAATAAAATTTTTATTTATAAATATTTATAATTATAAAAATTATTTTATTAATGTTATATATATAATGATTATTTATTTAATTATTTATTTAATATAAAAGTTTTTTTAAAAAAATTTTAATAAAAAAACTTTAAATTAAAAAAGTATATTTTAATATTATTATTATAACATTTTTATTTAATTTTTATAATAAATATTTTATTATTTTTATTTTCGTTATTAATATAAATTCGTTTTTAATGTTTATAACGTGATTTTTATTTAAAATATTAATTATTATATTTTTTTCGAAATTATTTTTAATATTTATAATATATATATTTACATTTATATTTAAAAAATTTTTTTTAATGTATATAATATAATAATAATTTATTTTAATAATATTTCCAAACATATAAAAAAGTTTTAATTTAAAGTTTTTTAAAATTTAAAATTTATAATTTAAGTTTTATTAAAAGCATTTTTCATTATATAATTTAATAATTATTATTATAATTTTTTTATTTATTATTATTATAAAAATATTATTATTTATGTTTATATATTAATTTAATTTTATTAACGGTTATAATATGTAATTTATTTAATAATTATAATTATAGTTTTAATTTTTAATTTTTTTATTTTTTAAATAATTTTTTTTACGGTAATTATATTTATTATATTTAAAATATAATAAGTTTTTTTTTTTTTTTAATTTAATTTATTTTTTAAATATTTTAATTTTATAAATTTATTTTTTATATTTTTACAAATATTATAAATTAAATTATTAATTTTTTAATTAAATTTTTTATATTAAAACTTATTAATAAAATTATTAATAATTTTTATAAAAATTTATTTATAAAATCGAATAATTTTTTATATGGTTTTTACTTAATTTTTAATTTTTTTATTATAATTAATTAAAAATATAATAATTTATTATTTATTATTAAATTTTATTTTTAATTTTTATATAATTTATACAATTTACCATTATTTAAAATTATATTAAATAAAATCTTTATTATTATATTTTTTATTTAAAAATTTATTTTAAAGTTTTTTTTAATAAGTTTTATTTGTTAAAACGTACATGTAATTAAATATTTATAATGTTTTTATATTTTTTTATATATTAATAATTAAATTTAATAAATTACGATAATACGTTTTTATAATAATTTTAATTATTTTTAATTTATTTATATTTATAAATTTTATTTTTTTAATATATTTAATTTTTTTAAATATTAATATAATTGTTTTTTTATATATTTATTAATTTTTTTAATTTTTTAAATAATTATTTTTATTAATTAAAAAATTAAAACGTTTTTATTTTAATTTAATATTATAATTAATTAATTTCGATAACGTTTTTTTTATTTTCGATTTTTTAATTATTTTAAATTTTTTCTTTTATTTTTTTTAATTGTAAAAAATATTTAAATTATTATTTAATTTTAAATTATTATTTAATAAATTTAATAAATTTAATAAATTTAATGGTTTTAATGGTTTTAGTAATGATTTTAATTTTGTATATTTTATATGTTTTAAAAATTTAATTAATTTTAATAAATTTAATAATTTTAAATTTAATAAATTTAAATTTAATAAATTTAATAATTTATTATTAAATTTATTATTTATTAATTGTTTATTAAAAGTAATTTTAAATATTTTATTTTTTAGTTTTTTAAAACGTTTTTTTTATTTATTATTAAAGTTATTTTTTTTTTTAATTATTAATTAAATTTTATTTTTAAACGTTAATTTTTAAGTTTTTTATAAATTAAAAAATTAAAATAAATTTAAAATAATTATATTTAATAAAATTTTTAAAAATTATTTTAATTATACGTTTAAAATTAATTTATTATTAAAAATTTAAATAAACGTTAACGTTAAATTAATTTTTTAAATATTTATTATATATTTTTTATTTTTTAAACGTTTTATAATTAATTTTACAATAATTAAAATTTATGTTATCGTAGTTTTTAATACGTTTATTTGGTTTTTTAAATTTTACGTTAAATTTATTTATTTTTTTTTATTTATTTTTATTTTAATTATTTTTTAAATAAAATAATTTATTATTATTTTTTATTTATTATTTATTTTTTATAATTTTTATATTATTGTTTTTTAATTATTAATTATATGTTAATCGGATAAATTTATTAAGTTAATTATTTTTATTTTATTTTTATAAATTTTATATTTTCGAAATTTAATTATTAAAATTTATATATTTTTATTTAACGTATAAAATTTTCCGTTTTTAATTTTAAATTAATAATATTATTACGATTTAATTTATTTTTTTACGATTAACGTGGAAATGTTATTATAAAGAAATCCGATAGTTGTATTAGTTAGTTATAGAATTGAGTTATGTAATATAGGTTGTAAGGACTTTTATAATAGTATGGTAGCTTATATATTAACGCAAAATTAAATTAACCTTAAGGTATATGCAGAGTTTTCCTTGTGGGGCCCACAGGCAACCACATCCCCACAATTGTACAAAAACATTTTGTCTAGCTGGTTTTGTTGGTGTAAAGTTCAGTTCATCTAAATAATAGCTAATATATTGTCACATTCTTGTAGGAAATAGACCGTTACGCCATTCAATATAAGAACACGCGTACATTAATACAAAAAGGACCTTGCAACGTGCAATCCCATTTCGGGAAAGGGAAGAATTTCTTAGGATTTCGTAAGGCTATCCAATAAGCCAATGAGAACAAAGAACCCCTGCGTTGTCTCGACTCCAGTAGATCGCGCCCAACGTCCATCCCCCATAAGCTTTTTATTTTTTTTTTTTGTGAAGCCTCGTCCTAATAGTCTCTCGGGACCGAGAAAAATCATCCACTTTCCCAACTTGAAGTAGCATTAATGGTTGTGTGCGATGATAACTTCAATAAGACTGGTACGGGCATTGGATCAGAAGGACAATATGAATTATGATATTACCTAGGTATGCATGTTGACTGCGTTGGCGGACAACGCAGAAAGAGAAAGGGGACAAATTAGTCGACTTCTCTAGGTTAGGGAGTATTTATGGCATTAGTCATTAGTCATTCTATTGGTTAGATTATTCATCATTCCACCAACCTACCTAGGTAATCAAGGGGCACTGCACCTTCGCTGTGGTATTCTGCTTAACTCTTTAAAGTCTAGTTTGGGGAATGGCCGTTCGGACGACCGCCGGACCATAGAAAACACATCAAGGGAATTGAATGCCTACCCAAACCTTCCTTAGGTCTATGTCTATGTTAAGTACATGTTGTTTACTGACAAATTAAACACAATGCTAGTGAACTAGATTGTGTCAGCAATAGGACGAATATTATTCATCTCGAGTCTTCCGAGCTAAGAACTCCCTTGACCAATACCCGACTTTCCTTTGTGCAGCCACCAAAAACACAACAATGCCCTTGGTTGCTACCTCATGTAAGTAAATACATACCTACGTACCTACATAGACCTAGCAGTATGTACATCGTGTACATCATGTACATTATGTAAATAATACCTAGGTAGTTGGTATGTGTACCTACATGTAAGTCTCTCGGCTCGAGTGGGGTCTCCGTTTGAGGCGTGAAAGTCTATCAAATGATAAGGGTCCGTTCCTCCCTGCTGTGAAACCGACATCTCAAGGTATATAAGTCACAGCTGCCTGCCGGATCTCGACACGTCCGACAGATAGGGAGCTGTTTCCTTAATTGTCCCTTCTTTCCTTTGACGTTGATAGTGAGAGTTTAGAATCTACCTATTTATTTCCGCACCTCGCCGGACCTTTTCGTTCAATTCCTAAGTCGACTTAACCATTAACTACCAAATCAAACTCTTTCCCTACCAACCAACCGGACTTCGCCAACAATCATGACTAAAACAATCGTGGTATTAGGCGGTGCCTACGCCGGCGTGGGAGTTGCCCATAGGCTTCTGAAATATACAAAGCCTCATGTTAAGGATTTAAAGGTTATTCTTGTTTCCAAGGTAAGCGGATTTGTCGATGTTCTTATTGTTGGTTTCTACAATATATAACTTTAGCCCCGGAACAAGGCGAAGCTAGGGAAGCAACTCCAATGCAACGCTGGGTTTCCTATAAAAGAACCCACATGATTGGATGTTAACGATGTAACTTGATAAACCCCAGCAAATCCACCAAGTTTCGACCTGGAATTCCAACTGCATGGGAATAATGGGGCTTTCCTCTATAATCACGGATCTTCGGAACATGTCGCTAACTCGTCGCAGAACAGCCATTTCTACTGGAATATGGCATCCGTGCGTGCCATTGTTCCGGGTGTCTTGAAGGAGGAGCAATATAGCCAGCCCATCGAGAAGGGTTTTGCCAAGTACCCGGCAGACTCTTTCGAGTTCATCAACGGTAGCGCTGAGGGCGTCGACATTGATAATAAGACAGTCAAGGTCTCGACGCAGGATGGCGAGCGTATATTAAACTACGAGCACTTGGTTCTGGCGACAGGTACTCGCGCGGTCGATGGTACCGTACCCTGGAAGAGCAACGGCACACATGAGCAGGTCACTGGGCTTGTGTCGCAAATCCAGGAGAAGGTCAAGACCGCGAAGCACATTGTGGTAGCAGGCGCAGGCAGCACGGGTGTCGAGGTAGCCTCCGAGATCGCCTTTGAATATGGCAAAGAAAAGAGGTTATTCTGCTATCTGGAGATACCGAGATCCTGAGCGGTGATAGCCTGGCATCTAATGTAACCGGCGAGCTGAAGAAGCTAGGCGTTCAGGTACGCAAGTCGGCCCGTGTTGATGCTGCCCACACCACACCTGAGGGCAAGACCGAAGTCGTGCTGCAGAGCGGCGAGAAGATTGTGACCGACTTATACTTACCCACCATGGGCATGCGACCTAACACCGAGTACCTCCCTGCGGAAGTGTTGACAGACAAGAAGTTCGTCGACATTGACGAGTTCTACCGTGTCAAGGGAACCAAGGACGTCTGGGCTGCGGGCGATATTGTGTGGAAGCCTCGTGGCAGCTTTGTGCTTTCGGACAAGCAGGTAAGTTGCTTTATTCCTATACCGTGACGTCGGAGGAACGGATATATCTGTAGGATGGGTAAGGCTAACTATTATATAAAGGCTGCTGGTGTCGCCAAGAACATCGATCTTGCTTACAAGGGAAAGCCGCCTACCCCCGTCAAGACGCTACCGATGGACGTTCTCATGGTAGCGACGGGTCGGAGTCGTGGAGCTGGCCGTATGGGTCCCGTTAAGGTCTTCTCTGTCATGGTGTATATGATCAAGGGCAAGACATTGGGCATCCAATCACTACCTGGCTACGTAGACGGTAGCGCCTTCTAAACTACGAATTCCCACGCTTGTTTGAGAGGCTCCTTTGACACCTTGGCTTAGAAGGAATAAGAGTGAAGAGTATTCGAGGGCATCGATACTTCTTTAAGGATAGCCGGATAGTTAGTTAGCTTACGACGAAAGGGGCCGAGGAGAGAACCCGTAATGTGTACCCTAAGATACCCCTGCCCCCCCTTTTTATTAATAATGCATCGGTTCTCGACAGCAGTCTTATAATAGAGATAATAGAAAATATCCCTAAATTTCTCTGATGTGCGCATATATCACTGAGAATCGCGCTCTACTTACTGGCTTACCAATGATATACCAAATCCAGCTTCAAGTCTGATACTAGGATAAAAGTTGACTTCCATGTGATCATGATCGTGATTGTAATTGTAATTGTTATAGTTATTTATTATAGCCAACCTAACTCGAGTTCATCAACTCGCAATAGAACCGGAACCTAGCACTCATACAGTACATTCGAATTACAGACTAGGTAGTAGTATAACTCGTCATCCGCCTCGCACACATCGGGGAACCTATCATCCCTCGGCGATTCCTCATCTTAATCGAGAGAAACAAAACCCTCTTTTCATTCTCTTCTTCTTCCCCTTCCGTCGACACCATCTTCGGATCCAGATCAGGTAAACAGACACCTCCCTACCTTACCTTACCTTACCTTCCCGCCTTCTCATCCTCAATCTCCCTCCTCAACTGTTCCAAAACCTGCATCCGGCTCGCGAGATGCGCTTCCAGCCCCTCGACCTGCGTCCGCACGGTATTCAAATCATCCTCCACGACGCGAAGACTACTCCCCGTCTTCGCCTTACCCTTGCCCTCCTCTATCTCCCGCAGCTCGCGCCTCTTGTAATCGAGCAGCTGCTCGAGCTCGCGCTTGACGAGGGCGGGCTTGGTATCGCGCTTGCCCCCGCCCCGGCGAGCGTTCGCGTCGGCCTCGACCTTGGCGATGCGGTCCTCGATTTCTTGGAGTTGCTTCTTTAGGCGCACCTCCTCCCACTGCTCGTCGCTCTGGGCCGAGCTGAAATCCGTACCGGCGGCCTTGAAGCCGCTGCGGCCGAGGCGCGTCAGGTATTGGTCACCGAACTTGGCTTTGCGGCCCGTGGTGGTGTTGTCGTCGGCGCGGGCGGCCCAGCGCGAGGCCGCCGGGTTGTTCCGCGCGCTGTCGACTTGGTAGTCGATCTGGTTGCGCTCGAAGGACGAGCGGAGCGACGCGGGCACGGTGCGCGGGATCCGGTACCCTTCGTGGCGGTTATTGAGGATGTGGAGGAAGGCGAGGCAGGCGTCCTTGTTGACGGTAGGGGAGGCGGACGGGTTGATCAGGTTCCACGCCGACCGGATGTCGGTGTCGGGGACGTCGAGGGATTCGTATAGGTCCTCGAGGGAGTTGACTGTTATTTCTCATCCGCATTAGTCTTAGTCTTTGTTGATTCTTCTCGCCCGAGTAGAATAAGAGAAAGGGGTGAAGACGGAATAGGGTCTTACAGGATACCTCTCCTCGCATGTCCCTATTCTCCTGGTATATTGACTCGTACTTGGCCTTATCGTTGGGGTTCATGTACCAGTCGAAGCCATCCTTGAGCCCCGGGTATCCGAGTCATCGTCGACTTGCTCAAACTGAACTTGCTTGCCCGTAAGAGCGCGGCTGGCTTGGACGAGATGGGCTTTGGATTCGGGGACGAGCCAGTCGGGTAGCGTCGTGGGCACTTCAGCGTATTCCTATTGATTTAGTGGTTATGTTAGCAATTCGCTTTGGTATGTTGCATAGCACTGCAGAGGAGCAAAGGAACAGCAATAAGGAAAAGACAGCTAGATGTACAACTTACACCATTCACTATGTCGAAGATGATGCGCATAGCCACACAGAACTCCTCGAAGTCAAGGTTGCCATCATTGTCTACGTCCGCTACATCCCATACGCGCTCGAGTTGATCGTCCCGTAGCCCGCTATTCTTCAGCAGCGGTGCTGCCTGCTCACCTGTTAGGTATTTGCCGCCATTGGTCCGTGTTGTGAATATATTCCAGTACGTTTCGATCTCCTGAGCCTCGATGCGAGGTGCCATTGTGAAGCACTACAGAGTAATGACGTTACTCGTTGCTGGGTATTTGGATATGGTTTTCGGACTATTCCATTGATGGGCAAGTTCAAAGTAGGAGAAGGTTCGTATCGCTGGCTACAGCTGGAGTTAAAAGCTATAGATATTAGATGTTTGTATAAGGTATAAGGTAACTTATTAGATGAGGTAACTTGGAACTATTCACAGCCCCGGGTCTGACGCTTGTCAGGTACTTTAGGTGCATGTACATGCGACTAACCGTTATCCGAACCTATTGAGTGGGGCCTGGTTGGTCAACCTTAATTGATCTTGGACTAAAAGGTTTAGGAGGTACAAGGGTAGGTACATCAAGTAGGTAACAAATGCAATAGGTATTTACCACCTTACCTACCATGTATACTTGGTAACATCGCCTTATGATAATAGGAATTCGGCACTATGATGACATGTCTTGTATGAGGTACTTGATATATATTTTTACTACCGGGAAACATTTACGCGGTTAGTAGAGCATAAATGTATATCTGTCTGAAGCATTCCCATAATTTATCATTCATTTACCTCTAGGAATCGAACCTCCATAACGATCCCTTTATCTCTGTACATGTCGTCTTGCAGGGCTGTTGCTGCCTCTGTTTAATCCCTAGTATTGGTTTACATTTTCCAAACACCCTGCCTGTTTCTCCATCCTCCAATGTCATGGTATAACATATAGGCCTTTATAGCCTCTGAGAAAACCGCCACATCTATTAGGTATGAGCTAAGGGGAGCCTCCCTTATAAGGAACCTCCAGGGAACCTCCAAAGGCTTGACGCAATCGTAATTAAATGGGTATCATGTAACGACTGCGGTAGCGCTGGCACCAACAGCTCCTTCATTACCGGGCAGGGTTTGGGGTGCTGCTTCTAAGAAGCCGGGCCGCCATCTTTGCAAGTATTTGGCAGCTATGGGTCTTGCGTCTTCATAGTCTGTCCAGATGTCCTGAATAACATCTAGTGCAAGATCTCTAATGGGCGGGCGCATCACCACTAGATAGTATAGTGTCGTGAGAGCGAGGTTTACCAAGCTTGGGTCTCGGCACAAGGTCTTAACTCGCGAAAAGATTGCTGGGTTGAGCTCGGGTAGTTCGCTTAGGAACCTTGTCAACACCTTATCTTGGGAGTGGAGATAAGGGATGAATCCATCAAGAAGACGCAATGTCCACTTCTCATAATGAACAAGAATGTCACCGGGATTAAGCGAGGACTGCTGTTGGACCTTATCATTGTACCACTCCTCGCTTAACCAGGACACGGCTACCTCGATACGCTTTCGGAAATCCTCTAGTACATAATTAAAGAGCTGTTCTCGAATAGCATCGCTCAGACGGATAGTTGAGAGAGCTCCTTTGGTGTCCTCGTCTTCCTCCAGGGTATCAAGTCCTGAATTGGCCCGAGTTGCTAGTCGAGTTATTACGGTGATCCATGAGTCTCGGTCGTATGAGCTGGCTGCAAGTCTGTTGATACCAGCCTTGGCCTTCTTGATGGTAGGGTCCTCGAGAGTTCGCATTGTACCAAACACCCTTGTAACTGAGCCTTGTCCCACTTTGGTAGCTTGTTCTGGATTTAACGTTGGAGGTGGTGGTAGCCGGAAAGTAGGTAATGCGAGACCACCTAGTGCCGGTTTCTCTAGCTCATGGCGTTCATCTGCAGGCGAAGAATCAAGCTTATTTAGAATCTGCTCAGTATCCTCCGCCGTGTAGAAATCGGGCTCATAGTCATCCTCGTCTTCCTCAACATCAAGTGGTGCTGTCTCAGGGTTGACTGGTTGTTGTTGGCTTTCGTACAACGTTGTCAAACGGTCTCGTACACCCTGTATACTTGTAAGTGATAGCAATAAAAATATACATGAATTTGACGTACCTGAATAGCACGCTCTAGAAGCTGGGGATCTATACGGGCGAAGGTAGTAACACTGATTCTAGCGGCAATAGGTGCTGGTACGTTATTACTAACATCGAAGTGCTTTAGACCGTCGTTAGTAGTGAATGTGAAGATCTCCGCAAGTGTGTGAGGGCCGGGCTTCAACGGGGTGATTTCGAGTTGCGGATGAGGTGGCACGGCTTCCGTTCGTTGACGCTTGGCTTCTAGCCCATTGGCTTGCTCCGCCAATGCTCTTTTACGGCCACCCTCATCGAATATCTCGGCTCGAGAGCGCATAAGACGTTCGATATATTGTTGCATACGGCCTACTAGTGGATTCTGTGGGTTCCTAATATATTATTAGTAACATGGTTAGATTGGTTGTGCTGGAATCTCACCGTCTAGATAGGTGCATGAGTAGCATGCGCGTTGTCTTTTCCATCGATTTTACAAGAACCTTAGTCTTGGGAGTAAGAGGCGAGCTCGCAAGCTTCAGTGGGTTGAAGTTGAGGACGGTGTTCACGATCCTATTAGATGTAGCTGGTCTGTTTCGGACGAGGATGGACAATGTGTTTAGGGTCGCATCTACAATCAACGCATCGCTGAATGTTTGTTAGTCATTGAATTCTGCGGTGATACTCGGTGGGCTGTCTTACCTGCTGTTGTCTTGCAAAATACCAAGCATCCGGTCCAAGAGTCCCGATGCCTCTGCCTCGAGTTTAGGGGCGTCCAGGATGGGATGGTTCGAGGGAATCATGACAAGCGATATATCAAGAAGATCGCCACGCTATATAGGATGTTAGTATCAATTAAGAAGTACGAACAAGTGATATCCTTACTCTTGGTTCTGGGTTTATGCTCTGCGTTTGTGCGAGTACGACCCGCTGAGCAAACTTGATACAGCAAATCCGGATGGTCAAGGGCGCAGTATCCCATATCCGCAGGATCCTGCTCTTGATCGCAGTCATTCGTTCCCACGTGTGAGTGTCGTAGGAATTGTTAATACTAGTACGATTTAAAAGTCAGCGCTGTGAATTCTAGAGCATGTCATTTCAAGAATGTGAATCTAAAAAGATAGCGCACAGGCACGATCTCGGCAGGTATAGTCCACCGAAGTCTACGAGTTTACAATAACCAGTCGGGAGAAACCTACATCCATCGTAAGGCCAACGGGTATATACTGGCCGCTGCCTGAATGACACCTCGGAGTACCATGACATCCTGACTGACGTCTTCCACCAGTAACTTAAGTGTTTCCAATACTACTAGAGAGAGGGTCTCTTTTTGGCCAGGTGCGATGGCGGGTGTCGCAAATGCTTCAGCAAGGAATTCGGCACCCCATCGTCGAAATTCTACTTGTGCTGAAGGTCCTATGATGGGAAGTGTAGCTTGGATAACCTGGGTGTAATAGTTCGCATTACCTAGAACAAGCTTCCGGGCACCTTCGAGCTGTCGGATCTGGTCTTGAACTGAAAGCTGAGCTGTCGCCATTGTGAATTATTTAGGTAGACCTAAACAGGCCCAAACTTCTATATAAGTTGAGAAGGTTGAGATACGGTGCCTTTATAGAGCATGGATAGTAAATCGGTATCGCAAGTGCTTGATGAGACCCAAATTAAAATAATGAAGAGCTGGGTTAGGATATAGAGGACGTTGGGGGGGTGTGAATATGTGAGGATTGTCGATGTTGAAAGTCGTACTGTGGCGCGTCGTGTTTGTTCGTGTCTGCCCGGTGATGTCAATTAGAAGATCGCCGGGTAAGTAGCCTGCATCATCATTTGTGGCATGCCAGCATTAACAATTGATGAGCATGCTTTATAGTTGGGGATTTTTTTTTTGATAGGTTGCGCTTTCAGTGATGTGAAAGTAGGACTTAGGAACGTAGGTTCTGGTTAAAGGTGTAGAGAGAATTTGGGAAAGGACGTGG
The DNA here is from genome assembly GCA_902805475.1 of Entonaema liquescens. Taxonomy (NCBI): domain Eukaryota; kingdom Fungi; phylum Ascomycota; class Sordariomycetes; order Xylariales; family Xylariaceae; genus Entonaema; species Entonaema liquescens. Next base: position 2,387,169 of record CADCSX010000006.1, read on the forward strand.
AAAAAAGAAATTGAATGTTCATTAGGTAGCTGGTCGCGACTGAAGAGAAAGATGCTTCAGTGCGCTTTCCTCACGTATGTAATTCAGATTGGAGACAAAGAACCTTAAGCTTCCCAGGTTGGGTCTTTCCAAGTCACGCAGGGTGCCCTCTATTATCCGTCAATACCCCGACAAAATACCAAGTACATGCAGGTACCTCGTACCTTCCTGGGAGCATTCAATGTATGTAGGTCTTGGGTCTTGGTAGTGCTATTTTAGCGTCATTGGCTTCTGCAGAATGAAAAGCACATGCAGTCAGGCAGTATATACATGGTACATAGTACTTATTATAAGCTTTTGAACTTAAGCTCGCCGCATCGTCAGATCAATATTTGCTAATACAACCTCTAAAGCATTCTACCTGCAATGCGCCCAACTTCTCGGTTTTGACCTCTTCTCCAATATCTTGTCGCATATAAGAGGAAACACGCCCAACTGGGCAAAGAAATTACAAAATGGCTTCTGGGTATATCTAAAACTACTTAGGCTATGACATTTATATCTAATAGCCCTACAGATTCGGAAGCTCCTCGTACTATGATAGACGGTTCAGACAATCCCCCGCCCTCATCCGAGCACGGCGACCTTACCTCTTCAAGAATGCTGTTGTTGGTTCCGTCGTAGCAGCAGTTGCAATTAGTGTTTGTGAGTAATCATTCATTGCAAAAACACTCCTTTGGGAGAGACAGTACCGATTTACTCATCTGGTCACCTACAGATGCATACACTATCAGCGTCATCGGACAGGACGAGTTCGAAGATGTAAAGGTCCCTACCGCGCCGAGTCAGCCGGAGAACAAATAAACACGACATGTATCATTGCATATAATGTTATTAAGAAAATAGAAAGTCATAGGGTAAAATTCACGAAATATACCACCAGCCAGCTTCGCGGGAGTATCGGAGATTATGTTCACAATGTCGGAATTATATTTTCCATTTCCAAAAGCTGTGAAAGAGCATACACTAAGTGGTATCGCGGCCTATATCGAGCCTATAAACGGACGGCAAGCCTTCCTGAACGCCGGAATATGTGTCTATAGAGATAACCCGAACAACATGTATCATAGAGGCCACCTCATTCTCTACAGTCCTTTTGAAGACGCCACCCGCTAGCAACGCAACATATCGCAAGTATAAATGCGATCACTTTCATACACCAGCTAGAAGCCTCGATTGTAAGCCGTAACGCCGAATGCAAAACATATGTACAGGGGTATAACATCCCTATTTCCTATCTCGCAAGATTATTCAACCCAAGGATACGCAGTATTGCCGGCCATTCGGCCAGTGGGTCCCTATTGTCCTGTTGTGCGCCACGCTCTGCCTACCCGTGAAAATGATTCTTTGATATATACCCAATGGACTATAAGCTACCTACTGGTTGACTGCTCTCACGCCTCGCGGCTGCTTCTGCTGCCTTCATGCTGCGTGCCTTAGTCTGCTCCAATAGGTTGGCGGCTCGTGTAACTTCGGGTGACGTAGAAGGCTGTCTCAGTGCGCCTTTCTGGGTTTTAGATTGTCCGTTAGGAGCCCCGTTAGAAGGCTGTGTTGTCGAACCATTGGTAAAGGGGCGCGACTGGTGAGAATGTTTATTAGCTCCCAACGATACTCCTGGTATACTGCCATGAGTAGGGGTATCGTGCTGGACATCGTGCTGGCCATCGTGCTGCCGTTGGAGAAGATGAGCATTTGATGGGTGATTAGGGTTCGCCCACGGGGTCTGTTCGATGAACTGTTCTCCCGCAGGGCCGAGGCTTTGGCTGAACGGCAGTCCGCTATAATCCACATAAGTAGGCCTATGTACTTGATGCCGAGACGATGGTTGACGATTCCTCTGGATTTCCTATGATCAGCAACGTTCGTTATACATAAGCGGTTGGTGGATGGCGATGGCTTACATTTATCGCTTCGAAGTCGTCCTCTAGCTCTTGCATAGATGCCCCTCTCATGTCTGGCGCCGCAGGCATTCCTTCGTATTTGGCTATGCCGGACAAAATAGACACCTCCCTATTGTATGCCAATGCGTTTCTAGTGCGCTGCGCAGGGTCGGGAGGGAACCGGAGACCGAACTCAGGTACGTTGTTGGCTTGCTTGCGACGCTCGTGTTGGATGTCGTACCATTGCTGGCCAAGCTCTGCTAATATCTTCTCCCTCGACTCTCTAACAGATTGGAAGAATTGAGAGTGGATCTGTGATCGCCTAGAGACAGCCCATCTCTCTAAAGATTCTATTTTGAGTTCTAGCTCTCGGTTTGCTACGCGGATTCTTTCATCTCTCCGCGCATCTATGCACTGCATCATGGCAAGATACTCAGGATGTGTTATGGTCTCGGATCGTAGCATTATCTCTTCTTGGTTCAGTTGCTCGAGTCGTTCTTCGTACAACCTAGAGTAATATTAGTCGGTTGGAATCATAGCTGACAGGAAATAAAGCTAACCTATCTCTGAAAGTTGCGAAACGCTTCTCGATTGCGGTTAACTGCTCAAAGGCCGTCTTCTTTCTTTCGACTGGTAACTTTCAATTAGCATTTGTAACTGGCCATGAATAGAGTGATAATATCGTACGTTCTTCTTCGTTCCTGTGGGCTGCTTCCGCTTCCTCGTCTACATCGGCTTCGAGCGGCTCATCCTCACCGGCGTGAGCACCGTCGTCTTCTACCACTGGATCACCCGCAGTTCCTTCTGGTGTTTCATCGGCCTCGATAGTCTGTTCTGTGGTTTTAAGCTTCTTCGAGCCACTGCGCGTCTGCTTCTTGGGTATGGCCTCTTGGTCTGATTGAGCGCTCTGAGTGTTATTATTAATACGGTCTGCACCGGCTATGACGTTGATGGCTTCGTCGGCCGAGTGTTCGCCGCTATTCGTATGTAATGATGGGTCGTCTTCATCAGCCATAGGAGTATCGCCGTCTATATCTTGCCGGTTGGGTGTAGGCACCGAGCCAGTACGCTTTTGCAGCAACTGTAAGGGTTCAGAATTTTCAAGAGGCATCGAAGCCCGTTTTCGTTTCCTGCTCTCGGTTTCTTGGGTGGCAGCTTCGACTAGGATATCTAAAGTCGGTGATTGGCGCCTTCTTAGGTTCTTTGTCTCTTGCGCTGGGGGGCTGGAAGCTATTGACATTTCCTCGTAGAGTGGCCTGTCGTCTCCATCTCTACTCTGTCCTGTTCTCGTGTTGTGCCGTCGCAGTTTGCTTGGAGTGCGCTCGTAAACCTGCCCGTCTGCTGATTTATTTAGGACTACGTCTTTATGGCGGGTGGGATTCCGGGGCGTGTCGTAGAGGCGTTCCGTCTCGGCCTCAGTATCGTTCGCGTCTGAGAGATCGCCTACCGAGCTTACGTCTTCGTTGCGATTGTCAGGAGTAGCATTATTTAGACTATGTAAGTCTCCTGGGTCACCATCCTTATCTTCGACATCACTTAGAGGACTTGAACCATCATCGTCGGAGAGCGGTTCTATCGGTGGGGGTGGAATGGTAAGCGGCGCGGGCGCCGTATCTCCAGTTGCCATCTTTTAGTAATAATCGAAATCCCTCTTTCTGAACCAAGTGTAAGTTCTATTGGTATGGAAGATTAAAGGTTGACTTGGCGGGGGAGAGAGCGCAGTTGTCGTGGCAGAATAGTCGGAGGAGAGTTTTCAGAGCTTGAAAGGATAGAAGAGTGATGGAGAGGAAGTAAATAATCGGACGGGTGATCAAATGCTGAGTAAAAGTTAGAGCTATTTGACACGACACTACAGTTAGGCGACTAAAGAGTCATGCATTACCAAACGAATGTCGGCAGGATTTGGGTGAGAGGTAATCGAGAAAGAAATAGTGTAAAGGTGGTAAAGGTGGTGATCAAATGGGGAGGGTTCGCTTTGCGCGCAAGCAAGAACTTACACTACTAGGTATGTGCTACCAGCCGCTGGCAGGACTGGCACCTTAAACTATTACCACTATTACCCCAAATGACCCCAAATCGCTACGTACGGCATCTGGCAACCCCGAACAAAACCGCTTATCGATAACACAACACACACGCGTGTTAGAACGGTCCCGTCCGTGTCTAATCAAGTACTTAGATACCTGGTACCTGAGTTATCTGTATGTACGTATTCCTTATCCGATAGTTATCGAATTTCCAATCCAACATTTAAGAGTTGATCCACCACTCAAACCTTGGCCCGATAAGATAAGACTTCTCTAGGTACTGTAGACTTTTTTTTCTTAGTGGTCGCAACTTGTAGTCGCGGTGTTGTAAGCTTCACTATATTTAATATCAATACCATCGAACGTATTAGCCCAAATCACCACGTAAATATGGCCAAGTCGTAAGTTAATCATACCAATTGTCATACTACTAAACATCCTATATATTAACTGTGCTCAGAAAGCCTAGTCTGGCAGCCTCAACGAAAGCAATCGACCCCACCCTTCATGCTCTATTCGCGAGCAGTGTATGTCCCTCTACTCACACCACATACTGACTGGTATAGTTTTCAGGCTGATTCATTTTCTAGGCCGGGCCCGTCCAAGCCCCCTCGAAAACTCGGTACTCGGAGTTACTTCCACGTAAAGAGAAGAAACCTTTACAAGCATCAGATGATGTAGGGTCAGATTCAGAAGATGGATTGACCGACGATGATGCAAATGGAGAAGTTGATGATGAAATATTAAGCGAAATAGATGACGATCTTGAAGATATTGCTTCAGATGAAGAAGTAGCGTCTGACAACTCGGAATCCGCAGAGGAGTCACCAGCGCCGCAAAAGAAGGATCGCAAGAGGAAGCGCAAAGATGAGCATGATGATCTAGAGGATAAATATATGCGGAAAGTGGCCGAAGATGAGGAAAAGGAGGCACGGTCTGACAAACGCCGCAAGGGGAAGCCGGCCAGGCGGTAAATGGCATACCAACCGAAACAGCGGAAAATTCAGATGAGGATGAAGTCCCTCTAGTTCACGAGTCCCTCGCGAAGACGGACGATCATCCAGATGTCGAACTAGACAAGGCAAATCGCACTCTTTTCCTTGGGAACGTTTCAGTCGAAGCTATTTCTTCGTCTAAAGCTAAAAAGCTTCTAATATCTCATCTTTCATCACCACTTTCGGAACTTGACTCGACCAGTGGGCCGCACAAAGTCGAGTCTCTACGTTTCCGTTCAACTGCATATTCCACTGGCGCGATGCCAAAACGTGCCGCGTTCATTACCAAGTCCGTTATGTCGGCTACGACGAAATCTACCAACGCATACGTCGTCTACTCAACACCACTTGCTGCACGTACGGCTCTCAAAGAGCTCAATGGTTCGGTTATTCTCGAGCGCCACCTCCGAGTGGATAGTGTAGCGCATCCTAACGCGATAGACAACCGGAGATGTGTTTTTGTGGGAAACCTTGGTTTTGTGGATGATGAAATAGTTATTAATACCACCGCTGAAGGGGAGACGACAACTAAAAAACGGACAAAGGTTCCAGCAGATTTCGAAGAAGGACTATGGCGAACCTTTGGTCAACACGCCGGTAAAGTAGAGAGCGTCCGCATTCCCAGGGACCCCAAAACCCGGGTAGGCAAAGGCTTTGCATACGTGCAATTTTACGATGCCAATGATGTTGAATCAGCTCTGTTATTAGACGGCAAGAAATTTCCTCCTATGTTACCACGGGTGTTACGTGTATCTCGTGCCAAAGACCCGCGCAAGACAGCCCTTGCTATGGAGCGGACTATGAAGGCTAAGCTCGAGGCCTCACATGAACAGGATAAAAAGTTGAAGAGCACTAAGCATAAGCCAAAGGTAACCCCTGAGCAACAATCACAAGCAGGCAGAGCAGGAAGACTCTTCGGAAAAGCCGGGGCGGCAAGGCAACGTCGTGGCTTCAAAGGCGAAGGAAGACCGCGCAAAGATAAAAAGGAACCAGCGACCATCGAAGGCTTCAAAACCCCTGAGCAAATCATCTTTGAAGGCCGCAGAGCTAGTGAAAAGGATGGCAGACCTGCAGACCTAAAATTCGGCAAGGCTAAAGGAAAGAAAGGCGTAGTTAAGACAAAGGCGAAGAGTCGAGGAGCCAAGAGAGCCGCCGAATGGAGGAAGAAGGGGACAAAGTAGAAAACTTGTTTATCAACTATTAAAACATATCGATGCTTTGGAGTTGTTATGCTGTCTTCGATACCCAGGATCTACTAGGTAATAGAATTATTTCTAACATGCTGGATTCCAATTGCCTAGTGCTTGTCATGACAAAATAGATACCTACCTAACCTAATACGATATCTGATAAATACTGACTGTAATTATATTGAAGTCTACTAATTATTCAAAAGAAAAATATGAAATCAAACTAAGATACGCTAATGCATGTTTGGCTCGGTTTAGCTAGACTTTTAAGCAGGTAAGTCCTTGTTATATATGGCAAATACCTCGGTACCTTTTAAGCTGCTTTGTTCCCACAGAAGCGGTGAAGCTTGATAAGATCACGATTTGCATTTTGCATGTATTATACTGGATACGTACTCGAGCTACCTGTCCCTACATGCATCTACTGCAATTACGATACGTGCAACTGTCAATGTTTTTTTTTTTTTTTTTTTTATAAATATATCGGCTAATCGCTTCTTCAGTGTAGTACATTAGGTTACGTTAGGTACATAGGTACCATAATATATGGATGGAGTACCTAGGTAGGTAGATATATGTACTTAGTAGTATAGAGCGCGCATACCAAATACGCGGATGCGTCTAATATGTGATACCTAGGTTCCCAACCATACTCAAATATAGGTACCTAACGTAGAAACCTAAACTTCTGTCACCCTATCAAATGACTGTTACCTCCGCCAGCAAGGGAGATCGTTACACAGTTGTACAGGTCTACGTGTACGTAGCTGCGTACCTTAGATAAGTACATAGGTTAGGTAAGTACCTACCTAGGTAAGGTATTGATATAGCTTAGCTTCAATGCTACTTAGGTAGGTGTTATCGCGTAATAGAGGTAGACAACAGTCCAGTAACGGTCAAAGTTGGCAACCCCCTCCACGGCGATAGCTCATTGGGTTACCCCTGAAACCTGCCCCTCATGCTCAATTGACTTGTTACAAGCTGTGGGGAAGCAATTGAATTATTCGTCCTATTCGTTCTCCACACAAAAACCTACAACCGTCTTTAGCCCACACCTCCTTTTTCATCCTCTTTCAATTACCTACAAGCGCTGTGCGCATTTGGCCTACCTATTTTCTTCCTCCAGTTCAGACTACAGTCTCAGTCGCGGTATTCAAATCACCCGATTATAATACTACGATCTCATCATGAAGGGCGAAGTAAGTTACTAAAAAAGAGCTCTTTAAGAGCTAAAATCCTAAAAGAGAGCTACCAGCTCAATTTCTAGTCACCGCCTTTAAACCCATTCCCCTGCTATAAACTGAAGTTTACTTCTATATTCCAATGGCTCTGTGGGATGCTCTAGGCAAAATATTATTTTGATACATACACTCACCTACTCAAAAATGACTGACTGACTGACACCTTACTGTACTCAGATCCTCCACCTTCACTTGGGCCAGGCTGGTACCCAGCTCGGTAACAGCGCTTGGGAGCTGTAAGTAAACCACACCGCTCTCGCCTGTCAAGGCTTTAAGCTCCGAGGCGTAAAGTTTCTATAGCTCACAACTGCATGCAGGTATCTCCTGGAGCATGGTCTCGGAGCCGATGGTCGTCCGGACCCTAATGCTTCCAAGGATGTTATGGAGGGCGGTTCCTACGAGACATTCTTTACCGAAACTAGCAGTGGCAAATATGTACCCCGTTCCATCTTCGTCGACTTGGACCCCTCTCCCATTGACGAGATCCGTACCGGCAACTATCGTCAGCTCTTCCACCCCGAACTTCTGATCAGTGGAAAGGAAGATGCTGCCAACAACTACGCCCGAGGTCACTACACCATTGGCAAGGAGATGATAGATAACTGCCTTGACCGAATCCGCCGTGTCACAGGTAAGAGATTCGCATCCCGATAGCTCGAGGTTATTTCGTATTCATCTTAACCAACATCTTGGACAGACAACTGCAACTCGCTTCAAGGTTTCTTAATCTTCCACTCGTTCGGTGGTGGTACTGGTTCCGGTTTTGGTGCTCTTCTCCTTGAGCGCCTTTCCACTGAATACGGCAAGAAGTGCAAGCTCGAGTTCGCCGTCTACCCGGCCCCTCGTGTGTCAACCGCTGTTGTCGAGCCTTACAATGCTGTTCTGTCTACCCACAGCACGATCGAAAACTCTGACTGCACGTTCTTGGTTGACAACGAAGCTGTTTACGACATTTGCAGACGTAACCTTGACATTCCTCGTCCTAACTCTGAGCACCTGAACCGTCTGATTGCTCAGGTCGTCAGCTCTATCACTTCGTCCCTACGATTCGATGGTGCCCTGAACGTTGATCTGAACGAGTTCCAGACCAACCTGGTCCCGTACCCGCGTATCCACTACCCTCTGATCAGTTACGCGCCTGTCATCTCTGCCGCCAAGAGTGCCCACGAGAGCTTCAAGGTCCACGATCTTACCTTCCAATGTAAGTTTTATTAGCTGTCATAATAGCCTTCAGTCAACTAACCTAGCTCTTAGGTTTCGAGCCGAACAACCAGATGGTTGTCTGTGACCCCCGAAACGGCAAGTACATGGCTGTTGCCCTACTCTACCGTGGTGATGTTGTTCCTCGTGACTGCAACGCTGCTATCGCAGCCCTGAAGGCGAAGGCTTCTTTCAACCTTGTTGAATGGTGCCCGACTGGTTTCAAGTTGGGTATCAACTACCAGAAGCCTATGGCTGTCCCTACCGCATCGCCATCTGACGGTGGTCTCGCGTCTGTCGACCGTTCCGTGTCTATGTTGTCCAACACGACCGCCATCGCCGAAGCCTGGTCTCGTCTAGACTACAAGTTCGATCTCATGTACAGCAAGCGTGCCTTCGTACACTGGTATGTGGGTGAGGGTATGGAGGAAGGCGAGTTCTCCGAGGCTCGTGAGGATCTGGCAGCTCTGGAGAAGGATTATGAGGAGGTTGCGGCTGATAGCTTCGAGCCGGACGAGACCGAGGCTGAGTACTAAGATTTCTGCATTGAGCGTATAATACCCCTAGGTTCGCTTTCCATCAGTTCCTGCTGTCGAACACTCGTGTCCTTAATCTTGTTTCTTCGACGTTCGAGTGGGCAAAAGGCTTCTGTTTTTGTTGGAGTCGCGAATAGAGCAGGGGATGATGTATGTGTGGATATCCTGGTATTTCTTGGAAGAGGGTGACCTCGCAAGGTTAAGGATGCCCAGTAGGTAGTGGATGGACAAGAGTACCCCGTTTTCTTCTTATATTTCACCCCAGTTGCCTAGCCCTCAGTACAAATGCAACGCTGCACAAATTGCGCTATGTCGAGTAGGTTGATGAATGCGATTCATGATTCCCAGGAGGCAGTACGTACAAGCTGTGCATTCCTACGTGATTTAAGCCATGAAGAATGAATTATTATATTTATAAGGCCCTTTGAAAGGCATTAGTAATTCACATTACCCTAGTGCTAATGCCCTCCAGATTTGTGGTATCTCAGTGTACAACGGGGACCTAGCAGTCCATCCAGTTCCCCCATTAACCCAGACGCTTGATCAGCGTCACCAAAAACTCGATTATTAATATCATAATGGCTTTACCGTATAGCCCCCCGTCAAACACCCTATCATGAAATATGAAAAACGAAAAAAAAGCATCGCATAGGAAGGGTGTTGCTACTTCATTTAAGTCTTCAGCTAGGATAACACTTCGAGCTTCACCAACCCAAGGAAGTGGGTTTACATTATACTGATATAGATGACTCCGACTCATGGTCTCGCAATTGCTTCAGCAGCGTCATGCCCGTGCAGGCGCTATCAGCAAAGCTATTAAGCGCATTAAGCGTAAATTGGTTGCAGTTAGGAAACAAGCCGTCGATAGATCGCTGCCAGGCTGACGTCGGGCTGTACCGCGTCGCCATGTACTGCTTCACGTTCCAGTCCTCGCCGCGGAGCCCGCCAGCTGGTCGTTCTCGATCAGCCATGGCCCAGGGCTCCTGCGATTCCTCTTCAGGGAAGTAAGCTATTGGAGACCCATCTGGCATGGCCGGTTGTTTGATCCCCATAGCTACTTCTACGAACCGCTGCTCAATGCATCGTCCCAAGCCGCAGGGATCCACGGTGTCGTATTCTGCGCTGTTGAGCGGGTTCTCGCTCATGACGTACTGGTCGTATCCTAGGTTGGCGACGCGGCAGACGCGAAGCTGGGCGTTGATTTGACGTAAGTACGTTGCTACCCATTTGTGGTTAGGTGGTGGTCGAACATTGGGTAAACCAATCCAGAGTGTGTTGTTTGTGTCCTGGGGGGTCTCGGCGTTATAGATAGTCTTGAGGTAAACGCCGTCTAGGAAAAGCTCTTTTAGAGAGTCGCCAAAGCACTTGAGGACAGATAGAAGCCCGCAGCCCATCACTTCGACCTGCCATAATTCCAAATGTGTAAGATTCGGCAAGACTGATTTGGGCGGCTTGTGGATCGTGGGTATGGATTTGAACTGCCAATCCTCAACCGTCGAGTCTCGCTGCGATGAGGTCTTAATGTCCCAGTAGTGCCTTTCGTTTACATCCAGATCGGCTAGACATAAGCTTTCCAGCTTCTCTGCTTTCCCTATCATCTCCCATAAGCGGTTACGGAAGTTAATGGTATGGTCCCGTTCCTCCTCGTTTCGTCGCACGGATAAGAATAAATGTTGAAGGTCTCTAAAGGCGCCGATGATGTTCTTCACATCCTGGGGATTTCGCCAAAGACTCGCTATAGATCTATCGGTTAAATTCTCCAGAACCAAAGTCTTGAGGGTTTCGGATTCTTCCGGACGCTGTGCTAGAGCCTCGAAGGTATTCCCTAGTAACATAGTGGTTGCGCTATACGGACCCGTAGACACCAATTGGAAGGGTAGGTTTAGCTTTACTGCAGTTACGTTCGGCGCGTGTTCGAGAAGAAGACCTAGTTGGCGACGGTAGTCGATCTCGGTGAAAGAGTACTCGTTCATGCAGTAGGTGTCTCGGAGACGAGAGACGAAGGAGTCCATCGCGGGGATCTGAGCAAACATATTACTCAGAAATCCTACTTCACCTACGACGGCAGGAGTGAATTAGCCAATGCAGTTAAACAACAGCAAGTTTATATAGTAGCGTACTATCGTCTCTCACAACCATCATGTCGAGGTACAGCGCCTGACAGAGGGGTCCTATTCGGCGCAACGCATTGTAATCGGGGGGTTTTAGCTTCTTCTCAATTCGATCCAGGCGTGTGAAGTCCAATTGAAGTGTCCGGAGAGCAAAGGGTTTCAGGACTTCGTCGAAAAGCTTGCAAGTTTTGCGCAGATTGAGAAGACTGTTCTTGCAGCCATAGAGCGCTACGACGGTAAATTCGAGGATATGAAGTAGGATCTCTGGCGGAAGCTTATCCATTGTTAAATAGATTCGGTGGGTTTTCTTTTTAATCGTATTTGGGATTTGTAACGTGCGCCCTCGTCTATGCCTAGTCGTCGGTCATATATTAAGTGATTAGTTGTAGTTGAAGTTGTAGTTGTAGTTGTAGTTGTAGTTGCGAATTTCGCAATTGAAGTCGTAGCCGTTGCAATTATTTAGATTACCTTAGGTAGGTTAGGTATGTACCTTCCAAGGTGCTCCCTGAAGGTTCGGCAGGTATGAGCTACTAACCAAGGGCCCCTGTATTGTATAGATCAAACCCAAGCTTGTGCAGCTGCGATGAGCTTATCTTATCTTATCCAATCCAATCCAATCCTCTCTCCTTTAAACATGCCCCCTTTCATTCTTGTCGGAAATCGTGCATTATACAATTACGTAGGAACCGGGTAATACTACGACATCTGACCTAGAGTTTGAACTCACCTTACTCAGAGCATTGCAGCAACAAGGTCAACGTCCATTCCTATTGAGAAACTTTCACCTTTTGAGCGACAACCTCCGTGATAGTCTGATAGAACCGCATTGCGCTTATTAAGACCATGCGAGAGATCGAGTGACTGGCAACGTTCATTGGCAACCTCGTTCGCGAACTTCATCACATTATCTCGTGAAGAAAGCAAATGCCGTACTAGATTTACCAGTGATGAGAACGCCTTTCGATTTGTAACCTGTCATAATAATAGGAAATAACTAGGTACCTAATATATCTATGGATCTGATAAGAAGTGGGAAACGTTCGATGCTACTAATACTTATAAGCCGCTATCGTCGCTCGTTGACTAGCCCGCGCCCAGATTCCGTTACTCCGCACTATGTCTATAAGATACCATTTACCTCCTTGATAACGTTACCGGAACTCTTCAAAAGCATCATACCTACCCTATTTATGTAGCCCTACTTATACAAGTTCGCTTAATCTTTATTAAACAGTATAGTATTCACCCTGTTTTATACACCTAACCGCTTCCGCTATGTCTTTAAGCAAGGAAGAAGCCGAGGCCCGTCTTAGAGCCCGGAAGCCGATCCCGAAGCCGAAACCGGCGTATCTACCCGTAACGGGATCACCTTTAACAGTTAATAAAGACCTATATAGCACAATTGCGACAGCACCACGTGTTTTGGTTGAAGAGTTCGTACTCCCTATCAGGTCGGGGAGGGCTTGGAAAGCACCCGCTGGGTCAATTATACGGATCAGCACGCCCGAGGGTCCGCAGGTTGGTATGTATATTCGATATGGGGAGTAAACCCCTTACTCATAATTGGAAAAGACAGGCTAATAATTGGAATGGCGTGGAGGGATTTGAATATC